>CAJRST010004446.1:9558021-9568757 GCA_907169785.1 Menidia menidia | reverse complement strand
CATAACTTAAGTACAGTTGCTGCAGGGTACAAGTTGTAACCCATATGAAGGGGGGTTATTGCATTATTATGAATTGACTAAAACAACATTTTGGAGCAGCCTGTGTTTAGAGCCACCACCAGTGTTCATAGAGAGCTGTTATATAATAATATAACAGTTGCAACATAATACTATAATAGCTAATGTGATAGTTGCAAAATTGGGGGTGAGTTCACAAATGAAAACAACTGAACAGAGAAAAGCTGCATGAGCATTTAACTTAAATGTATGCTCAGCTTTTAGCTGACAAAGTACCTGAAATGATCAATAGTGACTCTTTATTTTTCAAAGGTCTGGTAGTGGTTTTTTGCTCTTCAGACAGACTGTGTCTTAAAACATGCACTGCTTGTTTAAAGCTGAGCTCCAATAAAGGTATTTCAATTGACCTTTTTTAACAGAGAAAAACCCCAACACACTCAGTTTAATCTGTCTTGATGTAGATCAAACAGAGCTCAGATGATATAGAGACAAAACATCTGTGCTTAAATGCCAGGACTACAATTTTGATATTATATATTAGGTTGTCATTTGAGGCATTAGACTGGCACCTGTGGCAGTTAGTTATTTTCCCTGTCACTTAAGAAGTAATGGAAGAGTACATGACAGCGTTGTTAAAACAGGATAACAGGACAGACATCTTCTTGTTGCCAGTGCAACAATCTTGTGACAGCCTACAGGAAAAGAAACAATATGTCATCATATTACTTGTTATAAAAAAGTAGTCTCTTTTTGTAATTGTCAAATGAGCCTTTTAGTTCCAAATGAAAACTTTTGTGAATACAGAAACTTTTAAACATCTTTTCTTTTCTTTTTTTTATTCCACTGTCCCCTAATTTACTTAGACACTTAGTGATTTGGTACAATCGATCCTCTCACCTGGAATGTAAAACTGCTACATAGTGGAAATAAAAAACAGGGACTTTCTGAGGTGGCGGTAATACAAATCACTATTTACGCCTGAATGCTTAATGTAATCTGGCTAACATTGTTCATTTTCTGAAAAAGTTGCCATTGCTGACAGTTGGCATCCACACAAACAAAATGTGTTAATATCTGAAATGTACACAACTAGTTTATCAAAGACGCAATTAGCTCCTCTCAGTGCCTTTGGTCATTTTAACTGGTGAGAAGAATCACGTCAGCACTGCACTGTGATTTCCGGATTTCAGAACAAACTTTTCTGCCGATGATAGGCGTTTATTCTTATCGCCATGAAACAGCTCTTGCATCCGTAGTCCAAATGGTAGCATTTTCGGAGCTGAGAGATCCCTTGTAGATCCAAACGAGTTGCGGGACTCTCAAAGAAAACAAGATGCCAGCTGCCACTACTTTTGATTGGATTTCATGCAGCTCTGTTCATTCTGTCGTGCTGGATTCTCTCAGAAAAAGGCTTCCACTTTTGCCACACCTCGGTGTCCACACAGAATGAGAGAAAAATCACTTTTTCACACAGCTCATAACTGTACTGGAAAGCTATCTGCTGCTTCAGGGCGGCGGAAATGAAGTGTCATGGCTAAAGTCTAAAGATGATTACAGGCTGTGTTAATGGGACAAACATCTGATGTGGTGTGAAATATGTCTCAAGAGCTTTTAAGAGAACTTGACACATTTGAATCACAAGGAAAAAGCACAATACAAAGTAATTTTTCCTTTTTATTCAGCTTTACATGCATTTAACTTGCATTCTAAGAGTGACATCACTAACTGAGAGCAACTGACTTCGTAAAACTCCATGGATCACTTAGTAGTTCTTGTAACAGGTCTTTAATGAGAATTGAATCTTTAATTTCTTTGCTTGTGATGGATCTGTTGGTGTGTGGTGGGATTAAAAACATATTTATTAAGATAAAATAAACAGCACTAAAACCAAATCTAGTGAATAAATAAAGATTTTCCAGAGAAAAGGAACTTGTAGCTTTCCCAACCTGTATCCTCCATACAGGAGCTTCACATTTGACATTTTTATGACATCTTAAGAAGTTTGGGTATTTTTAACATGGAAGCTGTTGAGATAATCTTAAGATATGGTTAACATCTCCCTACCCAGTGAGGGGATGGAGTGTTTCAGGGTGTTTATCGTCTTAGTAAAAGAGTGCATATTATAAACCATAAACCGTAGTGTTAATACTGCTGCTACTATTAACTGCTATTAAAATGTCAACTTGACCCTCACACACTGCCTGTAATTATAGCCCTGGCCAAGCTGCTGCATTTTCCACTTTTATTATTATTATAACCGTTTTTAATTTAGCTGTTTTTTCATTGGTCTCAGACATGGAGCTATATTCTGTTCTTAGCACCACAGCAGGAGCACATTTCTCTCTGTGATCAAGCAAAGACCCTTTTCATGACTAGATGAAAGGAAGAAATTTGAACTGGTTTGATAGCACCAAAGGAGCCGGCAGCAGACCTGTCAATATGGGAATCTGTCAGCCCGAGGCGGTTCTGGAAACACAAATGCACCCAAATGCACAGTAGCACAGTGTTCAAGCATGAGATATCCTGATGCAACTTAGCCCTCTGCAACCCGCGCTCTGCCCCAGACGGCCATGTCATTTCACCACCTCCGATTTTACAATCCCCACAAATTAGTGTGGTACATTTTTCTGGTGAGCATGCAAATCATGTTTACCACTTGCGAGGAGGGAATAGCTCAGAAGAGAAAACAGTGAGCACAGGTGGGCCTGAGATGAAGGAGGAAAGAAGGGAGAGAGGCTGACTGAGAGCTGTAGCAAAAGAGAACGAAGCGGGCGACTGATGACGACTTACAGAAAACCAGTTGAAAGTAGTAATATTGACAGAGAAACATTAGAATGCATCTCTCAATTCTACAGGTGAGTGTATTTGATCCTGAGATGATATCTATGAATAATTTCATATGAATATATAATGTCCAAATATACACAAACAGTGTTTGTTTGGAGCAGCACAAACCACAAACCAGTTAGAAACATCATTCCGACGAGAATACGGAAAGTGACCTAAGAAGACCTCAGTTGGGAACAGCATCCAATGCAGGACAAATGCACGGACGTTTTCCAAGAAATGAAAATAAACCGTTGTTCTGCAGTTTCCCTGCAACACAATTTTCAACAACCATTACTCTCTGAATGTCTGACCTTGGAGTAAAGGTAACCAGTGGTTACATTTTAGGGCTTAAATTCTAAGAAGCCATTTTTGTTTTGAATTTTGTGTGTTTTTAAATATTCTTCATTTCTAATCATAGAATCTACTTTTTCTATTTGTTTATCTTTTCAATTTGAAAGACCTCTTTCCTCTTTTCCGGTTTTCTGTTCAGTATTTTGACTTTCACCTCATCTTAGGTAAAATAACTAGCAAAACTCTATGACTTAAAATTAAATGAAACCCTAGTCGTCATATCAACAGTTTATAAACGGCATGACAGTGAAAACAATCAGCAGAGTAAAACATCAGGAAAATGTCAGCGACAAACTCGACACAGGGAATTTTGTTAATAATTAAGTAAGCACAATTACGCAAGCAGGTTTTCAATAGCTGTCCATAACAAATGGACAGATTGCACGAGAGTCTGGGGAGTCAACAGAGGTGGCTGCAGTAAGGTGTGCACGGAATTCTATTATTCATTCAGTGAATTATAAACTTAGCATATGCCCATATTTTATGCATGCCAATTTCTATTTATTGATTTTATAGTCTATAATATAGGCAAAGAAGTTTTACTCATCTGAGAGAAGGGTTTGGTAGGAAAACAGTATATTAAAGTAACTGGTTCGCATGCATTTCTGTGAACTAACTGCACTTCAACCTTACATACTGCCAATAAATAAATAAAGGGCTGATTTGAGCCAGCCAGAAAGAGTTTAAATTAACCCCTGGATGCAGGGTCTTAATTTACTTTAGGCGCTTCCAAAAAGAAAGTATAGAGCCTATACTAATCTCATAGCAGTGAAGCAAGTGCAGCTGCAGTGCAGCAGCTGCAGGAGCAAGTGACAGCTGTCCGAGGAAAAAAATCAACCCCCGTCATCCCAGCCAGTGACTCTTTGTGAGATGTGTTTTTGTTCCAGTGGCAAAGTCTCTCTGCTGTTGTGGAAACTCCAACAGTCCACTGAAAATGAAGGAGGGAAATTGTTCTGTTACCTCAACTGCTTTCATCCTAGAACTGGGAAAACATGAGTAGCTGTGAAATCCAATGAGAGAAAACAACAATTCCAACCAGTTTTTCGCAGTAGTTGTTTAGTTTGTTTATGGTCACAGCAAGAGTTACCGTGACCATAAACCAACATTTTATCTATTCATTATTGATTTGCTTGCATTGAATAATATTTAGCTGTATCAACACCAAAACACGAAACACACAGGCTGTCTTTTGTGCTATTTGGAGGAGTTGTTTGGGTGAGGTCACCTGCAAATTTGGGTTGTTCCTCTCAATACAGCATCCCTCCCTCCCTGACTTGTTCCTTCGAATGAAGGAATGAGTAAAAAAATAGGAAAATGTTTCTTTATCGAGTGCTTAGATCTCCAGGTGGATCAGACGTGGAAGTGCTGTGATTAGTTTTTATGATGACAATTAGACATGCTTTTAGAGTCTAATCTGGTAAAATAAAATCTCTTATTTCAGGGTCCTCAACAGTGTTTTGAATAGAATAGTCATGATTAAAGCAAAGTGCTCTATTGCTTAATTCTGCATTGTTTTTGTACTAAAAATTTTCACTCATATATCAGTGAAGCAGTTAGTGACGCAAAATCGTTCAAAATACAATGCCTGTATCTTGTAAAATGAGAACTGACTTTTTCTCACCTGGTGATAGGTCTGGCATTGGGTCCTTCCTCCTCTGCCACAGGCCCTCTCTGGTCCAGGCCTCTTCTTAACAATTAGTCAGCCATTCACCTCAGGTTTAGCCAGGTGCTCAGAGATGCACGGAAGGGACAGGGTGACTCACTTCAAATCAAAAAGAGAACAGAAAAATGCTTTTTTTTTTTAGAGTGGAAGCCTTGGGGGAAAAAACAAACAAAATCATTGTGGCAGCTTGCAAACGTTTTGATCAACCTTTATCTGGGACACATTTTCTGAGCTAATGTTCAAAGGCGCCTAACAAACCACATGTGTCTGGCACCCACTCATTGCCCATTTTGCAAGTGAACCAAGTCCTCAATGTCCTCTGATCAGGTTTATTTCAAACATTAAAAAAGATAAATGTGGACAAAAAAGATAGATTTGTCTAATATAATCATCATTCACTTTTTTACATGCTCTTTTTTTTGTTCTTTAAAATTTGCTGATCATAACGGCAGTCAATTGCTGCTTTCTGCTGAAAAATCTAACCACATATTGTGGATTAAAGATTCCTATGAGGCATTATGAGACATTTGGACAAGTCCGTTGTGCTGATGAACATAAGTTACATGTGAAACTCTAAATGTTTATTGTTTTAGTTATTGTATAGTGGTATACTATTAAAATGATTAATTTCAATTAGATTAAGTTTTCAGGATTATTAATCTTTTGATAGTAAATTTAATCCACTTTTCTTGCTTTCAACTATCTTCCCATCGTAGTGCCTCAGCCAACCCTTTTTTTTGGTTCACCTTAGCCTCCCTCTTGTGCTAAATAAATAGGAAAAAGCTAAAAAAATGTATAGAAAAAAAACATCCACCAGGGGAAAAGTGTGAGGGATATCAAAGATCAAAGTCTCTATGGAGAAAGGTGATCAGACCAATGAAAGTCAGACTGATAGAAATCAACTCTCCGTTGAACATCAGATCAAAACAACACTCAGCTTTTCCTTCCCTTTCACCACCTCCACAGGCCTCACCCCCTCACCTGACACCAAGCGTCCTCGCCACACAGCTACAGTGTAATCCTGCCTCTCACTCCTGAATCTGAGCGCAGAATGACCAACACCCTCGTTCGAAAGATTCAACCAGAACAGGCCAAATGACCTGACAACGTCAACCCCAGGGACCCGAAAGGCTCTGCAGAGTTGCTATGTGGGATTCTCAGATTCAGAGAAAAGTTTCAGTGCTGGAAGACATCCTGCCCTGTTCTGGCACCTCAAACTCTTATCCATCTACCCTAAATGACTAGCAGTAATGGCCCAGTGCAGTTTAGAATTCTGGGGATTTTGATGGTGTTGCCATTATCTTGCAGAAAACTGCTGCTCGATAATGGCATGAGGATCATGTTTTTTTGTCTTTTATTTATCCAGGGATTTTTGACTGGATAAATTCAATTTAATCCAGTCCAGTGCTGATACAATTCAGCCTGCACAAAAAGAGGCTCCATTACATTGAGGTTGCACCTCTACATTCTCTGAGATTGAGTATCTAAAACACAAACCACAGTTTGTGAGACCATAGGGTTGTGTGTATAAGAATGTAGTCAGCAGAACAGGATCACCACAGGGGACTATAAACTCTGTTTTTGTGTATTCCGTACACACTCTGTCATCTCCAGTAAGACTCAGATTAGTCTGTATGGTGTATCAGTGATGGCAAGAGACTGAGTAAAGGAAACAGACCGATAATTTTGTGGCATGCTGTGGGAACTGAATGTGAAAACCTGTATTAGATGTAAACAAATCAAAAGACATGACTGTTGATTTTGAAAATAATTAAAAATCTACCAAAGTAGTTCTATCTCAGGAAAAAAGGTTGAGGTGATGGACTGCAGACACTTTGGGCTTCACCTGGACAACCAAGTGCATGTGAAAATAGGGCAGCTTACAGATTGTAGTGAATGGCAGAGTGTGGGTCCCTTCATTCTAAATATACATCTACAAGAAATATGTAACATATCTACTCTTGGAGGAGAGTGCAGTGTGATTTGATCCATCTTAGCCAGTGGTTCAAAGAAACTGAACAAACTAATCAAGAAGGCTGGCTTTGTGCTGAAGACTACTATTGAGATCATGAACAGTCTATGCAAACATTTCTGCTGCACTAGCTACTGATTATAGGGCACACTGCACACCCTCTGCATATTTAAAAGATCAAATAAGGTGTTTTCAGTCAGAGGCTCCCTCAGCTCTGCTGCAGTGAAAACATTACAGGAGGTCATGCAAATAGCAGTAACCATTTTTATTACCATGAGTAATGACAAATATGTGCTAATCATCTTCATGTAGCAAATATATCTCCCCTCTTTGGGAGTAATAAAGCCTTCTCGTTTTATAAACACAAAATACCTGAAATACTTATCTGTTTTATAATTGTTCTGCTTCATCCAGACAATGCGATGCATTTCTCCCCAGCTGGATGGAAGATGTTCCTCAAATGAGTTTAAATTGAAACTGTTGTGTAATAGATTATGAGCTGAGCGAAGAAATCCAAACAAATCCAACCAGGGCCATTGTTGTTATTTTGCCCCAGGTCTTTCATTCTCATTTACTTGGGCCATTTCAACATTTTTGACATACAGACACTTTTTTTTAGTCTTTGGCCAAAAACAAAGTCATGGACTCTTAATATTAATTTCTTTTCTCCATATCTCTCTGAGGCATTTCCTTTCTTCAAAACATCAAGTTTCTGAAAATTTTTGAGCAAGATGAGAGTATATCTGTGAGGTGCACATTGGCAGAAGCTCTCCCCAGACAAAATAAAATCTCCTATAACAGTTAGCATCAGTGTTTATAGGCTGCATGTGATGCAGAAACCACTCTGAGTAATTCTTTTTCGAAGATGCGTTCAGATTTGAGTGTAAAATATTGTTAGCCTCAGTATGTGATGCTGCTCTCCTCGATTGCATTGTTACAACTGGACAAATAGGACTGCCACTAAAGAGTCATAAAAACACAATTCCTGTGTCTTCAGCAAATAATTCTATGTCCAGGTGCGTTAATGAATATCTCAAAAGGTCTAATACATTTTCTTGAAAAAGCCAGGAGGAAGTTAAAACTGAACTTTCCGGCTGGAATGAGCAAAGATATGCTTGGAGAGAAAAGGGCACAGCATTTTCTGAAAAGAGCACCTCTCAAACTGTTAAGCACAGAACTGAATCAATGTTTTAGACTTGTTGCGTGCCAAACGCTTCGGTGGTTGAGGGGAAAATAGATTTGGCTGAATATAATTGAATGTTCCAACAATATGTTGATAGATTTAAAAGAAATGTATTTAATGAAACACCAAAAACTCTGAAGTACATTGTGATACTTCCTGAAGTGTTGCACAATTCTCACCTTTGCTGGCCTTTTTCTTCATTCAGTAACCAATATGTATGATAAGTAAATATATCAATACACTGATGTTTTCCATCTGTGCTTTTTAAGAGTTATTTCTGAAGTTAAAAGAGATAAAGAATTCAAAATAATCAAACACATTTAATTATTTTGTGCTTTAAAAGTATTACATCAGGCACTGAATTAAGAGAGAATCGTTCTATTTATTAAACATTACAATGTGAAGACATAAGCTGCTCTACATAAATGACTGTACAGTTAAACGCACAGTAAAATGAATCCATGACTGAAAAATAGAGAATGTGTTTTGCCAGGATTAGGTTCTTAAGGATTTAAGAGGTGGGATCTTTCTCCATCAATTATTTAACAATATAGGTGAAACTGCATCACTTAGGCTGTTGAAAATAATAGTTGAACCCAAGCTGTGTGATTGTGAAACTATGTATGACACTTTCAACAGTTCACTTGGAGTAACAGTAGGGCAGATTCAATGAGAGATTGGTTTATTTGAACAAAAAGTGAACAGCACCAAGCTAGCTATCTTCAAAAGTCTGTATCATATGTTTACTCAGTGTAGTGCTTCACTCAGACATCTTTTCGCTTCTTTTAAAATCTTTCAAGTGTCTCTCGGTTTTCACATCGTACTGAAAGTGAGAATTTAGTTCCAGCGGTTAAAATCAGAGGATGGAAACAGTAGGAGAGACTTTTTTGATCAGGTGCATGAGGATAAAAAGGCACTTGGGTAAGCCAAGGCAACTGAGAAGAGTCACCTATTTAAAGATGGAGTTGTGAAAAGTGCAGTCAAGTCTCTGGTAAGGTTAGACAGAGGACACGGCTTTCAAAAATTTGCTTGGAGAATCATGAGTAGAAGTAGTGTAATCAGTGAGGTTACAAAAGTTTGTGAGAGAGTGGAAGAGGATCAACGCTGTGAATAAGTGCTCAGGATGTCATTAACCCTTGCTTCAAGCTGACAAAATGGAGAATACTTCCCTGAAGGCATCGGCTTTGATTTTCACATCTTTACCAGCTGACCTGAGAGTCCACAGCCTCAAACATTCCAAAAGATCTAATTAAATCTCGATGTGTTCACTTCTTCCATGGAATTTTTCAGATGTTTGTGTAAGAAAAATGGTCTAAGTATGAGGGCTTGTAGGGAGTAGCATGCATATATAATAGCATTCTGATGAAAAGTCCCCCAAAGTGTGACACAATCCTTGTTAATTCAGAAGAGATCTGAGGTATCATGGCTTCATTCTCACATGTTTTGGGTGGCTTGAGGCATGCCCTGACAGGGAATCAAATCACTGTTCTTCTGTTCCGAGGGCATCAAAGATATCCCTCTGTCAGCCCACCAGCAACTGGTTATGTCAAGAAGTCATATCATTCACCGGATAAGGTTAGTTTTAAAGACAGTACAGTGGCCACTAATCGTGGTAATACAAGAAGAGACAATAAGCAGAAAGAATAGAGTTAAAGAGCCTTTATCTGTAAAAGACCCCAAGTGAAATTGGCAGATAATAGCAAGGATGGAAGAGAATAACAGAACCAAGATCCAGAGGGACATTTAGATCCTGACTGATGACGTGCTGAAAGTTAAGTAGTTGGACAACATGGTAGACATTTGACAAACCATAGAGCGAAGGGGTAGGGACAGATGTGGCAATAACAAGCAAAGTAAGTAGAAGGAAACAACAGAGCAATCTGAAAAGACGGGGCAAGTGAAGGCAACTGAGCTGCCAGAGGTAATAAGAGCACCTGGGGCTGTGACCCCTTATTCAGACAGTGGCTCCAACGGAAACGACATGAACAACTTCAGAGACCTCTGTTGAGAAAGAGTGCAATCCAAAGACAAACCCCGGGTTGAGGATCAGACCTTGATAAGGCACTTTTTATTAGTTTTCAAAATACTTTTCAGACAGTGGAAGGACGGTAAATATTAGAATCTAAAAAGAAGGAGGGTAACTGACGTGTATGTAACAGTAGGAGGTATAAAACAAAGGAAACAAGCCAAAGAAAGACAAAGAAAAGTGCATATTAGACCATGTCTAATCAAAGTATGTTGCTAGAAAATGGTTATATAAATAATAGCAATGTAATAGTGCAGCCTAATACATCTCAAATATGTGGGCTGATCCTAATATTCCACTTCACTGCTTTTATTATGCTTTTACTCTTTCAAAACCATACTTTATTCCATTTGAAACTTTTTTTAACATAATATGATAATTGATATAAATGAGTAAATAATGCGCTATAAATGTCTTTATATCAAGAATACTATAAACAAAGCAACGGCTAGAACCATTTTGTTCTGGAACAGTAATTAAAAAATGCTTGCAGAATCCTCAGAATTATCAGAGAGTGGAGAAGCCCTGCATTGACAGTTTAGAATTATATAATCTTACCAAATGAAACTGTTAAATATTAAGCCTTGTGAGAGGTGACACCCATCTTCAGTGAGGTTTTTCAATATAAAACCTAGTTGATGTAGCAGGACTGAGGATAGTGAGTTCCTCCTCAGAGTAAATCCTGATATATCCC
>CAJRST010004446.1:9547212-9557921 GCA_907169785.1 Menidia menidia | reverse complement strand
GGGATATATCAGGATTTACTCTGAGGAGGAACTCACTATCCTCAGTCGTGCTACATCAACTAGGTTTTATATTGAAAAACCTCACTGAAGATGGGTGTCACCTCTCACAAGGCTTAATATTTAACAGTTTCTTTTGGTAAGATTATATCATTCTAAACTGTCAATGTAGGGCTTCTCCACTCTCTGATAATTATGAAGATTCTGCAAGCATTTTTTTATTACTGTTCCAGAAAAAAATGGTTCTAGCTGTTGCTTTGTTTATAGTATTCTTGATATAAAGACATTTATAGCGCATTATTTACTAATTTATATCAATTATCATATTATGTTAAAATAAGTTTCAAATGGAATAAAGTATGGTCTTGAAAGAGTAAAAGCATAATAAAAGCAATGAAGTGGGATAATAGGATGAGCCCACATATTGGAGATGTATTAGACTGCACTATTACATTGCTATTATTTATATAACCATTTTCTAGCAACATGCTTTAAACTGACATGGTCTAATATATACTTTTCTTTGTCTTTCTTTGGCTTCTTTCCTTTGTTTTATAACTAGTACTGTTACTTACACGTCAGTTACCCTCCTTCTTTTTAGATCTAATATTTACTGTCCTTCCACTGTCTGAAAAGTATTTTGAAAACTAATAAAAAGTGCCTTATCAAGGTCTGATCCTCAACCCGGGGTTTGTCTTTGGATTGCACTCTTTCTCAACAGAGGTCTCTGAAGTTTTTCATGTCGTTTCCGTTGGAGCCACTGTCTGAATAAGGGGTCACAGCCCCAGGTGCTCTTATTACCTCTGGCAGCTCAGTTGCCTTCACTTGCCCCGTCTTTTCAGATTGCTCTGTTGTTTCCTTCTACTTACTTTGCTCGTTATTGCCACATCTGTCCCTACCCCTTCGCTCTATGGTTTGTCAAATGTCTACCATGTTGTCCAACTACTTATCCTTCAGCACGTCATCAGTCAGGATCTAAATGTCCCTCTGGATCTTGGTTCTGTTATTCTCTTCCATCCTTGGTATTATCTGCCAATTTGACTTGGGGTCTTTTGCAGATAAAGGCTCTTTAACTCTATTCTTTCTGCTTATTGTCTGTTCTTGTATTACCACGATTAGTGGCCACTGTACTGTCTTTAAAACTAACCTTATCCGGTGAATGATATGACTTCTTGACATAACCAGTTGCTGGTGGGCTGACAGAGGGGTATCTTTGATGCCCTCGGAACAGAAGAACAGTGATTTGATTCCCTGTCAGGGCATGCCTCAAGCCACCCAAAACATGTGAGAATGAAGCCATGATACCTCAGATCTCTTCTGAATTAACAAGGATTGTGTCACACTTTGGGGGACTTTTCATCAGAATGCTATTATATATGCATGCTACTCCCTACAAGCCCTCATGCTTAGACAATTTTTCTTACACAAACATCTGAAAAATTCTATGGAAGAAGTGAATACATCGAGATTTAATTAGATCTTTTGGAATGTTTGAAGCTGTGGACTCTCAGGTCAGCTGGTAAAGATGTGAAAATCAAAGCCGATGCCTTCAGGGAAGTATTCTCCATTTTGTCAGCTTGAAGCAAGGGTTAATGACATCCTGAGCACTTATTCACAGCGTTGATCCTCTTCCACTCTCTCACAAACTTTTGTAACCTCACTGATTACACTACTTCTACTCATGATTCTCCAAGCAAATTTTTGAAAGCCGTGTCCTCTGTCTAACCTTACCAGAGACTTGACTGCACTTTTCACAACTCCATCTTTAAATAGGTGACTCTTCTCAGTTGCCTTGGCTTACCCAAGTGCCTTTTTATCCTCATGCACCTGATCAAAAAAGTCTCTCCTACTGTTTCCCTCCTCTGATTTTAACCGCTGGAACTAAATTCTCACTTTCAGTACGATGTGAAAACCGAGAGACACTTGAAAGATTTTAAAAGAAGCGAAAAGATGTCTGAGTGAAGCACTACACTGAATAAACATATGATACAGACTTTTGAAGATAGCTAGCTTGGTGCTGTTCACTTTTTGTTCAAATAAACCAATATCTCATTGAATCTGCCCTACTGTTACTCCAAGTGAACTGTTGAAAGTGTCATACATAGTTTCACAATCACACAGCTTGGGTTCAACTATTATTTTCAACAGCCTAAGTGATGCAGTTTCACCTATATTGTTAAATAATTGATGGAGAAAGATCCCACCTCTTAAATCCTTAAGAACCTAATCCTGGCAAAACACATTCTCTATTTTCCAGTCATGGATTCATTTTACGGTGCGTTTAACTGTACAGTCATTTATGTAGAGCAGCTTATGTCTTCACATTGTAATGTTTAATAAATAGAACGATTCTCTCTTAATTCAGTGCCTGATGTAATACTTTTAAAGCACACAATAATTAAATGTGTTTGATTATTTTGAATTCTTTATCTCTTTTAACTTCAGAAATAACTCTTAAAAAGCACAGATGGAAAACATCAGTGTATTGATATATTTACTTATCATACATATTGGTTACTGAATGAAGAAAAAGGCCAGCAAAGGTGAGAATTGTGCAACACTTTAGGAAGTATCACAATGTACTTCAGAGTTTTTGGTGTTTCATTAAATACATTTCTTTTAAATCTATCAACATATTGTTGGAACATTCAATTATATTCAGCCAAATCCATTTTCCCCTCAACCACCGAAGCGTTTGGCACGCAACAAGTCTAAAACATTGATTCAGTTCTGTGCTTAACAGTTTGAGAGGTGCTCTTTTCAGAAAATGCTGTGCCCTTTTCTCTCCAAGCATATCTTTGCTCATTCCAGCCGGAAAGTTCAGTTTTAACTTCCTCCTGGCTTTTTCAAGAAAATGTATTAGACCTTTTGAGATATTCATTAACGCACCTGGACATAGAATTATTTGCTGAAGACACAGGAATTGTGTTTTTATGACTCTTTAGTGGCAGTCCTATTTGTCCAGTTGTAACAATGCAATCGAGGAGAGCAGCATCACATACTGAGGCTAACAATATTTTACACTCAAATCTGAACTCATCTTCGAAAAAGAATTACTCAGAGTGGTTTCTGCATCACATGCAGCCTATAAACACTGATGCTAACTGTTATAGGAGATTTTATTTTGTCTGGGGAGAGCTTCTGCCAATGTGCACCTCACAGATATATTCTCATCTTGCTCAAAAAGTTTCAGAAACTTGATGTTTTGAAGAAAGGAAATGCCTCAGAGAGATATGGAGAACAGAAATTAATATTAAGAGTCCATGACTTTGTTTTTGGCCAAAGACTAAAAAAAAAGTGTCTGTATGTCAAAAATGTTGAAATGGCCCAAGTAAATGAGAATGAAAGACCTGGGGCAAAATAACAACAATGGCCCTGGTTGGATTTGTTTAGATTTCTTCGCTCAGCTCATAATCTATTACACAACAGTTTCAATTTAAACTCATTTGAGGAACATCTTCCATCCAGCTGGGGAGAAATGCATCGCATTGTCTGGATGAAGCAGAACGATTATAAAACAGATAAATATTTCAGGTATTTTGTGTTTTGAAGGCTTTATTACTCCCAAAGAGGGGAGAGATATATTTGCTACATGAAGATGATTAGCACATATCTGTCATTACTCATGGTAATAAAAATGGTTACTGCTATTTGCATGACCTCCTGTAATGTTTTCACTGCAGCAGAGCTGAGGGAGCCTCTGACTGAAAACACCTTATTTGATCTTTTAATTATGCAGAGGGTGTGCAGTGTGCCCTATAATCAGTAGCTAGTGCAGCAGAAATGTTTGCATACACTGTCCATGATCTCAAAAGTAGTCTTCAGCACAAAGCCAGCCTTCTTGATTAGTTAGTTTCTTTGAACCACTGGCTAAGATGGATCAAATCACACTGCACTCTCCTCCAAAGAGACAGTAGACATGTTACATATTTCTTATATTTGTATATTTAGAATGAAAGGACCCACACTCTGCCTTTCACTACAATCTGTAAGCTGCCCTATTTTCACATGCACTTGGTTGTCCAGGTGAAGCCCAAAGTGTCTGCAGTCCATTACCTCCACCGATTCTCCTGAGATATTACTACTTTTTGTAGATTTTTAATTATCTTAAAAATCAACAGTCATGTCTTTTGATTTGTTTACATCTAATACAGGTTTTCACATTCAGTTCCCACAGCATGCCACAAAATTATCGGTCTGTTTCCTTTACTCAGTCTCTTGCCATCACTGATACACCATACAGACTAATCTGAGTCTTACTGGAGATGACAGAGTGTGTACGGAATACACAAAAACAGAGTTTATAGTCCCCTGTGGTGATCCTGTTCTGCTGACTACATTCTTATACACACAACCCTACGGTCTCACACACTGTGGTTTGTGTTTTAGATACTTAATCTCAGAGAATGTGGAGGTGCAACCTCAACGTAATGGAGCCTCTTTTTGTGCAGGCTGAATTGTATCAGCACTGGACTGGATTAAATTGAATTTATCCAGTCAAAAATCCCTGGATAAATAAAAGACAAAAAGACATGATCCTCATGCCATTATCGAGCAGCAGTTTGCTGCAAGATAATGGCAACACCATCAAAATCCCCAGAATTCTAAACTGCACTGGGCCATTACTGCTAGTCATTTAGGGTAGATGGATAAGAGTTTGAGGTGCCAGAACAGGGCAGGATGTCTTCCAGCACTGAAACTTTTCTCTGAATCTGAGAATCCCACATAGCAACTCTGCAGAGCCTTTCGGGTCCCTGGGGTTGACGTTGTCAGGTCATTTGGCCTGTTCTGGTTGAATCTTTCGAACGAGGGTGATGGTCATTCTGCGCTCAGATTCAGGAGTGAGAGGCAGGATTACACTGTAGCTGTGTGGCGAGGACGCTTGGTGTCAGGTGAGGGGGTGAGGCCTGTGGAGGTGGTGAAAGGGAAGGAAAAGCTGAGTGTTGTTTTGATCTGATGTTCAACGGAGAGTTGATTTCTATCAGTCTGACTTTCATTGGTCTGATCACCTTTCTCCATAGAGACTTTGATCTTTGATATCCCTCACACTTTTCCCCTGGTGGATGTTTTTTTTATATACATTTTTTTAGCTTTTTCCTATTTATTTAGCACAAGAGGGACGCTAAGGTGAACCAAAAAAAGGGTTGGCTGAGGCACTACGATGGGAAGATAGTTGAAAGCAAGAAAAGTGGATTAAATTTACTATCAAAAGATTAATAATCCTGAAAACTTCATCTAAGAGTTTAGAGTTTCACATGTAACTTATGTTCATCAGCACAAACACAACAGACTTGTCGAAATGTCTCATAATGCCTCATAGGAATCTTTAATCCACAATATGTGGTTAGATTTTTCAGCAGAAAGCAGCAATTGACTGCCGTTATGATCAGCAAATTTTAAAGAACAAAAAAAAGAGCATGTAAAAAAGTGAATGATAATTATATTAGACAAATCTATCTTTTTTGTCCACATTTATCTTTTTTAATGTTTGAAATAAACCTGATCAGAGGACATTGAGGACTTGGTTCACTTGCAAAATGGGCAATGAGTGGGTGTCAGACACATGTGGTTCGTAAGGCGCCTTTGAACATTAGCTCAGAAAATTTGTCCCGGATAAAGGTTGATCAAAACGTTTGCAAGCTGCCACAATGATTTTGTTTGTTTTCCCCCCCCAAGGCTTCCACTCTAAAAGAAATACATTTTTCTGTTCTCTTTTTGATTTGAAGTGAGTAACCCTGTCCCTTCCGTGCATCTCTGAGCACCTGGCTAAACCTGAGGTGAATGGCTGACTAATTGTGAAGAAGAGGCCTGGACCAGAGAGGGCCTGTGGCAGAGGAGGAAGGACCGAATGCCAGACCTATCACCAGGTGAGAAAAAGTCAGTTCTCATTTTACAAGATACAGGCATTGTATTTTGAACGATTTTGCGTCACTAACTGCTTCACTGACATATGAGTGGAACTTTTTTGTACAAACACTCTATAATCAGACAATGCAGAATTAAGCAATAGAGCATGTTGCTTTAATCATGACTATTCTATTCAAAACACTGTTGAGGACCCTGAAATAAGAGATTTTATTTTACCAGATTAGACTCTAAAAGCATGTCTAATTGTCATCATAAAAACTAATCACAACACTTCTACTTCTAATCCACCTGGAGATCTAAGCACTCGATAAAGCAACATTTTCCTATTTTTTTACTCATTCCTTCATTCGAAGGAACAAGTCAGGGAGGGAGGGATGCTGTATTGAGAGGAACAACCCAAATTTGCAGGTGACCTCACCCAAACAACTCCTCCAAATAGCACAAAAGACAGCCTGTGTGTTTCGTGTTTTGGTGTTGATACAGCTAAATATTATTCAATGCAATCAAATCAATAATGAATAGATAAATTGTTGGTTTATGGTCACGGTAACTCTTGCTGTGACCATAAACAAACTAAACAACTACTGCGAAAAACTGGTTGGATTTGTTGTTTTCTCTCATTGGATTTCACAGCTACTCATGTTTTCCCAGTTCTAGGATTAAAGCAGTTGAGGTAACAGAACAATTCCCCTCCTTCATTTTCAGTGGACTGTTGGAGTTTCCACAACAGCAGAGAGACTTTGCCACTGGAACAAAAACACATCTCACAAAGAGTTGCTGGCTGGGATGATGGGGGGTGATTTTTTTCCTCGGACAGCTGTCACTTGCTTCTGCAGCTGCTGCACTGCAGCTGCACTTGCTTCACTTCTACGAGATTAGTGTAGGCTCTATGCTTTCTTTTTGGAAGCGCCTAAACTAAATTAAGACTCTGCATCCAGGGGTTAATTTAAACTCTTTCTGGCTGGCTCAAATCATCCCTTTATTTATTTATTGGCAGTATGTAAGGTTGAAGTGCAGTTAGTTCACAGAAATGCATGCGAACCAGTTACTTTAATATACTGTTTTCCTACCAAACCCTTCTCTCAGATGAGAAAAACTTCTTTGCTTATATTATTGACTATAAAATCAATAAATAGAAATTGGCATGCATAAAATATGGGCATATGCTAAGTTTATAATTCACTGAATGAATAATAGAATTCCGTGCACACCTTACTGCAGCCACCTCTGTTGACTCCCCAGACACTCGTGCAATCTGTCCATTTGGTATGAATAGCTATTGAAAACCTGCTTGCGTAATTGTGCTTACTTAATTATTAACAAAATTCCCTGTGTCGAGTTTGTCGCTGACATTTTCCTGATGTTTTACTCTGCTGATTGTTTTCACTGTCATGCCGTTTATAAACTGTTGATATAACGACTAGGGTTTCATTTAATTTTAAGTCATAGAGTTTTGCTAGTTATTTCCCTAAGATGAGGTGAAAATCAAAATACTGAACATAAAACCGGAAAAGAGGTCGTTCAAATTGAGAAGATAAACAAATAAAAAAAGTAATTTATGTGATTAGAAATGAAGAAAGTATTTAAAAACACACAAAATTCAAAAACAAAAATGGCTTCTTAGAATTTTAGCCCTAAAATGTAACCACTGGTTACCTTTACTCCAAGGTCAGACATCCAGAGAGTAATGGTTGTTGAAAATTGTGTTGCAGGGAAACTGCAGAACAACAGTTTATATTAATTTCTTGGAAAACGTCCGTGCATTTGTCCTGCATTAGCTGCTGTTCCCAGCTGAGGTCTTCTTAGGTCACTTTCTATATTCTAGTCGGAATGATGTTTCTAACTGGTTTGTGGTTTGTGCTGCTCCATACAAACACTGTTTGTATTTGTATATTTGGACATTATATATTCATATGAAATTATTCATAGATATCATCTCAGGATCAAATACACTCACCTGTAGAATTGAGAAATGCATTCTAATGTTTCTCTGTCAATATTACTACTTTCAACTGGTTTTCTGTAAGTCCTCATCAGTCGCCCGCTTCGTTCTCTTTTGCCACAGCTCTCAGTCAGCCTCTCTCCCTTCTTTCCTCCTTCATCTCAGGCCCACCTGTGCTCACTGTTTTCTCTTCTGAGCTATTCCCTCCTCGCAAGTGGTAAACATGATTTGCATGCTCACCAGAAAAATGTACCGCACTAATTTGTAGGGATTGTAAAATCGGAGGTGGTGAAAGGACATGGCCGTCTGGGGCAGAGCGCGGGTTGCAGAGGGCTAAGTTGCATCAGGCTATCTCATGCTTGAACACTGTGCTACTGTGCATTTGGGTGCATTTGTGTTTCCAGAACCGCCTCGGGCTGACAGATTCCCATATTGACAGGTCTGCTGCCGGCTCCTTTGGTGCTATCAAACCAGTTCAAATTTCTTCCTTTCATCTAGTCATGAAAAGGGTCTTTGCTTGATCACAGAGAGAAATGTGCTCCTGCTGTGGTGCTAAGAACAGAATCTAGCTCCATGTCTGAGACCAATGAAAAAACAGCTAAATTAAAAACGGTTATAATAATAATAAAAGTGGAAAATGCAGCAGCTTGGCCAGGGCTATAATTACAGGCAGCGTGTGAGGGTCAAGTTGACATTTTAATAGCAGTTAATAGTAGCAGCAGTATTAACACTACGGTTTATGGTTTATAATGTGCACTCTTTTACTAAGACGATAAACACCCTGAAACACTCCATCCCCTCACTGGGTAGGGAGATGTTAACCATAACTTAAGATTATCTCAACAACGTCCACGTTAAAATTACCCAAACTTCTTAAGATGTCATAAACGTGTAAAATGTGAAGCTCCTAAAATGGAGCAGGTTGGGAAAGCTACCAGTTCCTTTTCTCAGGAAAATCTTTATTTATTCACTAGCTCTGGTTTTAGTGCTGTTTATCTTAGTTTAAAAAATAAGTTTTTAATCCCACCACACATCAACAGATCCATCACAAGCAAATAAATTAAACATTCAATTCTCATTAAAGACCTGTTACAAGAACTACTAAGTGATCCATGGAGTTTTACGAAGTCAGTTGCTCTCAGTTAGTGATGTAACTCTTAGAATGCAAGTTAAATGCATGTAAAGCTGAATAAAAAGGAAAAATTACTTTGTATTGTGCTTTTTCCTTGTGATTCAAATGTGTCAAGTTCTCTTAAAAGCTCTTGAGACATATTTCACACCACATCAGATGTTTGTCCCATTAACACAGCCTGTAATCATCTTTAGACTTTAGCCATGACACTTCATTTCCGCCGCCCTGAAGCAGCAGATAGCCTTCCAGTACAGTTATGAGCTGTGTGAAAAAGTGATTTTTCTCTCATTCTGTGTGGACACCGAGGTGTGGCAAAAGTGGAAGCCTTTTTCTGAGAGAATCCAGCACGACAGAATGAACAGAGCTGCATGAAATCCAATCAAAAGTAGTGGCAGCTGGCATCTTGTTTTCTTTGAGAGTCCCGCAACTCGTTTGGATCTACAAGGGATCTCTCAGCTCCGAAAATGCTACCATTTGGACTACGGATGCAAGAGCTGTTTCATGGCGATAAGAATAAACGCCTATCATCGGCAGAAAAGTTTGTTCTGAAATCCGGAAATCACAGTGCTGATGGGATTTTCCTCACCAGTTAAAATGACCAAAGGCACTGAGAGGAGCTAATTGCGTCTTTGATCAACTAGTTGTGTACACTTCAGATATTAACACAATTTTGTTTGTGTGGATGCCAACTGTCAGCAATGGCAACTTTTTCAGAAAATGAACAATGTTAGCCACATTACATTAAGCATTCAGGCGTAAATAGTGATTTGTATTACCGCCACCTCAGAAAGTCCCTGTTTTTTATTTCCACTATGTAGCAGTTTTACATTCCAGGTGAGAGGATCGATTGTACCAAATCACTAAGTGTCTAAGTAAATTAGGGGACAGTGGAATAAAAAAAAAGAAAAGAAAAGATGTTTAAAAGTTTCTGTATTCACAAAAGTTTTCATTTGGAACTAGAAGGCTCATTTGACAATTACAAAAAGAGACTACTTTTTTATAACAAGTAATATGATGACATATTGTTTCTTTTCCTGTAGGCTGTCACAAGATTGTTGCACTGGCAACAAGAAGATGTCTGTCCTGTTATCCTGTTTTAACAACGCTGTCATGTACTCTTCCATTATGTCTTAAGTGACAGGGAAAATAACTAACTGCCACAGGTGCCAGTCTAATGCCTCAAATGACAACCTAATATATAATATCAAAATTGTAGTCCTGGCATTTAAGCACAGATGTTTTGTCTCTATATCATCTGAGCTCTGTTTGATCTACATCAAGACAGATTAAACTGAGTGTGTTGGGGTTTTTCTCTGTTAAAAAAGGTCAATTGAAATACCTTTATTGGAGCTCAGCTTTAAACAAGCAGTGCATGTTTTAGGACACAGTCTGTCTGAAGAGCAAAAAACCACTACCAGACCTTTGAAAAATAAAGAGTCACTATTGATCATTTCAGGTACTTTGTCAGCTAAAAGCTGAGCATACATTTAAGTTAAATGCTCATGCAGCTCTTCTCTGTTTAGTTGTTTTCATTTGTGAACTCAACCCCAATTTCGCAACTATCACAGTAGCTATTATAGTATTATATTGCAATTGTTATATTATTATATAACAGCTCTCTATGAACACTTTGAAAGAGGTGGTGGCTCTAAACAAAGGCTGCTTCAAAATGTTGTTTTAGTCAATTCATAATAATGCAATAACCCCCCCCCCCCCCCCCCACCATATGGGTTACAACTTGTACCCTGCAGCAACTGTACTTAAGTTATG
>CAJRST010004446.1:9505618-9536360 GCA_907169785.1 Menidia menidia | reverse complement strand
CACATCCCTTCTACATGCAGGAGATCATGATAATGTACCTTCAAAGAGAAATATTTAAAAAGAGATAATGCAGTAAACAGCAATGGCCTGGATAAACATTAAGTACATAACCATTTTCGTTTATGTCTTCTTGTTTTTGTTTTGTTTTTGTCGTGGTGGTGCTTCTCTTCGCTCCATTTGGGGAAGGATCTGCAGGGTCTGCAGCAAAATCTATACAAATAGAATGCAGGTCACATACAGAGGGCCCCGTCAATATGCGTCTGTGAGTTTAAAGTTAGGAGGAAAAAAGATGCTTCAGAGCCACAAGTATCATCATCATCTGAGATCAAAGGAAATATTGAACTATGAGGTCTTTAGGCTGCAAAGCTTGTTGGCCATGAAGAACTTTAAGATAAGATTTTTTTAAATATTATGACAGGGAGCCAATGAAAAATAGCTGAAAATGTTCTGTACAAAATTCTTTTTTCAGATGTGTTACAATACCAAAGCAGTCTCCTCAAGAGTAATAGAATGATTAGACCATGTCCTCAGGTCCTCGGCTACAAAGAAAAAAACAATTGTACGTAGTTTGATCTGCTGATGGATTTAGTCTGGCCAAAATAAATATAAACAAATATCAATAGTATTCTTATCCTGCCCTGCAATGGACTGGTGGACTGTCGGGGATGTACCCTGCATCTTGCCTATTGATCACTGGGATAGGCTCCAGTCCCCCCGTGACCCCATTTGGGACTAAGCTGTTCACAAAATGGATGGATGAATGGATGGAATTCTTATCATTTTAGTTTAGCGTTTAGTGTCCCAAGCACATGACCCAAACTGAATGCATGACTCTCTCCAGCCCTTTGGTCTTATTCAGTAACATCTATCTTTGTCTGAACTGCAAACAGTCACATTTTAAGAATTAGCACATTATTTTTAAGGATTTCACCCATTAATGTTGAATGACATGGAGATTCCCTACTTTGCATAAGTTTACGGTGATATGGTTATCTGTTTTGTCATCTGTGTTTCAAATCCATTTCCATCATTCTGATCTGATTGGTTGGCTCTTTCACCTACATCATATGTCACTTTTAAGTGCTAAACTCCCTGAAGGGAAACTCAAGCACTTTTTCTGTCACGATCCCATCACCTCACTCTCATTATGTAATTTAGGGCAGCTATTTCAATCAATCATCGCCTTTTGTAGCATCAATGCCACAACCTTGACATGTTCAGAGTGCGTATTACTGCTTAAGAGAGATGGAACTGCAATCTTCCTGTCAGACATTTTCTTTCTGCACTTGACTTATGCCCTCTTCATGGGTTGTTTTCCTATTTAGGCAAAGATGAGCAATAATTAAATGTATATATTGGTAACAGGAAACAAGTCAGGATCATTGACACAAAATTAATTTATTTTGACTGAGCAGATGTCCAAAATGTAAACTGATGCATGTGCTTTCACACACTGCCTGTACTGTTCAACATTAACATCTCATTAAAAAAAAAGAAAGAACTGACACAGAAAACACTGAGAAATCACTTCTATGAGACATGTCAATTATTAATTTAATCCATATGATTGCATGCTATTAAAAAATAATTAAAAGTGAAAGTGAAAAAGATTGTGGTGCTTGTGTTTAAGGACTTACAAAGATCCTACTTCTAACTGTTTATACCGCCTGTGTTTGTATGAGTGTGTTTTTCTGCACTTTGGAAAATCAGCAGAGCTGCTATTACCTGCCTTGTCATTTCCTTTATTAGCACGGCCACATGCATGATTTTATTTTATTTTTGTACGTATGTTGTTTTTTTTATAGTGTGTCGATTTTGCTTAAAATATTTTGGGATGGTATCTGGTGCTGTAGATCTCTCCCAATTGAGCGTCAGCCCCTATGAGGAAACAGAGAGTGAGCAGAAAGAATACAAAATGAGGCCAGATGAAGAATCAAGGGAAAATGACAGGGTCGCGCTTGATGAATGGAGATGAAACTTTGTTACCAGCAAAACCCATGTTCCAATAAATGTAAGCAATAACGGGGGAAAATAACTCCATAAATCACATATTTGTTTTTGTTGTGGCTGTTGTGAGCTAATTTCTCTCCCAAGATCCCACCAGCTTGTCCAGCACTTCATCTCATGACAACCAAGATATTGCATGTGTAATGGAGGGCAGTGTAGACATAGAGATGTGAAATTAGAGAACTGTGTAGACAACATAAACTATACCATATACACCAAGCTATCATAGATTTTGGCTCTTGCAAGTCCCCAGAGTCCTCTAACTGCCCTTCTCAACAATGTCAGTTTCCATTCTGATTTCTTCCAACTCTTCTCGTGTTCCTCTGTGCAGTATCAGCAGTGGGATACTTGGCAGTTGCAAGGGACCACTGAAAAAAAGCCAGTTACTTGGATGTGTCAGCATCCCCAGAGTGTCTATTTTGGCCATCAGCTGAAATCCCTGATGTACAATTAGGCTTTTAGTTCTGCCCCTTCTTGGTGCCATTCTGTGATTAGTTATGACGTCCAATCCACAAATGGATCCATTGAGTCCTTTAAGTCTACTACCTATGGTGTTCTGTTACATACAAGGCAGGCTTTCTTTTTTAAAATATTGTTTCAAGTCCACTGAATAAAGAAACTGTATGTTTTCAAATGAAAGCTGGCAGTCTCTTCAATGTACTGAAAAAACTGACCACTGGTCCATTGCCGGACCTACTGGCTCAGAGCAAGAACCCACCCAGGTTGACACAAATAGAGAAGCGCAATACACACTTATTGGGTCAAGAGGTCTTTATTTGAAAGTGAGGTGACAGGAAAGGAAGCTTAGGGGTGGGTGGGGGATTCTGGAAAGGGTCATGAGCAATAATAAATCCCAGACCACGATACATAGACTACTATTTAAAGCATTCAGCTAAATCGCAGCCCATCTAGACAAGTTTAATATTGACAGCTGAAGGAAACCAGAATACACAGACAGAATCTATGAATATGGAACATTTACAATTTCCACATAAAAAAACTCCTGCCAGGCCTTAAGTCAGGTACCATCTTGTTGTCAGGTCTCCACTGAGGTTCCGGTTCAGCAAAAGGCAGGAAAGACAGTGCTTCTTAACTTAATTTGTTTCATGAATCTGTAGATGTGTGCCAAGTCTTCTATTTACTCATTATTTCAAGAAGTAAATACTAAAACAGTGAAAATTTCTGAATGTTAGATAACTGTAAGCTAAAACCAGCTATCTGTCTTCACGTTAAGCTCAGACAAAACAGCATCAGGACAATCTGATTGCAAGGTCCCACGGTTTACAATATCAATCAGAGGAATTGTTCATATCAATACCAATCCCTGAGCGAAGTGAACAGATGTATTTCCCATGCTCTGATTAGCATTCGTTAACATAACTGGGTGTTGAATTCTCATTAAATTCAGACAGCTTGAGATCATCTTCTGACTTCCTGCATGTGATCGCATTTTTGCTTCCATCACGATTTGTCTGTTTTCCTATCTCTAATAAAGTTTTTTTCTATCTCTATACTCCCTCCCTTGTTCTTTATTCTTCTCTACAATTGCATCGCTACTTCTATCTCTCTTCCATTATAGTTTGTGGTGAGGGCCAACTATATACCAAAGCAACTGGGTAGTCTGAAAGGGAGGGATGGAGAATTGAGAGATGAGGGAGATAACTTGGAGTGTTGTTATAAAGCTGTCTTTCTTTTATAGCTTCATCTCATTTCTATGCTCTTGTTCTTCACTAATAGTAGTATAGTCTGGCATTAAAGGGAGATATGCTGTCGCCAAGGTACTATAACACCACAATTATCAGTTCATAGCTTTCAACATGATGGAGCTTGCAGTAATGTGGAGATAGTGATAGACTTATGCAGTAAATATTTTGAATCCTTCTATGTGATTGGTGTTTAATCTATCTAAGAAATAATGATTATGCCGTGGAAGGTGTATAGGATTTTTATGTTCCAAACATCTCTAAGAGGGCAGCTAGTATACTTCATAGATTATAGGTGGAGTAACTCACCCCTTTTAAACTTAAACACAAGGCACTCCTTGTCTTGGTGCACTTTCAGATGCCGAACTTCCACCATCATAGATGTTCATTACCATGACAACAACACCTATAACTGAGATAATTGACCCACAGGTAATAAAAGTAAACATATAAATGTTACAGCTTGGGCAAAGTGTTAAATCCAAAATGGAATGCCAAACAGCATCAAAATGCAAGCAAAAAAACATACAACCTGGTGCCAAAAGTACACCTGAAATCAGAACTGATTTCTAGGTTTTAATGTAGGTAGACACACATTTATGATCGATGTACACTTCGTTAAGAATTATTTGATAGATCATTTGGATCATTTTTAAAATGCCTTGGTCTGTGGTGCTTGCGGTGTTTGGGAGTATATTTTGTCCTTTGGTTTGTTGGATTCAGGTGATGCTTTGGTAATATCTTCTAGTTCAATTAGATTTAGTTTCTTCATGTTTCTTGCTTTTGGTAGAGTTGTTTTTATGTTCTATTAGTTTTGAGATGGTTCTATTGTCTCTTTAACTGGCTGTTGTAGTTTTTTAGCTTGATCTTCTTCTAACTTCAGTAAGGGGGAAGTTGTGCTTGTCATACATCGGGGTTTTGTATGCTGATTGCCAACCCTCTGTTCTGTGTGAATCTCATCCCTCGTCTTCTCCCTCAATATATATTCTGCCCAGGTTCCTTTGCACTTTGCACTCAGATCATCATCCTTGTTTGCTCTTGTATGCCTCCATTCCATCCAAGTTTGTTCTGTAATTTGCTTTCTCTGTTTTTGCACTCCTGCTTTTGGTTTTGGACTACCTGACAGTGAAGTGCCATTTTGTTTGTTTTCCCGCACGCTTGGTTCTTATCTTCTCACAATTTTCAGGCACACATGCTGGATATTTTGAGAAGATTAATTTTAGGTTTGTGGTTTACCTACTCCTAGCAAATTAGTTTGTATGCATAAATATAATAGAGGGGTTTAGGTAAGCATACAAAAACCATCTGAAGCATATGCATAAACTGCTGTGTCTCAAGCAAGTTTATGTTTGTTTCTTTGTTTTGTGTGACCAGACCTTTTTTTTTCATTTTCTATTCCTACTTTTAGGTGCAGGGACAGAGAAGGAGTAAAAAATAGCCAAGTCCACTGCCCTGCAGGTTGAAGCTTATTGCTCTTATTGCTCTCAGACCATGTTTAAAGTAATCCACTGCTCAATCACATCTGATTCAAGGACTACTTGATATCAATCATCTAAAGAAATGGTAGTTACAGTATGCTTTCTGTGTGCTTTGAAGGTATTGGTCCAGGTATTAGTCATATGTAAAAGTATTAAATTGAGCTACTTTTCTCCCCTGTGATTTTAAAATCTGTCAGGGCATCAAGGCAGCTTAAAATGCAACAAAATAAATCATTCATATGTAATGATAATAGTGATGATATCCTTTTGTCAAAAATGTTTGTCTCAAGGGTATGATTGTTTATCCTGTCCAATATTAGTTTACAGCTTATTCAGACTATAATTTTCTTACTCACAGTTTCTAACTCCTTTACCCTTTAAGTCACCCAATTCCCCTTTTGAAGTCAACATGTGATTAATTGATTGTAGTGGGGGGAATACATATGGGATGCAACTTTTATCTCAAAATCATTTAGGTTTCTGTAGTTGAATTCCACAACTGTGTGAAGTCAGCATGTGGTCTGTGGTTGCATGTAGAGTGAGTGTTTGCATATTGTCTGTGGATAGGTGTGTCTCACTCATTGGTTGTACTTATATCCTTCTGTGGCTGAACGGAATTTAGGTTCAGAGATAAAAATCCACTGAAATCATCTTAAGATAAAGTGAGGATATATTTGGTTTAATTAATGCTCTTCTTGACATGCCTTCTTGCTGACTCATATTCAAAATGATAAAAACAGATTATTTACATAGACCCTTGTTATGTAAACTGATTATAGTGATAGGACCACAACCTTAAATCAAGAATATGTGAATCATCAAGCTGGGTAACATGCACTCTTAATGTGCTTCAAAATGATTATGAATCCCGTTAAATTGACTTTTTGCAGCTGTGGGTAAATTGTGTCCTGTGTCTTGTGCAGACGAGACAAAGAGAAACAATCTTCTGTGAACACAGCATTGCTCTTTTTATGTCAGTGTTTCCCAACTCAACAAGTGTGCTATTATTCAGCTTCATCAAACTGAGCACTTTTTGTTGACACAGTATTTCAGTATGTTTTCGAAGCTCATGGCTGAAAAAGATGGTGCAATTAAAACCAAAATGCCTCCCAAGATAATCGCCTCAAAGTGCACATACTGCATAAAAACACTCTCAGCATCTCTTAGGTTGCAAAATAAGACATATACTTCAAGAGCTGGGTCCCAAAAGACAGTGTAACTCCTTACACTAATCACAGTGTCTAATGACAATCCTGAATGGTTTGCAGGAGGACTTTCATACAGAGGAAACAACAGTAATATTGTGTAAGCAAAAATGTCCTGGACATTTATAATTGTTGTTTCCCCCAACAACCCCCCACTCGCCTGTGCAGCTCCCATTTTCCTTTTATTTCAACTGTTTCCTGCTCATGTCTGGTTTCCTTAAAGAGCTTGTGCACATGCATTTAGGGCATATTTAAATAGTTCACGTGCTATCATCAAAGCATGGTGATATGGGCTAACAGAGCAGAGTACTGATCAATTCCACAAAGAAAAGCTTGAGGAATTAATGAATTGCACTGTTACAGTATGTGTTTGAAAATGGAGGAAAGCTTGACAAACCTTTGTTTTTTTTAGATATTTAAAAATAATTATGACATGATATGTTATTTTTGTTATTTTCTTATTTTGGTAAGTTAGATATTTCGGTGTCAAACAAACATGGTAGGTTTAAGCTTAAAGTCATATGATAATCGTGTGATGATTTCTGGACACAGAAAATATCGTCTCTTAATCTCCAAGTCATTGTATTACTACAGGTCTTACATCTTTTCTCACACCAAAATGAGTGGGTTTGGATGTTGTTTTTTCTCATTGCCAGCTGTAGCAATACATAATTTTTCCAGGTTCCTTGTTTTCATAAGTGCTCTCTGCAGATTCTTACAACAGAAAGGATCAATGATTATGACATATCTAGAACCACAAGCTGCTGTAGAGAACAATTGTTGGCAAAAAAAAAGGTAGATAAAGGGCCCGAGTAGGGCTCCGATTGAGGAGTAAGTCACCATTCAGCCTGGAAAAATGGATCCATCCCATTTATTTTTTACTGGTTGACCAGTTCTCCTGTCAACATTTTCTACAGCTACAGTACACATGTGGAAACAGCGAAGGGCAAGCGGGATGTGGCATAACCGAGGAGAACCCCCACTGAAACACAGACATTTAAAAAACAGACCAGACCAGACATATATTTAAAACATTTGTAATATACCATATTTGGCTATTGCTTTGCATGCTTGTCTTTATCTTCTCACAGCCAGTCCTGAATTATAAATGCATCCCCCTAATAGCAGTGGTTTGCTTAATCAGAAAAAATCTTTTTTTTTGTCTCATCTAGACTTTTCTTTATAATCATTATGATAAATATTTTGCATTAGCAAGTATATAAAATGTGATTATCTTTAAAGTTACAATGACCTTTTTTTTTCTCTTTAAACTTTCTTTCTGCTTCTTCTGGTACCTTGCTCCCAGCTCTTTAAGAAATATTGACCTAAGGAGGTGAGAGAAACTGGATAAAAGAGGAAGTAATCAAATGTGGGTAATAGTGGGTAATTGAGGTCTTATAGCAGAGAAGGAATGACTGCAAAATCCCTCTGATCTTCTTATTTATCCTCCGAAGTTCTTACATTCAACCTAAAGCTTTCACTTCCACACCTTTTCCTCTTACCCTTTCAGAACAATTAAACTGAATCTAATGCAGCCATTTTCTTTTTTCTCTTACTGTGGGTTGAGCCTTATTTTCCCTCTCATGTTTGAAAGTCTTTATAGAAATGTGAATTCTGTCTTTCACATATGTTGTTGAGTGTTAGTACAATCTGTGTTTGAAGAAAGGAACCCCTGTGATAAGATTTCTATATCCATCTGTCTATTTTCCATATTCCTTTAATCCACTTCAAGTTGTGTAGGGGCTTAGCCTATCCCAGCTTCTATTGGGCATAATTAGAGATTTCCAATCCAGCACAAGGACTACATTCATTAGGGTTAGAAGTAAACAAAGCTAAATTCTTGTGGTTTAAAATCACAGTTCAAAGTCTTTCTTTTTGTTTATGATTTAACCATTTTTAATCCAATTTGCTGCCAGGGTAACAAGGGAACAAACCATATGAAATTTTACCATTTATATGTAATTACTCTCACAGGCTTTGGGGGTTTCATATCCACTCAGCAATATTATTGGTCGTTTCTGCATCTATGAAAAAACATGGACACATCTGGGAGGACACTAATAAAAAAACAGTGAGAAAAGAATAAATGCTGGAATTTATTATCTTAATCTCACAATGGATCTGTTGTATTTGCATATAGTCAACAAACTTTAGCAGTTTGACTTTAGAAGGTAAGTATAATGTACATAATTTGGTATTATAAAATAAGATAAAAGAAATTCGCTCCACACATCTTAATATCTTATTTGAGAAATAAATAACTAAAAGGTGAACCCCACTCAGTCAAATGCTAATCAAATGGGATTAATATTTGCTTATTGTCACCTTAAAAAACATAAGGTTAGATTCTAGATACCTCCTTAGATCCTACACTACACTACAGAAAATATTTCTTTCAGCCATGCAAATTTGTGTCTATTTCTAACAATTGACGTGGTGAAATCTGAAGATATAATTTTATCTGATCTGCATATCAAAATGAAATGGCAGTTTCTTTGTGCTGCCTTAGAACCTCTACCCATGCCTTGTTCAGTAAGAGGGTTTTAAGTGCTGTGCTCCTTCTGGGGAAATGTAGGTGCTATTGAAAGGCATGACCACTTGAAAACAGAGCCATTTGGGATCTTTCATCATCTCCACAACCAGCATTTGCCCAGTAGCAATGACTGAGCTAACCCATTCAGGAGAATCCACTGAAGAAGGCTTGTTGTGTCGTTTCACCCATCCCTTGTGATCTCCAAGCCCTTTCTTTCTCCTCTTTTTCCACCTTTCAGCACAACTCTCTAAAGTAACAATTCAAGCAGGTGATCCATTAAACAATACGGCAGCATCTGTCTGCATCACTCCCGACCTCTTCATTAGGAGAAATGTATGTTTGGGTTGCTTTTTGAATAGCTATAGGAAAGACTCACAAAGTTGCCATGAGGATTAAAGCTGCATAAACTGCATCTACAGCAGCTATTTCCATATGTTAGTCAACGTGACAATGTCTGCCGTGTACCATGCATCGTTCCTTTCTTTTGTAGCTGAGAACATTTTCCCAATCATTCTTTTGTCTTTGTTTTCTGGACAAATCCTGCCCCCTACAGGTCTTTTAATCTTATTTTCAGTGTTATTCTATTTTTTTTTTCTGCCATTTTTACAACACAATAAGCAGCTGCTGAGTACAGCTTTAAATATGCAACCTTGTCTTTAACAAGATTTCATGTCCTCATTTAGGGGATACAGAAGGTGCCGTTCCTCTTCATAGTGTCCTTTCTTGTGTCATATTCAGTGAGGACAGAGAAGCAGAAGCCATCTGTTGTGTCTTCACACACAACGCAATTTTGCAGGCTCCTTTTATTGCCTGAAACTATCCTCCTCAGCCTGTCTTTATGAGACACAGCAAGGACAACTAGCCAGTAAAGTGTGTTTGTGAATATGAGTGTGTGCTGATTTGACGGAGTGAGGAAGACAGAGGGAGGGAGGTCACCCTACTCTGAAACAGTGACCGCTCCTGTTAAATCACCCAGTTGAATACTCATAAACACTGAAATGCATCATTTGCAGATGTAGGCAAAGACACTGCCAACATTACTTCTTCCCTGCTACTTGACCAGATTTATTTAATTTTGCCCTCTAAAATGGCTTCTCAGGATAATTGGTTGTGCTTTCTGCAATATAGTTGAAATAAAGTTATGATACATAACACTTTATAGTGTAGCATTTTATAGTTGTAGCAATTGATATTCCAGATCCACATCATGTTTGAATTTTTTTTTCACATAAGCGTAAATCATTACTTTAAATCTTCAAAGAAAAACTCTAAATAAACATCCCATCAATCAGTTAAGCTTGATTATTGACATTGAATAATTATATTTTTGTGTGCCTTTAAAACACATATGCGGGGGTCCAAATGTATCATGAATTAAAGAGAGAGTGTTCAAATCCAAGATGTTGACTAATATGGCATGTATTATTGACAGAGGTTTTTTGAATCAGAATGCAGTCTAAAAATCCCATTACAAGCAGAATTGAATAGAATTGAAGGAATCTGGCATAAGACTCTGCTGACATCACTCCTCTGATGTTACTATCACATTCATGTCAGACTGAATTTACTACAAATATGAGCAACCAGCTGGGATAAAAATGGGCATGTCAGCCTCCTAGTGCTAATTACAAGCAGGATGTGAGGGAATCTTTGCTGGCTCCGTTAGGTTCCACCAGGCCTGACAAAACGCAAAAAAGCCTGTCAGCTGCAGCCATAAACCCTTTAAAAGTCAAACACATTACATATTGAGATTAAAAGTTAAACTGACTTCAGCCTTCAAGTGGCATTTAATTAATAAAAAACAAGAGTCTTTGAATATAATGAAGCCAGACATTGAACCAGGCTCTGATGGTGCAAGGAATATTTTGGTATTCCACCATTTTTTGTTGATTTGCTTGACGTTTTGCAAAAGTAGCTTGATTTATTCTTGACTTTGAAAGCTCCAAAATAGATGGAAAATAATTCAGTGGGGCTTTTTCCTGTCACGTATTTGCTTTAGAATTCTTGCACCATCAGAATCAGTTTATCATGTTTGTAATTTGGAAACACTAAGCTCACGATGAAACCACTGTGCCCCAGTCAATTTTTAAAAATTGAAAAAAAATACTGATGGCACATGAGTTAGAAAATTTTATTTATATATTTTGTGACAACCAGATTTAACAGGATTCTTAAGTAATATTGACTGAAAGAGGACAGTGGATCGGTGGTAATACACAGTCCATATCTCCAAAATAATTAATCTTGTTCAGCAATTTCAAAGGATGCTAACCCAGAGATTGTTGTTGCTTCTGTCAACAGATATTTAAAAACAGTGCATTATAGAATAATTTGATTATTTGATTCAGTCATTTAAGTCATAGTCTTTGCTTTTCGGGCAGCTAAACAGCCAGCAAGGTAGCAACTGACTTCTTTAATTCCATTTAGTTAACTTCTTTTTACTACTGAGCTGAAAGTGAAGGCTTGATCGAGGAGTAATGAGCAGAACATCCTCACTTAACCGTTCATCACTGCATCCAAGCAAAAGGCTACATTCATGCCTCATTCATTTGTCTGGCAGTCTGTTGCTTGATTCGACTTGAGAAAAAGATAATAACACATTATTTGATCTAAGGATGGCTCCTGGTTCAGTTGACAAGTGCTTCTCAGGCCAGAGATTAATGTTGTTGTGTCATGGGGAAATGAGAACAGCTGTGTTGTTGTTTAAGACTTCTGACAACGTTGTCAGGAAGCATAGAAGAATACAGTGTTCATTTCTGAGTATTTGGTTCAGGTTTGAATTCTGTACAGTTTGGTTGTGTGACCTGTACATTTCATTTCATTTATCGGTACAGACTGAGCACAGGGCTGTTGACTGAGTAAAAAGTCTTTATTGTAACACTATTTGGACTGAGGTCTCTTTGAAAACACACAAAACAAAAAAATAAGATAAAGGAGTTCTCTCTTCTCCCACATGCCTGTTGTTGGTCTGTATGAAGATCTGACTGTGCTCCCTGACCGTGATGGTGAACCCGTCTGCCCTGACTTGCTGATGGAAAAAAGGAAGCCAAAAGCAGCCGAATGCCCAGGTGCATAAGTTTAACCTAGACAGGTGCAAAGTTTCTCTTCCCACTGTTCTCTCTGCTATAATCCAACAAACACACAAACCAAACTTTCAAAAAGCAAGAAGAATATTTCCTTAGAGGTCGTTGTAGACACAAAACGGAATCTCTGCCCTCAACTGAGGTCTATTCACAAATGGCAAAAGTGGCAAGCGTATCAGAGATAAATCCTACAGGGATCCCAATACCCAAACTTTTTGTTATGATTTTCCAGTTATAGCAAGCAACCTGACTGTACCATTAAAAAGGCCAAAGACGCACCAGGCCAGGCTTGATTTGCAAATATAAAAAAGCTATTACATTTAAATGCATGTTGCATGGTGTAGTGTTACTGTTGTTGTACAGTTGATGGTGTCTGCTTTTGCTAATACTAGTACTAAGGAGCTTTTTTTTCATTATTCTGGACTTTATCAAATGTTCAGAGATATTTGTCATTGATATCAATTTTCTGCCCGACACCAATATAGGCAAATAAGAAGATTAATTGGTTATTCAACAAAGCATGTTATGTTTTCACAACCAGGAATTTGACCTTTGCATTTTTCCATCTGTTAGTTCTGAAAACACACACAGAGCCATGAACAATTAAGCACACACTGTAAGGCTGGTGAACACACTCCAAAATGAGCTGAACGAGCACACACCAGCAGCACCCTCTCCGATAACTGCAGCCTCTCTCCAGTGTCAAGTCGAATAATGTCTCTGATGGAGACATTACCCGAAAGAATAAGAGCTGTTTGAGGAAACGTTTTGTGTTTAATTTATATTATAGTTTACCAAAGGAGATACTAGACAAGCTATTTTTAGAGGAAATTAGACCATTCTCTATTACAATGCATTAAGGCCACAACCTTCAAAGTGACACTCAACTAATTATCCACTTGTGTTGACTGTGATTGGTATGGATGATCATGATAGGGTGAGCAACTTTAAGGAGAAGTAACTTAAATCTGTGGACCTGTGTCCTGTCATTTATTTCCAACATAGCTAATTTGCATTTCAAATGTCATGCACGTATGTCTTCTCTGTAACATTGTGTGTGACTGATGAAACAGTTTTTATTCAACTATTCAATGAAGTGTGCCAGTTTCCGTGCTGTAGATCAACAACACAACTAAGGAGCTCCCTCTAGTTTTGTTAAACTCTAAGATCTTTTGCAGTTAGGTCATGTAAAAGAGCCTGGCAAAAGGTAGTAAAAAACACAAATTCAAAATGGGCAGCTTGGCTGGCAGAGAGGGCATGAGGTTATGGCTCAGCAGTGCAATTGGTTCACACAAAAAAAAACTCAAAATGGAAACTGGTCTGGGTGGTTTTAATAAAGAATAAAGGTGAAGCCACTGAGCCAACCAAGAACCAAGAGGAACAAAAGAAACAAAGAAGACAGTCTGAAAGACACACAGCTAACTAGACAGACTATCTGACAGAGGGAAGACATCAAAGAACTGGCAAGAAGCTAAAGAAAACCAGGAGGACATATTGAGGGAGGTAATGAGTAACATGAGACAGGTGGGAATAGCTAACTGAGTCCAGGTGTGCAGGTGGAGCAGAGAGCGGGACTCCAACATACTAAGAACACTAAGAAACCAATAGAGTGAATCATACAGCAATACAGAGCAGGATACGAAAACCGAACATCAACTTAACCGACTAAAACAGAAAGCTTAAAGAAAAAAATCCAAACCAAGACAACCACAACTAAAATAAGAACATTGTCTTGAAGACAGTGTCTGTTCTGTGTTTCGTGTCTTATCTATGTTTGTATTGACATAAATAATGGAAACATATGGCAAGACTGCACACACAGCTTTTGTGATTGTTCCTACTGTTGGAGATCGTGCCAGATCCACAGTCAACCCTACACGAGCACTTCCAAATTTGAACCTCTCTTTTGTCCAATTTTTGTCTCATCCTTAAAATTCCCAACATTTTTTTAATAGATTAATTTGAATGAATCAGGTTACGATTCATGACTGAGACAGCGCTAAAGATATCTGCCATCTTGGGATAGGCGACTTTTCGCCTCTTGATAAGTGTTTGTGGTTTAGCATGCATGCATACATTCATGGGTGGAAGGACGATTGGGCAGATGGATGAGGTAAAGATAAGCAGTTTGGAAATGCGCATTGTATTCAGAAAAGTTTTCCTTTAGCTTTACTTTAATTTGAGCTGAACGAACTGACCTTCAGAAGAAATTGCTTTTGGCTTTGTGTGACAAAACTAACCCACAGAGAACGGCTGTACAGCATGTTATCCATTGCTTCAGTTTAAAAAAAAGGGTTTTTGGGATAAATAATATCTAACTCCCGTTATCATTGTGGACAACAGTAAAGAACATCCAACCCTCTTGTGTAATCCTCCGATAACACTTGCTTTTGATGCACTTTTTCTAGCAGTGTTTGCTGAGTCAACATTAATTTTTCACTGTTGTAACTGATCGGATGAATTGCTTGTTTTTTTTCTACAGAGTACTCCCCCTGTTAAACTATTGATAGTGCCCTGGCTTAAGTAGAGGTCTATACTGAACTGCAGTAAAGATAAGCCACGTATAAACTAGTTCTTCTTCGCAGTGGACGTCGATGGCTTTGAGACATGCAAAGCAACAGGATGATAATCAAGAGGCGGAAACCTGGTATAGTCTTCTACATAGAATGATGACTATCTTCATCAACAATTTTGGCCACAACTCAGGGAAATGCATCATAACAATTTTAATTTTATGTGATTAGAGTAATTTGAGGTCCGAGTATGGTTCCATTTAGAAAAAAAGAAACATCTAAATCATTTTTTGCTCCTAGTGTGAGGGAGAGCAAAGTCTTGCAGGAACCTTCCTGTGGTGTATCTCAGACAGTTTGACAGTCATTTTAGAGGCATTTGTTGAACAGGTATTTAGAATAACGTTTTAGCAACATTCAAAGTTAAGCAAGACAACATCAACAAACCATCACGGTGTATAATATTTCTTGACAGTTTCTGGAAGATAAAATCTTACTAGATGAGCACCAGTAGAGAACAAGCATACACATCTGATGAAAAAACGGTCATGTATCGTGTAGGAAAATCCTAAATCATGTCCGAAACTTTCAATATGATGTCCTGATGTATACAAATATGTTTTCTTTTTGCGTGGAAGATATGAAAGAGTTTGGATTTCTTTCCTTACCTTTAATGTTGAACAACTTCCTGCAGATGGATGTAACTGTTTTTCATTACAGTGAGCTGTAGCTGTATGAAGGAGGAGTTGTTGGTGAGACTTGAAACTTATGCTGAAGCCAGGAAGAATTTATTATTGAGAAGGAGTATGTTAAGGCAGTTGGGAGAGTTAAAAAAACTTCAGCAGATTTCAACTTTCGAATTGAAAGCAGCTCATAGTCTCGGTAGAGACTGTCAGCAGCAGTGTACGGTCTGAATCTAAATTACCATCCAATGTTCTCTGTTTACATGTCAAAAATTACCCCAACGGTACATCAGGAGGTATTACAAATGGACTGACAGGTATAAAAAGGCCATCAAGCAATTTAGGCTGTGAAGAAAGTTGGTGTCTTCAGCAGTTATTTTGGATAAGAGTTAGGAGTTAGTCAGTTAGAGGTGCAGAAATGTCTCCTGGCATAATGGCTTCTATTTACTTTCCATGCAGCCTTGTAAGCCTCTCACATGGGTTTCTTTTTTAAGTTGCTCTTTGTCAAAATGTGGACAACACAAAAAAATATATACAAATCAAACACAACTATCATACCAATTTTTGCCACTAGATGGGATGTGAGAGGCTGGTAATACCAAAACGGCTCTAAGCTTATTTTGCTATTTACTCCCAACAGAAGCAACAACAAAGCCCAGTGGGATATGAAAAAAATCCTTGTTTTTAATCTTGATTGGTTAGTTAAATGTTTCCTCTCTTAGCCACTATGGATCAAACTGATGTTGTTTCTGTAACTTTACACATATGACTGATGCAGGGCTGTGTGGATTAGCAAAGCAGTGGGTTGTCAAGCTAATCTTTTATTTATTTAATTTTTTGGTTTTGCAAATAAGGCAGAACCGGTACATGGAGAAGGCTACAGTTTTGATTAATTTTTTATGTTATCATCCAAGCCCTCATATTATCACTAATAGGATCAAATCAGTCAAAGATCAAATCTTAGTGATAATTATTATTCAGTATTTTCTTTCAAAATGTTCACATAAAGATCTATGTTTATATGGCTTTAATCCCTTTAGTGTTACCCAACGGACTGGAGAAGTACCAGTGAATTAATTGGTTATTTAATCTAATAGAGATGAAAACATACACTAAAACTGGTCAAAATCTGCCTCTTTGTGAATACAGATTTTTGATACTTAGTTCCAGAACTCAGCTTTTTATCTAGAATTTACCTCACTAAAAGGTGTTCAGTAACTACTAATACTTCAGCTGATAACAATGCAATCAAGCTCTGCAAAGAAACATCTGTGGTATATAACCTTTATCGTCTGAGTCAAAGTCAGGCGTGGTACACGACACAATACTCTTGTCTCACAGCAGTCCCCTGGAGTATGTGTTAATATTAGTCCAATGTTTCAAACACACAATGGCTTTAATAACTCCCAGCTCTCATTTATCAACCATCACCAAACATAAAGACCCGTCTTCCATCATAACCTACCCCAAATAACCGCTACATTTGATTCTGTAATCAGAAAGGAGGTCATCTGTATTCATCTTGTTTTTTCTCCTTTACCCTCAGTGCATGTTGCAAAAATGTCTGGGTGTGAAATTTAAGCAGCACAAATGTCTCCTGAAAAAGCAAAGTTCAGGCGAGTGCTGAGGGACTGAAAAGATTTTATTTTTTATTTTTCTTGTCACCAGAATTTCATGCTACGGGTCTTTTCCTTTTTTTCAACTTCTTACTCAATTTTTATTTAAAGCGAACTTTTCCTGAAAGTCACCTTCTGGATATGGCATTGTAAACCAGAGTGTTAAAGTTTCACAACAATAATTGTGATGAAACCAATCATTTTCTGACAGGCTATTCATCCCGAACCATGTGAAATAAAATTTGATCTTCAATGCTTGGTCCAGTTATTCCAGAACTCAGCCCTCTCATAAGAACCCAGTTAGTTATTTTAGACTTGTTTTCTTTCATGTTGTTGCTTACTTTGTCACAAAATCCGGAGACATAGGTTCAAGTCAGAATCAGTGAGAACAAGAAAACAATAGTTGAAAAGATACAGTTTAGAGGTAATGAAGACTTAAGATGAATACCAATAGACAATCATGCAACTATGTTGTGTTACATGTTAATAATGGGAAATTTAATGGAATATCCAATGTGCAAGAAAAAAAGAAGTTGTTCTTTTCACCAATGTTGGTGAGATTAGCTAATGTCTTACCCTGGAACACCTGGCTTACCACCAGTAAAACCGACTCACATCGCGATGCGAGACTGTGTGAAGCACACCAAACGTTCTAAAATTAGCTAATAAACATCAACTTCTCCACTTCTCTTTTTCCTCATCCTTTTTTAATCTATGCTATGTAAAGTGATGATGACAGAGAGAAAGAGGGAGATCAAAATTTTCAGGCTGCAAGTTAATTTCAACCCCTTTCCTTGTAACCTTTTCTTTCCTGGGCCTCTATGTCTTCTCATTATGAGCATGTGTATAGAGTAAGACTGACACCTTACAAATGTTAGGCATGATGTTAGTCAAAAACTTTTCCAGAATTTCATTTTTAAGAAGTCATCTCTGCTTAAACTGAATGATGGATTCCACTCTTTACATATTTTTTCTGTCTTCTCCAGCTCTGGGTTGCCTCTGGCCCAGCAGCAGCAGTTTGTGTTGCCACAAACAGAGAGCAGGCAGGAGAAACCCACCATGACAAGCAGATAACAATGCTGCAACACCACTCTAATTGGCCTGGGGCTTACAGGGAGAGTCTGCTGTTCAGCAGACTGGTATTTTGGGATGTGAGAGCAGAGGAAGGGTAGGTGGGAAAGAGTGGTGAGCAGGGGGGTGGAAGAAAAAAGGGCTGTCAGATTTGATTATGGATGAGGTATGAGATAAGTTGAGTTAGGACATGTTTTTGTGAGGTGGAGAGAATTGTGTGTGTATGTGTGCAGGCATACACAGCTGCCTTTGATGTTATTTCTGTAATCCCTTATGTTAAAGTTTCATAAATGATATTTGGATTCATGCCTTCAGTGAAATAAGATACCATACTTTAATGTTTTACTTTAATTAGAGCTACATATTGTTCTAAAAAACTACCACTTTTAAACCGGTGGCAGCTGCATGGGTTCAAACTGAAGTATTTGTCTTAAAATAAATAAAAGCAACAATCAACCAACCTTTAAAACTCTCTGTTTGCCCAGGACACTACTCAGGAAAAAGAAAGACTCCAACATTTATCATGGGCTGGTACATTTTCTGACTCAGCAGCTTAAAAACTGAGTTATATCAGAGATTCTAAGTTTATTCTTATACCCACTGTAGCTATACAATACACAAAAAATATACATAACAGTGAAAGTACCATCTCAGCCTGGGATTTAAACACGGCCCCCCTTAAATAAGTTTTTTTTTTACATTCTTCATTCAATAATAAACATTTTATGTCATTTTTAAACCTTTTCAGTTCTTCTTGATATGAAAGTAGGCAAATTATATTATTGATATATCCCACTCTGTGGAGAAACAACAGAAGATTAGACTGGAAGAGAATATGTTAGATTGAAAACACTGAAGCCTGATTGAGGAAAAGACCTGACTTTAGTTTACTGAAAAAAAGAGTGTAACTTTAGAAAACAATGATATTTGAGTGTCAGTCAGCACTGCATTCACCAATGAAAGTACAAACTCTGCATTTCTGTTTCCAACATCACACTCTAAACACTAAAGACACTGTCTCAAAAAGGGGAAATGTAAATAGTTTGAAAGCAGTTTCTATTTAAGACACAACATAACATGATATTGTAAGTCTCCCATTATCTAGCATACAGTTCTGAATCCGACATATTTTTCCAGGATAAAGATTACCCTTGTTAGAAAGTTGCTACTCTAGAACCAGGTTTCAATTGTTAAGGAGAGAGCACTCATTTGATGTTTAAAATGTCTATGTAAGTTAAAGCCAGCACAGTCCAGCAAAGTCGTGTTTTTTTTTCTTTGTTTTTTTTAACCTGCAGCAGGCTGTCAGAAAATGCGGGTTTCAGGAAGGTATAATGTGAATATATGAATCAATACATGACTGTAGAATGAAAAATAAGTCAGTAAGGGGAAGGATTCACGGGGAGCTTTATTTATTTTCTACACAAAAAATAATAATGAAAGCAAGTTATTTGACGAGACAAAAACAAGATATTGCGAGCCTTGTCTATCAGGCTATCAGGGGGAAGTAAAAGCAAGAGGAGCCCATGGCCCACAAGGCCATATAAAGGAGTTGACAGCCCACTTGTTTGCTGTCACAGTTGCAGTTCCCTACTCCCAAGACACAGAATAAACACTTACTCATGACAGTCTTGTACAAACCCAATAAAAGCAAAAGGGGCTCATATGGACACTTGACCTGTGCAAACTGTAGTCTTACCAAGAAGGTCAGGCAGACTTGGCCCTGAAAACATATGGCTCAACACAATAAATGCTTTTGTGGGAAAAAACGATGCACTTTTCGAAAGGAAATGTCAACAGTTTTTTGTGTGCTTCCAATGTGTTTTTAATGTTTGTCGGAATTAAGTAAATTTTTATTAATAGGTTGTTGTGGCATCATACAGAGACTCTGCAGGTGTTATCACACAACCAAAGCTGGAAAGCCCCCAAAAAATAAACAAAAAAAGGAGGGGGGGGGGGGGGGGGGGAGGGGGTAGAAAACACAGGGGGCTTATCCATCCCATCCTTGACAAACTATAGCTGGTGACAGTTGGAGTTTTGTCCATTAAAGGGGCTGGAAACAAAGTTAGAAGATAAAGTGTCTGTCAAAATTCCAAAGGTCAGCAGTGGATATTCTCATCTGTTTTTGAGGGGTTACATTTAGCAGCCTCCCAAAGACCTTTGCAGTCCTGACAGGGATTTTAAAATATCCATGTTTTCTTATATCCATGATTTCAAATAGATTTGCCAGAAACTATCTCCCCAATCCACAGTTCAAGAAATGTCAGGAATTATTTCAAGAAAATTCACAAAAGAATTTTTTTTTGGGACAATTTCTTCAATGCAGAGAACGTTTTCGAAGAATAATTAAAAGAATTGAGATTTTTCATGTCAACCGCTGGGGACCACCACCCCAGTCTGCCAATCCAGCGGAACTGCTCCTGATGTCTAAGCGATGCTGCAGAGTCGCGTTAGCCAACACGACCTCACAACATCCAGAGCCCTGAGGAACTCCGGCCGAATCTCGTCCACCCCCGAGCCTTGCCACCGCAGAGCTTTTTGAGCGCCTCTGTGACTTCAGCCCCAGAGATTGGAGAGATCCCCAGGCTCTGCCCCTCCAATGGAAGACACGCCAGTGGGGGTTGAGGAGGTCTTCGAACTACTTCATCCATTGACCCACAACGTCACATGGTGTTCGTTATGGACAATCCGTGCCAAGCACAGAAGTCCAACAACAAAACACCGCTCAGGCTCAAGCTGGGGGGGGCATTCCTCCAATCCACACCCTTCGAGGTATCACTGTCATTGCCCACGTGAGCATTGAAGTCCCCATGCAGAGTAAGGGAGTCCCCAGGGGGGGCACCCTCCAGCACCCCCTCTAAGGACTCCAAAAAGGGTGGGTACTCTGCATAAGCACCAACAACAGTCAGCATCTGTCCCCCCACCCGAAGGCCAAGGGAGGCTACCCTCTCGTTCACCGGTTTGAACCCCAACCTACAGGCACCGAGATGGGGGTTAAAGGTATGGCCACTTCTGCACGGCGCCTCTCACCAGGAGCAACTCCAGGGTAGAAGAACATAATATTGAGCATGAAATCTTTTTGTTTTTATCTTGTGTCTGTTAAAGTAAACTTCAAACAAATAATTGATTAACAGATGTCAGCTTTTGGTCCCTTGTAGAAAACTCTCCAACTTTTCTGAAACTTTCAATAGGTTTGTGGGGTGATGCAAACAGAACATTTCCAGTCCTCAGAAGAAAAAGTGAGAAGCCTGGATAGGAAGCAAGACCGAGTGCTTGAGCGAGCTGCTTCTGTAGCCCCTTATAAGTCCTCCTGGATGCTTTTGAGTAGTATGAACTGATCAATAAGGTGTCAGAGAGAAAGCCTTTTCCCTTTATTGACAGTCAACCCGCTGCCTCTCAATGCAGCTCAATCTAACTCTCCTTGTCTTCAACCTTTCCTTCAAACTCGTTTTATTACCTTCCCTCTATTCTGGGCCTGTAAACTCAAAAAGACATTGTTCCCTTGTACATTGAGACTCAGACACTTAATAAAGGAGGGTCACCGTGTCAGAGATGGTCAGCAAATTGGACAGTGGGGAGAAAAAAACCCACATTACAGAGTATGGAGTTCCTCTTTGTTAAAAATCAACCTATACTCAGTCTTTCTCAAGAGTGCGACTTCCATGAACTTTTGCCACTCGGCTCTCTTTTAATTCAGTGAGTGGAAATCATTTTGTCACCTTAAAATTGATTGTCTGAGCTCTAAAGTGACTCACAGTGTTAACAGTAAATAAAACCTGAAGTCTTTCCTGGAATATTGACGTCACTCCATAAAATGTAAGATTTTTAAACACACTTAATATCTGCAGTCACTCTCATATTATCTTAACTTAATGCTAAAGTGAAATTCATTTAGGAAAACATAAACATCTTTCATAAAAATACATGACTTTCTATGAGTGTTTAATTTGATCTTATAGTTCAAATGTATAAATGGAACCAAGGATTTGTCTTTGAAATTCACAAACTAATTTGCATACCCATTACTTAAATGATTAACAGTTCCTCCAATAACTGAAATCAAAGATAGCCATACGTCAATATTTTAAAAAATTAGAAGTTTTCATTTGTTTTTGTTTTTTTTTATTTTGTTTTGTTGTCATTCTAATTTTGCTTTGGTGGTAAAAACTTAATGATGTAGGGAATATTTTCTGAGGGAAAGAGTAATACACCTCAGAGCAGTAAACTATCTCAAATGTGCCAACAAGGACACATTTGTACTTAAGCACAGTATTTGGTTAAATAACTGCCAACAATGCTAAGAGGAATTTTTAATCCTTCTGTAACCTGGTTGAAAGACCAAATGCAAATATATGTCTCTCATCCTGGACAAAAGCCTTCAACAGATTCAATCCGAGGGCTCCGAGTTCAACCTCATAGGCATGCAATGATAAGCAATACAGTGCATGTATTTTAGTTTTCAAGGGATAAAGTTTAAATAAGTGCACAGAAATGGTTCATTTAGACACGAGATAAGGTGATAATCTTTACATGATCATAATTCACAATAAATGTAATGTGATGCAGCCAGAACACAACACAGGCGGACAATTCTTGTTTGTTTGTTTTGACACTTTGTTCAAATTTTTAAGAAAATGTATTCGTGCCTAGGTTCATCCTCAATCAACCTGAATCAAGATGTAAAAAGCCCCTGAGAGTTTTACCTGTGGGACCAGAACCAGCTCTCAGCTCGGGTAATCATGAAGTGTCAATCATCCATCACTCAGAGCTTGTCTGTGCATGCCCATGGCTTCATGTCATCTATATGATTGATGGCCTGTTGGGTTAAAAAAAAAGGAAATAGAAAAAAAGTTGCCTTTTCAATCTGTTTTTTGATAAATAGTGTAGCTTTCACATATGCGGTACATACACACTTACCCACTGTATGGCCACAGAAATTAGCCACACAATATGTCCTGTTGTTACACTGCAATATTACACAGTTAAATGATGTGAGATGACAATCATCTTATCATTTGTATAAGGTTATGGGAGAGTAAGCTCAAATCTTTTTTTTTTTTTCTGGGAGAGATAGCTGCTGAAGGAATATTTGTGTCACCAGTCAGAAAGCACAAGAACATGTTCTTCCAGGCAGAAAGACAATCAACAAAGGCACTCTATTTGAGCCCCACCCATTCTTTTTTTCTGCCGAACAGTGCACTCAAAGATGCCTCCCTATCTTCAAATCAATGTCTTAAGCTCAAGCTTTATTCTCTTTGTATTTCACATTGGATTTGTTTTCCTTGTTCTTGTTTTCCTTTCTTCTTTGTTTTGAGTTCATGCTCATCAGTTTTTTGTGTGCATCAACTCCTTTCAGAAAAGAGAATATTAGCTTCACAATAGGTATACACCACTTTTCACCAAATTTTTCGGTAGCTTGACTGCGTTTTGAAAATAGCTTCTTATTGAACACAGATTACACTGATTTTAAAGGTACACAAACATAAGATTGTGTTTGAAATTGATATAGGCTGCATATTCAGTCTTGTTTTCTCAGGGAAATATTGTATACATTAGCAATGCTTCTTCTGAGTTTTTAACAGAGTTCACAAACCACATATTTGGTCATCAATCAAATCATTGCAGCGCTAGTCACTCTCAATTCGCTTAGAATAGATTTGGTTACAAAGAAATTTTTTACAACATTGTATTAAAAAAAAATTGTTTGTAATTCTTCATCTACTATTTACTGCATACAACAGAAGAGATAACAAGGGTTAAACTGCCTTTATTAGCGAAGAAAGCTAACTTTTCAAACTTTTAACATAGCTTTATCCTCATACTACCTTACTGTAAGCTGGTTATCTTGATACTGTACCTCTACGGGTTGTAATTTCTAAACCTTTTAACACTAATAGCAGCCCTGTCTTAGGGATGCACTTCAAAAGAAACCTGCCAATGCACAAAAAACAAATATATAAAATATTGCACAAATACACACACACTCACGCTCTGTAAAAAGTAAGTGTTAAGCTAGGCACGCTCCTCCATCGACCCACGCAAAATGCCTGAAAGCACATTGACTGTGGTAGCCCAGTGGGACTGCAGAGTCAATACAAACCAACAGGAGTGATGATTGATTAATCCCTTGCCACTCGACTCACCATCTCTACTGCGACTCATTCTGCTCTCCCTTCATGGCTAGCCATCGCTCTGAATCTCTTTCAGCCTGCTCTGACACACTATCTTTAATGCAAATGTTTCCACGTTGGGTCGACATCCAGGGTCATGGAGAGCAGTTCACACCTGGCATTAGAATGTGACACAGAGCAGGTGCGCTTGCTGGACATAGCTCCTTTTCTCTGTTGTGACCTTCTATTCATGCTAATGATTCATTAGTTATTCTCTCAGAAGCTTAATATTATTATAAAACAGTCATTTAATTGTTGATTCAGAGTAGTAGTAAATGAAGCCATCTTATTATATTGATTAATTTGAAGTATAATGGTGCAGAGTTTAGAACGTAATATAACTGAATATTGGTTTAACCAGATGAGACAAGTGAATATCTTGCAGAATTGCTCAATAGATAGCATGTGCTGTATGTTGAAGTTTAAAGAAGAAAACTAAAGCTCTCTTCCACTCTAACTCATTGAAACATGTTACAATACTCTAGGTTTTGAATTGGATGTGAAAACTGAAAATGCTGCTCTAATCTTTCCGAAAGAAATCTAATTGGACTTGTTCAGGCTTTCGATTGTTTACTTTGTTTGGATGAAGTAAAAGTTCTTGAGTCTGCTTCGCAGCCATCTGTTGATTTTTGAAACAGGGATGTTGTGGGTGCTTCTAATCTAAACGGACAGTCCTGCACAGAACATCCTGGACAAAATTAAGGTGATATTAAATGAAATATTTCTTCATCTCTGCTGTAAGCAGGGTTGATACAGATGGTTGCTCCTGCCTACTTACTGCAGCTAAAGTTTTCAGTGCCTTTCCATGGGCACGATTAAATAGCAAACAGAATAATGAAACATTTTAATTTTTTTTATTTAATCTATCTTTACCTAGTAGTTGATTTGATTTGGTATTTCAAGGCAGATGTATTAAATGTGAACAAAGTTAGACAAATGGTTCATTGCAAGTTTAAACCTGTTTTCATAGTGCATATTTTAATGAACTGATACAGAAAGAGAGGCAGGAAGCAAGGTCAGCTTTAAACACAGTGATTAGCAGTTCAAAGAAAAACAACCCAGGTTTCATCTGTGTCTCCTCCTCCCAGCCCTCCCTCCCTTCACTCCATTGCTCTCATCTTCAAACAACCCAAGTGGAGGGTGAGGGATGGACTCTCCTGGGTCAATCTACAGGGAGCATTGATAGCGGGAGGATGGAAGGCTGGAGGGCAGCTTTGTTGCCTGCTTGGCCTCTTCCCTTGCTGGGCAGCGATTAAATCAAGGCCCTGGTGTGAGGCCTTCTGCTGGGGCCGCAGTGGGTTTCTGCTCATGCTGGGTTTGGAAGTGCTTTCTTGCATTGGTTTTATGAATCCATTGTAAGTTTCCACTGACTCTTTTATATGCAGAGTTTACAAGTAAAAAGAATGATTAAGTGAACACAATTCAGGCACACGTCTATGTGTTTGAGATACTGTTTGGCCATGCTCAAGTCACAGTTGAGAAACTGTGATTGTTTGAGTTGTATTACAGTTTGTCATACTAGTACATAAATCCACAGTACATAAAGCCTCAGTTTGGTCCACAGGGGAGTGGAGGGTATGGTTGACCCCTCTGTTCAACTGTGCCTGAGGGTTTAATGTTGTAGCCAAGAAGACCTGACTGGTCACTTTATACACTGAATCGACCTATTAGTCATATGTTCATATAAGCATAGCTTGTTTCAACCTGGCTAAAATGTGATATCAAGTTTGTTTTTTCCAAAGAAGAACATGTCAAATTGATTAAATGTCAATGCTACCTTGAATCAAATTTTGAAATAGTAACAAGAACAGAATCTAGTGTATCCTGTCAGACGAGTTCGAAAGCTTTTTTTAAAAATCCAAAGTTTCATTTATGCCCAATTGCTTCCAGATCAGTACCTCGGACTAGTAGTGGCTCAAACCATAACCTTAGTTCTGTTTTGAGCACCATGATTGCTATGTTATTCCATCGGAGCTGCTCATCTCCAGACACATGAATGTGGTTTCCCCCATCAACTGCCTGATGGGAATGTAGGACAGTATGGAGCTAAAAATTCACATATATGTTCTATCAAAGTTTATGTCACAATTCAGAAAGCTGAACGCTAAACCAAAAATATAAATCACAGGTGCTTTCTGAATAGCATCACATCACTCTACAGGAGGGCACTACCATGTTCATTTTCTGCCAGGTCTTTTTCCTTTGGAATTGTCAGAAAGAAGGGGGACTGCCTTCAAGTTGTTCTTATATTAAAATCACATAATCAAGAAAGACAATCTTTTTTTTTTGTCGTCATTTGTAAACTTCTTAGACATTCCAGTTCCTGGTCTGCGCTGCAGTAGTGAGTGATTGCCGTGCCCCAGGTCCCATTCCTGATGGGCTGACTGAGAGGAAGGGGAAAATGCACTCAGGGGGAGTCATCATTTATCCTTATAAAATTACCCTGAAATCAAGGTGCTGAAATATCTCCGCTCAGGCTGACAGAAGAAAAAACCCCTGAAGGACTGTCTGAAACATACGCTGACTAGAGAATGAGAGGGCAGAAAAAGAGTCAAATAGGAGAAACATGAAATTAAGAGCTGAGTGGGATAAAAAGTCGATACAAAGTCGAGCACTTTTAAAAGAGAAGGTCTAATGAACAGTCAGATGAAGTGATTAATCAGTACAGATGAGGAGGTAAAGTAAAGGTAGTCTGTGATGACAGACTCCAGTCAAATAGTCATTTTAAGGTTCATGGAAATGAATCAATATTATTTTAGGATGACTTCGGTATGATTCCAGGACCCTGATCATAGAGAGATAATTAAAATTGAACCATAGATTTTTTGTTTGTCAACCAGAACCAAACAAAACATCTGCACAATGTTTCAGATATGTGCAATTGCGCTACATTCTCTTTTCCCAACATGTGTGTGCATTGAGAATTTGGCATAGTTCTTTCCTGAATAAGTTAATTTAAATGGCCACATTGAAAAACTCCTTTCTCAGAAATAAGAAATTTAACTAGCAAGTCTAGCTGCCATTTCGGAACCGTTACAGGAATCGCAGTGATATAGGAAAAGTTGGGAAGCATATGAAAGCTGTAAGGGCTTTTCCCTTTTCTCCAGTGACATGTCCACTGATGAGAGCATTTGAGTTAAAAGAGAAAAAAATCATCCTAAATTTTCTTTTCATTTATACCAGTCTCATTTATTTGAAGAATGTAGTTTGTGAGAACATCTTTCTTAATTCAATATAGCCTTTTAAAGACACACACTCACATGAGCACACTTCTCAAGTGCTTGTGTGACTCTGACAGGAGATGAATATTTAAGAACTGAGCCGCAGGTGTAGGAACTGCAGCCATTTCTTGACTCTTCTTGAGCGCATCATTTATTTACTAGTTTGAAGTTTCAAAGTGAGTTTAAACATCATCATTTCCTCTATGTGTTCTCCATAATCAGCCACATCATCTCCTCCAGCCCGTTTCTTCACTTTAGTCAAAATCTGCATTACTCGCAGGTGCTGCAGGGAACTTTTGACTGCAGGGTTTCTTAAGGAATGCTGATGAATCCCCTTTGCGAAAGCTTCCAAATAAAGGTGTGCTGCTTTTCAAAAGTCCTGAACGGAAGTCTGCCATCAAGGAGCCACGAGAGAAGAGAAGTTGCACGACAGTCTGAGGGATAGGGTGTGTATAATGAGCAATCATGTGTGTCAACATGATTTCTTAGAGTCTTCCAAAGATTAGGCTCTGATGTTACGTTGAGTGACACATGAAAGAAGAAGAGGATTTGATGAAAGGACAATGTTGCTGATGCAGTAGTTCGGGAGAAGTTCCTGTCTTCGGCGTGTTTTCTTTGCAGATCATTTCAACACAAAGAGCACAGTACAAACAAAAGAAGTGCAGGGGTGTGAGGAGCTGCAGAGATGCATAGTGATGCACGGCTCATGGTGATGTCAACTTTTACTGTAATCTAGAAAAGTGGAAGTTGGATGTCAATGCAATATTTATCATATTTGTGACGAAAAAAGACAAGAAAGGTGGGGAAAAACATGGAAATATCATTACTAACACAAATGAATCATCTTGCTGATTTACACTGACCATCTTAAAACAATAGATTATAGGATTTATCAATCCACACACCCTAAAAAAGGAAATGAAAGGGTTCTGATATAAATTGCTGTGGGTTGTTTGTATAAACTTTTCAGTTAATGTTGAACCAAAAGGCTTTTTTTACTTGGAATACATTCATGACACTGATGTTCATCGATTCATTTTTAATGTCTTCTTAGACATTCCAGTCTGCCTCCATTAATAACTGAACATATACAAAATCCAATTGAATTGTAAATTATCAAACTTTCAACAAATATGAAAAGTAAACATTTAAATCATATAAATTAGAAAGAAGTGCAATGTTTAGTCTAAAATTCATGGAAGCAAATAAATTTAGAAAAAAATATCAGTTGGAGGACTAAACTCGAGTCAGGTAGAAGGAAAAACATACTGAAGCATTTTCAAAAGTTCATCATGACACAGCAACGGACAGTTCTGAAAAACACAGACAATGTCATTGTCGATCCAGCATTCAAATTAGTTTTATACAATGTAACCATCAATCAATTATCCTTTGATTATCCAAGGTTGGGTGCTTCAGGCAAGAGCTGCCTGTTGACACATGCATTTCGCTTACTGTGGACTTAAGGAGTTCCCTGGCCAGAGTAGACATATGATAATTACAGCAAACTCCTAGATGTGGGGTCTCTTCTTTGCTGGGCTATTACCTACTTAAATAATTATGGTATGTGATCTGGAGGTGCCATACTCACATACAGCTGGTATTTCTACATGCAAACCAATTGCTCTACCTTTTTTCTCCCCCAAGAGGTGTGGGCTTCTACAGTAAGGCTGTGCTCTCACTGTAGCCAACCTCGATTTTCATCCCCACAAGTGGTGAGCACATGTGGAGGTGCCATCCTGTGACTTCATCCTCATAACCCCAGCTGAGCCTCGGCTCCTGGGGCTTGACCAGATGTGATCCCCTGACATCTCTGGCTCCTGGGGGTGCAATTGGTTTACGCTCTCTGAAAACCTTCCCCCAGTTAAAAGGGAAATCAACGATTGTCTGGCACTGCTCTGTTGAGGTCTTTGAATCTGGCCCCTCCGCTGGGACTAATTTGCCTTGGGAGATCTTTGACAACACAGCTCTCTGTATCACAGGTAAAAGCAACTCGTCCTTTGCAGTTAAAAGAGTCTTTCTGCAGACATAAGCTTGTGGTTGTATCCAAACTACCCTTGACCTTAAAAGGAAAATATCATCTGAATAACAATAGCCTGCCTCAATGAGTAGTATTAAATATGAATACAAACAACCAGATTCATGAAAGCAAAAAAGAGGAATAAATTTTAACCTCTCGTATTAAGATGAGGTGATGTGGTGATGTGGTGAGTGTGATGCTCTGCTGTTCGTGTCTTATTGTAATTTAACATGAGTGTGTGTATTCAAGAAGTTCTGTCATTCAATACTGATGTTGGTGTGAGGAAACCATGGCTCTGATGACTCTAGTTACTGTAGAAGAAATTTTGCATTCTTCCTACAGCATTACCAACAGAAAATAGCCACACAACACATTATGTTGCCATGCACACACAAACAAATGAACAAGATATGATAGACATCCCAACAACTTTAATTTGATTGGCTCTTATTGAAATAATAAACCTGAAGCACATCGCAGCAGCTTCCACTTAAAAATGAGTGGAATTATATGATGAGCCCTATGAACCTTTGAGTTGCAAGTATTGATGCCATCTATATTCATCCTGGCTTGTTTCAGATACATTCACCGGATCAGAAAATGTCATTGTATTTCATTAGCATTTATACATGAGTGAACTATGAGCTGTCTTTGCCCCAAACAGGTCTTTCGCCTAGGTGATACAGTGCCCCCAAGTGGCTTTTAGGAACACAAAAAGAAGAACGTGCATCCATCTATGTATCCATGTTGCTTACGTCCCCATCATCGTGATCCATTCTGGTTTTTAGAGATTGTTTTGGTTGTTTTAGTTTAATTGGTCAATATAAGTCCCCCACCTTAATGTTCACATTATGCTTATAAACCATAGCAGATGCTTGGAAAAATGACTAAACATATCATTCAAATCATTCCAACTTGATCATTAACTACTATGACAGCACTTGCAGTACTTACTAAGTCGCAACTGGATGAGAATATTTTTTTGGCTTCAGTGATGGAGAAAAATGGGGCTTTGCAAAGCTAAAATGCTACCATTTAATGGGGACATTTTTATCTCCAAATGATCATCTGAGAGGCAAAGGATCATCATGTTGTTAATTAATCAGAACATATCACTCCAGCTTCATCGGTGGTGACACTTTAATTTCAGCAGTTATTTTCACTGCCTCAGCCTTGGTGACAGTGAAGCCTTGTAATGGCTCTGTAATTATGCCAACAGAAGCTCGAGTATTTGGTCTTTATGAAAGAAACAGAGGCTTGTACAAGTCCAGTATGCACATCATTGATTTGTAATATTAGCACAGACATGTGTTCCTCTCAGATTTCATTGCCCGAACTGGTTTTAACATATCAGCAGTACAGCAACCAGGACCAAGTTAAGTGTGTTTATATCCTACATATCTATCTATCTATCTATCTATCTATCTATCTATCTATCTATCTAT
>CAJRST010004446.1:9056634-9505608 GCA_907169785.1 Menidia menidia | reverse complement strand
ATCTATCTATCTATCTATCTATCTATCTATCTATCTATCTATCTATCAGTCTATCTGTCTATCTGTCTTGCTATCTATTTATATATTTATCCACTGTCTTACTTTAATGCACCATTGCTAAAAACCACACTGCCCAACATCCAAATCCACAAAACTGGGAATCCTATCAACAGTTTTTCCTACTTTGTTCAGTTAAAATATGTACCATTAAGGTTTTTTTATGTATACAGTACTCCATCCATCCATTTTCAGTTTGTTAGCATTTCCATGTATTTAGAGGAACTGACTTTCATCCTGGCCACTTCGAATCCAGCTGAGAACCGCTCTATTCTTTCAAAGACATTTAATCACATGAAGTTATCTACAAAAGACATAGAATTTAATCGATGCTAACCAAAAGTCCTTTCCAAAAACCTTTCCGGATTTCCTCTCTGTTTTAGTTTTCATTGTATTTTTATTATCAACGACCAGAGGAAGATTGGGCTAATTTTTCCAATTTAACAGCAGGGGGCAGTATTGTACCAACAACACGTGTTCTCACCTTTACAGAAACCGAAGAAGAGATGACAACCGCTCCTGAAAGAAAATGGCTGACATGCAGTGCGGCTGCAGTATCTCTCGACTCTAAACATAGTTTTCCGTTGACCAACGCATGAGTATGCACTCTTATTCTTGAAAGTTATATAAGATGTTTAAAAAAGCGAAAAGAGCTAATTTCCGGAGGAGGAATGAGTCCGACGAGGATGAACAAGAGGAGACCCAGCCACAGCCACAGCCGCAGTCGCTGGCGCCCACATCATTCGGGCCTGTTGTTGAAATCCCGTTCATGGAGACCTCCAGTAACACCTCTACCGTAGCACCGAGCAGCTCGGACATTAGTCACAGCAATGGCTTTCTGGCAAATATTATCAATGTTAGAGCTGTCAAGAAGGAAAAGAAGGTGAATTATACAGCGCCCGTGCCTCCACCGACCAAAGCTAGCTTGCTGAGTTTCGACGATGAAGAAGGTAACTTGCTATGCTAGGATAACTAGATAGTTAATGCTAGGTGGAGAAAGTGTGCTACTAGTAATAACATGCAAATATTTTACCAGTCATACAAGTGGCTTCTGTACATTTTTCAGATTCATCATTTTCTCTTGTTATATAAACAGAAGGATCCGAGGTGTTCCGAGTGAAGAAACCCAATCACAGCAAGAAGATTGTAAAGCAGTTGAAGAAAGAATACAAAGAGGATTTGCAGAGATGTGGAAGTGTCAAACAAGAAAACAAGTCAGGTAGGTTTCTCAGCACATAGCAGTAGATTTCAAAATGACATTTATCAGTAGTTTTCACAAAAAAATATGACTGTACACCATTGAAGTACTCTTAAATCAAAAATGGTCTTTTGTATCATGTGTCCTATCACATCATCAGACAGCGTTCCGGACAGACTGGCTCTACAGATGGCGTTACTCTAAACAGACTAACTGTATATTCCGTTACACATACATATACCAGGGTTCATGACTGTATATGTACATTTATTAATTCATGATTTGTGTGACGCGTATGTATATGCAGTTGTTAAGTTTGGTATAACTCTGAGGAATGAGCACAATCATTTTAAATCTGTGCTTAATGTAATCAGCTTTAATCCAATATTTTATTTTTCATCAGTCATGTGACGTCGTTGTTGCATGGCATTAATGTAATTACATTGACATTTTCCTAACTTTCTTTCTCTCCTAGATGCTGCGTCACAACCAACAGTTGCCATTAAAGAAGAGCCTACCAGCATAGCGAGCAGTGAACATGGAGAGGAGGAGATGGAGGTTGACAGTTCTGAGGAACAAGAGGAAGAGGCACGGAGTCATGGTGGTCAAGCACATGCTCAAACCCCCAGAAGCAACAATATGACATCAACTTTCAACACACTGTCATCCCTGGGCAGCTTGAGACCAGGTAATATGTTGCCACCTTCGGGGTGAAATGCTTATTTAGTAATTAAGCAGTGTTCACCAGAACAGCGGACTGTGATTACAAAGAAATCCTGTCACTCAGAGATCGCTGCACTTTTCCAGTGGTTTTATGTCACATATCCTGTGTCTCTACCCCAGGTGAAATCCCTGATGCGGCATTTATCCATGCTGCCAGAAAGCGCAGACAAATGGCAAGAGAGCTTGGAGGGGATGCTCCCCTGGTGGAGACGGAGGCTCCCAAGAAACGCCTGGCTCAGGAAGACCAAGACGCCAGTGACGATGAAGATGAGGAAGAGAAGAGGATACGCTTCAGTGGAGTAAAGAATAAAAGCCAAAGGCAGAAGATAGCAGAAGAGATAGGTACGAAGCCAAAATGCACAGTACATTGATTATGTTGCTTTGTATCTACTCAGCTGTGTGTAAGACACAGACACTCCCTTGTTTGTGCACAGGTATTGAGGGTAGTGATGACGAGGCTCTGGACACAGGTCAGGATGAAGAGGTTAGCCGGTGGGAGCAAGAGCAGATTAGGAAAGGAATCAGCATACCCCAGGTAAGACGTGCTTCTTTGGAAATATGTGATATGCCTTCATGTAGGATTTCGTAAAAATGTCTAGATTTTCTACAGCTTAAAATTTTCATGCCGTCTTACTCTTCTGTCATTTTGTAAAAAAATGCTTTCATATAAGTTTAGTAAATTATAGTCATCATCCTTGGAAACATTTAGATTCAGCATAGAAGTTGGTTAATTGTATCACAAACAGATGTTGACGGTCACTTAAAAATGATCTATTTAAAGAATTGTCTCTTTCCATTAGTTGAACAGCAGCCGTTATATAATATATTCTTGTAAAACTGTTATGCTCTCCCTTCATTTTCTATATTTAGGTCCAAAGCACCCCGCCAGAGGACAACACAGTTTACTACCAGAGCAGCTATGAGACCCAGCCCTATGGCTCCTCCTACAGCATGCCTTTCACCTACAGCACAGTGACGCCACAAACTGGAAAGCTACCAGGCCACCCCGACAATGGCTCTGTTCACTATGGGGCCCCTATTTGTGCTCTGAATCCGGTATCCATTGATTTGGTAAAGAAACGCCTGCAGGATAGGTAGGTTCAGCGGGGGGCTGCCGCTGCGTCTTTTATCAGTCCACAGCTCAGTGCGCAGTGGTCATGAGGACCCAGCAAAGCTTACCTCCACATCTAAAGGCCACAGAGGCAAACCTTCTCTCAGATTTGACAATTATTATGGAGGTTACAAGTGATAATATTCATTTCTGTTAATATTTGTCAAATTGTGGAAAATGGACTAAGAATGTCTGTCCTTTGTCCTATCTGACTCATCATTATTTCCCCACCTGTTATGTTATGTGTTCGTAGGCTCACCCAGATGCATTCAGGCCACGGTGCAAATACCAAACGCTACGAGCAGATCAAGGAAGACCTAGCTGCCTCTGAGACTGCCATACAGCAGCTGGAGAGTTCATCCAATGACAATGCAGATCAATATAAATTCTTGCAAGAGATGCGAGGGTATGTTGGAGACTTGCTTGAGTGTTTCAGTGAAAAGGTAAGGGAGAATTTAAATGCAGTCTGATTAGCTGTCTGCTGTTATGTGTCTGTGATCTGAAAACCGACCTGTCCCTTAAACGATAAACTATTATTAAGCATTATTCAGCACAAAAAAGGAAAAATCTGTTTTTTGGTTGTCTGTTCATTTTTTTTTTCAAGAGCCTTTCATAATGGCTAAATTACAGCTCCAGCAAATCTATGTGACTGCAATTTTCTGCTTTCAGTACTGTCAGAAATGCAACCTTTTGCTTGTCAACAGCATAGTTGTAGTGCACAAACAAAATGCCTTTCTATCCGTAATTTAAAATGGCTTTACATGCATCAATATACAAATACCCTGTCTTGACTAAGACTGTGTCCTGATAGATGGAGGGAAATTAAATGATGACCTGGTAATATTTTTATATATCTACAGCTACATGCATGTCCACATAGAATAACAGATTGATCTTGCAGCGTCAGACCAGAAACAACGTGCAGCAAAGAGAGGACGGGCCTTCCAGCTGTCAGCATGTGTTTCCACTGCTAATCAGAGCAGAGAACATTGTGATTAATCCAGCACACCAAACATGTCAGCATGACTTCATGTAGAGTCATTTCATGTCGTGTAAACATGATTAGATTGTGTTGGTTTTTGTCAGTGTTGAGTAAGCCTGTCGCTCCTGTGCGTTCACTAAACCAGACATTTAACATGTCGTTGAATTGGTATGATAGTTTTAATCATCTAAACTGGAGTCTGCAGTGTTCAAACAAGAGATATCCAATTCTCACCTGATCACATTGATTGTTTGCTTCCAGTGTTTTATTTTCCATCACGCTCCTTTTATTCCTCCAGCAAGACACCCCAGTGACTCGGAGTCCAACTTTTGTTGGGTCAAAGGTCACAAAAGGCATCATATCTTTCAGGTGCCTGCTGTCCTGGAGCTGGAGGCTGCCATGCACCAGTTACTAAGGCAACGGGCCTCACGACTTGTCCAGAGAAGACAGGATGATATTAAAGATGAATCGTCGGAGTTTGCAAGCCTTTCAAGTCAGTCCATCTTGAAGGTTTTTATGATTTATTTGAACGGCCTCAATAGTTCTCTGAGCTCGCGTGTGTGTGTGGCTCTTATTCTTACATTACCCACTCCACATCACCCCATTACAGTTTCCTCATGAGTACGATTAAGGTTAAATGATGTTATTTTGTTTGCGTGGGCATGTATGCGTATAGGGAATGTGGTATAAGAGAAACTGTTTGAGCTACTTAGCCTCACAGCTGGATGTTTATAATTCAGCTCCAGTAATGTGCCTCTGTGTAAAGATGAGACTTGTCATCTCTCTGTAATATTTCTGAAAGGTAAGTTACGAGAAAATGAATGGTGCCAAACATATGCCTCAATTATAGTTTTTGCCTTTTTAAAAAATTATTATGATTTTTTTTACATTAGGTGGATTAATCAGTTCATTTTCAAAGTTAGAATAGAGTTTATTTACATGTACATAATTTAGGATTTGGGGGTAATTTTTAAAGGGATTAACATTTTTTAATGCATGGAATGCTAAGTTTTCAGACTAATAATGAGTAAAGGGTTGTCTTATCTTGTCCATGCCGGTATTAACATCAGTCCTCTCTCTTGCAGATAAAGCTGTCATGGCTCCCAATCTGGACTCATTTGGTCGAGACCGTGCAGCATACCAAGAGCACAGCCGTCAGAGGAGGATAGCTGAAAGAGAAGCCCGGCGGTAAGAATGAATAAGCTGTTTGACAGATATTTTGCACACTTTCTTTAAGCACAGCTTCATGGGCTTTTGGGGAGTCATTCTGGTTCTGAGTTGGAAAGGCACTGCCACTGCTCTTAGTCTCACTTTTTTTGCTTTGTGGGTGGTTTCAGAACACGGCGGCGGCAATCTAGGGAGCAAAATGGAAAGAGGGCAGAGCATAAAGAGGGCTTATCTTCTGATGATGAGGAAACGTCCACTGACATCACCAGCTTTGACATGGAGAAAGGTACATAACTGAGTTAACCCACAGTAAATGGACTGTTAAATGGTGTAAAATGATGACGAAAAGAATTGAGAGATGATTCATCAGAAACGGCACAGCTCATGTCTGCTTCAAACCTTTGGTCTCTTCCAGATCGCATCGTGAAGGAATGTAAGAAGGTGTTTGAAGATGTGGTGGAAGACTTTCATTCTCTCGACTGCATCAAATCCCATTTTGAAGTTTGGAGAATAGAATACCCAGACTGCTACCGAGACGCTTACATCAGCCTCTGTTTGCCCAAGCTCTTTAACCCTTTAGTCCGGCTGCAGCTCATTACGTGGAATCCACTCGAGGTCAGCACATTTTCAAAGTGACTTTCTGTGTTTTTTTACAATAGCCAAACGAATGGATGGTTTATTTTTTTAAACGTCTTTGTTTGTCTCTACTCTGCAGACACAGTGTGCAAACTTTGAGTACATGCTCTGGTTTGAGGCGCTGCTGTTTTACGGGCTGGAGGAGCACAGCGCCTTGCAGAGTGGAGACGGGGACATCGGCTTACTGCCTGCCATTGTAGAGAAGGTCATCCTCTCCAAATTATCAGGTAGCGAAGCCTACACAGCTGCACCTAACTGGCCAAAGAAATTTCCCCTTGGGAATTCATGCTTGTGTTTGTGTTAGTCTTGGCAGAGCAGGTGTGGGACCCGCTGTCAGGCAGTCAGACCGCCAGGCTGGTGGGCTTCATTCACCGACTGATGAAAGGTTACCCCACTGTGTTGCACGGGGATAACAGTTACACACAGGTAGAATTCTGTATAATGCTTTCTGTCCCTTTTTTATTTTGTCAGCAAATATATGTTGTGTATTTGTGTTCATTGTCTAAGAAACTTTGTTGTGTTCCCAATTCTGTGTGCGATAGGACCTTTTGAAAACGATTGTCTTAAGAACCAGACGGACTCTGGATGAGGATGTTTTCCTTCCACTCTATCCTAAAAGGTACGTTGGACAGTTAGAAGAAAAACAAATGCAGCCGTAAGTCTGAGACTGTCTTAAAATAAACCTTTTTTCCTTATTTGTACAGTGTGATGGAGAATAAGAATAGCAGTGCTTACTTATTCTACCAACGGCAGTTCTGGTCCTGCGTGAAGGTACATATTTTACAGAAAGGTTCTAACTTTGGCGGAATATAAAATATGTATTTGTTTTCAATGCATTGTGAGCACTTAAAAGACAATAAAGAGGTTCATAACAGTTCAGAGGCTCTGACCCAGCCCACAGCTACAGCTTCTTTAACTTAGATTCATGACAATTGTACCAAGTTTGGTAGTTTTAAAAATGTAAAAAAAGGTAGAAAGTAGTAGTTACACTACCTTTACATTCATTCTAAGCAACACACAAGAGGGAAGAGTACATGTAAACTATTCCCAATAAAAATAAAACAAAAAGAAACAATGATAGAGGGTTCCTTGTCCAGCTCAACTGTGGCCATTTTCACTTTTGATGATGGATTGATAAATTTCATGAGAGAGAAAGGCTTGTTTTTTTAGAAACTCATTTCTAAAATGCTTAACTGCCTTGTCCCATTCAAGTAAAAACTGAGTCGTTCCCTCTTCTGAATATAGCTGCTTGGCAACATTCTACAATGGGAGGGTATCTTATCCAATTCCTGCCTGAAGGACCTGGCTTTGGACAGCACTCTCAATAGATACATCCTCTCTGCCCTGCAAACCACAGATACTGGGGAAGAAAATGTCCCCAAGTGCCAGAAGGTAATTTATTCTGTAGTACATCTCATTTATTTTATGAATGTCCAACATACTTTAATGTATCAGTCTGAAAATGTGTGGAAAGAGCAGGGTTGCTTTTACAGCTGTTTGCTTTTCTGATTATCTGCATTGGTTCCCAAATGCAATGCAGCAAGTATTGTGAACCAATGTACAAAAAGTGTCCTCAGAGATTCACATTACCTCTGAGATAATTGAAGCTTGAGTTTTGCAATCATACTGTTCTGCTAAATGCCCAGATTCAGTAGTAATGTATTACTTTAAAGAATGTTTTGATCATGTCTTATTTAGCTCTTTTTTTTAGCCAACTGCAAACACGCAGGTGGAGGCTGTCCCTTTGTTCCTGCTGTCATTTCCAGCCTGCATTTTGAAACTTCTAAAGCTGCCTACACAGAGCTGCTGCGGCTTGGGATTCCTTAACCATTATAGAAATGTTCCTTTCCTCCCCCAGGTGGTGGAGTGTTTGCCATCCCACTGGTTCTCTGGGCTGAAGGGCCAGCAGACGCTGCCTCAGCTGGAGCCCCTCTGTCGTTACCTGGCCCACCTGGCCAACACGCTGCACCGGAGCGGGCTGGTGGTGTCGGATGTGGAGCGGCGCACCACTAAGTAAGCAGCTCTCTGATTTAAGGAGAGGTCAACCTGCTGGTGTTTTGTCCATGTCGGCAGTCCTATATCCCATTCCTGTTCACAGGGAGCAGGTCAGAGAGGTGGTCAAGATGTTGGGCCAGATGAACGCCTTGGACCACATCATCGCCGTGGCAGCAGAACAGGGTGTAAAAGACATCAAGCTACTGATGGAAGTGAAGTAGCAGAGGAGGACAAACCAGAGGCAACATTTACACACATTTTGCTCTGCTCAGCACATTTGGAGCCAAAAGATCCCGAAGGACGATTCATGGGGAAAAGAGTGTGTCGACGATCGTGGAATAAAACTCAGCCGTCGCCACAACTCTAAAGGAGAGGAGAGGAAGGCCATTTTTGTACATGTTGTGAATAATGTATATAAAATGTGCTCATTCATGTATCGCCACAGACTGATGCTGACCAAAGGCCTCGTGTTGTCAGCTCAGAGAGACTCCAGCAAAAGTACATGCCGGCAATATTTTTAAACACTTAATTTATTTGGAGGGATTTTTGTTTTTGACATGGATTACGTTTTTGAAAGCATCCTATCCCTGATTTTCGTCACCAGATTCCACCAGCCTATCTGTAAACTACACGTAACTGCCGCACATCTGTCACAGAGCTATCCTTTCCACGTGTGCCACGCACACCCAAAACATCCGGTAATCCCCATCACTGATGATGGGTGTGTGTGTGGGGGGGGGGGGTCGGATGTGATAGTTCTCTGACCCATGCCTCATTCTGCACCTCCAGGAAATGCTCTTTTGACCTTACAGATTTGTAAGATATATGTTTTAGTATTGTGTTTTGCCTGTGAATAAAATATACATTGTAATTCTGTTTGTCTATTGTATATACTTTTATTGTTTTAAACATATTGTATAAAGGACACTGGCCCATTTAACTTCTAAGTATACATATATGAATAAGAATGAACTTAGGGAACCATCACTAGTATGTTTTGTTTGGTTATTAATTCATTTGTCCTCGAAATTATGGTTTGTCAATGTCGAAATTGGTTGAGTTGCACATTTTCTGAAGTTTGCGGCTGTTTCCAGGCAGCAGGACCCCACATCAGGACAGTACACTCCATGCCTGGTGGGTTGCTCAACTGGGAGAAGGCGGAGCCGCACGTTTTCTTCCACATGTGTCCCCCTCCTCCACCTAAGTCCTGCTTGCGGAACATCTCTTAAAAACTTGTACTGTATTTTACCACCACCTCCAACAGTGTGCATCCTCTTTGTGGAGTGTCTGTGTGCGGATAGGGGCCGGACAGTGGAGAGCGCGTCTTGGATCTCTTGTTTTGACGGTGATTAGGTAAAGTATCCCACTGCCGTTTAAACTTATCTTACGATTAGCTTTGAAACTACTTTTTATGTATGGTAACTTATACTCAGGTCGTGCATGTCAGCGGGTTAACTAAAACCTCTTAGTTGTTTCTGTACGACCACGTTTCCCTATACGTGCGATCAGAGGCGCAGGAATGCCACGAGAGTTACATCATTTCTGTAAAGCTGCGTCCCTTTACGCACTGACAAAGGGTTCGTCTTGGCTTGCATTAGATACATTTTCTGCAGACGGGGGTGGGGGGCACCGTGTCCAGAGCCGTTGCATGCTCAGATGAAAGGTGGTGTTTGTGAAGCAGAGGGGCGACTGTGACATTTAAAGAGGGCTGCCACTGTGCGGGGCTTCAGACTGGTTTGAGTGGAAACGCGTCTGAGTGGGTCTGCAGCCTGCTGTGCGGGGGTGGGGTGGGGTGCGGGGGTGGGGTGGGTGCAACGTGTAGTGGAGTGAGAGCAACATGTGGTCAGTGAGCAGATGCTGCCTGGCAAAAGCCACTGTACAAATCTGTAGTTCAGGGAAAAGCCCACAGTCTGTGCACCAGAAACACATGCAGCCCTTAAATGTCAGTAGCAGCTTTACAGTATGTAGGACTGCCCTTTAGTTTAAAATAATATTTTTGGGGGGTTTTAAGCCTGCAAGATTGGGCTCAACTGTGCATTCAAAGAAGAAATGGCAGATATGTAAAATAAATATTTGACATGAATATGAAAATTCGAAGTAAGGCCATTGTAAATATGTGTTCTGCCAGTAAGATTCTGTGGCAAAGCGGACTGCACGCTGTCTAAAGCAGTGTAAACCGTCAGGCTTTTAAAGAATGAGTCAGAGTTGACCTTTTGATTATGGATAGCAACAGTTCAGACCAGCTTCAGTCGGTCTAACTTTAGCTGGTCTGAAAGTAGGTCAGTAGTGGGCAAGATGCTGAGCACAGGGCAGTGCTTGTGTTCCACACAAAGTCAAGCAGGACTATGCCTGCCTGTGTGTGCGGGAGCTTTCCAGGTTCACTGAGCTCCTAGTTTCGTATTTCATCTCGGTAAAGTTGATGTTGCAACATATGTACACATTGCATTTTGGCTTATGCTTTACTGCCATTGAGATTCAGATAGTTTTGTTAGCATGCAGTGAGTACTTACAAAAAAAAACAGAATATAAAAAGCACACGTCAGGATCAGTACTCACAAATATGGCTCACTGTCATATATCTATATAGTCAAGTATCTTTTAAGTAAATAAGAAAAGTTACACTTTTTTTCAGATAAAAGCAGAATATGATTTAGCTTGACATTTGAATTGCTACATGGTTTAGAATATTGTATAAAGCTTTTTTATACCACTGGGGGAAAAAGTGTGCAAAAGTCACCATAGTTTAAACAGCTCTGTCATTTCTATGGCTGTTTAATGTGCTGAGACATTTCAATGCACTCAACCCTTCTAACCCTAATAATAAAAAAGCACATACCTCAATGTCATTGAATTTTTTATTTTTGGCGTCAATCAAAAGTTTGAGTCTCTGGTTTGTTCAAATTAGAACAGTGTTGTTGGGTTTATTTTGTGTCTGACTGTATGTAAGCTTAAATGGAATGGAATGGGTGGGTAGAGTCAAGCTTTTGTTTCCTAAAATATGTGATTATGCCTTTAATCTGTGCATGTGTTGAAGAAACTTTACATTTCTTTCTTTTTATTTGTCAAAAGTTTACCTTAAAAAATGTGTGGGTTTTATGTTTTGATTGTCTGCAGGTGATTGATTTGTCTGATGAGTTACAGATCTAAGTTTACTGAGACAGAACATTCTTAACCAATGCTCTCCATGCTGTATCTCTGTCTCATTGTTTATTCGGTCTGTTTATTTAGGAAACATTACGACCTGACACATTTGTTTAGTGTTATTAGCCCAGTTATAATTTCCGTTCCATTTAGGATCTGAGGCACTGACTGACTTTGACTCATTGTATTGACTGATACAATGGTCACCACAACACATAATAAACCAAAGGGCCCTAGTGGAGCACACTATAAACCCCCACGAGCTCACTCAGTCAGATAAGAACATCACATTCTTTTTAGATGTTAATGTGAACCTGAGGACAAAAAGGTGACACCAGAGAAAGTCACACATTTTCATAAAAGCGATTAAGCTTTTGATATAGTTGAAACAGATGGGAAATGTCAGCAGTCCAGTAATACACGCTGATCTCTTTCCTGTTTTAACCATGTGCTTGTTAGAGGTTTTTTTCTTACAGGTCTCAGATTCAGTGTGCTGTCACAGTTTTACTATTGTCCATCCATAATCTTCTGTTATGACTATGCTCATGAAGAAAGCCTATTACCTCAGAAAGTGAGCATTCTGCAATGCTTAGGGGTGAAGAAGAGTAGAAGCCACAACTGTTTGTTTAAGATATATCATCCTTTAAATCAACGTTTATCTGTTTCATTTAATTAGTTTAGATTAGTTTTCGAAAATGATTAATTTGATATAAAAGTAAACCCATCTGTTTGGAGCATTGAGCTTGACTGTGTTTGTACCATTAGATAACATCTCTCACAGATAGACCATGTCCAATTCACCTTTTGCTTTGATTGGCTGTTTGGGATCACGCCCCCTCTCCCTTCAGTGACACCCACTCACTGATGAAGATTAGCGTTTCTGTCTTCTCCTTCACTGCACTGCATCATTGTGAAGCGGGCAATAGACTGTGTGTACCTTTGCATTTATTCTTTTAAATGACATTTTGCATGCTTTCTGTAATGTTCACACTTTGCAATTGAGGCACCGACTTTGGATACTCTTACATGCCCTTTAAAAGCAATCCTTTTATTCTAGCCTCTTGTAGTGAATTGCTGCTACAGTATGTGATTGCACTTTCATGCACATGTGACACAAAATCAGCTTTCCCGGAGCTACTGTCTATTTCTGAGAAACATAAAGAGCAGAAATGTTGCTGCTTATGAAGAGAAACTGGTTTTACGAGATTGGTGCATTTTGACAGTGCATGTTCGTGTATAAGTGTGTGCTGCTTGGAATAGCCTAGCCATGTGATTCTTCCATATACTATTTCAGAGCGCTGATGGTCAAACACTCCGCAGTCTACCCAACAGCTCAAAGAATAGTATTTGCAGACTATTCTTTGCTTCTAATCCCTTTACCTGTTCTCCACCTTTCAACATTTCCACCCTGAACTGTGGCTGTGGGTATTTTGAAGTAAGTACTTGAGATTTTTGTCTTCTTTTGCTGTGGCTGGAATGGGTTCGTGTCATTCGGACATGATTTGCTGTAGCTGCAACTCATCGGGATTTTTCTTTCAAAGACTGAAGGTTGTCTCAGGCCGTCACCTTTACTTTCCCGGACGTGTCATTGTTTAGGGCTTGTTGCTTGAATTGACAGAAAACTTGAGCAGTTGCATAACCTTTGTACTCAGGTCAGTTAGGGGTCATGTGGTTCATGTGGGCTACTTCTTCTGTGTTTTTGCATGGACGTTTTATGTGTGGTTACGTCTGCTACAGCTTTGTGGTTTCCAATAGAATACAAAATAATTGTTGGTCTAAACTTTTTTTTATATTATTGCGTTAAGATGTGTTAGTTTTTCCAGAACAGGAGGTTATGTACCAGCTTTGCGTAGCAAGTGGTAAATTCTTATGGAAATATTCAGCCACGGTTTTTACCTAACTACTTAACTTCCATTATATGCACCTCAGTATGAAATGTGCACATACTGAGCGCAGTCATCGGTCTGCCTACACTTCAGTTTCAGGGTGAATTGAAATATATCCTGTGACCATTTAAAAAGAAAATGTGTGCATGTTCATGTTAGTGCCACGTGTCATGACCTAAACAACTCATCTGAACCTATCGGTGTCCGACACTGACAGCTACATATGTGCTTAAGTTGTTAAATAAGTCCACACAAATGGCTCCCTCTCAATTACGGGTTCCACGTATTTGTGAAACGGTTGGTTGAGTGAGTCTGTTTTGTCTGACTAATACATAGAAATAGTCAACATTTCGCTTTAGCTCTTTTTAAGAAGCACATCAATATGTTTACTTCTGTTATTGCCAGGAAATAAGAGAGCTTGCACCTGTGTAATTCTTTCCACATTATTTCTAGGAAGATCTCGCTAGCCTCCCTGCTGACTTACAGCACCATAATAAATGATACCATGTCAACAGTAGTGACCTCAGTATAAACCTGCCACCACAAGAGACTGACTTCAACATCTTCTGACCTTAATGTATCCTCTCATTGTGGATATTGAGGGAAAAACCCTGTTCTACTGTGTGGCAGTACTTTGGGTCCATCATTATTCCATCCTGTATTATCTTATTTGATATATTAAAAAGTGATTTAATCTTGGCCACAGCATGATATAATCCTGTCCATGTGATGTCTTCATTTTGCATGTTTTATGTGAATGAACATAAAACAGGATTTATTTGACTATATATGACTTCTGTGGATATGTTAAAACCCCAGTGAAAGATTTTCACGTGTGTTTTAATAGACCAGGTTGGGACATTCTACCTGAGCCTGAATACTTTCCCTGAAGAATAATAGAGGACTACGCAGGTACACCAGCTTGGCCTTATATGGAAGTTTCCATGTGTTGTAAAATGGCTGTTGTACTGTCCACACGACCTCTGGAGTTTATGTCCTCATGTCAGAGGGCTCTGACAAGTTGCCATTATCTACAAATGTGTCATGGTGTTATGTCAATCTGGTGGCATGTCACTCACTTTATCTATGTCTTTTTTTCTTTTTTTTAGGTCATATTGTGTATCTCAGTTAAACAGCTAAAACTTTGTATTATTTGTTGGAGGAAATTGTTCCTCCCATCTAATTTCTCTATCTGGAGTCCATATTTTACTTCATTCATACCCTGGTTTCACAGAATCCGTGACGTGAAAGGGTTGAAAAGATCCCTATGTCATACTGTTATAAAAATGGCATAATTTAATTAAGATGAACTAACTGGAATAACTGTGGCGATATTACAGAAGTTTTACATGTGGACTCGGTAACTCAGTTCATTTTCTCATCTTAGTAAGAAATCCTGGTACTTTATCAATGCAATTACATGTGTAATGAGTGAAAAGAACCTAATATTTACTGATGCAATGCAGAGGAGATTATTATCAATCATTTGGAATATAAAAAAGATGTAAACATACTTCTCATGTGTGTCAGTCAAAGATGGACTGATAAGGAAAACCTCTGTTCCCCCTTTTAGGGTGTGTGTGGACTCTCACCTTCTAACCTGCGACTTCTAAAGCCCAGAGTACCCTCTCTTCCCTCCTGAGGCCTCCATGGTGCTGGACACGCTTCTGCGTTTTGGGAAGCAGTTGCTACGGGTGAAGGTGGTAAACTGTGACTCCGAGGAGTCCCGTCTGTCGCGATGTCTCAACACGTTCGACCTGGTGGCCCTGGGCGTGGGCAGCACGCTGGGCGCTGGCGTTTATGTGCTTGCCGGCGCCGTTGCACGAGACAACTCAGGTGTTTCTGCATTTCCGGAGTTGATGAGAGTGGAAATTGTTTGAGCTTTAAATGATGGTTCTTTTGGCTCCTTCTCTGCCACCTCAGGTCCTGCGATCGTTCTGTCTTTCCTGATCGCAGCCTTGGCCTCAGTGTTGGCTGGTCTCTGTTATGCTGAGTTCGGAGCCCGTGTCCCAAAGACAGGCTCAGCGTATCTTTACTCTTATGTGACGGTGGGAGAGCTGTGGGCCTTCATCACTGGATGGAATCTCATCCTCTCCTACATCATTGGTAAAGAAAAAAAACTGAAAAAAATACACTGCTCTCCTTTTTTGCTTTGAATGTAAAGGAAGATGTTTGTATGTTGGAGAACAGGAAGAGAGCTAACATTTCCACGTGCTAGGTACATCTAGTGTGGCCCGTGCATGGAGTGCCACCTTTGATGAGTTGGTAGGAAAGCGCATAGAGCAGTTCTGCAGAGAGTACATGTCTATGAAAGCTCCAGGCATATTGGCAGAGTACCCCGACATGTTTGCTGTTCTCATCATATTCACCCTTACAGGTAAGCAAACATCCCTCATTTGGCATGTATTTGCTTTTTTTATACTATGTCCTTTAAGTTGAGCACATTAAGTGAGTTAGCAACATGTGTTCTTTAAGCAATTGTGGCACCGACTTTGGTTTGTTTTAGATTTTAGGCCACTTTTAGGCCACTCGTATCTCTGTGAAAAATGAATAGTAAGCATTCTAAGGGTACATGTGTAATATTAAATCATATTTGAACAATTTGTGAGGAACAGCCTGTATCTGTATGTCCTGTACCTGTGTCAGTCAGTAAGTGCTGTGAAAAGACATAAGTCGTATTGAAATAGTTACTTTTATGATGAATGGTATTTTTCCCCTTACCTTCTTTTGCTCTTTTCTTTGTAATTCAAAGGTCTTCTTGCATTTGGAGTGAAAGAGTCAGCAATGGTGAATAAGGTTTTTACATGTGTCAACGTGCTGGTCCTGTTGTTCATGGTGGTCTCTGGCCTGGTCAAAGGCACAATGAAAAACTGGCAGCTAGACCCTGAGGAAATCCTACATGCAAATTATTCAAATAGCTCCAGTCACAAGTAAGATATTATTACTCTTTTCCTACATTTTCTGTTGTTTTTCACAAGCTTTTTGGTTTTAAAGTCAAAACTAGCTAAATAGAGATGGATCCTCTTTCAGTTTTCATGTTATGCCTTCCAAGACATAATGGAAAATCAATCAAACAGGTGTTAAAATCAGGTTTCATACTCAAAGTAAAACTGTGAACAAGTTTCCATAAAATTGAAAAAGAAATATATTGTGCTAGTGTGGCAACAACTGGACTTTTGAAATGCATCTAAACATGTTAGAACTGCTGTAACACAATCATATAATTTGCTTTAGCTCGACATCGGGCTGCATGGAAGCCACTCGAAATCAATGTAAATAACATAATTCAAGCTTCTTTTCACTTAAACAACTGTGGCAGCACAGTTCAAGCTTGTTGTTTTTGAATGAACCACAGGACTGGAATAAACCAGACTCAGCAAACCCGATGATTTAAACATTCATATTGGAAAGAGGAAGTTCTTAACTTGATATTCATCAATTTAAGTTCAACCAGTTTAAATTCAGAGTAATTTTTGACATTTTTTAAAATAATCAATCGCTTCTCCCTGTACAGTCTGACTGACACTCTGCCAACCAAGGAGAGCGTAGGAGCGGGGGGCTTCATGCCATTTGGTTTCACGGGTGTCCTCTCAGGAGCAGCCACATGTTTCTATGCCTTTGTAGGATTTGACTGCATCGCCACGACAGGTCAGTGACGGATGAAACCCCAAACACCTTCTTTGTTCCTCTTTTGCTCTTTTTGTGTTTTTAAAAAAAGGTATCTTAGTACATAGAAAATAAACTCACCACGTAAAATGATCCAGCAGAGAAAAAAAAATGGAGGATGAACTCAGCAACAGGGGGATAACAAACAAGAACCAGGTCATCTGAATAGCGGGTGAAGAAATCTGTAGCCAAGCCAATAGAAGTTTACAAAATTACACATGAACAAATATCTACATTCCACTTTTCTGGTTTCTCCTCTTTCTCCATTTTTCTTATCCTCTTGGGCATGCCTCAGTCTTTTGGTTGGGGAGAAACTTAATCTGGAATTGGAGCTGTTTCAGTGCATAACTTCCAAAACTGTTACATAACAGGGGCAAGGCAGAGAGAAACGCTTCACTTTAATGCGCTTGGCCCCCTTCTTCTGATGGCAGAAAACCAAATACCATGATGCAGATTTAGGCCGTAAATGACGTTAAAACGAGGCTTGGGAGAAAACCCGTCCTCTTTCTTATCTGCTCTTTGCAATTCTACTGCTGTGAATATACCACCGCGTTTGCATCTTGACAAAGCATATCTCTAACTGGTTTTCCCCCAGTTGTAAGAAAGGGAGTGTTTACACTTTTCTGGCAGCTTGCTTGCTCTCTATTCCCTAAGGCTTTACCCACCCCCTTTTTCCTGATTTCTAATAGGCTAAAATGAGGTTTTCCCTGAAATAACTGCAGGAGTTGTAGAGACATGTCTGTGAGTTACACTCACAGGAAGCCATATGCTCACATGTAAGTGGCTGGAGTTATATCAGCAACAAGCCATTTGTGTAAGTGCACTTACCTAAACTAGCTGTAAAATTAGGTTTAGAGATGTTATGCCTAAATTGAGCATACATTTTTACCCTTCTTTCTAAGATTTCACACTTTTAACATAAACTATCTGTGAGAAAAATATTGATTCTGTTTTTGCCCCAAGGAAATTTAAAAAAATGTGGAGAAATATTTCCCTTTTTCCTTTCTTTTTCTAAGAGTTGATGTTATAATTGCTTTATTATACCACATTTATATTGGTCTATTAAATGTCCCTGCATTGTACTGTGAATTCATTGCTTAACAAGTGCCAAATGTTTGCCTGAGGACTTCTGTTGCACAATAGCCTGCAGCTGGGTGTTTCGCTCCTCGGTCTGCAGGGAATGAGCGCTATGTGTTCATTTTCTTGCGTAATACCACACAAACTGTGTCTTGAATACATCTGTTGGAAGAGTTTTCTATGTCTTCTGGAATGACGTCAATGTAGAAATAAGTTATTTACTAACAAACAAAAGCTGTTTCAGGAATTCTAGACTCAAGTGATAACAGTCACACACATTTAGGATTGTAAATGGCTGTGTCAACATGATCTATTCCTCTGAGATCGGTCAAAACCACAGTTTTACATCATGAAATATGTGCCAAGCATTTATTAATGCAACCAGTGCAGTTCTGTGTGACGCTGCGAAGAATCTCATATGTTGTAACTGAATTGTTTTTCTTTCTGGTCTTGCTCCTCATACATGTCCAGAATCACTCCCAACACCATTTGGTCAAAAGCACAAATTTCCTTTGTGAATAGCATTTTTTAGCTTTCCCCCCAGTAGAATGTGATTATTTTTAGCACAGCTTGCAGAATTTCTCATGGATTAACTGAGCTCTGTAGTCGTAAATTGAGCTTTTTCCTTTTGGCACAAGAAACTTTTGCTCTCCGAGCGCTTTTTGAAAGATTTTTTGCTTTTTTAACTCACTCACCAGGAATGTTACCCCATTTAACATAATTTGAGGAAGCCAAAAATGTAGCCGATGATGACCATACCATACTATTCCACCCGATGAAGTGTTATTTGTGCTTTCTGTGTAGGTGAGGAGGTGAAGAACCCCCAGAGAGCCATCCCCATCGGCATCGTTTCCTCTCTGCTGATCTGCTTTGTCGCTTACTTTGGTGTTTCTGCTGCCCTCACCCTCATGATGCCATACTATCTCCTGGACAGCAACAGCCCTCTGCCTGTAGCTTTCAATTATGTGGGCTGGGGAGGAGCCAAATATGCTGTAGCTGTAGGCTCCCTTTGTGCTCTGTCTACCAGGTGAGCACTGAGACGCTGAACTCAGGGACTGCCGTGTTCTTTTGTCTTTTTTTTTAAAAACATGCCGACGTGCACATCTTTTTTAAACGTTTATCTGTGTGTGCGGGTGCGTGTGTGAGTGTGTGTGTATTTTTAACTTAAGTAGGCATTTGACTTCTATACTAAAAATAAAAGCACAGCTGAGAATAAGATTTATTGCATCAGCGTGTGTGTGGTTAGGTAACATTGGTCATAAAACTACAAACTTAAACATGTTAAGGGTCATTATTTAAGTATACCAGTAATATTTCATTTGTTTTTCATTTTGTGTAAAGTTGTGTTAAAATTAATTTCATGCATTATATTTAAAGTCATTTTAATGTTTGTAAATGTTTTATCGTGTTTGTGAATGTTTCTGCTCAGCATAAGGTGTATTATCTTCTATCTTATCTGCTACTTTATTCTGTGTGATACTCTTATATATGTGAGCGGCTGTTTCTGTTCTCATGGCATTCTCTCGGGTGTAAGTGTGGATACTATATATCCCCGTCTTCCCCCCCCTCCATGGTAGCCTGCTGGGTTCTATGTTCCCAATGCCCCGTGTGATCTGGGCTATGGCTGACGATGGGCTGCTTTTCAAGTTCATGGCCGAGATCAGCCCCCGCACCAAAACCCCGCTAATTGCAACCCTTGCCTCTGGCACAGGGGCAGGTGAGACACTAACACGCATGTCTTCTAAGGTATTTACCCAAGCCCTCTTTTCATGCTGCAGGGCTGATTTCTGACCAGCCAGTTGGCAGGTTCTATTTTAAAAGGCTCTTTCAGTAACCTGGCAGAAATCAAAACCCCTGAGCATAAAAAGAGCTCTATTAACCGCCTCATGTCCAGGTACTTGTTCGGTTATCCCTTCAGCATTGGTGTGCTAAACTATAAATGTTCGTTCAGTTAGGATGCTGGAACACCATGTTTCACCTGCATCTGGTCAAAGGAAACGCAAAAACACAAAACTGCACGGTTAAAGAAACCTAAATTTAAACTTTGAATGGAGGGTAACAGCATGGGAAGCATACGTACCATTGCTTGCTGGCATTAAAAGATCCTTGGCACAGCATCCTGTCCTGGTTTGGTGTCCTGTTGCGCATTCTCCTTCCTCAGCTCTCTGACTCATAGCTTGCTTGTTATTTTCATCTCCTTTCTCTACATTTTTTTCTTGGCCCCTCTTGCCCTCAATCATTTCTCTCCACTTGTCCATCTATTTACACATCTGCCATCTCAATCTAACGTTTCCCTCTTCACTCTGCCCCAGTCTGTTGGGCTCCATGTTCCCCCTTCCCCGTATCATCTTTGCCATGGCACGGGATGGGCTGCTCTTCTCCTTCCTGGCCCAGGTCAGCGAGAGGAAAGCTCCTATAACGTCCACTTTTGCTGCTGGGGTGATGTCCGGTAAGAGTAAGAGGATGAAATGTAAAATATGAGGAAGAATATGTTCACAATAAAACTGTTTTTGAAAGGGAAAGCATGTATGCAGTACATACAAATTCTGAAAAGAAACTGTGAATGGCTGTTAAATCCATGTGAAGTCCACTAAAGGTGTTCATGTGTATGATAAAAAAGGGAGTATTTTCAGCTTTTAATTTAGTTTAAGTCCCCCAATTGAAGCTTGAAGTGCTCGCACATGATCCTAAATAGAAAATGGATGGATCATCCTTTTATATTTTGTAAAATATATAGTTATGTTTTATTAGAATTAGACACCAATTACATCCAAACTCTAGAAAGATTTATTCAACCTCCAGTACTGTGTTGCATCACTTCTGTATCTGTGCTGAAGAAAGAGACCCAAAAGCAGACAAAGATGCAATAAGTAAGGCAAGGGTACATCCAAAGAGAAACACTATATTTTTACAACCTAACACAAGAAATGTTAAGTAGATGAATAGATAATAGCAAAAAAAAACTAGATGTAGCTTTCAGTAAACAAAGCCTGGTATGAAAATTAAAGTTGAAGCTTACTCTTCAAAACAAGTTACAGCGTGGAAGGTAAACCAATGACAAAACTGAAACAAAGAACAGAAAAAAAGTTTATAGGACATCATGACGTTTAATTGATTTATTTAGTGCATCCATTCCCCATGTGACACACATGATGGATATCTCTATCCTCAACACAACCTCTTTTCATCTTTGTTATATCGCTTCGCTCTATAGTCTCAACTCTCCTACACGTCACTAGCTCCATGTTTAGCAGATTTATTATTCCAAGACGTATTGTAAGAACATTTTTTAAGGCTTGTCATGTGAGCTCTAATCTTCACTTTTCGCTTTTCTTTTTTTTTCCCTCTTTCTCTTAAAAATGAAAGCAATCATGGCATTTCTGTTTGAACTGAAGGACCTGGTGGACCTGATGTCCATAGGTACCCTGCTGGCCTACACGTTAGTGGCTGCCTGTGTGCTGGTGCTCAGGTCAGTGTTTAAGCTGCCATACTGGGAACAGAACATGGCGGTATTTGTTCAGTCATGAACTGCATGATCAGGTTAATGCCTACTGAATAGTGAAGGCTCATTGGAATCCTGTGACAGTGGAGCATGTTTCTGTCAGCCTGCTGTCCCGGTGCATATGGATGTGCTTTGATCTGTCTTACCGCCTTCATATCGCATTGTATTTCTGTTTTCAGTGACAGTGAAATTCAGTGCTCCACTCATATTTCTAGCAGTTTTCATACAATGAGAATTTCTAAAGAACATTTATTGCTGTTGAAGTATGTCTTCATTTTTTAAGGGATTCCCACAACATGGTTACAACTATTGTGACTGTATGTCTTAAATATGAATAAAACTGTCATGGACAGTTAAGTTAGATACTTTTTTTGTTTTAGGTACCAGCCAGAGCAGCCCGCCTCGGTATACCAGATGGCCAATAACCAAGATGACGCAGACATGAGTGATGGCCTGAGTGTCCCGAGCATGGACTTCCTGCCTGGTGTGGAGGAGAGGTTCAGCTTCCAGACTCTGCTGTTTCCCAGCAACACTGAACCATCCACGCTGTCAGGTTTCATTGTCAACGTCTGTACTTCCATCATGGGTACGTTCTCACCCCAAAACACAAGTTTCCATGAAAACATTTAGGAGAAGGCTGTTTGAATCTGCATCAGTAGTTTTCTGTACTGTAAAATTGGAAAACAGAGAGGCTGCCATAGAAATTCATTATTATTTCACAATTAGTTTAGTCTGGTAGTGTGCAACTAATACACTAATTCCACAGCTGTTTTGTTTTCAATTTTTAACCACAGACTTTAAAATGCATGCAGAGCAAATGCTTGGTTTCATTGCCTAACTGGGTAGTGTTTATGGAAAATTCATATGCACTAAAGCAGTAATTAAATACAATAAATCATTGTAATTACTGTAACACAGCCACTGGAAAACCCAATGACGTCTTTCACGGTTTCCAAAACATTATTTTTTTAAGGCTCCTTTGCTTCCATTTCTCCCCAGGTTTTATGAAATTCAACTGTGTTTTTTTTCTCCTACCAACTATTAAACTCTCTCACCTCAGAATGGAAATAAAGAGAGCTTATTCGGCAGTGTTGTGCAGAAGTTTATTAGTGTTTTATTTTGCTTTAGGCTTGAAATGATTTAAACATTTTGTACGCTCTTTTGCAGGAATACTGATCCTGGCCTTCAGTATACTGGCAGTGCAGGGAGGCATAGTTGCGTGGAACATGATAACCCTAACCGTCATCTTCATGGTGTGTCTCCTCCTTGTTTTCGTCGTCTGGAGGCAGCCTGAGAGCAAGACAAAACTCTCCTTCAAGGTTTGATTTGAGATCTGTTCCACACCACTTTGGTCCATTTAAAGTTAATGTGTGATGTGTGTTTACTCAAGCCCGATTCTCCTTTTAGGTTCCCTTGCTGCCTTTTCTTCCAGTGATCAGCATGTTTGTCAATGTCTACCTGATGATGCAGCTGGACAGAGGCACTTGGATTCGGTTTTCCATCTGGATGGCAATAGGTACTCCATTACTCATATTTTTCTCAACACATCTCCCCTCGCAGAAAACTACTGTTTGATACTGCTTGCACATTAGGATAATAAAGCTTGCCTTTGATAATTCAACGGAGCATGTATTTCCCTGCTTTTTAAAGTAATGCGATCAGGATCTGAATATGCATGGTGCATTTTGCTGAATGAATTTTCTACTGTTTTGGACTAAAACTTTTTAAACCTCTCAAATTTAATTCTGTTAAATCAAAGTAAGATGTGGATTTTAAGTTGACCAAACAAACACCTTTAATTCAATTTGGTGAATATAGCACTCCTCCGACTAACTCATAGAGAGAACAAGTAAGTCACCTGTAGTTAAGAAAATGGTTCTGATTAAGAAGGGGATGTTCATCTACAATATGTTAAAGTAACAAGGAACATATTTTAGCCTTATTAGTCTCTTCTGGTGCTGTTTACTTCACAAATAATTTTGTGTTCAGATTCAATCATTCTGAAATAAAGTCATCTTGTTCTTTTACAGGCTTAGTGATTTACTTCTTGTATGGCATCCACCACAGCGCTGAGGCAGCTACGACGCACTCAACTGTAGAGACAGAGATGAACGGCTTCAAGTTTGACCGCGAATTAGAGGCCATGTCAACAGAAAAAGAAGCCTTTCTCCGCAATGGCATCGATGCCAGGGAAGATAATGATGAAGATTTGTAGGAAGCTTTAGAGCACGCAGCTCATGTCAGCCTGCCCTGACATTAGTTTAAGTCCCTCTCTTTCTGTGTCGAGGTTCCGTTGGAAAGCTAAGATAGATAACCAGCCCAAAATTTGTACACTTTGAAGAGGGGAACACAGATGGCAGGCGATAATTCTCATGCAGAAACATCCTTCATATCCATAATAGACATGCTGCAATGGCATGTAGCAGGTGGCCCGGTTATTCAGCTGCTAACGTTTGCTTGGCTACGTGTGGAGGGATGGCTCATGTTGGCAACATGAGTTGTGTTACTTTCTTAATGGATGTTCAGAGATGAAGCAGAGCAGTGATGCATTTCTCTTCATGTTGGGTTTTATTTACTTCTTTGGGATGTGTATGGGTTACATGGCTGCCGGTGCATATAAGCAATAGCTGCTGTCAGGTTGCCAGAAAGTTCCACAGTAATAGATTTCATCCTCTTGTATTTGCTTTTGTCAAATAAGATTTAGCAATCGATCTACATAGACCACCTCCTATGTACCCACAGTTGATAAAAGATGCTGCCCCTCCTTGCATTTTCTGAAGCCATGTTTCTGCTCCCATCAGCTGTCATCCATGGTTTAACCTTGGAAAGCTGAAGCCAATGTTTTGGGACTCCCGGTGTTGTTAGCAGATGTCCAGGTAGTGGATGAAAAATAAACACACTAGGACTTACCACTCTAAGAACATGTTATGATAGTTCTGAATGCTGCCAGCTACAAAAATGCATTCTTATTTGGAACAAATCTAATTTTCCTGATTCACTAAGGATGAAACACTGACAGTTTGTGATGATCGGGTCAAGATAGCGATAGATGATAGTGGACTTTCACAGTGCTGGATGCTGTGTCTTTGCATCTGTAGTTTGTGACATTCAACATCTATTTTTAAAAAGTATCTTTTTTTTTTCTTAGTGTGCCTTTTTAGAAAAATGTGTTTGTTCTCAATATATGTGCTGCCTTCTCTGTGAATATTACTGCTCACTTCCTAAGCATAGAAATTCCCAGAGCATTCTCCAAATTCTAAATTTGATTGAATATGCAGTGCATTGAATGAAAATGCCTCTCAAGAATTGCCATATCTCATAATTTGTTTCAATCTCTGTTCTTATTGCTAGTTTCTATTTTTTACAATTAGCATGGACAGGATTATTAATCAGTACTTGTAAATATATTTTTAGTTTCTTTTTTAGTCTCTTTTCATTCGATGGTGTCCATTAATTGAGCAAGCTAATGTAACCTAAACAGAAATTAGTGAAGTTCAAAGGAATCTGACTCCAGTACCATATGTGAGGATATTCGTTGTGCTTTTCTCACATTCATAGATTGATTTTTAAGTCATCCAGTAAAATGCTCAATTGGTTGTTCGAACAAAAACAAACAGTCCAAACAAAGAAGATGTACGAACATGGATTGACAGAACGGTGTATATAAGGTGTTTTGTATATTTCTTGCAGTAAATTATTTGTAAATTGAAGAAAATGCTTTGTGTTATGGTGAATAACTTTTGCATTTGTTTTTAGGCCTTTTAATCCAGGAGGTCATTGTTGAGTCTGCTGTTGTGTGCCTCATGCTGTGTTTACGTGATCGGTGTTAATCAGGATAACCTCAGGGTAGATTTACTGCCTTAATCTCTCCTTTCTCATTGGTGACCTTTTTTGTATTAGTGTAGCACAAAAAATATGTAACAGAACAAAACTAATGCAACATGTTCATGACTGTGGCTCATAGTGGGCTGCCTGTATTTCAGTGTTTCACAGCAGGTATGTTGTAATTATCTGTGTGACTTCACTATCCATTCAGACATTTCAGATGTTTGTGATCCACTGTGGAGACTGGCCTCATGCTCTAACACGTCCTGGTTCATTTTCACAGTTCCTCACAATTAATTAAAGCAGCACTTTTTCAGTTCTTGTTTCACAGATGGTGAAAGTCCATTTAATCATAGTACATATTTAAAACAGGCTATATAATTATCTTGCTGTGAAAGGGAACTGTCTATTTTAAAGCTCATTGTGCCCTATAAAATGGTCAAATCTCAAAGTTTGAATTCCAAATGTAAGTAATGTAGCTGCACATACCTGTGTGGATGAATTATTGCCTCCTCACAGCTGAGTGTTTTTCTTTATGGATTGCAGGTGACATTATTTTTGATGTGGCATACCCCATCAGCAGCTTTAGGGTTTGTTTTCTTAATTACATCAGCAGTTTAGTAGATTTTATTATTTTGCAGATATTTTTGTCTTGCATTTCACATTGTGGTCACTCCACTTGGTCAGACATCAGCATTAGTAATGGTTACGTTCACCCAAGATTTGATCTTGGGAATATCATTTAACTAAATTTCACAGGTGAAATGCAAAATAGCTCCAACCTAACTGTATCTTCATGAATCATTGAGTGATCCATGCTCTGAGTCGTATGGTACGAATGATGTTTTTGTGATGAAAAACTTGAAACTCCATCTGCTGACAGAGGCACTGCCAAAGGCACAACATAGACAGTAGTTAAGGCTAACCTTGATGTAAGCCTGATGCCATTTGGATTGTTAGGTCATAGATGCAGCACTGATAGGTAAAGTTTCTTACTTTGGAACCATCTGTTGGCGGTACCAGTGTTCATAAAACACAAGCATTCAGAATTAAAGTTCTTCCAAACTTGTGCTATGCATCGTTGTATAAAAACAGAGACACAACTTGTACACTTAGAAATTGGTTTTATATACCAACTAACGGCGGTATTTACACTATAAGGGTGTGACAACTCCTCGTTGTGAAAGTATTTTATGTGTCATGCATCATCCTGTAAATAAAGAGCTTTCTAAAAGTCTCTGTGGGATTTTGGGTGAAATCTGTTCATTATGCTGCAGCTTCTCGCTTCCTCCAGCAGAGGGCGCAAACGTGCAAAGAAAGGAACTCAGAGCAAGCGTCTGAGCAGAAGGAAGCTCTGCCAGGTGTCGGCTGCAGCATCAGCACCACTCCTCCCTCCTCCTCCTCCTCCTCCTCCTCCTGTCTGCAGTACCTCTCTCCTGGCATCGTTGCTTCCAGCCAGAGAGAGAAATCAGAGCGCGGGGAGGGAGCCGAGCCATGCGTCCGTGTTGCCTTGTGCAACTCCAGTGTTTTTGGGCGAGTTTCTTCAGTGAATCAGCAGCTCGGAAAAACCTGGAAGTAAGTAAACACCCCGTAGATATATTTAGCAGCGATCCTCCGGAGGCCGGCGTTGCTTTCTAGAAGAAGTGTCGCACATTTTATTTGCTTGGTAGTTTCAGTGGTATTTGATGCCGACTGGGTTGGCTCAGCGTTTTCAGCTGAACTGTAGACGCGATCGAAAGGATATTCGTGGTGCATTTAACAGCGTTCATCGTGCTTTTCTTTTTTGTTGTTTTTAACGATGAAATTGACGTGTAATCAAAGTTGAGCAGGTTGTAAAAAGGGTGAATAATGCTGTATGAGAGAAAGTGGGGTCAGGAGAGAGAACAGGTTGGTGTGATGGATGGACCTCAGTGCGTGTGTTTGTAATGATCAGACATAGATTATCGGCTTTGGACTTTCAGACTCAAGGCATTATCCACTGCACTGAAAGTTAACATCCAAACGGGTTTGAGGGATTTATTCCCCCCATTATTAAGGAAGATTTACTGATCAATCAATTTTGCAGATGTGTAACACTTGTTCTTTGTTTGTACCATTTTGTATTGTGCCAAATAGTGTTTAAACATGTAAATTAGTTTTGAAATTATGCTAATTTTGAATTTATGTTAGGGAAATAGTTTATCTTGATGTATGATTTTAACCTTCTTATCTAAGAAGACATTGATGTGAATGCTGAACATACTCATTAGGACCACCTCTCTTTTTCTGTGGAACATATGAGGGACCCTGAGGCAAAGTGGCAATTTCCATATGTGTTTGTCACATTCGCAGTCCGTTCCATATTCCGATCCTCACTTTTCTGTCCGACGATCAAATGAAGGTTGTTCATATCATATTTCTCATCCTAATTGATCGGCGTCTCGTAGGTTGTCCTTGAGACTGCTGAGAATAGTTGTTCCAGTTGGTTGGATTATTTTAATTGATAGAGCAACTTGAGCATCATTTTATTGTCATTCATATTTTCAATTTTTCTAGCTGTTCTACTCTTATTCTTTAGGATCTACCCCTACCGGTCCTCTGACATACTATTCAGTGTGGGCAGAGTGGTTCTTGTGGTTGTTTGGATTGTCTGCTTTCAATATTGATCCCAGTATAAGAGGTTCCTCACATTTGTGGATCTTGCAGTCTATTTTATTAAATCTTAACAATCCGTGCCAGTCCCGTTAATGTGGAGGTTGACACTGGTGGTCAACCTCCAGGTGGTAGATCCCATGGCCTTTCAACTGTTCCCTGTCTGCTGTAGCTGCTGCTCTGGGTGCTGATGCATGTGGGATTGATTCATTACATCTGACCTCAGCTATGTCTGAGCCGCGATCAATTTAGCCGCTCTCTGCCAGGAAAACCCTCTCACAGCAGCACGCATGTGCATCTTTGTGCGTTGTTGATTGGTTTCAGGTGGCTGCGTGCTGCATTTGTGTATGTGTTGCTGCAGGTAAATCAGCTTGTCATAAAACCCATGAGTGCAGCACACCAGTGCAACTTTCAAGGCCGTTTTATAGGACAGATCACAGGAGGGGAAGGGGGGGAGGAAGTAAGAGGGGACAATAGATGTGTTGAAGGGAAGTGAAGAAAAACTGTCAGTTTGCTTCTCGTTAATATTTTCTTTGCTCAGTATTTCACTTTTGTTTGGATGGATAAGTTGTACCTACTGAGGTCTTTAGTGAATGAGAGAATAATAGGAACTTAAATTAACTACAGTTATTTTGATTAGGTTTTGTTGTGATCAGGTGTAGAAATAAAAAAGGCAATCTTTTTGCTTAGAATTTTAGGAGATTTGACTATGTGCTTGTCTGTGAATAAAGCATCAACACAGATGATTACACATGTTTTCAAATTCATGCGGCTTTTGTCTGGAAGGTGCCCGCAAGTGTTTTGTGGCTCCTCCCCCTGCAGTAATGGCCAAGACATCAGAGGGTGAACAGAGAGGCACGCCCCCACTAACACATTCACACACGTGCACTCAGATGTTGCTGTTCTGTGGGGAGTAAACACCACATCCATTTTTTAACCTATGTCGACCTGTGTGTGATATTTCTGCAGAATTTTGGTTTAAGGGAAATTGCTGCTCAAATGAAAACATCTGTTTTTTTTTTTTTTGGTATTTTACAAAGGAGGATCTGATGGATTGTTAACTTTCTAAAGTTCATATGATTAATATTTCAAGCCATATCCTCAGAATATGCTTTTTTGTTTTTAGTCCTTTCTCCCATAAATAAACACATCAAACTACATCCCAGCGGAGTTACTTTTCCCATCCAACACTCTCTTCCCTTTCTCTGTCCATGACATAAACTCAGTCATTTTTAGAGGCAGTTTAGCACTTTTTTCTCATCCCACCATCCCAGAACCTTATTTTTTCGCTCAATTCTTCCCTCACCTCTTGCTGATCCTTGCCGGCTCTCCCTCCCCCACACCCTTGGGGGTTAGCACATTGCACATTTGCATTTACACATTACATTACAAACTGGAATCCCTCATACCCACTTCACTTTACACCCCTTTCTTGCTCTTTCAACACTTGAGCGTATTTTTCATGTATTCTTAAAATAAACAAAGGTGACTAAGTCTGCCGATTCAGTTGCATTTTCTTTGTCTGGGTTTTCTCACCTTTCCAGCTATATGTCTTACAACGTATATATAAACGCTTAGGTTTTTACAGTCCTCATATTCAATCTGTTTCATTTTATTTTTTAATTTTCTTTTCTTTTTTGGTTTGGTGGGGTCAGCACAGCTTTGCATACAAAATAACCTCCTCTCTTCTTTGTCCCACCTCACACAGTGTCACCAGCCATGCAAGAGTTAACATTTTTTTCCTCTGTGACAGGCATTAGGGTAGTGGGTGGAGGGGCTTTGCTAATAACAATGCAGTGCTACCAGCAGCCAGGGTGGACAGACACCCTCTTCTCTCCTTCACGCCACCTCTGTCTGGGAGTATTTCTGCCTGTGTTTAAACTGATTTCACTTATCTTACAATTCCCTCCTCCTCACCAGAAGTGTCACCCTGTTTCTGTTTGCCCATGCCGGTCTCTCCCGTTATCTCTTTGTTCTGTCTTCGTAACTTAATAAGTCTTGTAATTTCTCTTTTCAATTCATGCAACTTTGTATTTGATTCACTGCACTTACGGGCACAGAAGGGACAGATAGATTCTTTGAATTTGCTCAAACCAGACAGACGAAAAATAGCAAGGAAAGGGTAAATTGGATCATTAGGTTTCGTTTAGTCTCACTGAGAGAGGGTTTGTCTTTGTCTGCTCTCTTGCTGCAGTGATAGTCGCTGCCTGAGCCGGTGTGGCAGTTTATGAAAGAGATGCTCGTGTTTTGTGTTGGACTATACAGACACAGGCTCCAGTCTGGGTTGCTCTCAGTGGTTATGGGTGCCTTTGTGTGGTGCTATTCCTGATTTCAGTCTGTCAGCTGAGAGACTGACATGAAAACAAATCTCACGCGTGAACGTGATGATGAACGGGTGAACATTAGAGCATGTATGGCTATTTCTCAGGTGTTATGGCTGCAAAATGTAGATTTTCTATCAGTTTCAGAGCAGGTAGGAAACACAGCTTAATTGTATGCAAATAAGGAAATAAATCATCTTTCATTGCTGATAATCTGCTTTCGGTGTTCTTTTTATTCAGTTATGTATGACCACCCACCCAGGCCCAAGATCCTGCAGAAATCCTGTTACAGTTCCCCTTGTGATATCGAAGGACTCCCCCAGGGTTACAAAGTGTGTGTGTGTGTGCGTGTTAGAGTGGGAGTGCAGTCATACAGAGAGGTAGAGGGGGAAAGCTAAAAGGGGATTATTTGGGCAGCTCTTGTCTGCCGATGTGCCGCCAATGAGGATGGAAATGAGATTGATTGTCTCACCCTGGCCCTATAAACACTGTATTATTGAGGTGGAGGTAATGAAAGGACAGAGTAGGGAGAAGGAAACAAAATCATTTTGGGAATCTCTGAAAGGACAAAGCTTCACGGGGTACTTTTGTGAACTGTAGTGTGATGCAGTCAGAGAGACACTAATTCCTAATGAGTAGCATCGGTTTAGCTGTTTTTTCAGAGCTCAGAAAAAAAAAATCTGGGCAATTCAATGCTCAAGCGGATGGATTCATTTTTCTAGGCTTGTTGTTTGCTGTTTTATGTTACAGTAATCCGTTTTTATAAACATCAAATGATCATTTTCTTTAACCATGCAAAAATTCAGCAACAGAGGAGTGAATCATCTTGTGAGATTCTGTCTGCAGGGTGTCTATGTCTTGTGAAAATGAAACATGTAGCTTATTTCACTGCTATTTCTGTCTGTGCTGTTCTGCTGACAAAGACGAGAGGAGCTATATCGGATGACAGAGGCTTAGCAAATATCCAAATACAATTTCACTCAAGCTTTTCTTCTTGTGTGATTTAATATATGTTCACTGCCACATAGATACACAAGGGTAATGTAAGGTTATTTTTAACAAAATGACTTGCAGTAGAAAAAAGGTTTAATCTGTTTCTCCAGGAAACTGAATTTTAATTTGAATCAGGCTCTAAATCTAATCATATTATACAGAAACACTTAGAAGTCATGAATTATGGTCATGTATGCATCATTGCTTCATCGTCTCTTTTGCTTCTATTTTAGCTCTGGAATCCAGACCTCTGTGAAAGTATGTGTGGATAAGACATGGGACAGGGGTAATACATCTACTTGTGTGCATGTATGTGTGTTGCTGGTGTCCACTGGGACCACAGAGCAGTAAAACCTGTCTGCTCTCCAGTGGGGGAGGAGAAGAATAAAGCAAAGTGCCAAAGACAAATGACTTCTGTAAAAGCCACATGTACCGCTGGACCAAAAACAAAGCTGCTGTGGAAATGCATGTGAGCACGAATGTGTGTCCTAGCAGGAATGTTATTATACTGTCCAGGTTCTACATTTGCATTTTAAATGAGCATCTTAATCAACAGTAAAATAAGGTTAAAAAAAATGATAATTTCAGTTCCTAAATTAGATCTTAAAATGTTTCTTTCAGAAGAATTTTAGAGGGCTCATGTTTCTTTGTTCTTTTCTCATTTCTGTTCTTCCTGTCAAACACCAAAACTTTCTGACCATTTTGATGCTGCTTTAAAAACATCTCCTTTAACTTCAACAGCTATGTTCTTTCTTTTTGAATGCAACTAAAGAATCACTTGAGTTTTCTGTTCCTCAAATAAAAGTGAAATATATTCCTTTGTCTTACTTCTTTTTGCAGATACTTTGAATATCAAAACCTTTCCTTAGTCAGTAGATCTAAACCTTGTTTCTCTGTTGGAGACTCAACGTCCATCTATAGTACAAATTACCAGTATGAAACTCAAGCAATTTATAATAAAGTAGCATTATTTCTGAAAATAAATGTCCAATAATTTATCTTTCCTCTCATATATAGGATTTACATTTTGCAATTTTGGTCCATCTGCCGTGGTAGAAATCTGCAACAACAATTTTCTCCTCTGTGTCCATCTGCATGTCTCATACCTCCCACGTTGAGACCGTGTCTCGGTCTCTCACCCACACAGACTGATTCCATGCCAATTCAAGATGAGGAAGATCTTTCTCTTTTCTCAATTCTGTTTTCATTTCCGCCTAAGGATATGATCTGAGCTCGTCTTTTGTCACTTTTGGATAGATGCTCATGGTTCTTAAAAAATGCCACTGATATGTTAGCATTTGTTCTGTCCAAAACTCCTTCACAGAAATGTATAAATGGTGAGGTGTATTCTTTTCCTGACCTGTGCTCTCATCATTTCAGCATTTCTGCATATATTTGGTGATGTGATTGTGTATCTTAACGTGTACGCTTATTTTCATCTGTGGTTGTCACTGAGTGAATGTATATGCGAAAGTCACACACAGCAGAGTGTGTGCAGTATTTGCAGCTATAACTGACCTTCAGGCTTGTTCCCAAATGGGAGATTAAGGGGTCAACATGTGTGTGCAATTTTGTTCTTCAGCTGTTTAAAAGGGGTTTCTGAAAGTGAAATTTCTCCCTTTGTTTTGCACCTTGTTCAATCAATTTGCTATTTTTTTTTCAATCAATCTGCTCCTGTAGGTTTTATACATGGATAATGTACTTCGCCTTCCATATTGGGGTTTTGACGGAAAAATAATCTTTTAAAATAACATTTTATGAATTGGAATGAAATAAGGTAACCTGCAGCATTTCATAAAATGTTTTGTGTTGACACCACGGATTTCTTTAGTAGCAGAGGTCTATGATGTGATAGTAATCAGTCTGAGCTCATTTTTACCATGTATCTGATATTTTCTGATATTTTCCAAATTGATGATTCATATGCCGGCCAAAGGGAAAAATTCCCAAATTAGTTACTGATAGCATTGTATGTCATAAAAAAAACTGAATGAAGAAGCACCTGTCAAGTGTCTTTTGTTTAAGTTCTGCTGATGCATCTTGTCATCACAAGTAATCTCTATTCAAATATCCAGACATTTTCTTTCCCTTCTTTGTCCTCTTGTCTTATTGGTCGTACAGAATTGATTTTGCTTGCTTCGCTGTTCGCCAGAATTCCAGTTATTCTGGTTCAGCCACTGTGACCGAGGTTAGCGCTCAGCTTCTCAGGATTGCTGTCATCAGCACAGGCTTTGGTACTACATCAGTGGCATAATCGATCTGCCACTGAGTCCGCTTGGAGAAAACTCTCATTCTGCAACAGAACTGTTTCTGCCTCCCAAGACTATTTTTTCCCACGTCTTAAAATTTTCCATGTGCGTTTTAGAACAAGCTAATTGTGTGACGAGTATAGGAATAATCTCAGCAGTGTACCCAAAGGAAGATTATGGCAGAAAGTTGGTGGATTTCTTCGTATGTCGGTTGTAATGTAATGGATTTTCTTTCTCATTAAAAATCTAAATCTAAGCAACAAACTATCATTAAGATATAATATATAATTATTTCAAAGGAATGTAATATGTGTAATATTTCTATAAAGAAGCCTTTTGACATTTCAGCTCAATAAGTTCCTAAAAGCTTTAGTTTCTCTTTCCGGTGCATTTGGAAAGAATTCAGCGCAGCACATTATGGGCAGAGTCAGATATGTCATTGGCAGTCGGAGCAACCAAATTAGCAGTGAGTTTACTGTAACAGCTGCCACCTGAAACGCAGATAAGCCACCTGCTGATGAGAACAGGCTCTCCTCCTGCTGCATATGTAATTAGAAGGTGGGAGAGCTATTCAAACTCTGAAAAGAACTCAAATTTTCATTTTTGTGGCTGATGACACATATCTGACATTCATTCATAATTCATTATAACATTGGTGGCCTAAATACACAGTATTCCCTGCCTACACATTCCTGCACTCCACATTTTCTCTTAGCGGTAAAGTGAACATGCATTATCTTTATTAATGCTATCTATAGGGCTGTTACTGGTCGTTATTAGAAAATTACGACTTCATGTGTAGATTCAGTTTCTCAGTTACCAGTTACTCAGTTAATGTAATTTGTTACAGTCAACATATGATTTAATTTAAAGTTTCTTTAGCATTTGAATGTATCAGTTAGAGATTTATTCAAAATAGAAACAGTATAGCTCTACCACTCAGACTTCCTGAAGTTTGTTTATGTCCCGTAAACAATCTGAAGTGACCGTCCACACAAGCTGGGGAGATTTTAAATTGTTGCTTCCTTGACCAGACTGAATATACATATAGTTTATTGTTCTGTGGAGGCAAAAAGAAAATCCATTCTTGACAATGATTGGATTTAAGTGAGTCCTGCTCTCATTAAATGTATATTTATTTTCTTTTATTTCAGATTAAAAAACGTCAAGCAAAGACAGCTTCAACCTTCTGAAATCAAGATAAGTTGGGACCTGAAGTGAAAAAAGATTCAGTGAGATGTTATTTCATCCCTGGATTATTCAACAGAAACCTTTGTCTAACGTTTTTTGAAGAGGAATAACAAAGAGGAAAGCCACTTTTTTCTAACTACACAAATGGCCTCGTCAGCTGAATATGCCTAAAACATAAAAAAGTCAAACATGAGTGTTCCAACTAGTTTCCAAGGACTAAGGGTCAATGTTGATAGAGAGGAGAAGATTGGAAGTAAAACCAAGATCCCATTCATCCCCTCCAGTGATAATAATGCTAATCAGTTCACTTCTACAATTCATCAAGAAGGAAGAAGCCTCACTGAGGACACAGGATACAGTGCAAGCTCAATTCCTCCCCTGGTTTCTCAGAATGAATCTCCAGACAAGTTGGTGATTTGGGGTTCTGAGCAGCAATGTATGGAGCCTGAGCTAAGAGAGTTTGAGCTTTTAGAATGTCAGGAGATACATACATTCTTAGGAAATAGGAGTCAGGCGGAAGATGAGGATGATGATGATGATGGAGGGAGTATTAGGGATGGAAAATATGAGGGTCCCATGTCCATATCCTCGAGTTCAACAGCCAGTTCCACTTCAGTCGGTGTGAAGAGAAATGACAATGACAGCAACAAAGTCGAAGGCAGAATTGAGAGGGGCAAAGCGAAGAGGATTGCCTGTCACAGCACTGAAGACTTGGACACATGTGTCAGTGCTTCAGTCGAGAAAAGGGATAACAGGTCAGGCAGGGATAGATTTAAAGGAGGTCTGAAGGAGTCCAAATCTGAGACAAATGTGTTTGTCTCCAGTCTATTGGCTGTTTCCCTCAGTGGAAGCCTGTCTAGTGCCCTGGATTCTAGTGGAGAAGTCTCTCCCGTTTCTTTGTCCGGCTCAAAGATCAGTACTTGTCCCAACACCAACAACACTACCTCAGCCCAGTCCAGCAGAAGTGCAGCCCCAGTAGATGCCAGTCAACACTCCCCACCAATGTACTCTCAAGTGGAACATGGCAGTCCTCCATACTGCAGCCATGATCAGAAACTAGAGAGGACTTATCAAGGATATAACCAGTCCTCTGATGGTGTCCTTGGCCAAAGGAGAAAGGCTGGATTTGAGGAAAGAGTCCTGCCACCTCGACGGCAACAGCTTGTCAGGCCCCTTTGCCAGACAGAGATAGGGAGAGAGAAAAAGCAAAGTGAGAATGTGCTGCCTTCCTCTCTAAATCTATCTCCTGAGTCACAAAGGAATGGATCCATCCGAAAGTTCACAAAATCATCTTTACGAGAACCATCAAGTTTTTCCCACCTGTATCACTCAACTGGAGTCTCCCAGGTGACACTGCCCAACCAGGCATCCCAACAAGAGGTTCCACTTGTGGAAAAACAGCCAATTACAGATACACAGCAAAGATCTGGTCCTACAAATTCTTCTTCTGTGGAGAAGGGGCCACAGACTCAGCTCACGTACCGAAGGAATTGCTCCAGCCCCAACAGGATTGGGGTTGAATCCAAGTCATGTACTCCTCCCCACTCCCCTCTCAGGACACCCCAGGGCTCACCACGCAGGCAACCCTCTATGTTCCTCCTTTCCAGAAATGTCTCTGGAGTGAACAGGCATATCCCATCAGGGTGTAACCCCGCTGTACTGACGTCTGCTCAGGGTTACGGCAACAGTTGCTTGAGAGCAACCGTCAAAACTAATATAAGCACAAGTGGAATCCCTAAAGCGCCTCTTAACAACCAGCAGAGCTCCCCAAACTCACATCCTAAAGAAGGTTCTCCATCGCCTAAACTTAAACCTAAAGGAGTTCGCCCCAAAATCATTACCTATGTCCGCAAGAATCCCCAATTTAAGCCCCAGGCTGCTGATGGACCTTATCAGGTATCTTCTCTGCCATCCAGGCTTTCAACATACACCCACAGCCAAACACCTACTTCTAGCAAAGATGCCTCAAAAGATCCCTCCAAGCCCGATGCAGAGGCCCGAGGAGCTCCATTGCTCAGTGCCTCCAATCTGCTTTATGACAAATACCGCCAAGAGATGCAGACAAACATTTTTTCACCGAGCCTGCACAGCAGGAACATAAGAGCTCCTGTACACACAAACACAGTCCCCTCTGCATATGCACACAGCCACACAGCTCCCCCAAAACTAGGCAGCAAAGCAGACAACTTCTACAGGGCACCAACAGAGGTGAGTCTTTGTTTTAAGCATCAACTATCGTGTTTTCATTTTCACCAAGCTTGTATTCAGACTGATAGTCTATTTTTTTTTTACCTCTCTCTTGTTCTCGGTCAAAATAATCAACCATAATCCACAATGGTGTTTACATTTTCGTTAATATGTCCATGAGCAGCAAATAATTGCTGCATGACGTACAGTGTTAGGGAATAAGCGGTTACAATAATGGATGGATAGATGGCTGATATACAGTGTGTCATACCTCTCTTTTCATGTTATTGATTCAGTGTCTAATTCCTCAACTAATGTCTGTACATCTGCTGGCATCCTTTTGGCACAGTCTGTTTAATGATTCTGATCTCTAGGTGGGAAGATCTCTCAGTTTGAAAGGTAGCTCTGCTGAAGATGCACTGCAGAGCCGGACAGCTCCGCAGGCCGGAGGAAGTGGCAGTCTGCTGCGCTCTAGCAGAGGTCTGCGTCTGGGCCTGGGAGCTGTCACCAGGACAGCTGCAGGCACTGCCAAGAGCAAAGGTCCCGGTCAAGGACAGAGGTCAGTCCTGGTCTTCAGCCAGCCTGTACAGCCTGTCAACCCAGCAGTCAGCCAAAAAGGCCAAGAACATACAGGTAGGTTAAACTTATAAAAGTCTGAGCACGTGTGTATTTCTTGAACTAGAATACCAGATGGATGTGACCCACTTTGAGTTTTTGTATGCATCCGATTTTGCGTCAGCTCCCCAAAATGGGACTGAATCGGAGACTGCCTTGTCTGTTTTCTCCAGCACAGCAACAAGCAGTTGTGGGACCTGTATCCCCCCTCAGCTTGGCTCGAGATGAAGGCAGCTTATTAAAATGCATTCTCTGAGATTAATTTTGGTTGATCTGATTGGAGGACCGCAAAATATTCTCAGAGGGGACTTATCCTGCTCCAGAAGCCTGCAATTTACGGACAAAATTTAATAAATAAAAGATCCCTCAAATTTTCTTCTCGGCAAATTCCTGAGTCTGATCACACCTCACACTGCCAAAGATTCACGCTGCTGCTCGGCTTTCAATGAAATATTAAAATATGACATTTTCTCATCACCCTTCACTCCTGCTGGAAGGCTGTGCCATTTCCATTTATATTTGATCTGCTCACTCTGTCTGTCTGATAATGTGGACACACAGCAAAATTACTAAGATGCACCGATGTGCAAATATACCCAAATCCAGATGTATAGACCAGATCAACATACTGTTACGATGTGCTAGGCCTCCTTATCATAATCCCTACTGATACATGCATGGTGTGTCTGTACTTCTTGCTCCTCTGGGAACTCTATAAGCTTTGAAGTGCAAAGCAATTAACCCATAAGTAATGTCAGTATCTTTGCGCTGGATTAATTCTTGCCTTCCGTACTCTGCATGGCTAATCACCTGCAATAAATATATATAATGGATTTTTAAGATCGGTCAATAGTATGTGCATCATTGTCTGTCTTAGTAAATTTGAAAAATTTCCTGTTGTTCTTTCTTTCAGGAGAAATCTCATTATTATTATTATCCATTGTTCACTTTTTCTTGTCACTGCTGGGAATTGCAACTCTTTTTGGTTTTATTGAATGGAAACTGGCAGGGACTTATAATAGCAATTGTATTAAATGGCTATTGTGTTGCTGTCAAGCTATTAGAACTACCGAGATAATTACCGAACAATGCAGATTTTAAACTTTGTATTCTTGTTACAATGACTAGCAGCTTTTTAAAAGCCAAGACAATTATGTAGCATGTATAGGTGCAGCTGGTGCACCAAGATGATGCTACTGTGTTCGTGCAGTTATAGCGCTGCATTTAAATATTACATTTGATAATATGCCATTGAAGACCATGTGCTGAAAAACCTTGCTGGCTTTGGTTGCTCACCTTGGGCTTTGATTAAAATCATTAGCGCTCAGCCCAGCTGCATGTCCTATTGACTTTTCAAGGGCCAATTTGCATAAATCATGAAAATCACATCGCCTTCCTAGTGGACACTTAACATGTTTAGCGTGTCTGGGGTCCAACGCAGTCCCAGTGATTTTGTAATCAATTTTGAATTTTCAATTTAGTGTCCTAAGAGAATAGAGTAAAAAAAATAATAATGAAGGCAAATTATTAGCGTGAGTGACAAAATACAGCTTAAAAAAATAGATGGATGTTGGATGTTATTTTGCCAATATACTCCAAAGGTCACTATTCATAGAGACATGAAAATTCTATAAATAATGTGTACTTTCATTTAGCAAAAAACTGTGATAACTAGGCTAATGTGGATTCTTCACAGGCTTACTTCTCTGCCTGGTCTCTCTGAGGTGATGGATGGAGTAAAGAGTGGGGGCTAGAAGGGCAACGTGGAAATGAGGACATTTATACTTTATGATTCTGACATTCTCACTCAAGAGGAGTGAGCTCTAATCTTATAAACAGACCTTATGGCACACGTGGAGATTAGGAATGAAGAAAAGATGCTATAAATGTGAGCCACAGCTCTAATGATGCTTGAGGGGAGCTACACTGGAGACTTTTCCTCCTCATTTTGTCCCACTTTTTCTCTCTATCAACAGACCTTGGGTTCTCCCTCTCAAACTTTCTGTTTTTTTTACTCTTCTCCTGATGTAGTGGTTACCCCATGGCATGCTCTGAATTTCACATCTGTGCCAAATGGAAAGGAAAAGAAGGCTGCCTACCTTATCTCTGCAGCCAGCAGGGGATAATGCTCTTCTTCTGTGCAGGATCTCGACCTTGTTCTGCAGGCAGTAGTAGCCAAGATGGGGCTTTTATCAAAGGCCTGGGGATTTGCCCACTGTGTGTGTATATGTTCAGCCTTGGTTTGGTTGCTCATGCCCGCTCTGTTTCATGGTTTTTGCAGTTGGAAACAAATAGATTACCAACCAATAGGAGGCTTCCCTATTGTTCTCCAACAATAGCTGCCATTATAGAGCCATGCTTGCCTTTTTCATTCACACTTGATTCCCTGTTTTCCCTTTCTGCTATTTTATATTTGCATTTAATTTTAAGCTTCTACTCTGGTTTAAATGTGTACAGTTACAAAAATGAATATCTGTTCATATTAAAAATGGTGTGTATGTATTAAAAGTATTGACAGTCATAATGCATTGGAGAAACTGATGTCCATTAGTCCAATACAAACAGAGTCAAACACAGCTGTTTACAGGTAGCTGCATGAATAGTAATCGTATTTGCTTGTTGTAGCTAGCAGAGAACCTTCTGATAACATAATCAACACACCATAATGAGCGATTCACACAGGGCTGAAAAATGAGCCATGTTAAACCCTCTGCATATACTTTGCTTAATGAGTTTACTAACTGCATAAATAGAGATGTGTTATCCAATAAGATAAAAAATCAAGTGGTTAAGTGTCTGCTAAGGAACTAAGGAGGACGCCACATATAAGATTTTACCTCTTGAGTATGTTTCAGTATTCCAAAGATTTAAAACTGCTGAACAAGATTTTTTCTGTTGTGATTTATCATCAGATGACCAGGTTGTCAGTCATGATCCTGCTCCTTCAACAGAACCAGCTCAGGCTCCATCCACAGCCTCCAGGTCTCTGCTTCCCAAGGCCAGTCCGTCTGGCCTGCGGCCCCCAGGCTTCAGCTCCAGCCGTCTGCCCGCAGCCCGCCTGGCAGCATTTGGTTTTGTCAGGAGCTCCAGCGTGTCCTCAGTGCACTCCGCTGACAGCACACAGAGTGACCCCTGCAGGACTGCACATCGTGAGTCCAAAATGATCACACCTTCCTCACTAAAAGAGAAAGGATTTTGTCTTTTGTTGGTTTTGGTTCCTTTAATATCATACTTACATCAGTTAAGTTAAGCCCTTTTGTTATACAGCCTTCATCCATGTTTCCCCTCATGAATAGAGTTAGCATAAACAGCTCCCTCCTACATTCATTATATTACACTTTGCTTCTCTATTAAACTCCACCTTACCCAAAACGTATCCCTCACCCTGCATTTTCATACTCTCATTTCATGTGATAAACAACCACTGGGCTGCAGTTGCTAGGCATTATTGAGAAATCTCTGGTGATAGAGGTTGCCAGAGCTGTACAATTGTGTAATTAACGATCAGGTTCTATCATCTGGCAGTTTCACTTCTGTCTCGTGTTGCTGTGTTTGTGTGTCTGTCACTAATTATTGACTGGGGAACATGATTTGGAAAGTCAAAACCATAGTGATTAAAACACTAGAGTTTACAACAACAGATGAGCGATACAGTGGCTGGTGTGATTACTACCAAAACCGGACGGAAACAAAACCAAACAGATTTTAACTCTTTACGGCAGACATAAAAGTAAACTGATTCAAGGGGTCCCACTTTGCTTCGATATATGTTTAAAAACACTTGTCATTTTTTGGACTCATCAGTAATTCAACAACCTGCCAACTAGGTTTGTGATGCTGATATTTCAGCCTTCACAGACAGAACAGAATACTTGAAGTGCTGCTGCTGGAAGTGATCATAGTTACATCTCAGAGTGATGGTGGGGAACCGGAAGACTTCACAGTTGTGATTTCTGCGTAGCTTGGCAGGCTTCTCAGTTACTTGGCTGAATTTTGTTGTAGCTGCATGTGTATTTAATGTGACCTACATAGGGAATGCTTGCTCGTGCTCTCCCAGTTACAGTTGACGTCAGCACCTCCACTCGCAACTCACGCACATCAGCCCCCCTGTTATGTCATCACTCTGGTTCCTCATTTCCCCCCTTTTGCAGTGAGGCTTTTTTCATCTTTCTGTTTTATCTCTCATTGGTTGAAAATGATTACGAACCTTCTGGTGTTGTTGGGATGGCAGAGTTTGAGAAAAGGGATGCGGGTGAAAAGAAGACTGCTCAAAAAAGGCCTAAAATTTTATTTTAAAGAAAGACGTTGCACAAAGGTAGCAGTTTACGCTAATGGTAAGCTGTTCAGAACTGTTTCAAATGTGAACACTGATCTTACTTGCTGTATGCAGGTATCCCCATATTTAGGGAATAAAATTCAATTGAGATAAAATACACAAATCTAAGCAGTGTCAAAACAAAAGGACCAAAACTTGTGCCCAACAATTAATCAACTGAAGATAAGATGAGAATTTCATCATGAAGAAAAAGTAAATTGTAGTTTTTGATTTCTCCACTTGCCAAATACAATGTATTCATACTTTTCATTATTCATGTTTTTTTAAATAGTGTTATTTTCAACACTTTCAAGCTCTTTTTTCCCTTCAGTCTACTGAATCTTTACATTTCAACGATTCTACGCAAAGAGATTCCCTTCCCCCGGGGGATTTCCACCATGTATGTCAGAATCAAACTGAACATGAGAAATGTTACACAATTTAAACATGGTTTCGGTGTAAGCAGCTTTCACTAAGTGATGATGCATCTCACTGCCAGACAACCTGTGGTTCAAAGCTCACATTTTTACCACAAGACACCACACCTGTAAACATGTAAAAAACAAACTCACAAAACACATAAGCACCTTCCAGCGGTGAGCCGAGGACCTTAAGGTTTTAATGCACTGTCTGTAGCAGAATTTTCCCCTCGCTGATGTTAAACTGCTGCAACTCAGAGGCACCTAAAGAGGATCAAGGATTATATCTATGAGGCAAAAGATTGAGAATCTTTGTGTGTTTGAGCATGTGTGTGTGTGTGAGCGTGTGAGTTGAACAGGAATAGGGGTGAGTAAGCCTCAGTGTTTACCTTTCCCTTTGACTCTGTGTAAGTCATGACCTTTACCTGTGAAGCGCTGGAACACTGCCCTTTTTCAACCCTCGGACTTTTGACCTCACCTTCCTGCTGCTCGTGGTTGATGAGCTTTCAAAAGCTGTCTGATGTTATTATTGTCTAAGCTCTCAAGGGGAAAAAAAGCCATGTAAACTCATGCTGTTTGTGGACCTTAATAGAGTTGTCATGCACTTTAATGTTAAATTTGTACACTAAATTGTCTGAAAAGCAGATTCTACGTCAACATTTGTCCGCTTCTGAATTGAATTTTTATAGACTGAAAACCTGACAAATAGAGGATGGTGTTGCATTTAAAGCCCTCCCTCGATGGGATCTTCAAAAATGATTAATTTCACAAAGTAATTACAACTACAAAAATAACTGAAGTCATTTTATAGACTTGGGCACCATGACAACTACTACAATGCACCAACCCATTCAAAAAGTGATCTGGTTTGAAACTGGATGGTGAAAGACTGACACACAGCTGCCATGAGAGTTGTAAATAAAGCATATTCTCATTACCAAGGATTCTGTGTCCATTGCATGACAGTGATGCTTTTTGGGTGAGACCTTGTTTTCCTCCTCCACTCGAGTGTGTTTGTCTCTCACCTTGCTACGACATGGGTCAGAGCACAGATAGAATGAGAGATGGATTCTCATGTATTCTTCTCTCAAGGATGTCAGAGGAGAAACAACAGCAGCAGCAGCCAATTACCTCCTCAAACTCATCGAAGAAAGGCCATTTTCAAATACTCGCTTCATTAAAGTGGTTTAGAAAAAAGCACAACAGTTTACATCACATTCCAATGCATCAGTTTCACTGAATGAATTAAAACAATATATTTCATTTGAGCACCACATTTACAAAAAAATGATTGACTTTTTTTTGCGTGATTGGGTAGTAGATAATTAATGACGTTTATATATAAGATGACACATGACCCATAGATGGAGGTTAGCATGGCAGTGTATCTCCAAACATTTGGCTTTTGACTTTATTGATTATTCTTGTATTTTTGTATAGAAAAGGCATGTCAAGTATAAGCGTCTTAGTTGAATGTCTAGGGTACCCCAGGTTTGTCTTTATGCAATTTATTGCTCATTTAAGCTAATCCCCACTTTAGCCCAGTTGCTGACGACTGCTGAGGGTTTCTCATGGATGCTCGTGAGCATTAGAGTTACACTATCCATGCAGATAAAAATGGACGCGCACTGATCATTTCACCGATGATGACAAAAAAGCCACAAGGAGAATACAGCTGATCAAGCCTATGTCTTTTATCCACACCAGCCCCATGACTGAAACTCAATTTCTAAAACAAACTGAGCACTATCAGCTTTATGTGTCCCTATTCTAGGTGATAATGTAATAACGGAAGAAATCAGAAGCCTGAAAGGGAACGCTGAGCAGACAGCTGTGGAGAGGGAGGCGAAGGAGGATGCAGCTATACAAGCTAATTCAATTAGTCAAAATGAGCAATGGCGAGAGAAGCAGGGAGAACGTGAGAGGGGAAAAGGGGCCGGAAAGAAAAGCATTGGTGCAGAGAGGAGAGTGGGTGCAATACCCCAGATGCCATGCGAGGCTCAGATCTGGTCTGTGCCTCATGCCAGCTCAATGTGAACAGATGGTTTCTGTGGTGCACGTGTGCGCGGTGTCACACGCAAACATGTATGTATTGTACACGCAAACACACACCAGCAGAGAATTAGATGAGCCAGTTAGATATGGCTGCCATTCTGTGACAGTTGAGAAAGACGGAGGCTTCTTAAAGAAGCAGAGCTGCGACAGTGAGGATGGGCTCAATGGGCCTCTTCATTAACTGATAAACGGTCAGTGTTTTTATACGACTCACTGTTAATCTGATTTTACGAGCTTAACTGATGGCTCACATTGACAAAGCGGAGGCGGATCGATAGCAGATAAACTTAGAGAACTGTGAAGTGTATGATCCAGCAATGCTTTACTTGCTGTTTGTCTGAGCTTAGAATAATATATAGATTTCCTGCTCACTTTTTTGAAAAAATTCAAACCCTGCACGTATTCATAATAAACAATCCCAGTTTTTTAAATGTACTTTCGGATGTCATAAGTGTAATAAAATCCTCAATTTTTAAGAACATTTACAGTAGCTGTTTTTTTTCTAATTACAAAAATGGTCTCGATACATTCACATTTCCCCGGTTTTACAAATGGTCCTCAAGTCTTCTTTAAAACAAACGTATCTGAAAAATAAAAAATTACTTATAATACTGAATAATAAAACACACTCCATATTAAGTTAATCTGAATTGACAGTATTCATGCGGCAGTGCAATTGCACTGAAGTACCAATGTAATTTATTCACATTTCCAAACATTCCCTGGCTTTATTTGGGTCTTTGTGAGGAATTAGATTTGCACTTAAAAATATGCCAAAATCTTTTGCTGCATAGTATTTCACATCATTTACCTCTCATGGGTGATGTCACAATGAGCCTAATCATTACAAACCTAAATGACTGCAGAAAAAAGCCAAGCAGCAGTAAAATGTTAAATAAAGAGCGCCGGGCGCCTGAATTCACTTCCTGCATGGAAGGCTGGAAGAATGTCATGCAGTTTTCACGCTGCAGTTTGGAAATCTGGCAATGGTGGTGCCGTGTTCGGTAACACTTCAGCGGGAATGATTCCTGCTGTCACTGAGTTTTACACCCAAAGCGTGAGACCAACAGATGGTCACCTCCGTAGGTTCATTACTGCCCTATATTCTTATCTAAAAAATAATGCATTCTTTCTTCTCATGACTGTCGGATTTAGTTCAGTTCAGATTTATTTATATAGCGACAAAGGGCTAAAAATGTAAGCAAATCCTGAATTAGATGTCTTTCCTTTAAGCATTCCTCTTGTCCTACATTGTTCCTCATTAACCCATTAAGACCTTAAAAAAGCCACAAGTGTGCTCAGAGTCTGAGGCTGACAGCAATATGTGTGAGAGGATAAAAACCTACAGCTATCCTTAATTTTTAACAGGTTATTAACACAATAGATCATAAGATAAATTATATATTTTGTGTCCCTTAAGTTAGTAAGAATCTTTTAAATATTTTGATGTGTGGGTCATAAGAAAAGAGAGAAACCGTGAATTTCCTTTAAGTAAAAAGCTGCCCCAAAGTGTGCAATCCAAACATCTATTCGTATTGTAATAAACGGATTCATGAAAATACTGCTTCATCGTTCTCACAGGCATCCATATTTCTTGACTTTCCAAAACACACTGAATACAAAATGATGCGTATGGTAAATTATGGATGAAAAATGACGGATGCCAGCCTCAAACCAATGAGAGGAAGCAGCACTTAATAAGCAGAACAAATAATGATCTCTGATGGATTCAATCTTCAAGCTTAATTACACACACTGTCTGTTGCTGTAACCAGCACTGAAAGGAGGTGACATCTGTCTGCAGGAACATGTGGTCTAATTTAGAAAGAATATTTAAAGGCAGTTGAGTAAATGTCAGAATAACGTGAAGGTGACACTCTCAATCAACTTGTGCATGAAGTGTCAGTGAATTCACAGATGATATCAATCAATAATGACTTGGCTTGCAATGTACATATTTTTTATTATCTTTGGGCGATATTATTTGGACATTTCTTAAATTGATTTAACTATTCCTTGACTAGATGCTCCTAAATTGGATTACAAACATTATGATTTAGCAAAATAATGCGTGTCCCAGAGGGAATAAGTACTGAAAAAGCCCTTGATTGGCCCCTTTTCTTTCTTTAGCACATCAGCACTGCTGGCTCTGCATTGACTCATTTCAGGAAGAGATGTGATGTATGTTTTTTGCACCTGGATTTGTTCTGCTTTTGCTGAATTCAGCTAAGATGGATTTGATCAATTCCATGAGGGCAGTAAGCAAGTTTTTTTTGCTGATCAGGAAGATTCTGGTGTAGCTGACACGCCAAAAAAATCAATAAAGATTTAAGATTAGAATTTCTAATATTTTTCTGATGGCTGTGTTTTTTCCACTATAGCCATGAGATTTTACATGTGAATGAGGGCTATGATAGTAAGCCAGTACTTTTTTCCTGTTATTGGTTCTGGTCTAATAAGATGGCCGCCCTCTGAGGTGTAAAAGTCACTGTTCTTTTGTTCTCAGCTGTTTCTCCATTTCCATTGTCTCTTATTGATCAGCTTTCACCACATACTAAGCTTTTCACATTCCTTTCAGCCTTGCGTCTTTTTTTCTCTCTCTGTCATCCATAAGGAGCTGGCATTTTGCCCATCAGTGGTGGATATCAGCAAGATTTTAGCAATCAAGAAAAGCCTTTTGTCTTTCCCCAAGCCCTTAAGTCACAGGCTTTATCTTATGATTCTCTCAGTTTTGTTTTTACCAAATCTACCCCATCTTTTATTCCTCCTTTGGTCTACATTCAGTACTCTGGGCATTTATTTGACCTTTGGCAAGGGATCACATCCGACCAGCCAGTTGATCTGTCTCAGCTCACATCATAGAGCACGAGTCAATTATTATTTTGCCACTTCTCTCTGAAAATAACTTATCATTTCTCTTCTTTTTTTCTTCTATGTGCCATTGCAATCTATTAAAATTCTAGTGCTCATTAAATAAAGTAGAGGTTGTTATAGAGCTCCTTATCAGTACTGCAGTGCGATTACATGATGATATCTGGCCCGTACGACTTAATGAGTACACACCACTGTAAATTGCCACAGTAATCACACAGAGGAACTCTGGGATGTACAGAGCAGTAATCCAAGAACAAATGTAATAGTGAATCATTCATAATGAAAGCAGAAATAAAACACATCAGATTTTTAAGAGATAGTGTCTGTAAAAACATATTTATGCAGTTAATTTTGACTTTTTTGTCTTATCACCTTTCAAAGATAATGAACAGTTGCTTCTCTAAGATGAATATTGATTCATCCTTATTCTTTGGTACTGTTTTAACACACAGCTGGATGCTCCAGACAGTCAAACAGATGAAACTTTCACTTCTGTGGAGGTACTTAAAACGCAGTGATCTGATTTCCCTATTTTATTGCCTGACCTATAAATTGCAGAGCTAAACGAGGTCAATTCAGAACTGCAGAAATTTCTTACCTCTAAATCCTCACAGTTTTTGCTTTTTTCCAAGTTTTCCCACCAACACAGGCACAGAGAGATTGTTGTAGTATTGTTAGATGACCTATTCACAGTCTCATAGCCTTTTGTAAATCTCTTTCTGTGATCCTTTAAGCAGCTCTGTTCAGGATTGCTCACCTGTATTTGCCACATATGCTCAGGGGATCTTTTGTGCCATTACAGATCAATGATGGGTAGATGGCCAGTGCATACACACAGTGTATTAGAGCAGTGTATTAGAGTGAATGCAAACCGTAAACCAGTGTTTGAATAGAGATAAAAATTGTGGCACTAAAGACCCGGATGAGAAATGATCGATGTGTACGTTTGCATTGTATTTTCCAGTGTAAATGCTCAGGTGGAGCTGAACCTATGTAAACATGTTTCAGATTTGGTGTGTAGTTGTGTGCGGTATAGATGCTCCAGGTGAACAAAAGCAAAATTGAGTGCAACAGCTAGACCCAGAGGTTATAAACCATTTCTCAGTCCACTGCACCTAAATTCAGACATAATGCGGGCTTATACTGCCCTGTAGGGTGAAAACAACTATTATGACAGATGGGAAGGAAACTGATATGCTGCAAATCCTGTGGTAAATCTATTGTGGTCAAACTAGAGAGGATAAAAATTTAAAGTCTCATTCTATGTTTTCTAGGTCTGAGTGTGAGTGAGGACCCTCCTATTCACAGAGTGACCACTGGCCAGTCGGCAGATTCTCAGAGGGGGGCACCATGTCGGAGCCACAGCCTCCAGCCTCCCTCCACCCCAGCCCTGCCCCGCCGATACCTGCCCCCCCAGCCACGAAGCTCTCCAGGAGGTCAGTGCATGTTTGTACAGAACACAGCAAGGCTGTATTTCAGTATGAGCAGGGATAACATTATTCACAGGACACACAAAGAGGAGCACAACAAATGTAACGTGATCAGAAGTCCCAGGATTGCATGTAAAATACTTCGGAAAATCACGGGAAAAGCGACACTTTTGGAACAAAGCAATACATTCATAAACTAAACCGCTTTTATTTTCAGCTATTACCGGCTACCTCAGCTCCTAAATGAACTTTCCTTGAGCAGTAATTTTGTGCTATTTTGTAATCCTTCACTCACATGAACGCAGATTTTATGAAACTGCAACAGACATATCCAAGAGGGAGTGTTTTCTTCGGCCACTTATTATGTCGTATTGCAGTTCCTGATAACGATGTTTCCTCTTTCCTAGGAAATATTAAAAAGCCAGGATCATGCAGAAACAAAAGAATGGCGTTTTAAAAATGCAGTGCAATGAAATATATAGGCTATGTGAGGCTTTTGTCAGGTCACACTGATTTGGTTAACACCAGTATGTGATGCTTTTCACACCCAGTTGTATTTTCACACACAGAGTTAACACCGGAGGCCCTATAGTATCACACTTCACTCAATCACATTTTCTGGATGTGTTCAAATTTCTACAGTGTTCTTATACATATGAAAAAGAGAAAAACAGAACTCTGGCGTGTTCTCTGTAATGTAGAATGAGCAACATAAACATTGGATAGTGACAGGGAGCAGGAATGCGTGCCGTCACTGTACATTTTTCTCTGCGTGTCTCATGGATGCTGACAGTGTAGTTGTAGTGTGAGAGTTTCTGTCGCCCTGTTTGCCCTGAGCTGTTGTTGGATGTGTTATAAATTATTGATGAAGAGCTTCCCTTCTGTCTTACAAGTCATGCACACACATTACTGTTTCATGGCCAACAATTCATTGTACCTTTATCCACATCACCTGGTGTAAGGTTTACACTTGACATGTTTGATAAATGTGACACTTTAAAGATGAGCCACGGGCCTCACAAAGGTATTGCATTTGATGTTTAGGAGTATTATTTACATTTATCAAAATGTGGCTTTTGATTTCAGTTGTAGCATCTAGCAGACTAGAATTCAGCTTCCATCCAAGTTTGCTTCTGTGATTATTTTATAGGCCAAAAATATTGCAACAAGTCATAGGACATGCATGTGTCCAATAAACGGTGAGTAAATATAGAAAGTAAACATTCAACTGTGATGTTTCTTACCATTAAGCTTCTTAATTAAAACATAAGCCAATAAATGTATATATAACTACAACAAACTTTTATGAACTTGCTCTCACACGGATATATACTCAATAAAAGACATTGTGACAACAAGCATATGACAACGTAACAATGTGGGATCTTTCATATATGATGATGCTGTGCTCTGAGCCACTCCAGACATCAGTTGTCCATCCAATGTTAAAAATAAATTTGAGGCAGTCAAGCTGATTTTTAGATACACCTCAGTGGTGGGATTTGTCAGTGTGTGCACTGAGTGGATGAGTCACTCTGTGAGGCAGATTTCCATGACTGCCCCATAACATGCAGTGAACACACATGCAGAGAACACACAAATGGTGTCTCAGCAGGCCTGAAGCTATTCTTCAGGGTTATTTTGGGGTTAGTTTGGGATAGGAGGTTTTTGTTTTCTTACTAAATCAGGTTTAATTATCAATAATTTATTTTCAAGGTTTCTAACTCTTTAAATTGAGTTTCTTTCTACTTTTGATTTTGTTTGCACCCCCCTTTTCTATTATTCAGTGTTTTTTTCCCTCCAATTCCTGCATTTTATCATTTCGAGCAGCTGTGCAACTCATTTCACATTGCTTCATTCTAATCAGTTCATGACCTAAATACAAGTAAACGGTATGGTATGTTTCATTTGTCTTAGCAGAACTCATGTTAATACAAAATCAATATTCCCAAAATGAATGAAAATTCCCGTTATTGCTCCTGACGACTGTAAAGTGCACGATGTCAAAAGCAGCACAGAGGTGATGGGCGCATCTCCCCATGTACACTCTGCTATCTTTGACAGATGGTCCTCAAGGACGTAGTTATACCTCACAGCAGGGGGGATTGCAAGAGATGAAAGAAGGAGCGCACCAGGAAGATTGAAAAAAATGTCAGGGGAGAGGAAAAATCTGCAAATAAATGGAAAAGAGCAAAAGGGGGCTGGAAGTAGATGTCTGGTTTGAAGTTTGGGAATGCACATTGCCTTGCAACACCACCGCCTTTGGTATTTGCTCAGATTTTGTTACCGTTCGACTTGGATCTAAAACGTATTTTTCAGGACTTGCTCACATGTGATATCGAGTGAACATGTCTATCATTCTGACAAAGCAAAATATTTATTAACAGTAATAATTGATAGCCTTGCACAGAAAAGCCTAAACTGGCTGAAGTACTCTTATTTAGAAGTAGGTGCCTCTTTGGCATTGAAGCTCCAAGCCTCAGAGTATTTTTGGTATGTCCAACCTTTATTAATGGACATTATGGACATCATGGCCGACAGCAGCCACCCTCTGCACACCGTCATCAGCAGCCAGAGGAGCCTGTTCAGTGACAGACTGCTGCTCCCCAAGTGCCGGACCAATAGACTTAAGAACTCTTTTGTCCCCCACGCCATCAAACTGTACAACGCCTCACTGGGGTCGAGGAGGTGACACAGGACAGGGGGAAGAGAGATCACATACACATTCACTGTACTTAATCTGTATTTTTTAGATTTTTATTTATTTATTTGTATATTTTTGCTTAAACCGATTCTAACTTGACACTGTTTGCCCTTTAAGCTGCTGGTAACCTTAATTTCCTGAGGGAGTCTTCCCAAGGGATCAATAAAGTTCTGTCTAAGTCTAAGTCTCTAAGTCTATTACAAACCTAGAGAAATAACTGTTATCCCTCCAGACTTTTGGTTAGATTGAGGTGTGGAATATGATGAGGCCATTCAAAGAAACCCATGCCACTGCAGTGTTGCTTTAGGAATAATTTGGACTGTGTTTATGCTTGATGGTGAATGTCTGTGCTAGTCCTAAGGTTTATATACTACATCTATGAACCTGAATTCTTTTATTTAAATGGGCAGATCAATGCATGAATATCAAGAGCAAATTAAACTTAGAGACAATTAAGTACCTTATCATGTTACTATTGAATGGAAGACTCGATCATAGAGTTTATCCCTTCAAAGAGAGGGACAGAATTTTTTTAGAATTATTAATTTTCAACAAATTTAGATATTTTTATTCATCTAAATCTATCACAAAAGATACAAAGATGAATCTATTTAGACCGCATGATGTAATCACATGAGGAAAATGTTACCAAGAATGGGAGAATTCTTTAGCAAGGCCCTGAATGTTTGAGTGAAGGTCAGTTAAATGTTGTGTGATTTTCAGAGCATATTGACACCACCTGATGTATTGTCCTTGTTTATTGACAGTTGGCAGAAAGGAGTTTCAGCGCAGTTCAGAGGTTACTCGATCCCTCCCATCTTCTCCAAAGAGACTGGCAGTGGTTCCTCCTAAGCCTCAGTCCCCAGGTGAGCAATGCCTCATTTTAACTCTACATATAATCTTTATGTTGATTTTCCTTTGAACAAGCACAAGTCTAACAAAAGAAACCCTTCACACACGTAGAGCTGCTGTTTTACTGAATGATACATTATTACTTTAACATTATTTAGTGCCAATTTGGTAGTTTCTCCCTCAGCTCAGCAGCAATAGCCAAACCAATGTTATCATGTGACTACAGCAGACCCATAAAGTATTTTCTCTTACATCTGAATGCACATATATATCACATACTATTAATTTGCTTTTCAAATGTCCTTCTAACGTAGTGACATTCACATTTGTGTGATGAAATTTAAAGATATCGATCTGGATTTAAGCTTTAGGTTTGTGCTGACCTGTGTGCCAGCAAAACGCTTGTGTGTTAAGAGGAAATGCACAGTCGCCTCAGGAATATCTGAGACGATTGTCTGGGCTCCCCACTTTGGCTGCCAACATTTCTCTCATTGTGTGCATTGGTATTCCACATCCGTCAACCACTTTGAAATTATCTGCATCCCTTCTCCCACGCTCATTTAGTATTCGGCATTCTCCCTCTAACCTTTGAGACGGAACTTGCTGATGTCTCAGTATGTCTGCATGTGTGTCTGTTTGTAGGGTGAAATCATTAATAGTGGGAACAAAAAATGGTAAATCCAAATGTGAATGTGCTGTTTTCACCATTTGACCGAGCAAGTATTGATCATTGGTTGACTTTTTTTTTTTACCTTGCCAGTTTTAGTTCTTTCCCCAATCTTACATCTATCACCATTTCAACGATTAAGTGCTCCAGATCAGTTCACATGTACAATTTATTTTGAATTGTCTGCCAACTCCTCTCTCTCTTTATCTCACAGCCCACTCCTTATTTCATCCCCCATCCCAACCTCGTCCAACCAATTTTTTACTCATTACCTGGGACCCTGCACCTAAAGCCCAACCTTATGTTGTCATGGAAACTGCTCCCCCATGCTTCAGTTAGCCTGAATTATATGATTTAGGCAGGTGAAGTGGAGGTGCAGCGATTTAATTTTGCGTGTGTAGACATCAAGACACAGTGTGAAAATACAGAAGGTGAATTTTGATAATGAGTTTTGTATTTTCTGTAGAGGCTGCATATATCTGTGTCTTGTAGAATACTGTCACATTGTATTTACAAGCTAACATGCAGATTAATGAAGTTACCTGTATCCCATTAAGGGAGAATTGTGTTTCAAGAATTCTTATTTGGTGCTTAAATGACCTTAATTGTTAATGGATGAAGCCTTCTCTTACACTAATGTATTTACAACACATAGCAAATTACATAATCACATTTGCCAACTATAACTGTCCATAGACTACCTCATATGCAGTTTGAAAACAGAAACATTTATCATGAGCTGACATGGTCTATCAGGAGGAACACCAGCCTCGGAACAGCTGCAGAAAAGATTTAATTAACTTACTATCATTCATCATGTGAACTCATTGTTATCAGTGGGTCAGGCTAAACCTTCATTGATTTAATACTCATCAGTTTAATTATTAGGGGAATTAAAAAATTGGGTCATGACATATTAATAACATAACTGAGATATCATGCTATGTGGATATCATTTAGATTTTTCTAATGTGCTGTAAGTTTTTTCTTTATTAAATGTATGGGCTTGATGATATTTTGATTTGACTTTTTCTGTTTGACCTTCTTCTCGTCACAGTCCAGGCTGGGCAGAAGCACACATCAGCAGTGCGAGGTTCGGCCCCCTCTGGGTCTCCTCGCCGTGTGGCGCCCCTGAGGCTGCAGCAAGAACAGCAGGAGAGCTTGCAGAGAGAGAAAGAGGAGGCTCAACAGAAAGAGAGAGAAAGGCAAGCAGAGGAAAAGCAAAAAGAAAAGGAAAGGCAGGAGGTGAGTTCTGAGAAAAGAACATGTGCCACACAATTTCGAGTTTGGTCTTTTCGTCTTTTTTCTATTTCTTGTGTTTGTGTCTCAGGTCCAGAAGCTGGAGGGACACTGTGAACAGCAGGAGAGGCAGCTGAAAGCTCTGAGAAATGAGCTGAAAAAGACATCTATGGGCCTGGAGGCTTTCATAATCATGACTCAGCATTATTGTCTGAAGGTAGCAAATTAGAATGACACAGTGTATATATTTTAATAAACCCTCACTGCCATATATAATAAGGCATACTATAATATTTCCTTGGTTTTTCTGACTACTGATTTACAATTAGACTTTTTTGTTTTTATCAGTGAAAGATTTATGTGGCCTTAAACAGATAAAAATGCTCTGTGGCGAAGTCCACCTCCATCATTATCTCTTCACATTGCTTGTGTTTAATGTGACCACCGATAAACAAGAGACAGTCTAGTAGTTTTTCTGTGATCCAGAGTACAGTTGCATCATGATGCATCATCATTTCAATTTACTTTAAACCTGTATGACACACTCAGCATGCACACACAAACTCAAAGGTACATACTGTATTAGACACCTGGTATCAGGTTGTAGCATGTGTGCATAAGATCGAGAAAGCGGGATTGTGACTGTGGAAAGGGTGCCAGATAGTTCAGTGTGTCATCTAGCTAGTTGCATCCAGATCTGGTTTTGATTGGAGGGTTTAGGCTCCAAGGCACCAGAGCTGTGATACCGCCTTAAGACTGTCGAGGGAATGTCTGAGTCTTTTATGGTCATTGTCTGAGTGCTGCTTTCATTGGCCAGACAGGGCATGTGAGCTGAGGGTGTTGAGCTCCCTCTACTGGCTTCAGACACAGACTGTGAGGTCAATAAGTTCCATCGACTCAAGTGGTTTACTTAAGCAGCTTATAGCTAATAGTGAGTCAGTGCCTGTCTTTTTGTCTTGTTAAATTATCCAGAAGTTATTAGGAGAAATTTTACCATCAACATTGTAGAAATAATATTTTTTATGAATGGTGCTTGTTTGATTTTTCCTTGTCAAACTGAAGCTCATTTCTGATTTTCAGAATGAGAATGCCGAAGAAAGTCAAATGCAACTGCTCCAGGAAATTCAAGAGATCAGAGAAGAGATGGGTGAGTGAGAGCAAACATTTTTTTTATCTGTGAACCACTAGAAAAGGCACATTCTTTTCTAATTATATCAGCTACTATAAGAACAAAGCTAAGTTAAATCAGTAAAAAAAAGAATTTGGGATAAAGGCACAAATCTCTTTTTAGTAAAAATAAATTTTCTCAAATTAAATCAAAACATTCCAAAATCCTTGTTTTCTTCACATTCCTGACATTGACAGAAATCCAAACATCTGATTCGGTCAGTGTCTTTGATGACCAGGTTCTATTCGTACTGAAAATAAAATAAAGAAATAGAATATCGTAAAAACATGTGTCAGTATCACTGTCAAAATGTGGAAGACCATTAAACAAAAAGACGGAAACCTCCATGTCACATGTCATACTAATATAAGCTCCATTCTATCGATGTGTCACAGAATATTCAAAACTGATTTAATCCATAAATTTAAGTAGCTGCATATCATTTTGTTGCATATTGTATCACATAAGGTTATAAAAAAATGAAATACCATGTGTTTAAAATATGTAGAGAATGGCTTTTGTGTTTATTGGATTCATTCATGAGTGACTTACATGAAGTGAACAGAGTTAGTGATTCAGGTCAAATTGAAATGCAAGTTTTGTATGCTTGAAGTAAAAAGAATGGGTGATAATAACAAATTACCCCGAAAAAGCCATGTGGGTACAAGTATAAAAGTCTTCACTACTCTGCATCTCACACAAAGGGATGACCTTTAGTATTTTGGGTTTGCAGCATCTAGCTCATTGCGCTGGGAGAAGCTCCAGTGGGACAAAACTGCCCTGGAGGGGGCGTTTGAGAGAGAGCTGCAGGAGCTCCAGCAGCAGCAGGAGGAAGAGCTGGCTGCTGTTGAGGAAGGACTGAGGAAGTGTCACGTTGCCGAGACAGAGAACCTGAAAGCGGAACATCGGTCGGAGATGGAAGAGCTGAGAACTCAGCAGCAGGAGCAGGTGAGAGAGATATGCCATTTTGATCACACATCTATTGGTTCACCAGATGTCTTCAAACCAGGTGTTTGTTTCTGTGCATCTGTTAGGTGGAGGAGATGACAGTCAACCACCACGCAGCCATTCAAGAGCTCAGAGACATGCATAACATCACCATGGCAACACTACACGAGGAGCACGCCCGTACCATGAGAGGTGGAGTTTTGGGTTTCATTAGAAAAACTTATCTTAACTGGGAGTTTCTACTGAAGAGTTTATGCTGGAATAACATCAAGTATTTTATTGAATCTGTGTGCAGATATAAGGAAAGCTCATGAGCAACAGAAGACTTTTCTGGAGGAGGACTTTGAGAAGCTCAGAATCTCTCTACAGGTCTTAATTTAGAAAGAAACAATACTTTTGTTTTCTTTTTAGTTTACATACACACCCACCAACACACACAAACACACAAATATATATATGTAATGAATAATGTGTTTGTGCCGTCCGTGTGTCTTTGCATAGGATCAAGTGGACACGCTCACATTTCAAAACCAGAGTTTAAGGGACAAAGCCAAGCGCTTTGAAGAGGCTTTGAGGAGGAGTACAGATGAGCAAATCATTGTGAGTACAAAATCTGACCAGTCACAACATCGTGTAAGTTATCAAAGCAGTCTCCACAGCCCTTTGCTGCTGTCATTTTGTTGACATCAGGATGCTTTAGCTCCATACCAACACATCGAGCAGGACCTGAAGAGCCTGAAGGAGGTGGTTGAAATGAAGAACCAGCAGATCCATCAGCAAGAGAAGAAGATTTCTGACCTGGAGAAAGTGGTAGGCTCAAATAAGCCAGCTATCCATGAGCTTTGCTGCGGTATATCCAAAAGTACACACATGCTCGCTTGTGTGTATTTTGCGTCTGCTGAATAACAGATTTTGCTGTATTTGCATTCTGCTTTTGAGCAGGCCCAAAAGAACGTGTTCCTCGAGGAGAAGGTCCAGGTTCTGCAGCAGCAGAATGAAGATATGAAAGCTCGTATTGAAAAGAACCTCGTCTTGTCGAGGTGAGACGCACCCAGTCAAGTGTTTCACTATAGGTTAGGTCACTTGAGGGCAGATCTTCAGAGTGGACATTTTGAGCCTTGATAATAAAGTTTATAAAGCGTATGAAATTTGGGAGAACACAACAACAACAACACCAAAAGTTTTTCAGTATAAAACTTTTTCTGTGCTGTTTTCCTTGTAGGCAACTGTCAGAGGAGAATGCTAATCTGCATGAGTCTGTGGAGAAGGAGAGCACTGAGAAGAAGCGCCTGAGCCGGAATAACGAGGAGCTGCTGTGGCGTCTCCAGACCAGCCCACTGATGTCCCCCGCCTCCTCCCCGCTGCACCGCTCCTTCTCCTCCTCTCCCGTACCCTCCTCCGCTCTATTCTCCTCTTCACCTGTGGCCGGGTACGAGTCCCCCACCCACTGCCACGGCTTCCCTCAGCAGCCTCAGTATTGCTCCCCTTCTCACAGAGCCACCAATCAAAACCTGTCCCCTGGACCAGCCACGCCCACCCACAGGGCGGCCGCTAATCACAATTACTCCCCCGGCCCAGGCACACCCACACACAGGTCCTCTGTCGATCGCTGTAATTCAAATGCTTGTGTCACGTCTTTACAGAGTTAATCGTGATTTCTTTTCAGTATGAATTGCAAAACATGTCTCATAACAATGCTGTGCCCTCCAGTAATCACAGGAATAACTAGACTGACACTGTCAAAGCTCTGGGGTAAAACACTCTTGAACCTCCCAATACCATCGCGGTGCCCATCATGCAAAACACAGAAATACGATGATAGGAAATATTCTGTCTTTGCATCTTTGCCCCAGATACACATTTCTGTTAATCTAGTATTTTAGTGTAGACTGTTTATACTGTGTGTTGATAGATGGACCTCATCTACATGGGTCTGCATGAGTGTATACAAGTAGAACGGTAGAGTTGGGGAGGAGCACACTCTTGCCACCAGAAATTGAAAGTGGCGTGGTAAAACCACACCGAATGGTAAAATAAGCTATTTTCTGTCATTTGGAATAATTTCTTACTCTCAGTTCTCTTCTGTCATGAAAAAAATCCCTAACAAAGCGCCTTATTATCGGTCCTGCCACCTCACCAGCAGAGAGCGACCAATTATTATTTATACTATTATTTATACTGGACTTTAATCTAGAATTGGTTTGTAAAGCAAATCAAATTTTGTTCCTTAGCCTTCACAAGGTCTACTTAACATCTTCTAATTAGTCCTGTGCTGAAACATGGAACAAACCTCTTTGGATCCCTAGCCATTTTTCCTGCTAAATACAAAGAACTTACTCTTTTAAAACGTTGCCAGGTCTTCCTTCACTATACAAGCTACTCTTTACTTCTGGGATCCCTCAGGTCAACATGCAAAAACTACGTCTGGCATCTTGAATTTACCTCAGTGGGAATGTGGAGTTTAATGTGTCTCAACAGCAACGACAAAATCACCCAGATACCAGGTAGTTCAACGCTAAGGGGAAACCTAGCACAAGAGTCGCTGTTATAAATGTTGTGCATTTCTTTATAACGTGATGTTTATGTGTAATTGATTTATTTACAGTGTTTTGTAAATTAAGCAGGCATGTACTGTGGATGTCTTCCAGTTTAAATGTGAAACTTACTGCTCTGATGTACTTATTAAGCTTGAGGTGCGAGGGGAAAAAATGGTGTCTGTAACTGAAAATATCTCCCATGGGACACAAGTGGAATATGCGACGCAACCCTGGAGAAAGCAGATAATCCAAACGTTGCCAGCACACTGGCAGTTATATGCAAACATTTCGCACCCCTGGACAAACTACATAATTGATTCAAAATGGAAAGAGATACAGCCCAGCATCAAAAACTGCCCCATCTGAAACAAAGTCAGTTGATGAAATGAATATCTTGTAAAAGTTAGGTACACAGGTTGTGAATTATGTATTTTGTTCATGGATGCACAAGCTTTTGCATATAACTATTTAGAGGATTGTCTAGTGATATGTGTTTCTATAAGCTATGTAAAATGTTTTTTAAAAAGCAGGTTTACCTCCCTGTCATGTATGCCATTTGTGTATTCCTCCCTAAAGCTGTGTTAACCTCTTCAATTTTTTTTAATAATCTGGTTTTGTTTCTCTGACTGATCTTTTGTACTGTTTGTGTATACTTCAGCAAGCTACAGAATTCTAAGTGTGCTAAAAACAAATATTTTCAGGGAATTCTTTTCTAAATTTTTATTGATTAGTAATACTGAATTTCTTTGGTTTAGCTCAATAGAGCATAAGCACTGTCTAGAAACATCCCAAAATAATTTTTCACTTCTGTAAAATACACCAGAGAAACCAACAACTGGTATATAAAAATAACTTATATTAATGTATACAGTATGTGTCAGCTGCCTCCTGTACTGTACTCTGCTGACTAACTTACTCTCATGGTCTCTTTCCCCTGACTTACACCACGGTTACTACTACAATGTAAAGTCTAAGGTTTAATAAAGTCATGTATTGACAGAATTAAAGCTTTTTAAGATATACATAAAATAAACTACTGTAAATAGAGAATGGCAGAGAGAAAGAATGAGAGTAAGTCTGTGTTGGCAGTTAAATTGTGAATAGGAGCATGACTTAACAATAATGATGTATTGTTATTAGTTAAATAGATGCATGAGAGCGAGTGGGTTGGTGTTATGGGATTTCACAATGGAGGCCTGGAAAAAGTCCATAAAATTACATAGACAGCCCCCTGGTTACCTCTTCTGCAAATTGAAATTAACCAGCAACTCTAATTTGAATGTTAACATCCCGGTGAGTCAGGGACATATCGATTAAAACTATTTTGGGTTCACAACTTTTGAGCCCTAAACTTTTACATCACCTTGCTCTACCAGCACTTTTCATGGCCTTGAAAAAGTATTTTAAAACGCATCTTTACATTAACCTTCTACTTATCTTATATGATGCGTACACAGTTTAAACGCTTTTCAACAAAAGAATGTCAAGTACAGAGTAGAATTGTATCTAAGCTGTCACTGGTTTTGTATGAACACCATTGATATTTAGAATGTCTTTGATCATTTGTATGAAAATACTAATCAGAAAGTCACAGTTTTTTTCAGATGTTTCGGATTAAAGTTCAACCATATCCCTAAATAGTCCCATAAGCTTTTCCTAAAGGTCACCTCAGGTGCAAAACTACCATCTGCAATGATGCAACTAAACTATTGTTTACAAACGACAGCGTGAAGTTTTAAATTTCATCTTTAATGAATACTACACTTTTAAACGGACCACAGTTTCTAAATACTGAACTGGTATTGTAATGACCCTTCAATGTGTCCTGTGGACATCTTTGTCTCACTATGCGCCGAATGTCTAAAATGTAACATGACAGCATTTTTTTACAAGTCATTTGTGTGATTTTGTCTAATATTGAACAACCTCTTGTGTGACCACTTTGTAGCAGCCATTAGGTATGTAGCATTTGGTCGAGCCTCCCCGCAGAATCCATGTAATTTTTTGGGAGATAAATTCACCCATGTTGACACTCAAATCTTGCCGTAGCAAATGTTTCCATGGCTTCTAACTTTTGTCTCTAGAATTTGAATTTGTGGAGGTAATCTATTGATCCTTTTGAATTTTGGCCCAGAGACAAGCTTTGTATGTTCTGGCACTGATTGTATGTATGAATGTAAATACATTTACAACATGAGGTGTGTCTTAGTGCATCAACAGAGTAATAGAAGCATGTTTTCTCTGCCTTTGCTGTTTCTTGTTCTCCCTTGCTCTTCTTTTACCTCTCTGCATTTGTGAAGGTTCAAATGTAACTTTAGTGTAGGAGACTTAGAAGATGAGGAAGAGAATAGTTCATCAATGTAATGTAAACACAGTATGTTGATGCTTTTATTTGTACTGTCTGAGGAGAACATTAATAAAATATTTAAGAAAATTGAAGAACACCTTGCATTCAGTCACCATTTCAAGCCTGTTTTGCTGCACAGTACAGTACTCTGGTTGTGAGTTCTAGTGAGCAACATTTCTGTATATTTTGACTTAGACTTGGAGATTGGAAAAGAAAAAGAACAAAATAATGGAAGAATGATTGTGGACCATCATTGAACACATCAGTGAAGGAGTTAAGTAAGTTAATCAGATGAATCACAAAAAGATAAGTGTGCAGAAAAAGTTCTTTCTTTTTACCTTAAATATCACAAGCTTACATTTAAGTCTGATTTAAAACAGTTATGTCAATTCGTAAAAACTTCAATATATTTTTGCATTGGATTTTACTGATGCTTGAGGTACAAATGTAATGACTCAAAATAAAAATGACAAATAAACAGCTCTAAATTAAATAAAAAATATGTTTTTAGAAAAAAAACCTGCCTGATCACATCTTGATTTCACAAACATTAGAGATGCTTCTCGGAATGCTCATGGTAAAAAAAAAAAAAAAAGAGTTTTTGTACTGCATCTTGGCAGAACAGAAATGTTCACTCATCACTTCCGTTTAGCACACTGATCCTTCGTCGACAAAGCCACCTCACTTCATGAAGTGCGCCATGACATCTATGGGCAGCGGGAAGATGATGGTGGAGTTCTTCTCTGCTGCGATGGTGTTCAGAGTCTGCAGGTAGCGAAGCTGCAGGCCTGATGGGGACTCTGCAATCACGAGGGAGGCCTCCTTCAGGGCCCGCGATGCATTCATCTCACCTTCTGCAGCGATGACCTATAACAGTGGGGGGAAAAATGCATTAAGGCACACATTTATAAAGGATTGTGCTCTTTTTGCAATCTCTTCTGTGTGTGACAGTGCTGTGCGAGCTGTGCTGACCTTAGCCCTGGCCTCTCGCGCAGCCTCTGCCTCAGCAGCCATGGCTCTCTGCAGCTGATGTGGCAGTTTTACATCTTTAATCTCCACACGCTCCACTTTGATGCCCCAGTTGTCGGTGGCTTCATCCAAATTGGACTGGAAAAGATCATTAAAAAACTCATGTACCTCAGAATGAAAGGCATGACCTCCTCTGAGTGTCTGTGGTTCATTTGGAGAATTACCAGTCAGATTAAACGCACAAAAAAACATTTTTAGAAAAAAGAACACTTAAAGCATTTACTAAACAATTAAAAAATAGACATATATCTTGTCCTCTATTGTATTGTGAGAAGATTTTCATGAGATCAGTGGAGATTCCTGCAACATTTAGAGCTTTATGCTTTTATATTGGATCACACTGCACAATGTCAACGGCACTGACTTAAGAAAAAGAATTGCTTGAAAATTCATAGCATTACCATTTCTTTTCAAATTTCAAACATTCAAATGTAACATTTCGTGATTTGAATAAGCAGTGTTATAAAAAAAAACGTCAGAAATTGTCATGTGTGGGAGAGAACAACAGATTTTAGTGTGGACTAGATTTTCTGTTTTCTACCTGCATGCTGTGAGCGATGCCCTCACGGTCTGATAACACCTCTGCAAGGTTCTTAGTACCCAGGACATTTCTGAGGGTGGTCTGAGCCAGCAGCCGCGTAGAAAAGTCTGCATTTGTCACATTGGCCACAGAGGCGATTGGGTCACTGACGCGGAAATACACCACTCCATCCACACAAATAGTGACTGAATCCTTAGTCAGAATCTGGGGGAAAAAAATATTTTCAAGTTCATGTGTCTTGTATGTCTTCTACCAAATCATTTCATGAAGCTGAAAATGTTTGCTTTAACCAAATGCGTCACATACCTCCTGTGGTGGGATATCAAATGAAACTGTTCTCAGATCCACTTTCACAAAGGAATCCGTGCATGGCAAAACGAAAAAAATTCCTGTATACAAAAGGGGAACAATGTAATCAAATGCCCTTCATTTAAAAAAACAAATCATAACAAATCATTTTCTTTTCTTTTAGTATTTTTTACAGACGACCTCAAAAAACAGTAGTTAATATACCTGGTCCTTTTGGCTTCCTGTCTGTGATGCGGCCCAGTCTGAAAATCACAGCTCGCTCGTACTCTTGAACAATCTGCAAACCGTGAAACAGCACACGCTTAGCCCACATTTACAGAGGTGCTTTTGCTTTTTTGCCCAATGAGGTACTCACCTTCAAACAAAACCAGATCGTGAAGGGAAAGAGGGTTAATGTGAACAGTCCAGACAGAATGACTATAAACCAACCAATGCATCCCAAAGATCCAGTCCGTTCAGCTGAAGAGGAAGGGAGAGACAATAGTGTTTGTTTTAAGTCAATTCAATTCAATCATGCGTCCTGTAAATGTAAGAATTGGGAATTGGTAGATCGGCATGCATGCATGTATGAATAAAGATCTGAATCTGGCAAGATGAGTCTTGAAATCATTCAGACCCCTTACCAAGTGGTAGGGATGATGGTATTAAGAATGTATTTCAACATTCGTATGCAAAAAGTCTTATCATAGAAAAGACGCATCATATATACATATACGTTTCTATATATGTGTGTGTGCGTAAGTAGTGTATAGTTCATCAGCCGAGCAAATAAGCTCCCCTGAAGAACCAAAGGTCAATAAGAGGTGTGTAAACACCTGTGCTGACATTTTCTTTGACATCATAATGGTGTATTTGAATTGTTCCATGCAGAGAATCTCTCCCATACAGTGCAAACAGTGAAATGTTTACTCATGTACCGTGATCTCTGGCGTATCACTAATTATCAAAGTGAATAGAATGAGTGGATGGACTGTACAGCATTTTGTGGCAAAGAACAGCTTTCAGCCGATTGCATTTCACTTTGAAGTCATTTTATGATAATGGAATTCAAATCACATTAGATTTCACTGCCAAGCACTAGTTACATTTACTGTTGAGCATTTGTTGTGGTTTCCTGTGTCATGTGGTCTGATATACATATGTGTACAAAATACAAAAATAAAAACCATCAACCGTCTTTCTCTCTAAAACCACAGGAAATCAATCACATTTCCTGTTGTTTCACTGAATTCAACTGAACTCAATGTATTTTGTATTACTGACCGCAAAAAAAATGGATTTTTTATTCATTTGTTCCTGTTAATGGAAAACTGCAAATCAGTTTAAGTTGGTAAAATCCTCTGTTAATAAGATTAGATCTTACACTACATAAAGAAACAAAGAAAAAAATATGTTCTGTGCTATTGTTATGGAAGCTTGTTCTTGTTCTTTTATATGTTTGTTTTATTTTTTTAAACTGTTCTTCTTGTCTTTTTGGTTTGGGCAGTAAAATGCATGTAAAGTCAATGTGAACAGCTGCAAAAGTCACATGATACTTTCCAACAGCTCTCTTATCTATAAGCAAATTTGGAATCATGTATATTTTATATTTCTTTATCATTGTAATATGAGCAGCACTCCCTTTGACTCCCTTAAACTGAGGCAGATGCACAAAAACACGTCACATGCTTGTGGGACTGCTTACTCCACGTGATTTCTGTCACTATGACGATGATGTTACACAATGCCTAATGTTGTGGTTGCTTCCCATTTGCACAGGCATGATCTGATCTAAAAAGAAAATACAATAAACTATTATAACTCATGATTAAACTTGGAACACGGAGACCATACTCAAATAAAAAAGTTAACACCGCCTTTGTTAGAGTAGGGGCTAAAGTAAAAGTGTTACTCTGAGTATGTAAAACAACCTGTTAGAGCTCAAAAGAATAAAAAGAAAAAGTGGTTCAGCTTACATATTAAATCCTCTTTGCTCTGTCCTCTTCTCTTCTGGCTTTCCATATGGTCTTCCATTTCCATGTACTGGTTAGAGCTGCTCCCAGGAAGTCCGTTGATAGAGTTTGCTGAAGTGTGTCTAACCAAGAGGAAGTGACCCAGCGTTTTAAAGCCGTAACGTTGCGGTGTATTAAGGCTTTAACTGTGGGTGTGGCTGTTGCTCTGAGTTGATCATCAACAGTGCCATTATCAAGATGCTAACAAGTGATGGAAAATCTTACCAGTTGTAAAATCAGGAATATGTGTGAAATGGAAATTTAATTTATGTTACATGGATGAAATTCTGGATGAAATTATATGAAATACATTAAATATCACCCATTTGTAGATGTTTATAACATACAATGGCTCCTTTTTCTCTGCAAGTACTCGGCACTGAAGAAAATCTCCACTGGGATATTTCTACATAACTGCTCACAGTGTGTCTCATAGTGTAACTGATTCAGAGATCCTAATATCTTTCACATCTTTAAATAATCAAACAGCCTTTTTCTTGTTGTTTAATACTTACACAATGTTTGATGAAAGCCTGTGATTAATACATATTTAAAGAAAGTAAAGAAAGCAAAAAATATATTTTTTTAAAGCGAGAGATAAAGAGACCACACAAAGCAGGTTAACTATCGTTTGTCGTTTACATTCTGTCATACTTTACCTCAATTTGGATCGAAAATGGATTTTTTTAATTTAGAATAAGTTCAAGGACTCAGTTGATAAATATTTCAGAGGTACAATGTATTCCAGAATGTCCTTGGCTTTGGGTTTCCCATGGTAAATAAAGCATAGTACACAGCAAATACATTGGACAGGGAAAAAACACTTTCCTGTCCATGAAATTGCAACCGTTATCAGATTTTTAAACAGTGGCACATCTTTCTGTGCAAATGCTCAGCAAATCCAGATAATCTAATAACTTTGCTCAAGATAGCGTGGAAATTGGAAAAAATAGGAAAATATGGATCAATGGAAATTCTTTCAGCAGCTTCTTATGGTGAAACATCCATGTGACTACTTTGGATGACTGATTGCCTGTGTTGAGCAATATTATGGACGCTGCTGATAAGCACTGCATAAAACACTAGGCCAATTGCAACTTGATTGTAAAACCTATCTTACTCATGTTTTGGCAATGTAATGACAGAAAAATCATTATGAGCAATCCCCTTACCATGATATTATTCTTCAACAGCTAAAAATTCACTATCTGCTTATTTATGAGGTTGTGATGAATGTGTGTCTTATTTGTGTCTTTTCCCCATTTCAAAAGGGACTGTCCCTTAATGGATTTATATTATTTTTAAAGAAATAACGTTTAAGCAGGTTACATTTCTTTCGTTTTATTTTTATATCTTAAAAAGAGAAACATAATCTGGTATCTCACATCTGGTTGTTTTCATAATTATCAATGATTCAAACAAGCTTTGTGTCAGCAATTCATCCAGCTCCAGTAAATTTATCCAAAGCGTTTCACATACGACTACCAATACAGTAATACCTACAGCAACAAGCAGTTTACTGGGATATAAGAATGGATGCAAATACAAAAACACAAAAAGGGAGGGGGAGTATTACACTCAACCAATCAGGTAACAGTACCAGAGTTCTTCCCTGTACAATTGTGTACAATAAATTTAGCAAGTACAGTTTTCCCTTGAGTCAGACATAAATGAAGAATATAGCTATAAACTACTGTATCCTTCAAGTCCATCAATCTGTTAAAAAAAATAGATGTGTAGTCAGAAAAACACTCAAGTACAGTATGTAAAATTAAATACTGCAGTAACAGAGGGGGGGACTTGTAAACAGACTAAATACATCTCACAGTAAAAGGCTCAAAGCCAAAAAATTGTTCAAACAAATAACAAAACAAGAGAGAAGCTGCCAAATGCAATTTCCAAGAACATTTCCACCCCTGATAGAGCACGTTAATAAAAAATATTTATGGCAAATCCATGTGAAAATGCAACTATGTACAGTAAACTGTAAGTCACTGAAAAGGTTCATGTCACAGTATAACCACAAATTCAGGGAGATCATTTAATTTGCTCTTTCCTTTCCTGTGGAGCAGGATGCCAAGTAGTATGTCACAGTAAAGTCAAATCTCTTTGTTTTCAGAATTTTATATAATTCATTATTGATTAATAAATGTTCATAAGCATGATTAAAAACTACCAAACGTTGCATCCAGACAGCCCATCTGTTAAACCCAACATCTTTGACGACAAGTATGCCCCCCCACCTACTTATCCAAGGTAGTGTCTCTTATGGTAGGAAGCCGTTTTCCTGCAACATTCTAAGTAATGGTACTGTTATCCTGTGCTTTCCAGGGTTCAAAGCTAACAATGTGGCACCTTCTAGGTGGTGTGGCAGGGTGAACCACCGAGGTCAGCGGGCAAGTCCACTCAATGCGTCAAGTGTAAATGTAGGCTTCACTGCCAACCCAGCTGTGGGTGTAGTCCTGGCTGGAGTGGGAAAGGATTTCCTGGCCCCGGAGGGTAGCTGGGGAAACTGTTGGGTTGAGGAGGAAAGCTTTCCAAAGCAGATGCAGGGTGTGCCTGGAAAGAAGAACAAAATTGAAGATGTTTGTCTACCACAGGACTGAACCAGCCTGGAGTGTGTTTCGATAGCTACCTGCAGCAGAGCTGATTGCATGGTTGGGTTATGGAGGCCTCCAAGAGCCCCGGGGGAGGCAGAGGGAGAGAAGCCCGCTACTGCAGGGAACGACAGCAAGCCAGGAAACCCACTACTTCCTGGAGGCTGAAGTCCACTGCTCAACCTGGAACACACAGAGCTGCTGTCACAACACAGAACTAAATATATATTTTTAAATCCCCTTTTAGAGCTGTTAAAGAAATCAGACAAAAACTAATTAAAGTTTACTGCTGACAGCCCAGAGCAGTGGAACAAGTGGACTTTGGATTGTCTGGGTCCGGTATTTGACTTATTCCATACAAACACAACTGGAAAATTGATAACATCATTTATGGCTCTTAGTAACAACTTTACAAGCAAGACATAGTCAGTGTCACATGCTTCACTTGACCTAGTGATAATTGTTATCAACATTTACTGTAGTGGGACACGTCTAAAAGCAAACTGAAGTTATGCAATGGCCCTAATTTTACAGATAACTGTCCCGCAAATTTGTGTAAATCTAAACAAATTATATTAAAAAAAATCAACAAGAGGTTATTCTGCTTACATGAGGTGATAAGTTGCACGTGGCTGCTTTAAAAGTTGACATACCCTGGCTGGAAACTGGAGCTGAAGGCCGATGCAAACCCTGGTAACACCGGTGATGACGAGGGAACCCCAACAGCGGCCGCGGCTGCTGCTGCTGCCTGCAGCGGGGCCACTGATGCCACTGAGGATGGAGGGACTCCTGAGAGTCCCATGAATGAAGACAACACAGGGCTCCCAGAACCATGCCCCGCTGAGACGCCCAGCCCTGGGAACGCAGAGGGGCTGGCTCCAGGCGGAAGGCCTGGGAATATAGAGGCTGCGGAGGTGAGGCCTAGACCAAAAGGGGAGGCTGCACTGGGGGCATTGGGAGCCAACCCTGGGTAGATGGAGGTGGGGGGGTGGTTAGACATGCTGGTGGTAGGAGAAACTGCTGGAACAGTTGAATTGATGGAGGCAGAAGGAAGGGAGGACGACAGGGTTGAAAAAGGGGACATGCCTGGAAAATGAGATTGTACTGGGCTGGAGGAAAGCGCTTGGAGGCCAGTGATGGCGACAGGACTAGGGAGAGAGACTTGGGGCGAAACTGAACTGTTCGACAGACCCAGTGAGCGCGCCAGGGCGGCCTGAGCTGAGCCTGGGGCCACGAGGGAGCCGACGGATGGCGTACCAGAACGAGAGGTTCCTTTGAAAGCCGAGGGTACAGGGCTACTACTGCCACTGTTACTACCCCCAGAGTGTCTGTTTAGGGCTCCGGCTACAACGGCCTGAGCCGGATGAACAGGGGAGGGCTTCGGACTGGGGCCTGGGGTGGAGCAGCTCTGAATCACTGGGGTGGAAGATCCCGGATTGAGAGATGAGGGTCCAGACGGTGTGTAGCTTCGAATCACTGATCCAGGAAAGTTACCTGCTTGCGGGTGCATGCCAAGGAAGTTTGGTCCTGACTGGTGGTCTGCGGGCTGGGAAAAAGCCCTCTGCTGAGCTGAGGCCATGGAGCTCGTCTGAGAGAGAGAGTCTTGGCTGCTCCGGGAAGCAGCCGGGGTGCCTGGTCGGGAAAGGGCGGTGAAGGGGGAGGGACAGAAGCCCCCACTGCCGGGGACAGGGGTTCCACAAGGGGTGCCTGAGGGGGTGTGGGGTTTAATGACAGACATAGGAGTGGGTGTGGCATGGCCAGTGGGGGTCTGCGGGCCCACTTTGATCACTGATGGAGATGGGGCTGGTGAGGGTGAGTGGGCATTAGGGTTGTGTGAGGGCACCATGCCTGGGAAGACTGGTGTGATGGGGGTAGTGGGAGTCGGCTGAGCAGGTGAAGACTGGGGGGGGACCGGAGTAGAGGGCGTAGAGCCATGAGGAATGAGAAGGGGCCCACTGTTGACTCCGGGTGTGGTGTTCTGCGGATTGCCTGGTTTGGCATAACCTGGGGGCAAAAGTAGGTTAGACAGAATAGGAATCCAAGTAAGAAAGTCATGAATGAATAATAAATACTGACTAGCATCTGCTGGAAGGTTAGAATCGACAAAGAAAATGGTTTGATTTCATCACAACAAAGAGTGTCACTAATTTATTGATATTTGTGATGATCTGTATTGTTTTGTTAAAAGCAGGTTTCATTTGCAGGACAGATCAAACCCAAAAAGCCAAGAAAGCCAGCCGACTCGCATACAGCATAAAGAAGAACAGAAAGGAGGAACAGCCAGAGAACATTCTTACGTGCAAATCACCTTCTACTTTACAACCTCAAATCAGCTGTCAGGATTAAAGCATCCCCTTACCTTTACAGGGAATGTGTCTCAAGTGTATTTGGTGGCTGCTTTACTGCCAGCCTTACATTAATACTCAATATAACTCACATCGTGTTGTCAATTGGTCTTTTAAGTATAGAAAGACAAAAAATCTCCCCAAAGGCTGTAAACGAGATACAACTCTATTTTCATAAAAAGCTGGGATTTTTGTTAAATAAACAGAAAAACAGGGCACATTTTGTATTTAATTCAAAGTAATAAAAAGAAAGCACTTAAATCTTTTTGTGCGTTTTATTTTTAACTTATCAGGGGTTTCGTTAAATGAGGTGTCCTAAAAGTTTCAAACTGAGAAACAAGGATGGTAAAAGCAGTCATATTCAAGAAAAGTTGCTTTAATGCTCTCTTTCTTGTTCATTTCTAGTTTAAGTAAGAAATAAATAAGTCAATACAAAGTACAATAATAAGAAGAAAATAAATGTAATTGTTTAAGAGCAGTCAGTGAATGCACCAACTTTTTCAGTCTAAGTGCTCTTAGATAAAGTGGGAAACAGTTCTGTATGAGTCACATTATAAAACCCTGAATACAGTGTCCATCGGGCTGGAGAGGGGAGGGCTATCCAGATTCTTAGCAGTACACAAAAAGAAATAAAGAAAAAAAAGGATTTGTACTTAAGTGAACCTGTTAAATCTATCAACTGTTTGAGTATTTACTGTCCCAACTTTTTTATAAACAAGGTTGTATTTCTTTGTTAAAAAATGGGCTCAAAATAATTAGGCAGTGCATTCAAACGATGAGGAAATAAAACAAAAAAGAAGCAGTGTTATCCCAGGTGGTACAGGTTAAATGCCAGCAAAAAGCATGAATCCAGTTTAGAAGACTACTGGGATTAGTTTGGATACTTTTTTGTGAGTGAAGTTCCAAACTTATCCTCACAAAATCTCTGACTGACCAGAAATCAGAAAAACAGACAACATTTGCTGCTACACATGAAGATAGTTTTGATAGTGAACCCACTCACTTAGCTGCTCTTGTTCAGAAGGTAAACCCATGGTGGTGTTTGTACTTTTCTGCTTATTTAAACATTGTTTTCTCTACACAAACACCTCCTGCGGAGGAGAATTACTAAAAATATTACAAATGACAAATAGAAATATCACTACAAATCATGAGTTTTTCTGGTCAATCAGTGTGCTCAAATGAATGAAAAATGAAATTTGTCAGTTAAAGTTGTAAACTGGAAAAGCAAAGGTAAAGAGCAAGCCAGCAAGTTAGGCTGCAGACTTCGAGTTGATGCAAATTTGCCATCAAACACACAAGCACACGCGTCCTTTGACTGAACCGTACCTGCTACTTTGTGGGTAGCGCTGTAGGGGGGAGGGGGCACGTTGGCTGTTATTACCCCTCCCACAGAAACAAGGCCTGCGTTGTTGTACGCACCTGAGTAGCAGTCGCAAATATTAACAGGTGTCCGCCACACGGTCACACACAAATAAGAATCCCAAACTTCATCCCACTGTTAACTGTGTCTCTACCAATCCCAAGATGACAGTGACGAAAAGTGCCCAGCTTTGATTATGTGGCAGGAAATGATAGACCGAAGTGTGTTACTGTTGCTTCTTACTCGGAGCAATGGTGGCATGAGGTCGGCAAGGTGGTATTGGGTAAGGAACCGGCCGATGAGGGTTGTAGGAGGACGGAAACTACAAAAAGAAAAACGAGAGATTAAAAAAACATCCAGAACACATTAGTTATTTCTAATATTTCTGAAGCAAATAATATAAAATATTAGTTAGCAAATATTAGTTCTGATATCTAAATGAAGTAATAAAACACGGACCACTCTTATGCAAATCCATTCAGAACAGCCAGTTGCTTCCAAATGAAAAATTGCTTTACGCGCAGGCTCTGGTTTAATCACTGTAAGTCATGTGCGTTAATTAATGGACTTGTCTCTCCATCATGAGTCTTCTCTTGGGGCACCCTGACACTAAAACATCCTCCCAGTTGGCTATTCCTATTTTATTACTTACAGGCTTGAATGGTCCTATAATGCGGGAAGCAATTCCTTTCCCCTCCATGTTGTTAGAGTCCTCTTTCTTCTCTCCTTCTTTTTTAATTGGAGGAATTCCCTGTAATGAAAGCAAATCACATTTCTAAATAAAGAGCCATGCTTTTTTGAGCCACCTGACAAAAATAAATTACATTTCTTTTATCTGTATTTCAACAAAAATGTGCACTGCCTATAAAAGAAACTCTGATTCAATTAATCTAATAAAAAATGTATTACTGTAACAGATTTTCAGCAGCTTTTGATTTATTTTTTTTAATTCACTTACAGGGAACGTCCCAGTGACAAGGCTGGGTCTGCCTTTAGGATACGGATTTCCCGGTATCATTCCACAGGACGAGATCATTTCTATGGGAGCCTTGCATCCAACCTTACAAACCTAATGACAGTAACATATTAGTATTTAGCTCACTGAGCTTGTTTGTGTGAACATTAAACTGTTACATAAGTAACATATGTCATTTCAAATAATATGCTTTTACGAATGAATTTTTAAAAGGACAAAAATAGTTTGAAGTTAATTATTTTAAAAGGTTAACCCACCTGTTCCAGTATCCTTCGAGCACGCTTCTTTTCAGACAAGTGTATACGAAACAGGTCCTCCACCGGACGATAATTTTGTGCATCTGAAATATTTCTATATGGACACAGACATGTTCCACCCTTGACTTAAGCTGTCAACTGAAAGACGCAAATCCAAACACAATAAAACGTTGGAAATTCCTACTCACAAAGCTATCAGTTCCAGGACAACAAGTCTGTCCTTTGAGAAGGTGAAGCAGTTCAGGATATTGGCAACATTGGTTGTAGAAATTGCAACCATTTTCTGAAACAAAGAGGAAAAACAAAAAATTGCAATAAGAGCACATCAAAAGGTGGCAATATATAAATAAATATGAACACACAGGCATACATGATCCAGTGTTTTCACTTACATGCTGCAGAGCTTTCACCGCTTTGATCTGAGGCTCTGCCCAGGAGAAGTACTTCAGGATTTCCATCACCTACAGCAGTAGAGACGCATTAGAAATTAGACCACAATGCATGCTATGATGTTCAAAAACAGGGTTTCCCTAGTTATTTGTAATAATACATTTATGTATAATCTAAACAATTGCAAATAACACATCACATTGACTTACACACTTTTAAGAATAATAGTTTTGGTTAACAGATAAGTTAAGACATAAGGTTTGTTTTGTGTCATTAAAATAAAAGCCTTCTGTAAAATAAAAGGAGCCCCTCGCTTCAGATAAACATGGAGGTAAACGTTACGTGATAGTTTCTGGACTGTACCTGTTCACTTGAAAAATATCCATGCACCTGCTCAATGGCTCTGATCCGCTGGTCGGTGAGGACACACTGAAATAGAGGGGAAAGCTTAAGACAGACTGAAGAGAAGAGGATCGATTTCCGAATTTACAGAAGAGGAACACTGTAGTACCTTTTTTATTTCATCCAAGACGATGTCAAATGACTTCTTGTCCATGTTTGTTGTTGAAACAAATCTTTCTGACAACGATTAACAACTATACCACGTATATGGTAAATATCCCGTTTATAATACAAAAAACGATGCCAGATAATAACACATGCATTCAACTTAAACTCTAAATGATTTTACTTACTTAAATATCTGGTAAAACCTTCTAATTACAAAAAAGCACGATTTAAAGCTGTACGTATTTGCTGTAAGCCACTTAGAAAATGCATGATCCTTTCAGTCGCTTGGTTACTTCAGAAACTTCGTTTCCCAAACGGTTACAATGAATTCTAAACACGAGAAGCCCTCTGCAAAGCAAAGCCTGTCCACACCAGATTTTACGGGAGCTAACAAGAGGCTAGATAGCTAGCTAGTTATCCGAGACAAAAGGACACAAAAAAGTCAAACTGATATATGCGCAACTTTTTAAGCTAAGTTCAAGTAACTTTCGAGTGATGCCTCATCAAAGATTGGAGTATACAAAACGAATGATAAAATATTTTAAAAAGAACTTGCAAGGACAGATTCAATTGTAGCTAGCTTTTGACAGCTGGCGCTAACTACGTCAACAACGAAAGGACCCCTTTAATGCAGCTGATCCGAAAGAACATCCTTAATAAATGATGTAAAATAAAAAATAATTTTCAATATATTTAAGCAGCCTTATCTGAAAAAAACACTGAAACTTTACCCAAGATAATTAGAAATAGTTGTTAATTGGATTTATTTTGTATCTTAAATCGACTCACATAAATTCCTTACAGGCAGATCCAGGCCAACATGCAGGAAGTAAATATGAAATGAGGGAAGCAGCGGAGCAAAACACTTTGTTGCACAAATAAAAATGGACCGATTTTCGTGGTCAAATGGCCTGTTAGAAATAAATGAAACTTTAGTAATCCAGCAGCGGGGTGTCAGACTTTATGACGGAGATGATAAGGTAATGTTTGGTCGATAATGTTCAAACTATCTGGTGTAAGACAAATAACACTCCAGCTAACATGTCATTCTTGACCATAAAAAGAAAGTTCAATATAAAGGAAATTGATATTGATTACACACACACTATGCTCATATAATCAGTTGTCCTTATTAATATTTAAAGTGGTCACAAATTATATGTAAAGCTATTAAAACTTAGTTAACATAATCCAATAATAACGTTTAGTTCTTTTCTGTAATTGAACAGGCAAAACTGGATGTTGGAGTTGCCCTGTTGAGCACCCATCGACTGATCTGGAGGGACATTAAGAATCATGTAAGAAACCACTAAAAAGTGACCATAAATGTTTAAAGTATTTATATTCATTGTGGACTTGTTTGAAAGGGGATTTCCTGCCCTAGATGTATTGTTTAAGTGGCAATAAAAGTCATAACCCTGTTAAAAAAAACAACTGTTTCATGTTACTCATCCAAGGTTTTGATGACCAAAAGCTTTTCCTGTTTAGATTAAAGAAAGCTGATCTATAAATCTGGCCTGCTCTTCCTCCTTGGTCAGAGCTGTTAGACACCATCTTTATGTGAGGTTTTCCTTGATATCAGCCACGACATTCATTACTTTAATCAGGAGGACCTTGATGGTTATCATCAGTTTACTAGAAACACTACACGCTGAGTCATGCTAATAGAGAACATCAGAAATATTAAGGGATGTCAAAGTCCTGGTCTCAATGCAATAAATGTTTTTGGTGGAACCAAATTTAATGAATGTATCTTTTTTTTGCCAACCTCAAGGAATGCTGCATTGCCATGCCCTTATCTCAGATCATCTATTTTGAGGAGCAGGCTGCAGGAATAGGAAAGAGGTACATATATTTTGTGATATAATTTATCTATCTAAAAACAGTGACAGTTCCTTAATAAACGTCATGGTATTTGATCTTTTTAATTTAAAATATAAATTCCAGATTGAACTTTTACTAGCAAGCCCAAAGGTTAATGGGAACACACCTTCTTACTACTGCTTTCTGTTTTACAAAAGTGCAAAAATAGTCATCCACCTGCATCCATCACCTACCAACAAGGAGCCAGGTCCCTACCAGAACAGCAAGTACTCCCACATCAAGCTGTCCTTTAAAGAGCACGGACAAATAGAGGTAGTTCCGCTTAAACAAGAAGCTTATAAATGATAACTTTTTCATTTCATGGTGATTTTCTTTTATTAATTGGACTTTTTAGATTCCTGTAAATTACATGTTGTATGTGTACTCTCAGTTTCACAGGAGACTAACAGAGGAGATGACCCAGAAAAGGTGGGAGAACACACCTGCTTCACAACCGATCCCCACAGGGACTGGGCCTCAGGTCAGAAGCAGAATAAGCACCCACACCTTTTTTATTGCAACCTGATACTTCTTATTGTGATCTGATATGTGGTGTTGGAACTGTTCAGCGTACCAGCTAAACTTGCTGAAGTCTAAATCTAAATTTGTTGCAAGTGTGTCAGTGGTAGATTAAACTCACCACCACTGGGTGGCAGTGTTTAGTCTTAATTTTTTTTGTTTTTCTTAAAGTGTTGCAATGTTCAAATGCCTTGAATCAGAATTACATCCTGTAACAGTTGGGCTCTTCTTTACACTGTTAAAATAAATTCTTTTGGATTGGCAGTCAGTTCACTTCCATTAAGGTTATGTGTTCCTCCGAGCTATTGAAAAAAAGCGCCATGAAATAAAAATTCCCCAAAGTCCCTTTTGTTTCACTATATGTATATTTATTTATTGACTAGAATTAGTCTTTTCCCCCTTTTTGCCTTTCCTCGTTGAAGGCATGCTACCAACCCTCCAAGTGCCTTTGTGTTTTACTGTGTGTGTTTTTCTTTCCTTCTCGGTCGTGTAGACAGGAAGGACACGCGCAGTGGGGATTGTTGGCATTGAGAGGAAGATAGAAGAGAAGAGGAAAGAAACAGACAAAAACATTTGTGAAGTAAGTTCTGAAATATGGAATAAGGTGCCAGCAGAGAAACTGTGTAACTCTGATATCAAAGGGTAAATACGAACTAGGTTATATTAATTTCCAATATTGTGCCTCCCTTCACCATACAGAGCTGAGGCTTTGTCACTGTGGCTGAAACAACTCAGAGTCTAACATGAATATAGAGTGGTTTAGTTTAAGAAGTTTTATTAGCTATTGACATGTTGTCTTTAAGTTGCTGAATAAAAAAGCTGTGTAGAATTTGAATTTGTGAAGTGTCAGTATGTTTATACTGTTGCACTAATCTTGTTCTTTTATTGTATGTTAAAAAACACCTAAATTAGTTTCAATAACATAAACCCAAAGTAGGCTTCAGGAGAAAATTTGACATCTACACGACCCAGCTGAAGATGCAGTGTGGGTTTGGTGGAATGACACTTAAATATTTATCTATAAACCATGGAGTTTTGTGGTGTGCTTCATTCTGAACATTTTTCTGCTTCAGTAACCATTTAGTGTCTTTTTTTTAGGCCTTTGAGGACCTCAGTAAGCTGATGGTGAAGGTAAAAGAATCTTCATTTTACACAGTTGTAGATTACACATCACAGCTAATAAGTATCTGGAAATATAGGAATTATTGCAGTGCAATTTACTAAACAGCTCTCTCACTGACAGGCCAAGGAGATGGTAGAATTGTCCAGATCTATTGCCAACAAGATCAAAGAAAAGCAGGGCGACATTACCGAAGATGAGGTAAGAATTCAACCAGCAAGTTCAGAGTAAAAAACGCCAAAAGCTGTTTCAGAATCTTAAAAGCATAATGGAGATATAATGCACTCACATTAGTTGATTTTGAGGAACAGTCAATGTTCTCTGTTGCAGACAATAAGATTCAAGTCCTACCTTTTGAGCATGGGTATAGCTAACCCCGTTACCAGGGAAACGTATGGATCAGGGACCCATTATCACATGCAACTGGCCAAACAACTTGGAGATATGCTGCAGGCTCCTTTAGAGGTGGGTGGACGCCTTTATTCATCATGTGTTCAACATCTGCCGATATGTAAACCAATTTGAAACTTTCTCTCCTTTTTTTTCCTCTGCCATCTCTTCACTTTTTCATAACTCTCTCTTCTCTTCGGTACCTTTTCAGGAGCGTGGTGGTATGATGGCTCTTACAGAGGTGTATTGTCTCGTCAACCGTGCCAGAGGGATGGAGGTGGTGCTCTTTTTTAATACTCACATAAAGTAGCAAAAGGAATCAGTAATATGACCACAGTCAGTGATCGGTTCATTAATGGAACCTTCGGCCTTTGGCTATGTTTTTTTTTCTCCACTTCCTCAGCTTTTATCTCCAGAGGATTTGTTAAATGCTTGCAAAGTGTTTGAGCAACTGAAGCTCCCAGTGAGGTGAGTGTGATTTTTGTTGTGTTGTTTAAAGTATGTGTGTGCATTACAGTCATCTGATTATGGACCAGGCTATGTGTTTATTGTGTAGCACTGGCCTCACAGAGGCTAGGCTCTTCCTGCCTGGCTTCCTGTTGTTGGAAGGGGGGGGGGGGGTCCGGGCCTCCGCAGCTGTCATTTCCTGTTACTTCCCAGAGATTCAAAGAAACACTGGCCTGTTTCCCCATTGGTCCTCCCCGTTTATCCAAACGCCCTCAAACTGTTAGCTTAACCAAACACGATCTCAGTATTAATCTGTTGACATGGAACCTCATTTTTTAATTGTTGCACAAACAGAAAGTTGGACCTAAGTGAGACCCCTTTACATGCAAAAATAAAATAAAAAACTTAACAGGGAGAGTATGAGCTTGAGTTCTGCTTTTGCGTGGATTCACCATCTCACCAGCAGGCACAGGTGCTAAAGTGTGATGCCGCCCAGCATACCCCTCTTTTTAGCAACACCTTTTAGAGTACTTGTTTTTAAATCAGAGGTCACAAAGTTGTCAATATAGCTGACAATAATAACAGCATATTACATGTTTCCCTATTGCTGTGCAGCTCTGATCCACTTATATGATTAAATGGACTGAATCAATAGGAGAAGTGGCAGGCAGCAAGTTTACATTAATGAAAAAAGATGTCTTAGCACGTAGCTCCTTAATCTTTGTTGTTATCATGATTTGATTTAAAAACCTGTTGCCTTGTTCATGTCTACACATGAGCGTGAATCAGGCGCCCCGCATTCACCTCTGTGAGTACATGCTGAAAGTGCAGATGACGGCTCAGGAGGCTAATGGATTGCATAAATGCAAAAGATGCTCATGTTTTATTAATCTGCTCCTTTTTAATGGATTCCTGAAGGAGGCCAGTGACTTGTGTACCTGACAAATCCCCCCCCCCCTCTCATGAGTCTTGTCGCCTGTGCAGGCTGCGTGTGTTTGACAGTGGTGTGATGGTGGTCCAGCTGCAGTCTCACAGTGAGGAGGAAATGATAGCATCAGCTTTGGACAACGTAAGCTTCAACGTCTGCAAACAGCAAACAACAGAGTGATTCATTACATTTATTTATGTTTTTTTATTGGTATTTATTATTGGTTGATATATCCATGCCGCCCACAGGTGTCAGATAAAGGCTCCCTGACAGCGGAGGAGTTTGCAAAACTTTTGGGTCTCTCTGTTCTCCTGTCTAAAGAGCGGTGAGTTTTCTCATTTTTTAATAGAAAAAACGCATCTCTTATATCAGACAACATAGTTGAAATGGCGTCACTATCAGGTGTCTACTTAACTTAAGGCTAATTTGTTAATGCATTTTGTCACTAGTTTTTCTCGTTTGTCACTTTTCCTCATTGTTTTGTGTTCATTCCCTTGTCCTTAGGTTGTTACTGGCTGAGAAGATGGGCCACCTGTGTAGAGATGACTCTGTTGAGGGTTTGAGATTCTACCCAAACCTTTTTTGACCTCTTTACAGTTGATATTATCAGCAGAACTGGGCTGCAACGTCTCCTCAGTTTGAGGATCCAACAAAATGATCCTCTAAAAGTTCCACTCCGTTTCACATCCACTCTAGTTGGGATGTCTATTTGTTGGTCTTATTATGCTGTTTTCCCCCCCTTTAAAGTTATTTTTTATGTTTGTCAGATTCCATGCATTTTTATTTTGACTTAAAATACTATATGTAAAGTAACCGCTCAAAAATGTATGGGCCTATAACATCCATTGTCAAAGAGTGCGTTGTAATAAACACTTTTGACTATTTACTAAAGGTCATACACTGAACGTTTGTTTTCTCGGCTCATTCTGGTTTCACTCTGCATAAACCTTTATACATGTAGTGCATTCTAGCCACCGATTAAACATTACTCTAATAAATGTTTCAGAGCTGAAACCCACCTCACTGTCTCATCCTCCAAAAGCATGTCAATGCTAAAGTCTACAATCTAAAGTCTCTAATTTGTAAGTCTTTTATGTTTGTGCCCTCAGCAGTATTCTGAACAGGCAACATCACAATCAGTGTGTATTGCCAAACACATTTTCCCGTACAAGACATTTGACCTGGTGAAGCCAGTGCATAGAATAAAAACCGAATAAAGATCATAGAATAGAAATAAAATAAAAAAAAAATAAGGAAAGAGATCTATAAATAAAATGTAAAGATATAGATGATTAAAAAAATGCATCAGGTGCAGTGGGTGGTGAAACCAAAACAAGCTACTCTGCAGAAAATGTTTTAGTCGTGATAATATTCTATGGTCCATCTGCTTCCTTGCACAAGTATAATTGGACACAATGCTCAATGTGAGGCAGTTTTATTAGAAAAATAGAATTCATGGCTATTCCAAAGCTGAATTAAGATTAAATTATCTTATTAACTGATATAAAGAATAGGCAATATGTGAGTTATAAGCAGATAAAATCCTTATGAAATAATCATATTTAAATTGTGTACTTTCCACTGAACTTAACTTTGGTGGTGTGGGGGGGGGGGGCAACTTTTCTTTGTTTTACAAGCAAAATAGAGGGGTTATTTTTCTTTTCTCAGAACGGAGATGTTCAGTCAAAGTTGTTTCATCTCCAGACAAGCTTCCTGTTTTCTGCTGGCTCTACCCAAAGGAAAAATGAAGGCGAGCTGATTAGATTACCCTGCCATGTGGCTCACTTATTGATAGTAGATGAACTCAATTGGTGGAGGAAATCGTGGGAGCAGAGTCGAGGCAGGTCTGATCATTGCGAACATGGCTTTTTTGCACGACACTGAACTTTTCATGAACCCCCCTTTTTCCAGCGCAAAATGGATCATGTGTCTCGCAATTACCAAACCTCATATCACACTGTTGCGTTGGCATACTTCTCATCCGCATCTGTCTCTCTAATGCAAAAGAGAGAGAGAAAAAACAATGAGATAACTATGAGCTAAATTAAAGCTTTGCATGCGCTTTCCTGTTGGGAGAGTTAAGGATTGACATTGAATCTCTATCGTGCCTCAGTGTTTGTGATGAAATAGGGGAAAAAAAAGTTTGATGATATTCACTGTGCCCTTTGTCGTCAAGTGACTGAGGGGATCTTGAAAGCACGCGCTCTGGGAGCTGCGCGCGCCTCGGGGCGCAGTGGGACGGTTCCGCGCAGCAGCGCAGAAATGTGCCACTCGTGTTCCATCAGGGAGGAGAGACAATTCGCTGTGAGGAGAGAGTGTTGCTGATGGTGTCGTTGTGTTGGGAGACGTGAAGCGGAATAACAGTGTGAAGAGCTAAGACCACTCGACGTGTGAGTAGGACTTTTTTCTGTGCGTAAATTGGATCACTGTTATTCATGTGTCTTTTAAACATCAGGACTCACATGGTACTCTTAACCGGTAGTCCAGTTTCGTGTTGACTATTATGTTTACATTAGCACGTTTGTACTTTTTAATTGCTTTTTTTTTTTACAGTAAATACTTAGAGACTTAGACGAAACCTAGTGAGGTGACTAGATATTTATATTACCAAATATCAAAAGTCTGACAGGAAGAGGGATGGTTTTCTCTGCTGTCCAATGACAGATTGCAAATTAAAGGATCTTGTTCATCCCACCGGATTTCTTCGAATTTTTTGTTATTTGTATATAAATACATATCTATATGTTTGAGAGTGAGATCATTTTGTGGCTTTCCATATAGATTTTGATTATTTGAAAGAATTCAATACATTTTGACAGCAACAAATAAATATCAGTTCAGGGCAACACTGGGACCATCAAATACCTTGCAGAAAAAAAACAGGAAGCAGGTAAAGCATCTTTGGCTGCTTTAAAGATTATAATTCACTTCATTTTTAGAATGCCTAAGAGAAAATACTTAATATTGCACATGATTTCCCCACAAGTTCAACTATTCTAGGAATGAATCAGACAGAATTCCAGTGATCACACAAACATTTTGTGTTTGTGCAAAACTTTGCCTCGTGTCTAAGGGGGGGAAACATCTTCAACAGTTATTTCATGTTAATACTCTGCTTTTATATTGCTGTTGGGTATTGGGAGATGTGAGTAAAGGGGTCACACGGTAAGATTTCTGCCCCTGATTGATTTTAGAATAAAAAGGAAATGCAAGACATACCAAAAAAAGATGACCAAAAAACATTTGCATTCAAACAAATAGCTGGCCCATTGTTTTGAACAAAAGGCCTTTTGGGAAAGTTACTGTGATGACGACAGCTCCTTGTACCCATTGTGAAGACGAAAGGAAGGGGAAGACGCACCTATAAATCCAGAAAAGTTCACAGTTTCATACTCTAGCCTTCCTGTTTGTAATACCTCAGAATAACCCTCTTTTCTGAAGATTCTTGATAATCATTTTATTTTTTATTTTCTTTCTGTCGGATTCATAGTGGTTAGAGATGCTGGGATAAGATGGTCATGTGGTGTGGAAGAAAAAGGAGGCACAGACATCGGAATGCCACAGGCTGTCTCACTGCTGCCCTTCCTTCTAGTGCTGATGGGATATGGTGAGTGTTGGCATCTTGGATTAATATCCATACTCAAACAGTCTTTGATTGCTGAGTGGATGCAGTGCAATATAGGTCCAGCCCCTTCCCCTTTCAATTAAAGTCTTTGTTCTGTGATGATTTACATATTTCACAGTTTAAAAGCTCTGAAAACACTGTCTCATTTCTGTGTGTGTAAAATGATAAGCTGCTATTATAGCCGCTTCACTTATTATCTGCATGATGCTTGGATTGTTCCATTTTTACAGCGTATCAACTTTTTATTGGACTCAGCTGTTTCTGCGTTTATTATTGATCTATTTTTAGCTAATTCGATCCATCTTGGCTGTTCAGAAAACAATCTTCATATTGGATACTGCAGCTACTGTACATCAACAGGATTGTAAATAATTAGCTGAACGTCATGATGCACAGTTACGTCAAAAAGCCTCATCCTAATTCTTCTAACCAACAAAAGCTTGAATTGTGTGTATTACCGTATATGAATTCAGTTTTCATTACAGACCAGGTATTCATTGGACAGTTTTAGACATTTTAAATTATGGCAACCAAAGGCGAATGAAAAAAGCTGTTTAAAGATTAAAGAGGACAAAAGAGGACAATGGGTTAGTTTATCTCTCTCCATTTCTGGTGTTTTTCATGTGCTGCCTTTGTACACTCTCTCTTGAAGCTTTTGCAGGTCTCACTATCTGGCCCTCCTTCCATATTGCCCTTAGCAATGGCAGTGTATTTGTGGACTTCAGTACTAAATCCAACAGCAGCACCATCAGCAACACGACCCTCTCTCTAGTCAACATGGAAACCAATCTCACCGTCTTGACCAGGACTCTGCCCACCAACCAACGGGCCGGTAGGGAGGAGTTTGATTGTTCCTGCTTCCTGTACGCAGGAGCTTTCCGGTTCCTGCTGAGGCAGACCAGTATCACCACAGTTTCTCATGCTAATGGAACAATTGGTGGTCGCAGAGAGAGCTCTACCTGGTGGTGGAGCTCAGAGCTGCAAGTTCAATGGCCCACCTTTCACATTGTCGTGGATAGAGCAGGAAACCTCTCAGGATCATTTCAGGCAAGACAAACAATCAAAAAAGCATTCTCGTGTTATCATCACATTGAAAAAAAGACTACTGAATAGATCTGTGTGCATTTCTTCCTTTGCCTCTCTTCAGGTTGGGATATCCACCAATGAACATTTTCAGTCGTGCACCATCGGCATGGACTCCGCTCTCTTTTTAGAAGTCAGCTACGTGGAGTACAACCAGATAGGACGAAACAGCATTGACAAGATTCGAGCTCGCACACGGCTGCCAATTGAGCCCCTCCGTTCCCAGAGCATTGAGCTGTCCTGTGCCTTCCCTTTCACAGAAAGGGACTTCATCACAGTTGCCCTGCAGTCTCCTCATACCGTGCAGGAGGTGAAGAGCTCTGGACCTCTGTACCTGTCCCGTATCTTTTCCTATAAACTGCTGGTGGAAAATGCCAGTGCATACAAGAGCGGCTGTGAGGGAACGATGGTTGTCAAAATGATAACCCCGCCATGTGCGCACATCAGTGGGAAAGTACTGCTTTACCGTGACGCAGGTGTCGGAAGAGGTGTGGCTCTCTCCTCTGCAGTGATGAGGTTTGGAACAGAGGAGCCCTCTTCTCCTCCTCTGGCATTCAACTGGCTGACCCAGGGAGAAAATGAGACAGAATTCAACTGCTCCATCTTTTACCCAGGAAGGAACAAGTATTGCTTTCGCTTTGTTTTCAACTTCAGTCGATCCCCTAGTCCAGCGCAGACTTGTCTGGTGGTTTACAAGAGCGCAGGTGAGGTTTTATATTTACACATTATTCACATAGTTCACATCCAGCTGCAGTTGAAACTCAGTTGCTTGTTGAAAATTATAATCATGAGTATCATTTTTATTTTGCTTTGATGATATTTAATGATCATACATTTGTTTAAACTGTTTCCTTAAAATAACTTTACTTCAGTCACTCTAAAGTAGAGTGGCAAACAGTATTCTGTTTGCATCAAAACACGTCCTTTTAATATTTCTACCTTAACAGGCCCCCAGTGTCGAACTTGCACGTGTCTCCTGATAACTTTAATTAGAATTGTAATGTGCTATGTTCTTTGGCATATAATTGTTATGTGACTTGGTGTGCAGATTTGTAAAATAATCAACGCATCCGTTACTGATATGTTCACTCTTTTCTGCAGAATCATGGGGACCCTGGCAGCCATGGAGTATTTGCAGCGTGAGCTGTGGAGAGGGAGTTAGGGAACGGGCGCGTGAGTGTTTACTGCCCTCCGGTGTGCGAGGGTTGCAGTGCACCGGCATGGTTAAGGAACAGTCCATATGTTCCCTGGAGAACTGTGTTGGTCAGTTTCTCTGAGTCCAATCTTAATCTTAGACCATTCATTGCTTCTTTTGTCCGCAAAGTCTTTACATTTTAATGTACAACAATCAATGTCTTCTCTGTGTTTGCGTCCAGCTTTAAGTAATGAGATGAGACTGGATCTATGTTGAAGACTATTTGTTTTTTTGTTCTTCTTCAGTTTTACCCTCTCCTTCTCCATCGCCTCCAACTTTGCCCGCGGGAGCTGCACCCCTGGGTGGAAACATGATCGTCGTGGTTGGTATTTCCCTCTGCTTGGCTGTGATTATGGCTACTGTTGTGGTGACTGTGTGGAGGAAGCTTTGCCAGACCCCTCAGTGCAGCTCGGTCCACAGAAGCTCCATGCACTCGCCCGGGGGGCGTAAACTATCAGACGAGGCTTCCATCTGTGGCCATAGCCTCCAAAGGCCCAGCCTGTCTGATGGTCATGGTCCATCCATGGGAACGGGTAACCAGAAAGATAGGCCTTCATTAGGGAGTCAGCCTCTCCCACAGACAGTGGTGTTACCGCTCTCACAGGATCCAGAAAGACTTTCTCCCACAGGCCAGAAGGTGCTGCCATCGATATTTGGGTATGTCTAGATTTATTTTTACCATCACTTCAATCAATTGTTATTTGTCACTTCCCAGTAGTAGCATACTAAAGCACCTTGTCTCTCCAGGTACCGGCTGGCACAGCAGCAGTTGAAAGAGATGAAGAAGAAAGGGTTAAAAGATGCCACACAGCTGTACCATGTCTCCTCAAGCCCTGTGCATGACACAGTGGTAGAAACATCCGCCTCACCCACCATCTCCCCCATTCCTACACCGACTGAACTGGCTCATTCTGCTCACCCGTTGGGCCTGCCGGACGAGGGTAACACCAACAGTTTTTGCATCGCAACTCCACTGTCACAGCTGCAAACTCTGACCTCCAGGGTTACTCCAGACAGGCTGAGTCCAAGAATGGAACTGGTCTTAGGTCCTCCTGTCTCTGCTCATCCAAGCGGGGCGAGCTCAAAATGGCACGACCGCACTGCCGACTGGGTGGAGATGGTTGAGAGGAGCGGGATAGCTGGACGCAGAGTAGGAGGACAAGCAGCAACAGGATCATATCATAAGAATCCAAACTTCCGACGGACCTCCAGTTTTAATGACACCCGACTCCAGCCAATCGCTTTGACTCAGTCCAGACAGTTCAGAGAAAGGAGCATGACCCAGGTCACCTATCTTCCCTTAATTAATACATTGATTTTTCCGTATTTTATTTGCATATAAAAATAGAATTGCTATCCCCTGTTGTCGAGAGTAATTAACAAGTGGTAACTGGCTTTTCGTAGGTGGGATCTCGAACGTTGCCGGAAGGAAGTTGTTGGTCCAAAAGAGGGTGGGAGAGACAGCTACACGGCTCTGTCTCCATTCCAGAGCATGGAGTCTTGGAGTGGTCGAAAGCTAGATCCCAGAGAAATGACCAGAAGAAGTCGTGGATTGAGCCAACAGTTTCTCCTCACAATAATGAACTCAAACATACAGGAACAAACACCAGTGTTTTCTCAGCATCCGGGAAACACGTCAAAGGAGATCTCAGTGGCCCCGTGGAAAGGAAAAAGACTGGTGAGCCAGGAAGTGGAGGACCTTCAATCTCAGGTATTGGGGGTCCAGCAACATTGCCCACCAGGGGTCATGGTGTCAATCAGCTGAGTGTGGATCGAGCTGAACAGAACTGGAGCCGTCGGGGGCCATCGCCAATCCAGAGGAACATGCTGGCCCGTAAACTGAAAGAAGCTCAGTCCTGCTCTGGTGGCAGGGGGCGACAGCGCAGTGCCAGCTTCAACGTTTCCTCGTCAGAGCACAACAAAGGCAGCTGCCGCTCCCTGCCGAGGTCTGAATACTACAACAGCAGCAGCGGCTCTCCGTACAGGCTCAGTGAGGCCGAGCAGAGGATGCTGGACTTAGATCTGTCCCCGGTTTATGTTCAGGAGGAGGAGTAAAACCCAGGTTTGTAGCAACACATCTGTGTGGAACTGCCACGGCTATTTACATTTATCCATTCCTTCAATCCTGATGCTGATTGACATATATGTACCCCCATGCTGTCTGTTTTTGTATTGCAACACCATGGATCAATCTTTTAGGAATGGAACATCAAACATGACTTTAAAGACTTCTTTTCAGTTTTTAAATGCATTAGGAATAAAAATGTCAAGGTTATAGAAAGCTTTGTAAATCACTGTATTTAGATACTGTGTCAATTTATCTTGTTGTTACCCACTACCTGTAAAGTATTTAACTAAGTAAGTTGAATTGAAAATTACTTTATATTTTGATGTATCTGTACTGTTAAACACTGGTCAACTCAGAATTCACAACGTGACAGAAAAGAAGGGGTTACTATTTTAGTAATGCTGTGAAGTTCCATTGAGCATCGCTGGGAGAATCACTCTGAACTACTACACAGTTTACATTTTAAGGACATTTTGAATGTGTGACCGAAACAGTTTTTTAATGATTCGAAAATCCATTTTTAGTATGAGACTGTTATAGTGTTTGAGGAGAGTAAAATGAACATTAAGGAGTCAAAGTTGCTGAAATGATGTATGTTTTAATGTCAGGCTAATAGACACTTTGAGAAAGAAATTAAAGCTGGAAAATGTATAAAGGATGATTTTGTACCACTAGTGTTTGATAACAAACTAAAGGGAGAAAATTAAAATCTAAAGAACTTAAACATACCACAGAGTTCTTGCCCTTCTTCTATACCCTTGCATATTAATATGGGACACGGTGCTTTTAAATTTCCCCTGCTCCACTTCCTACAATATCCAGGAAAACCAAAGGCCGCACTTTCATGGTGGTATGTCTCAGTGAATACCAAAGACCTTTCCAGGTCCCCCACACCACACCGTTGTCGTTGTTGGCCTTGTACTTCCCGCTGCGGTAGAACTTTCCATTTAGGTTGGCTGCATGACATCTGTGGATAGAAGGTTGATATTAAATATCAGAGACATTTTATTTGTTGTTCACAAAATCCAGTGCGGGGAAAAAACTTGATCTCACTATAGTGTGAAAGTTAATGGAATGATTGACCAACAATTACATTTCTAAAGGTCTCACCTGTTGAACCACCAACCTCCCTTATTCTCCTGGGCACAGCTTCCCTGGAGGAAGCGGTCATTGTCCTGTCAATCCCCATCAACAGGTTATCAAGGTTAGCATCTGCTCACCGTCAAAAAGGATACAGTTATTAACAGCAGGGAAAAAGAAGTAACCTGATCCCTGGTGCTGAACTGCATGCCGCTGAGGCTGGCAGACCACTGCTCCACCATCCCTCCTCCCCCAGTCAGAGCATCTCCAGCCTGACCGCTGTACTGCCCATACTGCAGACGATACTTATCCTGCAGGGACGATTGGAGCAAATGGTGTTCAGAGGACAATCATAACTCCAAGATTAAGTAGTGCTTGTTTTCTTACGGCCTCGTTAGAAATCCTAAAGTTGTCATAAAATGCATGGCGTCTCTGTCCTTCCCAGTCCATCAGATCAATCTTCACTAGGTTTTTGCCTTCGAGGCAAAGAAACAAAAAGAGGAAAATATTGTATATGTGCAACAGGAACATCAAGAAGTTTAATGTATGGTGCATTATAACCATTTCTAACCTTCAGACAGCAGAGAATATATGTGCTCATTCCCCAGCCAGAATTCATCATTCCACAGTTTGAAATCACCAAAGCCATCTCTATAGTCCACCCAGTCTCTAACATGAGAATAGGGCTGATATTATACTTCTAGTCAAGCACATGTGTAACCTATACAATTTAGTCATTATCATAGACTTTTAAGCATTTTTCTCACTTAAAATTCCTTTCATAGGCTACACAGGTCTATTCTGCTTAAATACCTGTTGAAGTCTACTTTTCCATGACGTCGTCTTTGAAACACTGTCCAGCCTCCTCCATCCTCCATTTCACAGTAGACTAAGAATGGCTCCTGCTGTGATCTGGGTCTTATACGGTAGAAACCGCTTGGTGGTCTCAGTCTGTCAAACAGTTCTGAACAGTCTGGGAAGAGAGCATCGGAAAGGGCTCAGAGATGTCTGTGCATCAACATTACTTTTGTAACTCATTACATGTAAACAGCATGTTGGATGTTTGAAATCAGTGAACCACACACATACTATTTTATTCAAGAAAAATACACTGCAATTAAATTGGAAATAAACACACAACTTTGACCTATTTTCATACCCTTGTCGTGGACGATTAAATTGCCAGCTGGTGGAAGTGGATTCCCGTGAGTCTTATCATGGCTGTCCCTGTGATTTACATCAGGAGATGAGTCGTTCTGAGATTTACTGTCAGTCACAAGCAGCGGAAATGGACGGAAATATTTGTGCATCTGCAGGTGCTCAACCTGCCACATCTTGATCAAAAGTTTGTTCTCCAGTTTTCTGATGCTGCTCCTGAGAGCCACAACTTCAGGCCCACACAAGTCTTTTGCCTTGAATTAGAAATAAAATGCACACACATATTTTTTTTAAATGCTAATTGTGAAGAAAGAGAAAGCAGGCATAGCATCTTCAAGAAAAAAAGCTATGTGGTAGCTATAAATACAGATATATAAATATAAAATGAACATGTAACTTCATCCTCCAGGGAAAAAAAGAACATTTTGAATAGCATTGAAAGTTACATACAGTGAGCTGTGCAGAAGAGGTGACGGCTGGCCACACCAGATACAGCAGCAGCAACGGTGGCATGACTTTAAAGGAAAACTGGCTTGCAGCAAATCATTAATACATTTTATAGACACGATTTAACAGCAATCACATAATTATCAAGCAACGAGAAAGCTTCAAACCTACCCTTTGTTTCATACTGTTTCCTCTTGTTTGTTTCAGCTTCTTTGTTCTTGTCCACTGAAAAATGTCAGTTTTATTTATAGGCTGAGTCAGTTCTGCATGGTCCACATTAGAGGATTCAGGCTTGGGAAATAGTGCCAAACTCTGAACTGGGGTCAGTCTGTCATTTCTTCCTCCATCCAGCACAGAAGAGTTTAGAAAGTGGAGCTGGTCCTGGAACAGCCAATGTCCTCACGAACAGAGAGTACTAAAAAGAGTTCATTCCTCACATACTGTACCAGCCGAGCTGTCAGCCGGAGCATTTTCAAACTTTATTGAGGTGTTTTTGCAAATTTTGGTTATCAACATGGGTAAATACTTTTCACTATTGTGAGTTTATTTTTCTGCTGTTAGGTTTTGCCAACATTGAGGGGAACAGAGACAGGGGAGTAACAGGTCAGCATTTCAGGAGCTGTGGTCATCCTACTTGGTTAAACATGCAGACATTTGCTTTTGAAATTCTGCTCCTCTGAAATACCTAAAAAATTCAAGACAAGTTTTCAGGCGTACTTTATTTTCCTCAAGAAAATGTTGTCCTCTGCTGCCAATATATTTATAATGTTTTATTCATGTTCTGTTGTTTACAAATGTCAATGCCCTCGCATGAAAAGAAGCAGTAGGCACCAAATAGTCAAATAATTATTCAAATCACCACCTTTTCCCCAAAGCTACATGTTTTCTAATTCAACCTTGACTTTATTCAGGCTTTCAGTTTGGCCAAAAAGGAGCAGCCCCTGCATGCGTGCAGCTCATTTCACTGATTAAAGACGGCCTGAAATAAAAAAAAAGAGCTCACGCAGATGCAAAACACGTCTGTTTTAGACAGGCACGTTTGACGTTTCCCAGCGTTTGGAAAGGCGCTTTTGATGAAAAGCAGATGTGGCACAGAGGAGGGAGTCAGACAGACAGGGCTGCGGCGCCCTACTTTTTGGGGCTTTTGGTAGTTTTTTAGGGGGCTTTGCGCGGAAGGTTACGGTGAGACTCGGAAACATTCTGCGGTCAAAGTATGCTCATGAGGAAAGATGAGCAATAGAGGCGTTTGAAAAAAAAAAAAAAAGCTCCAGGAAGTATAAAAGCACTACGTTTGCAAAAAAGAAAAAAAACTGTGAGGAATAGCGGATGGATGGAAGTAACCACCCGGTTAACCTTTGAACCTTCTTCCCCTGCCTTCACTAGAAGTCACAAGACGGAGTGTCGTATAAGTTGACGAGTGACAGTCCCGACGGTAAGCGGCCGGTGTGTGTTTGGTTTTGGGGGGTAAACTTTTTCAGAGGAGAGCCCCGGACGACGGTAGGTGTCCACACTGACTCGCCTCTGTTTGTTTTTTCTTCTGCAGCTCCGCTTTCTCGCTCAATTTCTTTATCTTTCTTGCTGATAAAGTTTTCATTGAAGTTTGAATTTGGTGATTTAGGACAAAAGACACTTGAGTGGCTTTAAAAAAAAGCCAGCTGTTAGCTTAACCAATCCACACTAGAGTTAAGTTAGGGCAACATTTCCTGTTTTTTTGTGTTTTTTTTCACATTTTAAAGCACTTATCAGAGTTACTGAGCAATATGTTTACTCTTTTGACACATCTGCTGTAAGATTCAGAAACTCTACGTTCAGGACACATCCAGAAAAGATACACACATCATGTCTGTCTACTTCAGCCCTGGGTCAGACTCAGGAGTAAATGGGTGAGAGCCACGTATTTCTTTGAGCAGTTTTCCACCCCACTGGCTGTGGATGTGCTTCTCAGAACTGGCTGAAGCCCTGCAGCTTTCCAGTGCTCTCACAGGTTTCCCTCCCCTTTTCTGACCGGCAGAAACATTGCTAAGATGGATGATGCAAAAGTGGAGATCGATGATGGGAAAGAGGCGAGCGTGCTGCCTGACACAACATACCAGTAAGCTCATGCTCTTACAGCCCACGTTTGGTCGCACCCCTCCCTGACTTTATCTCATTGAAATCATGACTCTCTGCTTTATCTGTTTGCAGCAATATTCGGAAAAAGATCACCCCATTTGTCATGTCCTTTGGATTTCGGTGAGTTTTTCTCTTGTCTTTTCTCTGCCTGGTTGCGTTTGAACTTTCGTCCTAACGTGTGAACGCTTTTTTCTTTTGCAGAATATTTGGAGTGGTGCTGATCATCGTGGACTTTGTGCTCGTGATTGTGGATTTCTCGCTGCCGGCAAAGAGCAGGGAGGTGGGAGATGCTTTGGAGGCAGTGTCCCTCACCATCTCCTTCTTCTTCCTGGCCGACGTTCTCCTGCGGGTGTACGTGGAAAGGTGAGCGCTGCTGCTTGGTGTGGAGCCGGAGCCCACACTTATCCTCAAAATTCACTCTCAAAAGTCTAATGAGTGTGAACAGGAAGCGTTCAAGCCAGTGGTGCAAACATTCCCAGTTGCATGTGTCAGCAGAAACATGCTGTGAGTGGCTGAACAGGAAGTTGCAGAGAGGAAGCTTCTCAGGAAATGCATGTTTTAAGCTGGTTATTTGGAATGTCCGAACCGGTCCACCCGACCATCTGCGGCGGCAGCCATGTCATCCACACATTTCTAAAAGCTGCCTGCTCATGGTGTTGCCCTCTGTTTAGTTTCAGGGTGTACTTCAGCTCTAATTTGAACATTGTGGATGCCTGTGTTGTCGTAATCACGCTGGTGGTCACCATGATCTACACCTTCAGTGACCTGTCAGGTGCCAGCCTCATCCCCAGGTGGGTGTTTTCTCCTTTATTGCCATTTGCACACAGTGCTACTCACTTTTTTAGGATGTTAAACTATTGGACTGTTACAAACCAATGGTTAATTTGCAATCAATTGATTAAACTTGTGTTCTTGCATATTTCATGTTTTTTGATTGTATTGTCACTCGTGAGGAGGAATCAACCCTTTCATGTCTTTGATCTGCACCAGCTTGTCTTTTTATGCAGAATAAGGGATACGTTCTTTTCACAACTTTCTCTCTTGCCAGGGTTGTGACATTCCTGCGCTTCTTGAGAATAATAATCCTTGTGAGGGTGTTCAGACTGGCGTCTCAGAAGAAAGAGCTGGAGAAAGTCACCAGGAGGATGGTAAGATGGGCGTGTTATTGACTCGTGTATGTTTAAGGTAATGGGAGGCTTGCTGAGGTAAGGGGAGTTGGAAGTATCGAATAACCTCTAGGAATGGAATGTTACTTTTTTCAGATTTCTGAGAACAAAAGGCGTTATCAGAAGGATGGATTTGACCTGGATCTCACCTATGTTACAGGTAGGATTTACATTTGTTTTTATTTTAGGTTTACCTTTTTTTACAAAATATTTTATGATTTTTTTCTAAAGAAATTAGCCTCTCTTTATTTTGATGTGATGTATATCAGAAGAAATGAACAGGAAATAAAAATGACCTAATTTGAGAAGTGGAACAGTAGTTTTTATCTTTGCCCACCTCTTTAGACCGCGTCATAGCCATGTCTTTCCCCTCCTCTGGGAAACAGGCCTTCTATAGGAATCCAATCAGGGTAAGTTTGGCTGGACTCGTGTACATAGAGGCATTAACATTCACCCATCCCATACCTAATGGACTAAACTTTCTCTGCTCGCTCTTTATAGGAAGTGGCCAGGTTTTTGGACACTAAACACGAAGGCCACTACAAAGTTTACAACCTCTGCAGTGAGTTGGCTCCTCCTCACATCACATGTGTGTCCTTCCTTATTATGGAGAGCTATGCAAACTGTATCAATTTGCTTTGTTCAGGTGAGAAAGGCTACGACCCGCAGTTCTTCCACTACAAGGTTGAACGGGTGTTCATTGATGACCACAACGTCCCCTCTTTGGAGTGAGTGACCCTCTCTGACTATTATTGGCCTTGCTTGCTTCACATTTTAACCACAGAGTGGAGAGCCTAGTTAAAAGTTCAAGAAACATTTCCATATCAGATCCCTCCAGTTATCAGCCATGTTAACTATCATTTGAGAATGATCTCAACTGGATTTGCAGGGTTTCTAATACAGTTAATAATATACTACATGGATTCTGTGAAAGGACTCAAACATCCAAAAGGAAATGCATCACAATTTGCTCTGTTAGTTGGTTGATAATCGGGCAGCATATCTCTTTCTTTATTTTGCATTTTCAGCGACATGTTGAAATACACGGAAAACGTGAGGGAGTGGATGTCAGCCGACCCCAAAAACATCATTGCTATACATTGTAAAGGAGGCAAAGGTGATGTGAATGCTTTCTGCCCGTCTCATTGTTGCTCTGAGGATTGTCTGGGTTCCAAAGTGTCCAGCGCTGTTTCTGCTGCCTCTTTTACAGGACGCACAGGCACAATGGTGTGCACCTGGCTCATTGACAGCGACCAGTTTGAGAGTGCGCAGGTACATCTCAGTTTAGCCAGGGTTAATGAGTAAACCCAGTGTCTCCAGGCAAGGCCACCTTCTTCCACGGGTTTCTGTTTGTGCACCAGGACAGTCTGGACTATTTTGGTGAGAGGAGGACGGACAAAAGTCAAAGCTCCAAATTTCAGGGTGTAGAGACACCCTCACAGGTAAGTGCTGCTCCCTAAGGGGCCGAGACGTTTTATTCAGAGATGCTTTCTTTTGAGATTTAATGAATCCACCACTTAGTCTCAGATTTCTGATTAGCACCTCCCTGTGGCAGGCAGGAGGAGAAACAGAATTAGTGATACTTTAACAGACAAAGATCAAGAGATCACTGGTTTGCTTCCCATATATGAATGCTACACTTTGAATAAAGTATTTAAAATGTCTGTTTGTGTAACCCTAACCGTCTATTTTGTGTTCATCGTTTCCATGATCGGTCGCTCTGAGTTATTTTTTAGAGAGCAGTATCAGCATTTATAGAAAAACATGGTTCCACAATAGGTCCACTGACGCACCAAGAGCAAATTCCTAAAACTTTTCATCTGTTTGCATCACAGAGCCGGTATGTGGGCTACTATGAGATTATGAAAACCAAGTTCAACAGACGGCTTCCTCCACCTCAAAGTCTCAGGATCAAAAGCATCCGCATCCACTCCATAGCAGGTAACTCGGACAACCTAAAGAATCGGTGACCGCAGCCATGCTGCCACCGGCCACCTCCTGTGCATTATGTTTTTCTGTTTGCTTTGTCATGCCTAGGTGTGGGCAAAGGGGATGGCAGCGATCTGAGGGTGAAGATCATTGTGAAGAAAGAGCTGGTGTTTCAGTGTGTGTGTGCCAAACAGGAGAACTGCAAAGTGAGCCTCACACGCTCAGAGGGGTAAACACAGAGATGAGTTTTCTGAGTGGGTGAGTTTGACTCATTTCGGTTTGTAGGTATTCCCCGATGTAGGCAACAACGCGGCTGTCATCAGCCTGGTGAACGGACCAGTGGTAGAGGGGGATGTGAAGGTCATGTTTGAGTCGAGTGCGGTGAGTACAGTCACACCCTCTGCTTAAAAAGTGGCAGCAGCTTGTGCTCACGCTGTTTTATGATGCTTCTCTCATTGTCAGGGTCTTCCTAAAGGATATGAAGATGTTCCCTTTTACTTTTGGTTCAACACTTCCTTCGTAACAGATAACAAGTATGTGTCTGTAGCCCGGATTGAGCCGTTACAGTGGATCTTTACGTAAACCTCTGAGCCGTGATCTGCGGAAGCGCTGACTCTTTTCTTTCCTTTCCCTTCACAGGCTCTTTTTGCCAAGGGAAGAGCTGGATAACCCACACAAACCAAAAACCTGGGACCTTTACAAGGAAGACTTTGGTGTCACCATGACCTTCTCAGAGCCAGGGCAATAGAACATCTGTATTATCTTGAGCTCAGAAGGACTTCTGACCAGCTAAGTGGGGCAGAAATGGGTAAAATGAACACTAATAAGTGGGAGTTTGGTGTTTGACATGAACAGATGGCACTTATGCTAGGAGGCCTTAATCTTAAGCAAAGCAGGTTCACCCTTTTCAAGGCTAATGATACTTGTATTTCAATAGTTTTTTGGTAAAAATCTGTGTAATGTGTCAATTCCTAATAAATTACATGAAACATTCTCCAGTTTATCATTGGGGCCGTCTTAACACTGATGGTTCCTACAACAGAGTTTTCTTTGTTTTCTGACCGAACACTGATATTGATCCATCAAAAGAATGAATGAAAATGAAGTTATGGGAAGCAATCTTGACTCACTTTCCCAACTGCCAAATTTTGGCCTGTACTTAGAAGAAACTGGATTGTCCGGTTCTCTTGGAGATGCTGCATTCATTGAATTGGAGCTCAAACAGTATGAAAGGGTAAATAAAAGGTAAACATGAGAAAACCCAGCTTTTAATTTTACATGTTGACATGTCACAGTGAAGTACAAATAAATGTGCCATTTATAAAAAATAAAAAAAAATCACAAGATAAAGTTTAGGGCAAGGGATTAAGATTTCCTTTTTTTTATTTCGGTCACACGGCCTGAAATGACTGTTTATTTCAATAATACTACATTCATGCTCATGTTACACAATTTTATGCTCAAATCTGAGAACATTTTACGTATTGGACTTTAGGCTTATCAGACTTGATCTTTGCTGAAATATCCAAAAATTAAAGTGCAAACGGAGGTAAACCTTAGTGACTAACTAAGCTCAAAGACTTCACTGGTGAGACAGATGTAACGCATTGACCTAAATCTCCACAGTGGTGCTGACAGGGGACTTCATATGATAAAGTACCCCATTAAGTCAATTTGCCATCTTTAAATCTCAGTAATTGCTGACACTGCTACAGCAATCCGTTCTGTGCTTTAATAAAAACTGCCCTTTATCATCACTATTTACGGTTCTTGGGAAATATTTAATGAAAATCGAGAGGCGTTTGAAGCAGCTTTAAAGAAGCAAGATTGCTCTTAAGGACAGATACGAGAACCCCATTCCCTGATTAAAAAGGCACGCAGTTAAACAGAACAGCAGAAATCATCGCAGCTACGAACCGTCCACTATTCTGTGCATTTCAAGTAAACAACATCTTTCAGGACAGTTTCTAGCAGTCCATATACAACTGGCATAGCAAAATATTTGGTGAGCCTGTTGCCAAACAAGGTCGGCTGCATATAATTGCTTAATACTGCACAACTGAAGACTTTGGATTTCCAAAATCTATAAAGATATTTTTGGCTCAATTTGTCATATTCAAACTTTCACAGATCAACACAGAGATTTTCTCGCGGCCCGAGCCAAGCTTCCTTCAAAACCGTTGAGGTGGTCGCACAGCTCCAGTTCGTCATAGCGCCCGCTTCGCAGAAAGCACAGCACCGTGGTTTTGCAGGTCTCTGTGCAGGACTCAGACACGTGTCCTTTGTGCCTAAGGTACCAGAACTTCTGGAAGACGCTGTCGTTGCTGTTAAAAATCCGCAACAGCCCATCAAAGTCAGAGGGGAACAGACTGGAAAGACCGTAGGCCTCAGTGGCACGGTACAGCAGTGTCCATTTGGGGTCCTGTTCCGGGCTGCTCGGAGAGCTCGGGCTGCCATTTGCCTCTGTGAGGTTGAGGATGTAGGTTTCATGGTCCAGCACCAACCGAGAGCTTCCTTGGTAATTCCCATCCACAATGTAGACACGGTACCCTGAAAAGTAATGTTTGAGTTGGAAGTCAGTGTAATCCTAAAGAGATGATGGCAGATCATGGAATAGGTTGAGGTACTCACCTGGGTTAAGATTGATGTAAGTGGTGACACTGGGAGCAATGAATGCCACTCCTAACGGCCGGCTCATGGTCTGCTCATCGTAAAACATTTGGAATTCATCCCAATGTGTGTGGCCGAAAAACTGTCCAGTAATTGTGCTTTCGTATCTGAAAACAAAACACGCGTGTGCATGTACTTTAGTGACCACGCAACTAAAAAAGGAAGTGAAAACAAGGGTATACCATGCATACCAGTAATGACAAAGTCCATCAAAAATTCAACTCTTAGCTTCCAAATGTATAATTTAAGCTAAGTTTAAAACACCACTGCAGCTACCTGTTTACAATGTGATAGTAGTTCCAGCTCCAGCTGCCAAGACACACACCAGGTGGGATGTGACCAATAATGTGGACCTACGTGTAAAACAGTAAATCAAATCAAATAACCAAAGAAAATGACAAAGCCTTGAACTCATTACACCAGACCTAGCAGAAAGTTCATTAGCTTTGGCCAGACATTTTCAAATGTCATCTAAACCATCAGCAATCTTTTAGAGTCTTCTTTTTTTTTTTTAAAAGGAAAAAAAAAGAGAAGTACCTTCTCTCCCCTGTTCTCGCTGGCCTGGAGAACACCGACCAGCCACTGCAGCTGGTTAGCCGGATCGGTGGAGTTCACCATCAGCCAAAAGTTTTCACGTGCACAAAAGTTCATGTTGAGAGACACCACCCTCAGTCCAGGCTGAATCTCCAACGTGTAGAATCCTCCATATCTGAGAGCACACACACAGAGCACACCATTAATATCAACCCAAAGCCACATCAAGGTGAATGTCTTCTCTGTGAGACGCAGAACTCTGAGAAACCACTTCTGTCTCTATTTTGAGATGTGAGAGTCCAGTCAGAGTGAAACAGTTGCCACAGGTCTATGACGTCAACAAACCACACAAGTCTGAATTTCCACTTAGGTCTTGACAATTTATAAGATGGTCTGACTTGCACAAAAAAATAAATAAATACAAAAACCTCAAAGTCTTCAAAGCCTGCTCTGGCAACCAAGGGGCCCATTCCTCTGCCATGGTGTCGTAGAGCCAGGCGACCGATCTGTTACCATGAACAAACGGCGGCGGAAAGCTGTTCACGGGGGTACTTTCATGATTTCCTACAGCAGGATAAACCGTCACGTTAGGACCCAGGTGTCTGCAAAACATGAGAGTCAAAACATTCAGTCTCCATCAGTACTAGGTTAGAAATTATAAACAATTCATGGAAAACTACAGCTCAAACCCTGAATATTAGCAACTTCTTAGTATCAGAAATAAGCCTGAATGAATACAAAGGGGTTGATAAAAAGCCAGCATAACGTTTCAAACACTTTGTAGCATGACTATGTGTTAGGTATGCGATTACTTGTGGATGAGCCTGGAGATGACTGTGAGCTCTGACAGCTGTTGGCTTCTAGTCTGAGACCAGACATTGTGAGCTGGTATGTCTCCAGTCCAGTACACCCAGTCCCAAGGTCCAGCTCTGGCAGCATTTTCAAGGAGGTTCTCCACAGTGTGCAGAGGCAAATCACACTTGCTGTATGTTCCCCAGTAGCCAGCGACCCTCTTCCTCCAGCTTGAAGAGCTCGAGTCTTTCCGACAGCACAGAGGTTCTTTGCAGTCCGCAGCACTGCCAACCTCGTACTCCTGTGAGCAGAGAGGGTCACGTGATCAGAAACACCTCAGCTCACTGGCTAGTCAGAGGTTTGCTGCATCAATCCTGATAAGCAAACACAAAATTTAAGCGAGTGTTTGTTCAGTGCTGAGTTTGGCTTTTTCTGATTTAAACCTTTGGTGACTGATATGAAAGGACTGATATGAGACGTAATGGCATGCCAAAAAAAAAAAAAAAAATGGATTAACCTTGTCCCAGTGGATGTCTGTGAGGAAGAGGACCCGGCTCTGAGGAGAACCAGGTTTGGGAGGAGAGGGTGGCCTCACAGGAGGTTTAGGATCCTTCGGCAAAGTGATGTTCCAGGGGGCGTAGATGTCGAATTTCCCGCAGGAAGGCCCCACCAACAGGGCGCACGCTTCACTGGGCCACAGCAGCGACTCCTGCAGGGCCCTGATGAAGTCATCCCTGAACAGCTCCGTTATGTTTCGACAAACCTGCTCATCAGCGAGATGGAGACGGATACACGCCTCACCAACCGCCCGTGCCACTCGCTCCTCATTTGTATCGCTCTGGCGGAAGTAACAGAGCAGAACAACGCAACTATTACCAAGGAGAGTCACGTTTCAGTGAGGATGAACAACTCTCAAGGGGGGAACATTCTGCTTAACACAAAAAGGCAATTACAGTTTTTTTTAAGCTTAAATCAATATTGGTTTAGACTTTGAGACCAATGACTGTCGTAACTTGAAAACAAGAGGTCAAACTACTGACCATATGATTGGGTAACCTCGTGCCCATTTTTGTGCTAAATCAGCAACCAACACCAACAGATATAATAAGACATTTGCAAAACATGCAAGGTTACTCGGGTTTACATTTACCGGAAACTATGCAACTACAGCCTGAACATTATGGTTCTGAAAACATTAAACAATTAAAAACAGAGCTTTATTACAAATGTTCATGAACAATGTTGATTTGTCTCAGCATCCTGATCCTAAATCCATCTTTCTAAACAATGATCTGACCACAGCTGGTTGTAAAAATCTATGACAAACTAAACTTTACTTTATGTAGTCCTAGACATACCCATCACAATTGGCAGAACTTCAAGAGTGACAATTTACTGTAAGAGCACGTCTAAACATCTGTAACACAAATAAACAAACAAAAGAAAAAGTTTATCCTTAAATTTATTCAGTTTTAATCTGAGTACACCAAACCAGTTGGAAGACTAATTGACTGATAAGAGATTTAAATAGAAAATGGACAATTGTAGCTGTCTTTTGAGACCACTGATGGTCAATTGTTTCTCATTTTTTATGTTAGTTAAGCGTTTACACAGTGAGATTGTGTAAAACTTCTAGTGCTGACCTATGAGCTTTGAGGTTAGTTGAACACTGGATAGTGGCTACTTCTCTTCCTTTATCTTAAGTTACACGGAACTCGTTATAGTTTAAATTATGTATAAGAAAAAAGAAAGACAAAAAAGAGTAGTCGAGTAGGAAACATTTAAAAATTACCAGAAGTGCGATATCAACGATGGTGAAGAACGCTTTGCACAGCGGGCAGGTGAGATTTCTCCAGTTAAAACCGAGACCAAAGCGGTCCAGACGGTCCAAAAACTCAGTCTTGGTCTGGGTGGTCAGCTGTGCGGGCAGAGACGACCCCAGCAAAGGTGACATCAGGAGCAAAGCGCAGGTCAGCAGCCCAAAGCCGGGCAGCGGCGAGGGGAGCCCCATTGTCCGGTGACCTCCACAGACCTGAGCCGACAGCCTCTGCGAAGCACACGAAGACAGAAGACAAGTGTCGTCAAGGAAGTCACACTCCTCCCCTCTTCGCGTTTTGACACTTCGAATTGCGTGCTCGCCCTCCCCAGCAGGCACGCGCTGTTCGTTTGAATGTGAACCGACAGTAGCTGGCTAACGGAGAAGCTAACTAGCTACTCATGTTTCACTCTACCTGCAGAGCAACAAAGAGTTGCCGTCGTGTTTTCCGGCTAAGTGCTGGGAAATGTGACCAGGAACAGGGCAGGAGCCTTAAAACAATTCCGCCTCTGCTTTTTTCCCCGACCCGGGGGGACAAAAAAAAAAAAAAAACCCGGTTTGACAAGCTCTCCTTGATAGGCTCAGCCGGGGAGTGTTTGTTGAGAAGCTGCTCTCTGAGTTGGCTGCTGGTCGCGTGAGAAACCACAGACTGTCAGCTGACGCATCACGTGCCAATGTTTTTCTCTTCCTCGTTTGTAGCTCAAGAAAGTGGCCGGTTAAAAGCAATCAGTAATAAACCTTAATCAATTGAATCAAATAATCTATTCATATAACCAGGTTTATTGTAATAATATTAGACATTTTCTCCCCATTTTAACCAGTTTATCATGCTGAGAAAAGGTTATTTTGCACTTACTTCCCCATACCTCTAAAATAGTAGTGTTCCCCCTCCTTGAAAAGGATGTTAAAGTCTAGATCTTGATACATGGAGATGTATTTGGTTTGAAATAGATTTTCTACATTTACAGCAAAAAAAATCCAATGTTTTTCAGCCCAAGCATCCACTCATTTTCTGAAGTTTTCAGCTTAACCTTGTGGCCTTTAATAGTTCATAATGTTTGTTTTATAGATAACCCATATAGTCTACAGTAAAGACAGACTGCAGTCACCTATATCGTGAGTGCATCCAATGAAAGAAACCATTTAAATTGATATGAATATTTTATTGAATGTGACAAAGAATTGACATGCGTTTCACAAAAGGATTACAATACATTTTAAAAAAAGAACAGAATCTGTCATAAATATAAAACATTTATTACACTGAAGTTTGATTGTGTATAAAAGCATTCATTCTATACACAATTCTTTGGATAGCTCACTGAAAATACTCTTCAGTGGATAAAAAGCACCCCATTATTTCAGACATTTCAGCCATAAAACTAGGGGCAACATGGATTAAAGATCACCTAAACCTCCAATTAACTTAAAGTATACAAATAGTAATGTAATGTAAATTGTGTTCATACTTGTGCAGCTAAAGTGGTCTCTGGTCTTATTTACAGTGAATGAGCAGATAAGTGACTGAAGTGAAGCTAAAGAGTGGTTTGATTATGAAAAACAATTGCAGCGCTGGAACTGTTGTTGGGGAGGTGTTCACTTGTCTTGCATCTTCTCCAAGATGGGGACAATCATGTCGAACTTGGGTCTTTTGGCCGGGTCTTCGTTCATGCAGAGCCTCATGAGCTTACAGATATGAGGTGAGATTCCTGGTGGAATAGTTGGTCGAAGACCTTCAAGAGCCACCTGAGAAATGGGAGAAATTTCACTTACAGCACCGCCCAGAGTATCCAAAAGCAATAGATCCGTTGATGCAGGTGTATTGGGTATTGGACAGGATTTGAATAACCACTGTGAACTTGTGGGTGGACACTGCAAATACGACGCCTACTGACCTTCATGCCGATCTCCATGTGTGAGAGATCAGCAAACGGGACCTCTCTGGTAACGAGCTCCCACAGCAGCACGGCAAAGCTCCACATGTCCGCTGACCGTCTGTTGATGTCCTCAGGCCTCTTCTGCAGCGCTGTGAACAATAGGGGGAGGAAAAGGTGACCACCACTGAGTTGGGAGGATATCACTGAGTACTGTACGTTCCTGCCTGAATGACTAATAATGCAGAGGAGGTGATCAGAAAAAAACTACAGCGGGACAACTGTGCACAAATACCCTCGGGGGCCATCCAGGCAGGGGAGTACATGCGACCGGGACACTGGAAGGAGAACTTGGCATCGGCCATGCTTATTCTGGCTGTCATGTCCTCGTCAATCTGCAATTCACCAAATTGTCTTGTTAGAAACACTGAGCAAGGCACGTAGTTTAATCTTCCGTGTCAGAGTTTAAAGACAGCGACTTACCATGACATGCTTACTGTTTAGGTAAAGGCGTGACACCATTGGCTCTAAGGTGTGGAGGAAAGCCATGCCACTGGCAATGTCCAGAGCAAACTTTACTGCTTGGCTTTGGTCAACCACCAGAGCTAAGAAGGGGGAAGGAAACCGACAAAAAAGAACATGAAAGAGGTTCAACATTTATTGATGAGTCAGGATGCATAAATGCTTTAGTGTGTTGAACATGGAGGGTTTCTTAATTTGAAATGTTTTATTATAGTTTGACCATTTCCTTATTACCCTTGGACATAAAAGAGAAATACATACTAGTGCCTTGGTGGAGTATGTTGTAGAGGGATCCATATGGCATGTAGTGACTTATGATGATAGGGTGAGGAGACGGAGGTGACTGACAGGCTCCAAGAACAGGCAGGATGTTTGGATGAGAGAAGATCCTATAGGGACACAATAAAAAAGAAGGAACATAGAAGAAGAGAAAGCATACGGGCAGCTGTCATTTTAATAAGATAATTAAATAAAACTAAAAATTGAAAAAAATGTCAGATTCTAAAATTAAATAGGTGTAATTCATTATGGAGGGATAATACAACCTTTAGGAATCCATGTGTTCCTGTATGTTGCAAATAAAGTGCAGCTTGATACTAATTTTAAAGGTTTATAATTTAGAGTTCTTTACCCAATCCCGTTAATTTTCTCTACAACAATTTTCACAGTTTGAACATAAATGCTGTTAAGCGTTTATGTCAGGTCACTTTTCTGGTTTTTATATTATTTATCATCACCTCATGATAATGTGATTAGATGTCACACAAATTGTTTAATAAAGCAAACCATTGCTTTCTTAGATTTTTTTTTGCTTTCCCCATATAATTAAATATCAGAGACAGCAGCAATATATATCTTGAAACACAACATTTGTCGTTTGGTTTGAGGGTTTTGCTGAGGCGTAAATTACCTGAGTTTAGGATGCTCCTCGTTGAAATCTCTGCTCTTTCTGGTGGTCCAGTCTCTCACCTGGAGAACTTTAACTACAATCTCATCCCCTAGCCACCGACCTTGCCATAACTGCAAACACAGCACAGAGTCTAGTGAACATTTGAGGGGCTGAAAAAAGGCTGGAAAGCATCAGTAAAAAAAACAGGAGTGAACCTGACCTCTCCAGACTGGTTTTCATTGATCTTTGCCAGGAGCGAAAGTTGCTTATAATCAATACCAGCCTGCTTGTTCAGGGTACCATTACCTGTGGGAGCAAAAAAACATGAATAATAAAGCATATATCCTGATCCGACATCACAATTTGTTCCAGCTGTATGAGAGCAGAGCAACTCACGAGGTCGTGTCCTCATGGTACCCTTCCAGAAGGTTTCTTTGTATGGGATTTTAGTCATACTCTGTCCCATTTTCTCTGCCTTTTCTAAAGCCAAAGAAAGTACAAAAATGGCATGGTTGTTGTATTTATTTGTAAAAGACTCAATCTTCTTTTAAATGTTCACAATTAAGCTCTCACCTTGCAGTAGTTGTCTTAGGTGAGGCTTGGCCTTGTCCAGAGGTGTTTGTCCATATCTGTTACATACACACACCTGGGCACCGCTGGTTATCAAGTCCTAAAAAACATAAGACTATTTTAAGAAAATGCTTTGTGCCGAACATGGAGGTATTATTAGCAGTTGGAGCCACACTGTAGTGGCTGCTTCCGCCCAGAAGAGGGCCTTTTTAATCCACAAACAATGCTAAAAATAAGGAACAGGGCGTGTGGATGTGTTTTACTGCACCTCTGCAACTTCATCTTGGCCCCAGAAGCAGGCGTAGTGAAGCGGGGTGTTCCCATGCTCATTGACCGTGTTGGGGTCAGCTTTGCACTGAATCAGCTGGTATAAAAACGCCATAAAGAGAAAGCAGTGAACAACAGCGGGGAACAACCAAAGCCACATCCGGCTGTGTCTGTACTCGGCATGCCAACCTTAATCACGATGTCTCTGTGGCCATGACTGGCGGCGAGGTGTAAAGGTGTATCGTCTCCACGGTTCATCACATTGATGCGTGCGCCTCTCATGATGAGCATGTCAACAACGCCACTCCTCCCCTCCCTGCACGCCCAGTGCAGCGGGCTGAATCCGTGGTCATCCCTGATGCACAGGACAAACACTCAGTGATGTTTTATCGGGGCTATTTAATCTGTATTTCATCATCACTTCAGCAGGTTAAAGGTTAGTCACAGGGTTAAGAGTAGAAAGTTAATTCCAAAAAGGAACAAGTCGAAAATAAATGTTTACTCATAGAAAGGGAATCTATTATCTATTTCTGAGCAAACCAATACTCTACACACAAAACTATGCAGGTTTTATCCAGGGTTCATTGTACCAGTTTACAAATAAGGGTGAGGACCTGTGTTTTTAATTACTCTGTCTTTGTGATTAAGAGGCAGGACATCCTGTTCACCAAAAAATGAAAATAATAACATTTTGAGCTTAATTGCTACCAAAACATTTACTTCTTCACCAGCGATCCTCGCACAATGAAGTAAATCCCTTCTTTACAGTCAGCAGAGCTGAAACACTCCAACAGATACAGAGGTATATCATTATCCCAGTCAACCGCCTGTTTCCCCTGTAAACAGTTCATGCTTCAAGAACAGAGAGATCCAAATTAGACTTAACTTGGAAGGAAGGCTCGGAACAACTCATGCTCTGAAGGATACGCCATCATTTGTTGGACACATGGGTTTGTATGGCTTCCAGTGCTGCATTACTATTTATTTATGATGTAACAGAAGACAAAAACAGTCTTAAAAATTCCTACCGTCTGGAAAATCGGCATTAAAATAACTGTGTGGACTCAGCCAGCTGAAGCAGAGCTGGGTGTATCGCAATTAGAAGTCCACATGGACAATGAGCCAAAGCAAACTGTGAAAGAAACCCAGAGGGTTTTGGGGGGTTTAGAGAAGCAATATTCTGCAGTGGCTGAGTCAGTGACCAGTGAGGACACACAGAGAAGAACAAAAGTTGTGTGCCACTCTTATCTTGCAAACCAATGTGCTTCCGAAGCGTAAGCGGGGCTGATGAGCTCTCACCAGAGCACAGATCAGCTGACAAACACCAACTGTGCGGTTGCCTTTTAGTCACACAGGTTCTCACACATACATACCACCTACTAATCTTTATTTAGACTTAAGCGCATGCTTCCTTTCTCCGCTCACGGCCTCTGTCCATCGGATGATTGGCCTGGTGACACATATGTCCCCGTAAAGAGGAATGCCCTGTAACATGTGCAAAGGCACAAGCCCTGACCGCACACATGGCACTGCCCTGGCCTTAAAGGAGCCTCTGCCACGCCGGTCCTTCACATTACCTGACCCGTGAGGCAGTCGCTGAGGCTTTTCACAGCTCACTGCAAAGCCACAAAGCCTACATCCTATTTGACAATAAACCTCAAGAGGAGTTGTACAGCCTGTAGGAAATAGCAGCAGTAGTAGCTCGCACCAAAGTGCGATAGCAGTTAGTCACATTCTCTGTCAATTCTGATCCAGCACTGCGGACAGACAGCTCACAGTCTGACCAACTCTGTGGACTATAAAAAGAAACAAGAGGGGGGAAAAAAACTCAGGAATGACATGGTGGAAAATACAAGTCTCCCTTCTTTTTTTTTCTCCATGTGTCTTCCTGTGTTACTCGCTTTAGGGGGCAGACCTAAAATGGCATTTAGTGTTTACCTCTCACACCCCTCTTTCAACTTAACATATTTTTCTTACAACCCATAATACTTTTATTAGACATTTTGGGAAATGAGGGGTGAAAAAAGGGGGGCTCGTCCACATAGTTGAGCTTCATCAGAGCAACAGCCAAAGAAGGCCTCTGGCGTTCCGAGCGCTCTCTCAGATGTTTATTTGGGACTGTAGCGAGCTGCCTGAGAAGCTGTGTCAGTGAGGGCCTGGCCCTGTATGGAGCTGAGCAGAGGAAATGGCTTTGGCCGACGCGTGGTTGGCTGGAGGCTCCGCAGCCCTCAGAGTCAACGTCAACAAGCTGCACATATATGGCAAGGCCCAAGAATGAGATAACCAAGGTCTGGAGCTGTGCGGACTTCCAACAGCTCTACACCCCCCCCCAAGAAAAGAATCTGAACAAGCAAAATGCTCGGGATGTTCTAGACATTAAAAAGACGGGGGAAAAAGATGAAGAACATTGGAAGAAATTCATATTGACCGACTTTTTAATTTCAATAATCGCAGTTGTGAAAAAACTACACTTTCTCTGGCTTTTCCAGGTCAGTGTGGGGAGGGTTTTAACCTCTGCTACGTTGTTTGAGCCATCTGCGTGGCTGAAAAACCTGCACCCAATCGCCCCGAGGTTTCATTAGTGGTTTTTTGCAGATGACATCATGAGGAGAGAAGGAGAAAAACAGAACGCGCTGCAGCTCAGTGACGCTAAGCAATGACAGCATTATGTGGAAACTATTCCACCTCCAGGATCACTTCGTAAGCACGCATAGGCCCACTCCTCATGTGGGTTCTGTCAGCCTGTCCTCGTTTCTCATCGCACAGCTGGATAATCGCATCCGAGACAGCAGCAGTGTCTCAACATCTTCACGGATTAGTGCAAGGCCCGCGCGGATGGGCTTACCCCAGGTTGAGGTCATTCTCTGTGTTGTCCAGCCACAGACGGACAGCCACAGAGTTCCCCTCCCGGCACTGTGTGAAGATGTCATCCATGGCTGTGCGACAGTTTCGATGGGCTGCTCTCTCAGGCTCCTCAAATCAAGAACATACAGCCTGTGAATGGTGTTAAGATTCTTATCAGTGGCCTTTTTACTCACAAAAAAGCACACAACGTTTGCACTTCTTTAAATCTTATTCAGCTGATAACAGCTTCCTGTGCCTGTAAGCTGGCATGTGTGCATAGTGTCACTATTCCTGACATCTTTTTTTTCTATTTCAAGACATTCTTGAAGTCATGGGATTGGGGCAGTGAGCGCCATAAGAACAAACACACTCTTATCCGATGCGGCTTTAACACTATTTTACGCATCTGAGGCATAAATGGATAGAATTATGTTGTAAAGTGATCAAATAACAAGACCGTCCCACATTTCCGCCTGGCTGGGTCTGTCTACGTTGGCTCGGTTGGGCTGGCCTTTTTTGGATCCCTTTGAAACCCAGCGTGAAAAGTCAAAGTCATTCCTAACGCATTGTTCGCCCACGTTACAGACCAAACAATCAACTTTTTTTCTTTTACGCACACAAAGACGCAGAGGAACCTCTTACCTGGCAAATTGCTTTTTCCGTTTCTTTTCTGGTTGTTGTTTTTTTTGCGCCCCACGTCCTCCGAAAGTTTTTTCGTCTCCACTAAAAAAGTCCGCGCAGTCCACGCCCCGCTCCTCCGGGTCCGTGTGGGCTTCTGCTGGGGATGTGGGAGCGGAGCCGGACGGCCTCCTCCGGGCGCACCGCGCACCAGCGCCTCCTGTGTGACACAATGCGCCACGTTTCCACTCATTTCAGAAAAAGAAATAAACGGAAACTGCAGAAAAACCCGAGCTAAACTTGTGTCAGCTTAGTTGGGTTTTTTAGGATTGTTAGATTTGGGGTTGGTTGATGGCAAAACGGTGACGAATGCAAACTGATTCTAAATATACTTCTAAATTGCATTTCCGAGCTCAGAATAAATTGAAAAGAAAACTACTGACCAAACAGTTTAGTCATAGAAATGATAGATAGAAACCCCCATATACCCATTTAATGAATAATCTGTCTGCTTTTTAGCAGCATTTAAGGTTTTGGGAGTGATCCCACAGCAGAAACTTCTGAAAAAATAAAAGACTATATTTATCGTTAATATGTTGTTGGATTATACTGTATTAACACAATCAACACATATTTCCAGTCCTTTGCCTACTGTTTCGGCATGTTTTTTCTAAAGAAAATACTCCTCCTCAATATCTAGATTTCAAGCATTTTAATAGAATTATGTTCTTTCTAGTAATATAATGTAGGAAATGATAAAAGGGGTTATATCTTATTAGCAGCAATGAACTGGTAATGTCTATCTGATATGTAACAGTTTCCATTAGAATTATGTTTGTTAATGTGGGAGAAAAGCTAATTTCCTGTGACGTGTGAAAACAGATTTCACAACTGTTCTTTTGGAGCAGCGATGTATTGGTTTATGTTTTCACTTTTCTCGATTCTCATTTCCTTCCCGGCTCAGTGATTTAAATTTACACGGCCTGAGATGTTGTAGCACAAGAGATTTTCCTGTTCATGATCGCGGTTCCTGGTATATGGACTGACAGCGGCTCTGACCACGTAAGATGAATGTTGATACGGCAAAGACAGGAAGGAAATGATGGGAGGAGACAGAGATGGTATTTGACAAAGGTCATGAACTGCAGTCCCAGCCATGGCACCGAGAACACGAACGACATCCTCCAGCTCAAACATCTGGTGCTGTGATGACCTGCAGCGTGCTCCAGAAGAGGTGTTTGTTTCAATAAACACATCATGGAATAGAAGCAAGAACTCCCAGTTATTGAGAATTAACACATTCTTTTTTTTATTATTACAGTTTACATAACAGTTTTTGAAAATGAGTTTCTCTCTGCAGGGCTGTGAACTGACAACTGATCCTTACGGAGCTGTGATTTGCAAGTTTAATGCACTGGCCAATCAAAATTATTATCACATCATATTAAGGTAGAATTTGTATTTCATAAGGTGATATGCTGCTATTAAAGTGTTGTTAACCAACCAATCAATCACTCAGTAATGATGACAAGTGTCCTGCTTTTATTCAAAGTAAATTACACTCCTGCAGCATGTTCCCATGATGCAGCCGTCCATCACACACACCTGCCACCTGCAGACTGCATTAATTGAGTCAGGGAGAAGAAGAGAGAAAATGTACACCACAAGTTGAGACAAAACAGTGTTGAAGATTTTTTCCCTTGCTGCTAGCAGTAAAACTACCTGGATAGGTCATTTAAAAAAAAAGGTTGAAATATCTTAGTTGAGTTTATATATATATATATATAAACTGTTAGTAGTGGGACTCCAGGGTCAGATTTCACAGTTTGATCACAAAAAGTGAAGTTACTACTGGCCCGGTGGAGGGGGGGCTCCTGGGGCTGTTCGGCCTTCCAAATTAGAAACAGCAGGAGCAGCTGTTAAAACATCGACTGAGAGGGATGCCGGTTCAGAGCTGCCCGAATCGACCCGGGCCTCAGGTAGAGGCACCTTGGGAAATTCGGTGGAATAGGAAGGCGCAGCTTCATTAAGCACGGACACATCTGCATTTTCAGTTCTGGATATCAGTGAAAGCTGATCTGAGAGCTTCCCCCCCGCGGACGCTGCGGCTGGCGAGACGTCCAATCCCGCCGACTCAAAGACTGAGACCTCCGGTGAAAATTCAGTCACTGCGGCAGGAAGTTGTGGAGGTTCGGCCGGGTTGACGGGACTCTCAGAGGCCTCTGAGGTCACGGCCTCTGCAGATCCAGATCCAGATGCAGATGCAGATGCAGATGCTGCTGCTGCCGCCGCCGCTTTGCTCTCCATCTCCTCCACCCGGCGCTGCACCATCCGAGGCATCAGCTGCACGTAGGTTCCCATCAGGCGGTGGTTAGAGCGAATCAGCTTCCCTGCACAGCTGTCCACGCAGCGCTCCTGAACACAAACGAAGCGGCATCAGCAACACGCAGCATCCCCGAGCACGTTAGAGCACCTCATATCACGCATCCACAGAAGTCTCTAATGAGAACACTCTTTTTGAATACTCTCTCCACACAGAAATGTTTCACTCCAGTAAAATATTCTATATTTTTTTGTAGTACCTCGCAATAAAGTAGGTTCTGATATGGACACAGTCAGATGCTAATTTCATTGGTTCGGGTCCATTTCTGTAGTCAGTGGATGTAGGCATGTGACAGAAACCTATGAAAACTATGATGATCTAGCTCACTACATCCACATCCAATATTTTTACTAGGCCTCCACCGTCCTGCAACAGAGGCTCATATCTGCAAGAAGCAACCGCAGAAGCCACGCTCCCCACGAAGTGATCAGAGATAGGGATATTCTGACAAACATTTAGCAAATACTAGTGCAATAAGACCTCATACTCTACATAATGTCAATATATTATTATCATTATTAAGATAAAATGGGCCAGATAAGTGACAGTCAGAGTTGCAGGTGAAGTGTCCTCATTAGATTGTTGGAGTACCTCTTCCATGGTGAGGTTTCTGTAGTTGAAGTTGCTTGTGCATCGTTGGAAGCAGATTTCAGTCATTCGGTTGTAGACCAGGAGGAAATCCCGCAGCTGCACAGAGACACACTCATGTTAAATCATCACTTACGACGTTCATTTCTAAATGAGCATTCAATTGGCCGGCAGTGTCACTCACATTTCTCAGCTGTTGATCGGGATCCATCGCGACCCCGTCGGAGGTTCTCTACCGGTCAGCTGCTATGCTAGCATGGGAGTCTATGATCCACTCTGTCAGGTTTTTAGGGGCCTAGAATATTCTCCACGACCGGGGAGTGATGGAGAAAGATGCTGACAGAACTGCAACCTCAGGTAAATTTACAACGTACCGGTAACTGCGCTAAATCTGGTGAAATTCAAGACATGGATTAGACGGCATGACATTCACGAGTGCGCAGCCATGTTTGTTACAAAGATTGTCTGTGCCTGCGCAGAGGTGTCACTCCGCACCAGTTTTTCACTGCACGTTCCTATTTGGTGCTGTTAGAAAAACAGTGGGACCCATTTTCCATTTAATTAAATAAAACTTTTAGCTTTTTGTGTTTATTAACATGTGTATATGTGGATTAAAATGATAGATTTTTGTTTTGTTTTTTGCACCTCATTTATCTAAACACACAGTGTAATATTATTTTTAATAAAATCAGCTGAACACATTAAGTCAAGAAACAAAGTGCGATTCATTTGATAAGTGTAGTCATTAGGCCTGAACTGGTTGCACATGAGTCACTTTCACTTTTCAGTTTCATTAAACAAAAAACAGAAAAAATGTGAAAGAAACAGAAAAAACTGATTTAATCTAATTGGCTTTTTTCATTTTGCAAAGGGTATTAGAAACTAGGGTCAGGGATAAACTAGGCATTTTACAACACTTTTGCATTTTGCAGTTGTTTAATGAGCCTTCAGAAGGGGAAAGTGAAAGTGGGATTCGTTCAATCAGTACAATGGGGCAGGAAGATAGGCTGGCAAGGGAATACAACAGCTGGTAGCCACAGGCTTAGTTCAAACTTCGAAGAACAGTGCTAAATAATTAAAAAGAAAAGCATAAACAGTCAGGCTTCTCTGTCTTTGGCATACCTGACATAAATCTTTGTCACATCATATGTCTTTATAATAAGATAATTGGCAAAAACCTTTCTAACAGCATTAAAAGTAGTACTAAATAATATTATAGCAATCTAATGTCAGGTGTTGCTATTTGAAAAAAAAAAGCTTTATCAAGGCAGAATTTCCCCTGAATTGGGAGCATATTAGTTACCAAATGCAGTGGCATTCATTGCCCATGAATAGGTTCTGTATTTGTCGGTTAGAAAACATGTTTAGGCCAGTTTACACTCAGTTTAACTGAGCCGTTTTTCCCAGTTACTGTTCTTTATTGGAAACTGTGTGGGACCACGTTGAAACTCCATTGCTAAATAAAAGGAGTGGATCATCCTCAGTGTCACATTGAAAATATATATAGTCTTTGGTGAACCTGCCCTTAATGTCACAGTATAGTGAAATTGCCTCCAATTATAGTGTGAATACTTGAAGCTCCTGCTCAGAACATTAAACTTTTATGTCAAGGCCTATGTGAGAAAACTAAGATCTTTCTTGCACATTAAACTGTCAGTGTAACAGTCTTGTCACTTCCCTCTGACTCACCTTCCAGACATAGGCCTTTGTTTCCTGGAAACAATTTTCCTTCCACCTTTCATCATATCATCATCTGCCACGGCAAGACAATGTAAAAGTTTTCACTCACCTACAGCAACGGGGGAAGAAAACTGTGCCTCCGGGTATCCACACAGCATTGACAGGATCTCAGATAAATCTCAGCAGCCTGTGATGTGTTTTACGGTAGCATTTGTAACAATTGTATATCAATACAGATTACAAATCGAGATTTTTTCCCCTTAATGATTTGACTGGGCCCATACTGGATGCACTTGCCGTGGCCTTTTCAGTGGTCTCTCATTATATCTGTGAAAGTTACACCCAAAAGGCTTCAGGCTTAATCCTCAGAGAAGTAGGTCAGCTTTTGAAAACCTGCCAACAAACAGTTTGTATGCTGAAGGCCGCCGACTGCTGAGTTCACATTACAGCTCATTTCTGTCGGCAGACAGCAGGAAAGTAAACGATGCCACAGACTGGGGATTACAGAGAGGGAAAGCAACATTTTAGCAGATGGAGCATTAGCTCCTACATTACAAAACATTGTGACCTTTACCATAACTTTGGCGTGATGAAATCCTCTGCTGTTGGCTTTAACACGTTTGGGAGTTCTTAACACGACAGAGAATCAGATTAGTTTCCATTAAAGCAATTGGAGTAATTCAGACAGCCACCGCCTACGAAACGGAAGACAACAATATTTGTTTCTTCACACCTCTCTGTGAGACATCAGGTGATAGATAATTATGAGACACCGAAACAGTGAAAGCACCTCTGAGTCCTCTGCCGCTTCAAGCTTTCCCCGTATTTCACAAAAAAGTAGTCATTTTCCACGTGGCTCTTGACCTCTAAATGTCAAACACACTTTTTCCTTTATTTCTTCCTCTATACTTCACAGCATCCTCTGCAGTGAAAGGTACACTTTTGCTCCCCAATTGCACAATGTGAGACTTCAAAAGGTATTTTGCGTCATAGAGGAAATTGCTCAACTCTGTGGAGCTCACACAAACAGTTGATTTAGTTTTGATATGCACAGACATAAACTTTACAATTTGTTTAGAACAGTTTTAAACAAGTAGACATACTTAAAATAATCAGAACAGTTACTAGCTTCTGTATCCCTTAAAAGTGATCTGAGCAGTTCGGAGAATTTTCTGACTCTGTAAGCTTTGCATTCCCAGTGCAGCTATCGTCCCTCTCCATTCTTTCCTGACTCTCTCCATCTCCTTCCCAATCTCGACTCCCCCCTTCCCCCTCCCTCTCCCTCTCCCTCCCCATCTCCATCTCCAGCTCCTCTGTCTCTTGGGCGATCTGTTGACTGTTCAGGTAGATGCTGCTGTGAGAAACCATGGTGTTGATGTCTTTGGAAGGAAGATGAGCATCCACGTCCACGTCCATCTCCGAGAAAGCATTCGCAGGAGATGACGGCTGTTCTTGAGGCTTGTTTCGTCCCTGCAGGTGGCCCTGCTGGTGTCGATTCTTCATCTTGCGTTTCTTTGCGATCTTCAGATCCAGCGAGGCATAATTCAAGTCAGGCTCCGAAGGCTGCATGCAGAAAACAGGAGGCAAAATGACTATAACATTTCTATAATGCTGCCCTGTTTGCCAGTTGTCATGCCTCCCTCGTTTGTTCGAGGCTTGTCTGGTTTATTTTTAGAACATTTTGAGCTTAATTGTGTTGTATGGTTTGCAGATTCATTGACCACAACGTATTTGAGATGTCAGCCACCTTCCGTTTTGAAAGCATTTCCGTCAGCTCATGCAAAAAGGGTCTGCACAGCAATTCACACAAACTCTACTGTTTGTCATTTGTTTAGTTTAGATAGAAACAAAGAAATGCACTTGACCAACAGTTCTTTGTTTCAAACTCCAAGAAACTCGCTCTGTAGGATGGGAAGGCTAAACTAAGGAAAAGATAATGGGATTAATTGTATTAATAAAGACGGACAAAATGTGCACGTCATGAAAAAATAAATCAAACATTAACAGGAGGTAAATATGGGTGTGAACTATACTTTGCCAGATAAATCTAAATGCATGTTTTTATACGAAAAAAATGTTGCTCATATGCGTTACAATCTCAGTGTTGGTACTTACTGAGGAAAAAAACCTCAGAGTTAAATCGTTATTCTACATAATTTTGTTCGAACACAAAACAAATCATGTCTTCATGCCAAGTTTTAGCAGAGATCCTCATAACTGGAACTGACAGTTATGAGGATGTTTCCTAAAATTCTGTGGTCCAGCTTAAAAGTAGAACACAATGACACAATTGGACGGCTTTAAGATTACTACAGCAGCAAAAAGACAATCAGGCTATCTCAGCCATACATCAGTTCTGCCTATCGTGAGCAGAACTTTGATGGTGCCTCAAGAGCTAGAACAAGTTGAAAAACGATCTATGTTCGACTGAAAGACAGGAGAAAGTTAAAACGTCTGATGTTTTATTCTCTAAGTGCTTTTTTGTCCATGAAGATAATTGTCTCTCCACAAGAGCTGCCATATATGGACATAAAATCTATAATGATAAAGATTGACAACATTTGAATAAAATTTATGTGCAGTAAGTTTAACCTTTTGAGCAAACCTGTAAGCTGTTACCTTAAGATACATTTTGGTGCGTCGACTGGTCATCGTCTCATAGCAAACCTCTGGAAAATACACAATTGTCAAAGCAGAAAGGAAATTACAACACTCAGCAAAAATCTTAACTTATGTGGGCAATGATTCTAACAAAAACTGCAGTTTAATTTTCTCCTAGTTTAAAGTGTAACTTGATAAGAGTTGATATGCTAACATGTGTTTCTTGGATAAATTTGGCATATTAAATCATTAATGAGATTAAATACAGAAAATGTAAATTATGCGGACAAAACCATGAGGAGGAAAAAAAACAACTGTCTCCCTCTTGATTGTTTCAGACTATGAGAAACACACTCATAGATATGCCCTTAATTTTTTCAAATCGTAAAGAGAATGCTCACCTTGTCTCTCTGTGGTAATGTTTCCATAGATTGGATTTTCCTGCTGCTCCTGATGATCATCAGGATTTTCTTGCTGCTCTTCATAATTGATGCCATGAAAGTAATGACTTTCAGTCTGAGATGGGCTGCAGTGTGAAATGGTGTAATGGTAGGGGTTATTTCCTATCATTGATTCACATGTAATAGATAATTCATTCATGTGACTAAACTGTAATGTATTAACATTAGCTTCACTAATATTTAGGCTTGAATTAAAAAGTACAATAATATAAAAACAAAGAAAACTCACTTGTCTCTCTCAGAGATTGGCGGGTAGTGGCAATCATTTGTGCCTGTGCAAAAAACAAAGAAAACTCTTATAAAATGTAAAAAACAAACTACTGGGGAAAAAAAGGCAACATACCTCTGCGCAACATGGCCTGTTGTTTGATGCAAAGTTTGACATTGATGCACAATGAGATCATTAATGCCAGGGATAAAATCGCCACAGCTGCCAGTAGAATTGTTTCTAAACAGCACACACAAATATAGTTGTCATTACCTCAAAACTTGACAAGTAAAGACTTTCCTAGCTTACGATGTTGACATATAAAATGAATTAGCTTTAATAAATCTGTCAAATAATGCAATATTCTTTTTCAATAAACATCATCACTTTTAAACTAAGAGCAAATAAATATGAAATCTGACAGTTAAAGATATTAGGCATATCTAGAGTCTGTATAAAGGCACATTTACTGAGAGATTTGTACAGCTGTAGTCCTTCTTGAATTACTAGGGAATTTTAAATCTACTGGAACATCGGTTGTACCCAAAAGCACCAGCAAAATTCACAGGGGGATTTTTCAAAAACCGGCTTTCGCTGTATCCTCATTTCAGCTGAAATACACAGACACATTTTCACATTATGCCAATTATGGGATGCCACATAAATTTGTCTTTTTTATGTGTGTAAATAAGTAATAAACTTGGCTGAAATGTGTAGAAACATGTGAGACAAATTATGCACACATTGATCGTTATTACTTCCAGCGATTTAGTGTAATCCATACTTTCCCTACAGCTTGTCACACTTGTAGCACGCGTGAGTGGAAGATTTATACTAATACACCTTTCTATTGTGGAAGTTTAGAAAGTTGTTCTTGTCTTACCGTCCATTTTCCAGCTGTCTTGAACTAAACGGGAAATCTGTTTGACACACCAGTTCTCCAGCTACAGGGCGTCAATGTTTCCTCAGTGAGGTGTGATACACTGTAGTCTATTTTTACTCAAGCTACCTCTGTCTTGAAAACTGCTGCTCTTCAGTTACAAACAGGAAGCAATGTAACCTCATTCTCAAGCTGGCTCACGATGCCATTGTTAGATATGATACAGTTTCAGACATATCTTTTTGTTATTTATTTAGACATATTTCTAAATGCAATTTTGCCCTGCATTAATTTAAAATGAATACATTCCAAAATGTTTGCAACGCAACAGACACCAGCAATAGATAAATAAATAAAATAAATATGACCATCATCTTTAAAAGGCATCAACTATAAATGTCAGCTAAAGATGGAAGACTTAGAAAAAACAGGGGCCAAATCTTTACTAAGTGTTCTCTGGAATAAAATGTAGAAACCTTTTTTTATACGTACAACATACACAGAGATTTGTTACTATAGACAAAACACACTTGGTTTGATAAAAGTAGAGTTGAACTATAAATTTTGCTTTCACATACTGTTTGTGTGAACAAGACTTCGCCGCCATGTTTTTTCAGAATTTCAACCTTGCACTTTTACAATACTCTGTGGTTTTGCTCACAGAATGCGGTCGGAAAATCAGAAAAAAGCAGCACTTGTGACATGTTGTTATTGCACATTTGTGTGTGTGTTGCTGTGTTCATGCACTAGCATACGAAAACAGACATATTTACGTGTGACCTGTTTAAACGTCTGTTGAATTTGGGTTACAAAGTTCACAAATTAATTTAGACAGTTTATTTTAATCAACTGTCATGGTGTGAAAACTGAACATCAGGAAATATTCACATATATGTGAGCTGCATCGTCAACCTTTAAAAAAATTTGTGTTCAGCCGGCATGTTTGATGGCATCCAGTGTTAGCCATCGAGTCCATGTGGTTTGTGGCTTTAGCCCCACTCTGTCAACACAAGTGTCATTCTGTGGTAGCTGTGGACAACAATGGCCTTTGATACTGAGCCTTTTGTCTGTTGGCGACATACCAATAAAGTCATTGGACATCTGAGCAGGAAGTCCTAATTCACTGTTTGAACAAATGGAAACCACTACCGCACTGCCTTTGTCTCTAATGGCTGTAGGAAATATTAAAATGCTGTGCGGCACTCTCATTATTTTGTCTCTGTGTAGCAATACCGCTTATTTTCTGCTTTATGCAATACAAATGTAAAAAGCTGAAATCACAGCATTTTGAAGCACAATAAGTATATACAGCTCGTTAGGCAAATTATCGTTCATTTTCAAGTCATGTATACGTGCAAACATGCTTTATTTGTTTATTTCAACACATACATTTCAATATATTCATTTCACACATGTACATATAAACAGTAGCTGCTTCAATAACGTTGAGATGCGTCCTCTTTGGAGGGTTCATGACTCTATAAGACCTGCTTCATAGACTTATAGTTCAGTTCTTGAGTCACTTTGCTTGACTCAATCTTCTCAAAGGGTTTCTACTTGTATTTATTAATAATCCTTCCATGATGAACATTGTGCAACTGTAAACTTTATCAGGACATAAACTTTCATGCCATGGTAAACGTTGGTGTTATTTCTTTGGGCTCTACGACTGAGTTGCACCTTGAGATGGGGAAGGACTCTGTGAAGGCCTCACTATGTCTGACAGCTGTATATTTGATTGGAGGTGGAGGAGGTTTGAAGGGAGGCGGCAAATCCATCCTATGGAGAGATTGTTAGAGCACAAATATTTATTGACAACATCTCTAGACAGTACAAGGCATATGTTCTGGGTCATGTACATCTATTGGAACAGATGAGAAAATGACATGTTTTCATTTCTTTCTGGGTCATCAGGTGCAAGTAAGAGTAGAGGGAGGCTGAGTGATTGAAGTTTTTACCTTTTCTTTCTGATATGTCTCCAATAGAAAAAGCCAGCCAAAGCAATCAGTAGCAGCACTGGTATGAGGAGTGACAACAACAACCGATGACTCTGTCCACTTCCTAAGAAGCAGATTACAAGTTATCAACATATATTATCAAAGGAGAGCAACAGTTATGGACACACTGAAAACAAATTGATAATATTTAGTTGGTTCCCGAGCTAAACCAAGTAGATTCCAACAAATATTCAAAATGAGTGCAAAGCTGGATGGGGAAACTTTCTGATTTTAGACATAAAAGTGTTCCTTGCAAACCTTTCCTTCAGTTGTTTGTGCACCAACTCTAGATCTTTCTCCTAATGAGTGTTTTTTCACCCAAACAAGGCATTTTGCCTGAGGCTGAGAAAAAGTCTGTTAAGGCCCCACATGAGAGGAAGATTAACAAGGTGAAGGCAAAGAAAACTGTGGCTAAAATTCATTTGCGACTTCTCAGGGTTTAGCCTCTCGATGATTTACTTGAACTCTGCCGTTGAGTTGTTATTTCCACTTTCAAACAGCGTATATCGCTTACGGTACAAACCCTCAGCCTTGCCGATCGCCACAAATAAAGCTTCCCACACTGTCTGTCTCCAAGGCAAGTGGTAAAGTGATGTAAAGGAAAGTAAAGTAATCCAATAGTATGTAAAATAAGGATTTAAAGGCACAATTCAGAATGAATGCATAGTCTTAACTACAAAAAGGTTAATGGTAATAGAAATGTTTGCGAATGCATTAATATTGATATATTTTTGTTGTTTTTAATAGATTAAGTCGAACAAGCGCCGTTACCTCTGTCCAGCACCGTGATTCTTGTGGTTCCGGATGGGATTTCAATTGGATGTTTAGAGCTCTGAGAAAGGCTTCCTGAAGGGCTAGACTCCTCTGTGCTGACTGAAATTTGTTTTGGCTGGAGTGTGTGAGTCTCGGACTCGGTTGTCGTCTCACCTCCGGCCATTTTCTGTGTTGATCTGAACACAGCGGTGACATAAGTGGAACTGAGTGAATGGTAGGTGTCAGAGTGTGTGGCAGGGGATGATGGAACACTGATATTTGGTGAAATGGTGGAGGGAGATAAATGCTCTTCAGCTGTGACAGAGACGTCCCCGGTGTTTGGACGAGTTGTCCCGTTTCCACGAGTTGCAGACCCAGTGGTAAGTGATGTAGTCAGGCTGGTTTGTGCTGACTCAGGAAGAGTCTGTGCTGACACCGTCACAGGATCTGAAGCTTGGAAAAACGGAAAAATGATAACCAAAATTAATACAGTGGACAGTGTTAGTTTGATATCTTTGCAGAAAATGTCCCATACCTTTTGGGTAAGGCAATATGAATAATTAATCCCAAAGTTTATTATGCAAAACCGTGGATTAGAATTATAATAGAAAAAAAGATGTGCTAACATCTAAAGAAATGGTTTACTAAAGAGGTTTTTCCCCATGAAAACCATCTTTCAGACTGTTCTGGCTATTATAATATACTATAACCTCTAAAAATAATTGTTTTTGTATTGTTTTCTCTTACATTTTTAACTACTCAAGATTTTGCTCATATTTAAAAATGTCTCATTCTTTAGTGAGCTTTGCATTGGACAAAATATCATAGTACAGAAATGAGTACCCTGGAGTAGTCGGTTAGATCATTAAAACATGGCCTGAGTTGGCAGTCAGGATGACATGCATAATAAATAGAGGTGGGATCATTCGGGTATCGCGATTTTTAAGCCTGTGCACAGACTCCTGTGAAAAAGATTTTTCCTTGAACTTCACATTCCGAAGTCGTGTTAATATTTTCCACACCAACTGGGACATTTTTCTGCTTCAACTGACAATAATAATAACGTAATGTTTATGGTCTTCAAGCCTGAACAGCTCAGCTCAGATCTCCTATCAGACAAGAACGAAACATCGTTTCGATCATTAGTTTAGATGTTTTACAATAATGACACATACACAACTGTGCTGTAAGGCATGTGTTCCCCGATCTTTGCTGTTTATTACAGTACATTTGAAACAATCACTTGCTGTACTTCTACGATCTGTCCAATAGACTGTGCTATCACCCTGTTCTATGATCCGGAGTTGCCGTTGAGACTGTTGTGTCTGTTTTTGTGGTTTGCGAGGAGATGAAAAACAGGAAGGAACTTCTGAAGTCTGTGTGGCTTTGTTACATTCATTTTTTGAAAACATTAAAATCTTATGAAACAAGTGCGCAAGATAACAGGCACACTGTTGGGGTTTTCTTTACTCAGCTCAATGCAGCATGTTCAAACTGTCAGGAAGTTTGTTTCTTTATGTCACAATTAACATAAAAAGATTTATCCATGCTCATTGCACAGAGAAACTTGTAACGACCACTGGTCCTGGCAACAGAGAACCCAAATGCACAACGATGCAGGCAAGTTTAGAGAGGAGAATCTGTTTACTTGGTCCGAAAACAGGCAGGGTCAAAACCAGAAGTTCAATGATACAGGCGAACAAATCCGATAAGGGGCAGGCAGGAATCCGAGGTCCGACAGGGGCAAAAGCGAGATCAGAACAGGTAGGCAGAACAGGTAAATGCGGGAAAGCTTGGCACGAAAAAACACAAGACAATCAGGCAGGGAAGAAGTGGAAAAGGACTGCTTTAAATACTGGGGAACAAATTAGCTAATGAACTGCAGGTGAGGAGATGGGCGGAGAGAACCAGGTGAGTGGAATGAGAGAATGCATGGGAGGGATGAAAAGCAGGATCTGAAATGAAATGAGAATTGGTGATGGAAACAAAAACTTAGTGGTAGAGTAACCATGTTACAAACGGACATAAACCAAGAAAGAAAACCTACTTTACACTGTTCTGGTTTTTTAAAGCACATAAATGTGTTTTTTCTTATAGTTACCGCTACATTCTCGTGACTGGAAGCTTTAGATCTTTTGAATGTTTCTTTCCCTTCAGCTAATTAAAAATTAAAATTGAGTGAGCTACAGCACAATAAGAGAAGTTCAAGTATCAGCTTTCTGGTCCAGTGCAGTTTATTAACACCTTCAGTCTCTTTGGCCTTCTGCTAGATTGTTAATCCAGTCCCAAGGAACTGATGAAATTGAGTCTGACACAAAGAGGAAAGTAGCAGCAGTACAGCAGTAACAGAGAGGCTCACCTGTCCTGAAGCTTGTGGTTGCTGTTAGCACCGAGATGATAAATTCTTTATGCAAGCTTTTGTCTTCTGCTTTAACTGTCAGATTATACACCCCTGTATGAGCAGCCGACACCTGCCAAAGCTCCAGAGATGCATTCTCTGACACCACCTTATTGTCCTAGGGGCAAAAAACGATCATGTCAGACATATACAAAAAAAATTGGGAACGTATATATTCTTTGATCAGATGAAAGTAGCTTGAATGTCAGGTCTCAAGTTATTGATTTGCCGATTTAGTTCATTTGAATTTCCTTACCTTGGTCCATTTGTATACTGAATTAGAGAATTCTCTGCAATGAATTGTTGCATTTTCTCCATAGTGAAGCACAACAATCTCTGGTGTATCACACACGATTTTAATGTCATCTGAGGAGAACATGTGAGGTAATTAGACAGAACAGGACTGCTGCTACATTCTCTGACAAGACTCAGATTTAACACACATGTGGACATCTCCTGTATATTATGACCATTATCGTCTTTTTTGAAAAAAAAAAAGCAGTCAGTGTCACTTGGCTGGTGAGAAAAAAGGAATATAATAGAAAACTGAAAAGTGTGTCATGGGAAATAATAGTGCAATTTTTATATGGATTTGCGTAGTAATAAACCCTGTTGAAATTAGTAGTGGCAAACCTCTGATGCAATCAGAAGTAACTGGAATCATTTGCAATGAACAACAACACAGAGAAATGTTGTACTATTTCAGTTAAATGCCTTTTGGTTGATGTATTTTGTACTTTTCCTTACCTTTGACCTTAACCTTTGTTTCATACCTTATGGAACCCAAAGGAAAACTTGAAATTTCACAACTATAGGTGCCACTGTCCCATTTCTCCACTGCAGGGATGTGTAGGTGGGACCCCATCATCCCTTTTGCATCATTTATCACCTTTTCGATAGTCACATTAGGCCAAAAGAGATGGTCCCCATAATCTGGACTGGTCACAGCAATCTTTGTCCTTTCATTTTTTCTCCATTCCATGCTCACAATCCTGACATCAGAATATTTTCCAATAATGCAAGTCAAGGTGATGTTCTGGCCAACTACAGCTTCCAGTGTTTCAACGTGAAAGACGTCAACATCCTGGAGCCCTGTTCAGTAGATAGTAGTAGATAGTGTTAGAAGCAAGAAAATTCACTGACTCTTTGAAGTTGATAGCACAGACTGCTGTCCACTGGGATACAGGCAGATAAAATCACAACATTTTACTTAGGCAGCTTGCCACACCAGTACCTAATACATTCTTCAACCCAATGGTAAATATCCCAACTATGCGGTATATCGTAGAGACAACAAAACATCGAGGTCCAGGATTACCTTGGATGAGAGAGGCAAGGAGCAGAAGACAGGAAACTATGCCCAGTGCATTTCCAGCCATGTTTGAGCTCCCAAACTGATTATAGTCAGTCAAGCTGAATCCATTGAGGGATTTATTTTGCAAAGACAGAAGCAGTCCGCTGACAACCGACGTTAAGGAGTGGAGTTAAGACTGTGATAGAGTGAACAGGACGACCTATCTTCACAGGAAGTGAAACAGAGACACGGTGAGTCACACGTCTGCTGCTGAAGTTCTGTGGTGGGACTTCTCATGCAAAGCTGTAAATGTGCAACTGTGGTGAATCTTTTTGTGGTTGCTGTTACTTTCGGGTATTCATGTTTAAACCAAATGCAAAGCAAATCCTCTGAATGAGTCAGTAATGGCTCTAAAAGATAAAATGCCCACGCAAAGCTAAAGAAAAAGGATTCATTTGGTTCATTTAACAGATTTCTCCCTTTAGACATTATAAGGTTCAGCAGTGGTCTCATAAATTAACATCCTCTTCCCTTTGTGATACACAATGTTGTAAATGTCGATTTGCTCTTTGTCAACCACAAAAACTTCTGTAGTCCTTGAGGGCTTTATCAGTTGAATGCAAACATGTCGTTCTGCTTTTTACCCCTAGAAACAAATGATACGTGTTATGTGCACTAGAACAAGGCATCAGAGAAATAAATTACATTTAAAAGGAACTGACTACTTAGCCCCCAGATGATGGTTTCTTAGGACCAAAAGTAGATTTATATGCTAAAATAAATAGTTTTATTTGTTTGATAAGTAGACAAATGGATGTGGATAGATTGTATCACTTCTTAACATCAAATTTATAAAGACAACAGGCCATCTTTTAAACTTTTTATTTAATTTTCCCATAGTATGAACTCCTAGCTTCATCGATTATAAATAGTCCCTGCTGACTCCACACTGGATCCAGGTGATTGATCACGTTATCATTCATATTCTGCATCTGACCTTTATCACTTACTGTTTCTAGGGCACACAGGAGTGACTCCCAGTCAGTAGATTTCTATCAGCATTCTGCTAGTGTTGCATCAATGTGTAAGTAGACATTGCTGCTTTGCTCTATTTGATAAGGGCAGCATCCCTTTCCTGGGGAATTGTCTCAAGGATTTTGGACCGGATTTAATATCACAGTGATTGCTTCATTCAGTTGTCCAAGAAAAATTAAGAGAACAATATGAAAAGAAATGAGCAGTTGGCATTACCATGGCTTCTAATAACCATATGATGCCACTGACAAGAAAAGTTAATGGGGATTAGTCTTTCATTCGTTCAAAGATCAATTATATAATGATGTTGAAAATGATTGGCCTTCATAGATCCCCGCTTTCTTTGATGAGCTGAGAGGAATCGAAAGCTGTAACCTGCTGGCTCGCTCGGCCCCTCCTGCTTGCACTGGCAGCAATACTTTGTCTCTGAGTTCCTGCTTGCTCTGAAAGTCTCAAGGGCTCTTGGATAACCCATGCGATCTCTGGCAAATTAAACTCCGTGTAGCAAACAGCACCGGCGCACTAATTGTCAAATCTGTGTGAAAATATGTGAGCGTGTTTGTCTACAAGATATGTTTTTTTTTTTTTTTTTTTATTGGCCTTAAGGGAGTACTTAAGGCCAGTGTTAGTAAACATTCACAGATCGTGCATTCCTCTGAAAGACATATTTGCAAGTCAGCAGAATGATATTTCTGAAAGTTTGTTGACTTTACTTCACATCTGCTAAAATTCAAAGAAGGAAATCATCCTTTAAATAGACACTGACCTGTCACTCTGGAGCCCAATTTGCTGGAGGAAATGTACCCTTTGAGACTTGGAAATACTTTGGGGATATACTTACCTACAAATTGTGAATAAATCGTTTTATACTATTTGCTGTGGCTCTCTCTCTGCTGAGCCCTTTGATGGCCTGGGGACCCGTCTGGCATCTGCCCCACCTCTATCCCGAGGGCCTTATACTCCCTCATCCCCAACATAGAAAATAGTTTAGCAAATCTTTGCATTCAGTTGTTGTCTATGTTTTACACAGCGTCTAGGTTTTAAAATATCAGTCTTGAGTAAGCCTGAAACTATTGACCAAAAACAAAATATGCCTTCCATTTCGGTTTGTTCAAATGGCACCATTGACAATAGAAGGAATATCAGGGTGCTTTGTAGAGAAAGTAAACAAGTGCAGTGCAAGTCATGGATTGCATTGGAAATGTTTTTGCATATGCTGGAAACATTCGAATAGCCCGGCAGTGGATTTGATATTTGACCTTGTCTTTTTGCTTGAGCTCCAACTCCTGAGAAACATATCCCTCTGAAAAGTTCAGTTTTGGTTTACTTTTTAACAAAAACGAAAAGGCTATAAATGCTGATAGAAAAAAAGCCACATAAGGCGCTGCACCTCATAACTCATTAAACTAAAAGCATGTAGCATCAGGTCTTACTACCTCATTAAACTGTCACTGCAAAGAAAAGGCCCAAAACAGCTTAATGTAACAGATAGAGGAGGCAGTCTCTTGGAATATGGATAGCCCCTTGTTCGTGAGCATAGGCTGGTGACTGTAAAAGTTTAATTTCAAATAATTAATTTAAAGTGTTTAGATTCTATTTGTGGCAGTAATGGATGGGGCGGGTGGTGGTGGCCATGTGCATGCATATGATAGGAGGCAGAACCATGCAGGACTCCAGCTGGTGATAGCAGTCCTCGATCTGCTTTGACACCTCTGTGCATTCCATGAAGAAGGACATTAAATGCTCTCCATAGCACTTGGGACAGATATTGATTTTCAATTTTAAACCAAGGATTTGAGGGGGAATTCAGATAATACATAAAGAATTAAAGTGCACATTTAAGGCTTTAATTTAAGGTAATTTTCAAACATTTCAGAAGAAATGAGGACATTATTCATTCATGGTCACTTTGATGTTTGAGACAAAGTAATGGCTGGTACATTAAAGCAGTCAGCTTTGCTACTCTGCTGCCTATCTCTTACACACAATGATTGTTTGACATCACCAGGGTATCTTCTCAGATGATGCGTTGCCAAGCCCCCACTGCAGCAGCTTTTAACAACTGCTTATTCTGGGGAATGATATGACGATTGTAAACGACTCAGAAATCATAGTGCGGCTGTCATCAGCAGTTACTCCCTAAATGAAGATAACTGTGCAAATATTTGTGGCAGCTATACAGATCCAATCAATATCACTCTGCCACCATATTCAACAGATAATCTGCCATGTTTTGGACCTTGGGGAGTCATTTTAATCATACTTCTTCTTCTAAAAAGAAAAAGCACTTTAATCCTTTGATCATTGGAGCATTTTACGATAATGTACAGTGGATTCTTCATCGGAGCACTTCTTCATCTATAAGGGCAAAAAGAATAAGACAGGTTAGGAGAGGAGCTGAAAATCTTCTTTGCTTCCTTTGAGTCACATGGAAATGCATAGATACACAAATCCTCACTCAAGTACTCACAGACTTAATCCACAAAAACACCAAGTGAGCTGCACACTCAGGTCATGGAACCTGAAAGCAGCTGATCTGGTTGGAGTATGTGGGAAGGATCTCAAAGGATGTAAATCAGCTCTCTGGGTCTTTCTCTACATCCCGTCAGAAGTCCATCATCATGATTTCTGATCCTAAATTTTAACAGCTTTGTCACTGACAATAGGTCTATCGCAGTTACCTCTTTCTTGTTGAAATGTTTTTTTTCGTAATTTCACAGCACATCAGGGCCAGCTTTTTCCCCACAGGGCTGTGCAGTGAGCCCAATACTGTACCCTCCATACCCCTATCATCGGATGACATTGCCATGGTCAGGCTTATATCATGTTCTCATCTGCTACAGTAAGAATGGGAAGCCCCATTCCCGGACGAATATCCACTGAGAAGCTGTGGTAAGAGAGAATCGTACTTTCTCAGAGTCCACGTCACAGAGGAGCTCACCTGGTCTGCCAGTAAAGCAGCTCAACGGCAACTGCATTTGCTGACTCAAAGCTACAGCAGCATTTGTTTGTAACTGTTTATTGATCTGCCATCAAGTGCATCCTGGCGTATAGCAAGACAGGTTGGTACTCGGTGCACACAGGAGACGGGAGGGGGACCATTACCCCACTCAAAAAGACAGTCAAATGCTGTGTTCCCACTTTGTGTGTCACCTCCAGCATCTGCTGCCTCCTTATAGCCCGAAACATCCCACAGGACCACACCTGTCTTGTTCATTACCTATTTGAATCGCTGCCCTCTGTCAGACTGTGGACGCCTTCCTTGGCCCGCCGGTCTCTTTGGGAATAGGCAGCCTTGCAGTGCATTTTTTTTCCTTAATTAGACTGAGGACAGTGAATTTGCCCATATAAAGGTTTGACCGTTGTCTCTGAAGGTTGTATTATTGTTTTGATGCTTCATCACAGCTGATATTTCATAATATTTGAACTCTCGCTGGCTCCTAGTGTCGAACAGTGTCAACTTTGAACCCCCTATTGTGCCCACAAGACTTGGTATCTTATCCCTGCACAAATATAACTAATACACACACCTGAGTGATGACCAACACCAGGGGAACCAAATTTTATGGTGGCCTGAAATGTAGGGAACTATGTATACAAAGTGATTTACTTACTACATGTTGGAACTGAAATGTGAGACCACAATGGCCAACATATAGGAACTATAAAGCAGTTTCTCCCCTACTTCAGGTTCAGGCATGTGTGGTAAGTACTGGGCAGCATCGTCTCTCAGTTGTTTTTGTTGCGTTATAGTTGCGTCAGTACACAACCAAAAGAATTTAAATAACTTTTTTTCAAATTGAATTTTACTCAAATAGATAACATATTCCAGATAAATTCTATATGGAAAAGTGGGGCTTTCTCTCTCCCAAAGCAGTAAATGCTGTTCATATTCTTTATTGATATAGAAATAAGGAGGCACAGGCAACAGCTGTCCATCAAGTGAACTAATAATAAACCTGTCCACAGAAAAAACTATCTACACATAAAGACTACAGGCCTTAAAACTCCTGCCATTCTTGCTGGAGATCAATTTCAAGGTCTTATTTTTATTCAACCCATGGTGCTGAAATTACCCACAATAACCTAGGATATATTAACAATCAGTGACAATAAAAAAGCTTTTAACAACAGTCAAATGTTGTGGTATGGTCCAAATTCTGCCAGACCTCATTTCTTCATGCCTTGTCAGGATCAATTTAAAGTATTTGCAGTGATATGATGAAGCAAAAAAAAAGAGCAAATACAAATGAGTTTGTACAGCCGTTATGAGCTTGAAAACCAATATTCAGTTTGACTCTTTCTATTCTTCTAAAAAGCCCTAACCATGCCCTTTCCATGGCAAACCTTGTAATTTAAGCAGCCCACAGATATATTTCCACAACAAAGAAGAAAAATAAACCCTTTACAAATAGAAAGGTAAATAAACTGAGGATAAACTGAATGACAAAGCTGCCATTGTAAATAAAACAACCTTCGTAAAGTCTGCAGAACTACAAAATGTGTTTACAAGAAAGACCTCGTCTCACTTTCCATCATTGTCCCTCCATTTTCCAGAAGTAAATTGTACCTCAGGGGTCAAGTACAAGTGGTAGGCCCTACACATCATGATGTTTTAGGACGTTTCGATCACAGATGACACATCTTCTTGACTTGAATAAAAAAACTTGGATGAGGGATTTTTTTCTATTACATTGAATTTATTGTACTTTGATTAATACAAAATACTTATATTTAATTGAATTTTCTCCAGAAATGTCCAGTTAGAAACTGTTTTATACGAAACCATTATGCTAATAGATGTACACCAGTGCTCCTTATTGAATGGTTTCATTTTCTTTTTTTTCTGGGGATTTAAAATCTAAGTTAAATACCCTGGTGAGAGGACCAGACCTCCTGCTCAAATAGATGACAATTCAAAATGTCATTGTGGGTGCTCTGACAGGGATTCTTAGCTTGTTGGCAGCAATTACTAATTCATGTCTCTTGCATGAAAAACAGTGTTTAATTAGTTGGAAATTTCAAGAATTAATCTAACTGTGGGAATCTCCAGATAATGGAATGAGTCTGTGAGCTGGCTTAAATGCTAATGCTGTTATCCTTACAATAGCAACCACAAAGTTGTTCATTGAGACATTTGAAGGGAAGTGACAGATTGTTGACTTGGCACGAACAGACTTTTGGGGTTTTTACGTCCCAGAAAAGACAAATTTAGTTTCAGTCTTTACTATCTGGAGCCAATTTATGACCAAAATTTCAGTGCAATTTATCTTGTGGTTTACAAAAAGCTAGTTAAAGGGGGGTCACAAATCACCGCAGCAGAAGAAAAGGCCCTGCAGCACCCTTGGGATTGGGTGCTGAAGTTTATTACTTTGGGTTCCAGCCATGACCCCAACCAAAAAGTTTTGCTTTAGGGTTGCTTAAACTTTTTTTCGGGTTTTTGATGACATATATGCAGCCCCTTCAACATGATGTCAAATTCATGTATACCTGTACATGTTCAGTGCCCACACAAACATTTGAGTGGTACTATGTCCTCAAATGCCAAATTCTCTTTACTTATCTTTATTAGAAATGTTATTATTCCTTTCTTCTTGGTATCAAGGTAAAATGAATGACCTAGAAGATGGAGTTTTATTACAAATTATCCCTAAAACAAAGCACTCTATGAATGTATTTAGGCTGACGTGTCCAAGATACTATGACTCAACCTGAAGATGAAAGGAGGAAAATGAATGGATAGAAATCCCAATATTGAATTGAATATTTCATTGAATGAATTTCGAGAATATCTTTAGAACTTTCATCTTATGGAGAGCTATGGTTTGGAAATTTTTTGTATATTTATCACAATCTTAACCTGCAGACAGGACTCTCAGGGCCCACCGAGCCAGTAGGCTGGACCAATGTGATGCAGGTAAATCAAGATCTTGGATTCGTTAAAAACAGAAAGAAGGATTATGATGAAGGGTGACTCAGACACACACACAAAAAGACAAAAAACTGTGGGCTTTTGTAACAGTCCTCACTTAGGAGAAGGCAGAGAACTTTTCTGAAACTCACATTTCCAGAGATTCTTTCACCTTTCTCACCCCCTCTGAATGGTTCATTTTATGTACTACCATTTTCGTCATATTCCTCCTGTCTGTTGGAAAAAGTTTGCAGTTCCTTTTGAACAACAAATGACGCAGATGGACAAAAAAGGGCCACTATGACAGAGTAACCTTCAACTGTGAACATTAAACTCTCTGAAAGTATGACATTTTTGAGACCATCTGGAAAGGGAGTGAGTGAGAAAGGGGGGTTGATAAATGGATAGAGCCATTGTGCTTAACAAAAAAAAAAAGTTTTTTAGAATGTTTCACCGCTGCACACGAGTCCATAAAATGAATAGTTTACAACACTGAATGGTGAATGGGGGTGTGAGGTGGAAAAGCAATATGAGAGTTGTACAATTTATTCATTACTTATTTACTTACCCACAAACAAGGCTCAGTGGGAAGCAACAACCAAACACAGTCTAATATCTTAAATGATTACATGTAATGACTGAACATAATACTTTTTCAAAAAGCGAGATCAATTATGTCAATCTTTAGAGCATTAAACATTTCTGTGAATGTGAGTTTAATTATGATCCAATATGACCAAAAAGCTGATCCCACTGTGATACCGTCTGTTTGTTCATACTAATAAATGAGCCTTTTTTCATGGTCCATGGAAAAAATTGCGAGGAGCTGTTTTTTGTGTGGTGACACATAAGGTTGCTGTAAACTTTTGATGTTTCCATGGTTTGAAAAAGACTGAGTGCAAGACATTGAAAGAGTGTGATCAGAAGAAACACACAATGACTGAACATGATCTTTTTACTGAATGTGTGAATGAGGCTTTACTGGCAGTTGCTTTGAGAGTCATCAAAGGTGTCACAGAGACACATATGTTACAGCTTTTACTCCTGAATTAGAGTCCCATTTTTAAATATCAGTGTTTCTTTTTGGCAAGTCTTGTTCTTTGCCTACGAAAAAAAAAAAAAAAACTTTAATACTAATGCGACACCCTTAGACTGAATCGTATTAACTAGAGTCGTACTGAAGAATGAAGAAAGTAAAACCAGAGACAACTTCAGAAATTCCAACGGGAGTTGAATCCCTTTTGCTTGATGGTTTTGCTTGAGCAGTGCAAACCAAACAGAATCCCAAATTCTGTACAGGCAAGAGCTGCAAAGTCTCAGCTAAACAACTCTTGATATACAACCTGAAACATTAAAGTGCAGTACAAGATGATTAGAAAAGCAAACTGAACTATAGCTGGGATAAGGAAAACTGCATACTTTATTCAGATAAAAAGCATGGATTTGATTTGGCTGACAACTTAATCTTAACTTAAAAATCACTTGTTTTCTGGTGTGTACATCAATTGTTTGCACAGTGACTCTCTTGTTTCCTGATCATGAAAAGATAATGAAAGATAATGATAAAGCCTAACTTACAAATACATTGTTGTCTCTTACTAATTCACAAAATACATGTATGAATATGTGATATATAGCAATATATAATAGATTTATATCTATAATTATGTAAGTGTATGTATATATCTCAACTTGCATGACAATGGCAGTTGACAGATGCTGATAATCCCCAATTATCCTCTGGTTATGATTCAAATATCCATCAAACATGGCACAGAGGATGACGATAAGTGAATGTGGCAGGAATATGTCATTGTTAATGCAGAGATGTTTAGTTTCCTTTTGTGGCTCTGCGCAACAAATTAAATAACATCTATTCACTTTTGTTCAGCAGTGAGAAGAAGGTTATTTGTGTATTTGTAATGTTGATGTTTGAGCTCATAAAATCACTGGTACAAGATGTTCATGTTGGATTTCCTCTCTGTGACAGGAATAAACATTTTGTTTGTCTTAATTCTCTTTGTTTCCGTTTATACCCTCCAGTGGGCGTGCTTCTGATTTAACTGTCTCATGCTCACGCTGATCACTCATACAGCACAAAGAGACTTAGTGAAATTGTTGGGCTGTACTTTTGTGCGGTTATTATTGCAGTTTATCTTGCAGTCCCACAACACTCTGGTGCATAATGAGCCTTGTTCTTGTTATGTTGTGAAAGTGCCTTAAACAAAACACAAAGTAGGTTACTGGAATTTCTTCAATTGTGCTTTAAAACAGAGTCTTTACTCTGATGTCTCAGGGCTTTTTGCTGCACTCCTGGGAATCTGATTTAACGCAGTGAGGAAGAGCTAGCCCAACAGATGAGATCCTCAGGCTCCAACTGTTAGCTCTTTCCTAGAATTGTACACAAAGCTTTATTTCATGTCCAATCCCATTGGGTTGAGACTGTCCTGATTATCAACACTTGGATGGGCCCCTCTCGATATTAGCCACAGACTGAAGACAACTTTGACAGATATAGCAGATACAGATCATTGTGGTTGTATACCGGGAGAAAAACAAAAACTTTTCTGCGTTACATTAAATAACTAGAAGGCATATGATTCAGTCAATTGGACTTTCATGTTCCTTAATTGAGAATATTGATGATATTAATAACCTTTATTTGTAATGATGATTTTACACAGTGATATTAAGCAAATCTAGTTATCTTACATCCAAAGTCAGAAGAGTTGGTACATCATTTAGAAGGTTTCATTTACTAATTGCCACATCATTTTGTGTTTCTCCTAACTCTTTGATTTTCTGTTCCAGAGTGTGCGTTTGTAGGTATTAAATAATTAAGTGCAATTTCTTCCTGGGTCCACTTCAAGGTCCAGGAGGATATGTACAGTGGCATTAAATTAAGGAAAAGAAAAGAAAGAAAAAAAGGAAAAGAAATAAAGGAAACTAAAAACTACCAGAATAAGATAGACAAACTGGATCAACTAAATATGGCAGTGCCAATTACAACACAAAATAAAACAGATTACAACTATTTCAGCGGACATTTAAAGACTCTGTGATAGTTATAGGATAACTCTTTGAAACTCCAACCAGAAGTTTGCCTGCACTGTAAGCATGACAAATTTTGCCTCCTTGCATTAGTATGGGAAATATTTTCAAATTGGGTCAAGCTGGGGGAGAGAATGTGGAGAGGCCAACTTTTAGAATGATGCTCAGCAAATAATGCTCTGTCTGCATTACAAGTTGCCACTGAAATCAGACGATTTATCATTTCTTTCCTTTTAAAGATGATGAGATTTTCTAATAGAAAGTACTCAACGTAAATATCACAATTTCAACATCTGAAAAGGCTATTAAAACATCTAAAACCCCTCATGTTACAATTATGACCGTGAACAAGTCTTGGAAATGAAAAGAATTACTTTTATCATTAGAGGTGCAACAAATTTTGAACCTAGGGTAGATAATAAAGAATGACATTTCATTAAACGGTTGCCCAATCCCCATTAAATGAGCATTGAGCTTTACCTGTATCTCTTCTACTGAAAACACGCTTAGGTGAGAAATAATATGGGAAAATAACCATGCCTGGTAGAGCTTCCATTGTTCATGTTCATCTAATTTATTGTCTCGTTAAACGACAATGATTTCAGGATCCTCATTTCCTGCAGAAGGCCGCTGTTTCTAATAAAAGTCTCTGTGCTTGCTCATCCAGCAGACTAAGACATGGTGGTAAATTTGTAGTGTGCTTCAGACTCATTTATTGTTCTCAGGAGTAAAATGAGATACACCTTAATTAATGTAGGTGGATTGCAATCCCGGTCCTGAGCCCACATTTGTTGGTCTTTCCTTTGTCTGTGTGATTGAATGAGTGATTGGCAGTGGCCCTCTACACCCATCAGTGAGCACAGTTCATGAAACATCCACGCACGCACACCCTCGTGCGCTCCTGACCCAGTACTTCCGTACGCCCTTGCTTTGTCCATTAGCATCAACAGTTTGGCTCCATATTCTTGCCGTTGTTGCTGTCTGTGTTTTTTTTTTGTCTCTTTGCAGTATTTATATGGAGGGTTTCGTCTGTAAGAGCTCGTTGTTTTGTAATTTCGCTCCCTACCTTTTTCTTTGTATTTCTGTTCCTTTTTGTTGTCTGTGCTTTGCCTCCTCCTTTCTCTAACCTTTCATGTTTGGTATCAGAATGCACATAATGCCTCAACAGCAATAAATAAGTAATCAAGAGGCCTTTCAGGTATAAAACCTCCCTGAAAAGAAAATGTGTTTGGTATAACTACAACAATTTTTTGTGGCTTTGGACTGATACAGTACCTTGAAGAAGTAAAGTCACTGGTATCCTGAGCAGGGGAATTTATCAGTAGCATATAAGCCTTTAACCACTGCAGTATCTGAATGAGAAATATGCCAGGTTGAAATAATGTGGAATTGTTCTTTAAGAATCGTCAATGGTTTTGAGATTTTAATATAGCTGATCTGTCTTTAGATAAGATAGTTTTGCACTTTATCAGCATAAACACATACCATGAATACAATTAAAATGAAAATAACACTTTCAAAGCTGCTTGATTTATTTGATGTTCTTTCTGCATCATGCTGTTTTTCAAAGTAAAAAGCACAAAACAGAAATAAAGTGGAGGAAATGGCTGTATTAAGAATATTCAGGTGTTTGAACAAAACCCTGTTTTTTCAATCCATGAAATTTAAGAAAATTGCAGTGACCTGTGTTAGTTAGTTGGATATGTATGACCTTTGTCTCAATACGTGTCTTAACTTTCAAAATACTTTTCTTTTACACATTTTCATCTATTTAATAAGACAAATTCTCAGCTCAGACAGATGGATTTGGGTCTACTTAATATTAGTAATATATGGAAAGCTAAAATGTACACAGACTGCTATTATCTGACAGTTGTCACAGGGGCAGTCAGCCTTTAATTTTCTGTCCTGACATTTGAGATGGTTTAGGATTTTGACAACTTGTCTGGGACCCAGCAAATGTGTACTGGTAGGTCAAGATTAGGAGAGGGACGTGTATTCATGCCCATCATTTGACTGGAACCGTAACAAAAAAATGAAGAGCAAATCTTTGTCCTTTTGTGTGTCTGTGTCCATGTGTTTTGAGGGCCGGGGAGAAGTAAACAGCTTTCCAGCTTTTCCCAACTATTGTGATCAAACCATTGCAACGGTGTTTGTACAACTATCTTGGCTCCTAATGTATGCTGAGCCATTATCATTTGATTTTCCCAGTTGATATTCAGTGTAGTGGCATTATTAGAAGCAGGCAGAGGGATGACTGAGGAGCACAGGGTGCCCCCCCTTGTAGGACCACTGCCCTGTGTAAATATTGTTGGAAGAAACAGCTCCGAAAATTTGAATTTTGTGAACTTTAGTCCATATGAAATCCAGAGATGCACACAGTGCTTGATTCTACTTGGTAAATACTGTTATCTGAATAGTGGGTCTTATTGAAGTGAGAATAAAAGATGCATTTTATTACAGGATGTGTTTCCTGTAAACGTGAGCAACTGCTATCATCATCATCATAAAAATCATAATAATTACCTTTTGATTTTGAAAAAAAGGTAAATTAGTGAAGGGGATATGAATTAACTTGTTACTATATGGAACATGATTTTCTGAGATAAAACACATGTCACCTTGTGGTCTTGAGCTAACTACATCACTATTAATAACTGGAAGGAAGGTACCTCTTGGTTTCTGACAAATTAGTTGGGAGCATGAATATTTAATTTTCATTCTCAGATCAACTTCATTTAAAAACTAAATTAATCCTTATTACTGTTAATGAAGTAGTGATGCCCTGCCCAAATTAGCATGTTTGCCACCTGTACCTGAATTGCAGATGAGGTGTTTCAAACACGCCGTAGAATATTGTCCATGTCTATTTGTTTTCATCTCAGTGTTTTCTTTAATTGCATTGTTCACTTTCTACAATTACTGACACCCTGTCTTCAAGGTTAGCCGTCACGTCTCCTCTAACATTGCTTTCTCCTACTTTATTTAGCTGTTTCTAAAACAAACTGGAATGAAAATCTGAAGGTCAGAAATATCCCCAACTTTCTGCTGTTATGAAGGTCAGCTATTTTCCTTGTGACACAGGAAAGTGCACAGTAAGCATGATGAGGTACCTGTGGACTTTTTCAACTTACAGAAGTGAGCAGAGTTGCCAACTGGGCAGCAGTTTGTTTTAGTGGCATAAGGTACTGTGGCCCTGGCATGGTGTAGCGGAGTCACATTGAGACATGACTCATTATCCTTGTGCCTAATTGCACTTCCACTTTTACAGTGATCCCTTCCTATTAGCTGTCACGAGTGTCTCCAAGTCAGTGGCCTCTAACCGAGACAGCCACACTACATGAAGATATAATTTCCTCATTAACGAAGTTAATAAAAGTTATCTAAGATCATCAGCTCATATGCTGAACATTTCTAACATTTAAAGTTGATAAATGGATGAAAAAAAATCCAACGGCCAGCTTGAGTCTTCTGCATGGGCTTCTATTGGACAATTTGAAAAATTGTGGACAATTTTTTCTCTTATTCTATAATGTCGTCAAACAATTTCCAGATCTTCCAATCTAGTAATTGTTTTACTCATTGGGCTCTTTTGTGAGTCTCAACAAAATGGGGCAATCATTTTTCAAAGGCTGCTGATTAAAGGAGAACAAAAGCCCCTTTAAAGATAGTAATATAAGTCCATGTTGTGCATTGTCATACCTTAATCAAGGCACTTAAAGACCCTTCATTGCTCATGACCCTCTCCATGTATGCAGAACACATCACTGATGAGATTTATGCAGATATCTTTATGTTTAGCCAATGTGTAACAGAAACACTGAGGTTTTTTGGTGCTTTTAGATTCTAACAGCATGGTTTTCTCCAGCTTGCTATTTTCTAAATGACAGATTGCTAATTATTTGTTAAAAAGGCACAAGAGTGTTTTGAAAAACACAAAGAAATGTAAAAGAGGAAATAATATTATTTTAAGATTGAGATTATTATGATCAAGGAGTGCCAAATTCATGCAGTTCAATGGAAAAAGCCTGATTTGTTTGTGATCTGATATTCAACTAGGCCCAAACTATCTTCTTTAAAACTGTACTTTTAGAAATAGGATTATTTACAGGTGCAATAATAAAGCAAATTATTTAGCAATATCATTTCAAAGTTTTCAAAAACCTCAAGTTAAATTGTAACATTCCCTACATCTTTGAAAAGGTGGCATAGACAGCAAATTAGGCGTGGAAGTGATAAGACATTAGGCGTCTCAGCACTGCAAAGCAGGATCTGTGTCTGACGGCTCTACCCACATCAGGCTGCCTTACGCAACTGCCTTTGTTCTTGTTCAGGCAAACAGCCAGTCAGTTAGGTTGTTAAGCACAGCAGCAACAGTAGTTCCAGTTTTCGCACACTGAGAAAGAGCCTGATCATGGTAAGAGCATCCTGACTTCCAGCTGGTTAGCTAGCTGCTTCATTTGAACCGTGGGCTCAGTGCCAAGGCGGCATATGGACAACGGGGCAAAGTGATAACCTACGAAAATGAAAGGACAGCAAAGGGGAGCTAATGCTCTCTTGCATATTTTGCATTCTCTATTCAGCAAGAGCACATTCCGTTTCTCAACAGTTTATGAGAACAATACATTCTTTATCTTTTTTTTTTTAAACAATTGGTTTCTTTTCTTTCAGATTGTGTTAAAAAGCTTAGTTTCCAACCACAGTCAACACATTCTTAAATCTTCCCGCCTGTGAGTGTAGAAAGATTATTCACCATCCCTGGGATCTTTAGTTCCATGTGCAGTCTGGACTGACTGCAGATTATTTTGAAGCAGTTTTTGGATGAAGACTGCTGCCTACTCATCCTGTAATGACAATTTTGGTGAAATGATTCAGGTTTTTAAAAACAAAAATCAATATCATAGATTACTATAACCATAGAGAAAGACTTTGACGCTGATCTTTCTGAAATGGTGTGCATGATTTTAGATAAACAAAAAGGCTTAGTAAATGTTGTTTATGTTGCCAGATAAATATTCCAAAAGGAAATAAAAAAATCACCTGAAATGGCACAAGGTATTGCTTCACATACAGTTATTAATCCCCAACCATAACCCTGAAAAAAGAGATTAGTGTACATTGTAGGTTTACGTCCACAAATACATAAATACATAGATAAGATACAATATAGTTGCAGGAAAATGCTCTCTACCAAACCGTACAACAAGACATTAAGGGGAATCATATGCACTATTTTGTTCTGCTCAACCACCATGGAGACAACTAATGTTATGGCTTCGAAATTATTTTTGTTATATTTGATTTTATTTAGTCAGAATCTTACATATAAATGTGAGTTTTTTTCTCTTGTCATCATTTATTCATTTATTTATTTCTCAGTGATTTTAAACGAGTCTAGATAAAAAATACAATATACAATATTGGAATATTTTGACATGCAGGGAACAGTGACATTCCAGTTGTCACTGGATGAGAAACAGTGTCCATGCCGGAGTGGTCTCATATATATTCACAACTAAGAATGGGAGTATGAAAATGAAATACCAGTTGTATGTATTTGCTTTACCTTACTAATATTTTTTTTAGATCTAGTTTTTGTTATTGTGCTTTGTATTTTCAAGTTTTTAACAAGGGATTAGGTATGAAGAAAGTGAAAACAGAGACAAGCAATGTAATTTCACAGACCAGCCCAAAACTCCTGTGAACAAAAAGGGAAAAGGAAGAAAAAGTTCAACTTTCAAATAAAACAGATTTACTTTAAAAACAGATCAGGTTTGTTTCTTGAATCCATAACAAAATCTTTTCTCAGGCATAAACAAAGTGTTTCCTTTTTATACATGAACACGTCATGATGCAAAAGCTCTTTTTGTTTTCATACAGCCTCCCGCTTACCCTCCAGAATATTTAAGTCTCATTTTTTATAAAGCTAATTCAACCTAGGAGATATGAAAAATATTTAGCAAAACAAACAAATTGGATATTCAGAAAACATTTAGCTATGCCGCAGTTGAAATCAGTAATTTCCTCTGTGTGGCTGTGACTCTTATGCATCCAGAAATAAGTCTCCTTCACCTTGTCTCAGCCTCTGCTGAGTTTTTTTTTTGTTTGTTTTTTATCCCTGGAAGAATCGTGTGACAAGTCATAGCGTGACAGGAGCTTGCTGTTGCACTGCATTCCCAAATGTACTCAGTTAGTATGCTATTCTACAAGGGCATGAGCGAGCTGTCCCCCTCAATAAAATATTGGCCTAACTGCGTGCAACGAAATACATCCTAATGAGCTGTGTGGATGAAATTATTGTTGAAGTGTTTCTTTCAAAATTCTGTTTCTCTGTAACTTACAGCGTGGTTCTTTTAAGTTTGCCTTTGAACACGTTTCATATTTGGTTTATTAAAGCTGATTCAACTCATTACTCAGGAATTTCTCTGCTTTTGAACCTCATTTACATTAAAGACACATGGCCGATGGTGATGATCACTTCATAAATAGTCAACAGCGTGGCACACCTCATACTCGGGAGCTTCTTCTGGCAACATTTGATAGAAGTAAACAGGTGTGAGGATGCATCACAGTGTTCACACCTCGAGCAGACACAAACTGTTAATGTTTTCACTTGATTACAATGCATGAATCTAAGGCTGCCTGCGAAGGGGACAGCATGTCTGACATTTTTTTTTTCCGTCACGATATTGGAGCAATAAAGAGTCAACAAGTCAGTAACAAGACATTCTTAAATGTGTGCTGTGACTCTTCAATCTGGCTCAAGCTGCAGGAACAGTAACATCTCATAAATTACTCAGCTGTCTTGTTAGAAACAGAATGATCCACAGCTGAGATATGATCCAGTTTGCCTGAAATATAAAGCCTGTTTATGATGTAAATCCTTTGTGAGCCTTCTCCCTGTAACACGTGTTGGTGGATGTACAGCTACATACTGTCATGCTCAAGAGGTGAGTTGTGATGTCTTCCTCTCTCTAAGTCAAACAAATACTAAACTCCTATCCAGCCGTTTGTTTTTACTGAAGAAATAGAGCATTTCACTGGACCTACTTTTGTCAATTCAGCTTCCTCAGATATTTTCTTAAAATGACTGATTCGCTGGCTGTGATGTTACACAATTTTTGTCCAATCAAAATCTTGGAGTGGACCTAATTTGTTAGCTTTTGTCTGAAGATAGCCCAAATTTGCTGTTAGTTAAAAATCATACCAAGCTGCACAACTGTCTGAAAGACTGAGGTGAGGTAACAGTCGCTGAATATTATATCACCATGTAGTGAGTGAAATACAAGAGGGCCAAACAGGCACATAAGCCAAGGGCTTCGTTATGGTCCAGCACTCACATCTCCCCTATTTTCTCAAAAGTCCTTTCTATTCCTCTTTTACCCAATGTCCTCAACCTTAATTCCCATTATTGTGAATGCAGTGTGGCAGTTTACACTGGACTTGATCCAAAAACCATTCATTCTAAAGTAATTTAATGACTAAAAGTTCAGTTTTTCAGGGATGGCCGAAATTGAATCAAGACTCTTAATTATAGACGTTTTTCATATAACAGGAAGACGGGATGACAAAAATTGTCACTGTTAATAAAGTTACTGACAATTTCCTCCTCTTATGAGGGAGCTCTGTTGTGCTCTATTGACATCCCACCTGTGGTAGTATTGCAATGTGTTTTTCAACACATGGTGTGGTGGTTTGCACCGTTGCCTCACAGAAAGAGGGTTCCTGGTTCAAGGAACTGGGACCGTGCATGTGTCTGGCTTCCTCCCACCGTCCAAAACCATGCATGTTAAGTAAATTTCACACTCCAAAAATGATTCTAGGAGTGAATGTGTGTGTGGATGTTTGTCTCTGTGTGGTCCTTTGATGGACTGGCAACGTATCCAGGGTGTACCCCGCCTCCCGCCTGTTGTCAAATGGGATCGCCTCCAGCCCCCCAGCTGGGAATAAGCGGTAAAGATAATGAATGGACAACTTAAACCATTACATAGTAAACTGGGACACTCAATGGGGGGACACTGATCGGGGACATCAGCCAACACACGCCATGATTCTGACACTATCCATTTCCATGATATAAGCTCAAAAGAAATTGAAAACAAAAAATGGAATAAATCTTTCTGCCAATCCCCCTTTAAAACATAAGGGAAAACTGAAATAAGCCCAGATGATTAAAGTAGACGACAATAACAGTTATCTGTTACTAGCAGCTTTTTCCCACTGGACACAGCCTGAATTTGACATGAGCGGCAAAAGATTTGTCCAAAGAAAATGGCATCATTACCACAGGAAGAGTAAGATAAAAAGTGAGCAATTCCTGCTGTTAGAAATTAGGTCAGCAGTTATGTAGAAGGAAAAACTTTAATTGACTGGTTTTCATTCAGAGAAAAAAGGTGCAACCCACAAAAAAGGCTTCTTTTTGTGTTTAGGATTTCTTTAACATGTTCTTATTCATTATTCACTTTGTTACTAACAAGCCATAGGGAAGTCTGAGTTAATTTTGTCCCATAATTAAGCATTATATTACAAGACAGATATTATGCACATGCAGGTTTGTCTTTGTCTCCTTCATTATGTGTTTATATAAGCTCAATGGTAGCACGCAGTTCCTCCAGTCTGAATTTTCCCAGTGGCTATTATTTGTCGGTCACAGAGAGCTCCAGAGCTAATTCTGATTCATGCTGTCAGCAGTGCCCCTTATATTATGTACAGGATATGTAGGACACATCAAAGTGCACATGGAAAGAGAACTGGAGTAGGAGGTGTGAGTCATAAACATATCTGTGCTTTACAAACACAATGAACAGCAGGCTTCATGCCGACTGAAGTTGCCCTTTTTTATGTAGCCATATCTCTCCGCACCTAATAAACCTGAGAATTGATTCATATAAGAGACTCTGTTATTTGTTTTTCTTATTCTTCTATATTAATCTGTAGGCTTGTTGTGAAGCTTTGATATTTTTGGAAGTGGGTAAAGCTGTAAATCTAAGGATGTTTAAGGAGGCAGAAAGACAGAAATGTTTGGTCTGCTGGCCCATTCAGAAAATGTTTCTAACAGATATATTTAATCTAAAAACACACATAGACAAACATCTTATATAAGTATGGAACAGTAATTGAATGGGAAGGAATATGGTAACACACACAATCTCCACAAATTGAATGTACTTGTTCATTTTCAGATGGGACATTTCTTGTAGTTTCTACAGGATTGTAGCGTCTAATCACAGGATTAGACACTACAATCTAAATTAGACACTACAGTATTGAGAGAACTGTTTGGTTCTTGTTATTTTTGTTGTAAAACGGGCCGCTAAGAAAGCAATGTAGGGTGAGTGAAGCCAAACTGATACTGCTTTATTAAGTCTTATTCAGTCTAAGGTGAGTCGTTTTATGAGGCATACTGTTTTTAAAGACTTGTGAAGGAATTATACCAAATGTAACCAAGATAAAGACTAATTGCTGACCAATTTTGCCTCAACGATTAATTTGTGATTCAGGTATGATGAGTAAAAACAGTACATGACAGTCTAGCATTCATTTTAGAGATAGTTTAAGGCTCCATATTACCCGTATTTTTTAGAAATTGAAAATAAAGACAATCATTTTGTGAACAAGGAAGAATAAAATGGTTATTACTTCTGTCATTTTTCCTTTTCTTTACAAGTCTTTATCATGGTGGCTTGCTTTTCATTAGAAAAACAAGAGTTATTTCTGCTCTAGGGAAACTTGTGAAATCCTTTATGGTTCACCCCAGCAGCAGGTGTTTTGACATGTGTGATAGGATCAGAGGTTTTGGTTTAGTCTCTGATGTACAGTCTATGGTTAAGCCAGGACCCTATGTTGTTGTACACCTGTAAGAAAAAGAAACACAGGACCTGTACTCTTATGATTTCCGATCAGTGACTGCCAGTTCCACACTGAAAAGAAGCCTGATCAGCTACGATGAAAGCCTCAACCAACCTGTCACAATTCAGTTGAGTGGCAGTGGTGAGTTGACTCTGACAAGTGCAGCAATACACAAAAAACTGTCAAGGGTACTATCATTAAATGAGTATCCAATAAATTTGAACTATGGTCACAGAATTCCCTTCTGTTCCACACAATGACACTGACAGAGATACTTGTTGACCTATTTAAGTGAAATATTGTAATTATTTGGACAAAGATATTTCTCTGTCAGGACCTAAAGTATATTTGTTGGGTCACTAGAATGTTGACCTATGGCCGTCAATAAATAGTGCATTCTCTTGATCAAGTGAGTTTATATTTCAAGGTATACATTTTCTGAAGTTGTTCTGTTTATGTTCTTTTAAGGCAAAATTAAATGAATCCCTCTAAACAGAAAAGCAATTATTACCTCTGTTAATAGTTAATAATGAATGGAATTTTCAGAGTTTTTACAAGCGGAAAACATCAATTGGCAAAAATAAACTGACTGCCAAGCTGAGAACAACGGAAAAATGACTGTTTGTCCTTGAGAGCAAGTTAGTCTTCAGTGAACGAAAAAGCTGCAACACAATAAAACTCAGAGTGGATATTAGAACTCCTATTAATCTTATAAAATATATATGTCCACACAAGCTCAGGGACTAATTCTGCAATGTAAAGCAGCTTGAGATTTACGCCTCAATTAATTATGCCGTCCTTACTTATCCTTCAGCTACTACTTCTCAGTGGAATAAATCTCCATAAACATAATGATTGTCATCCCTCTTTTAGAGAGTGCTGCAAGACAACCTGTTTCACAATCAATATGCAGCAACTTTAAAAACAAGTACAAGTTAAACAATCTAAAAATAAATTGGTATATAACCCGTCAATAATATTTCTTAATCTTATAATAAGTTGAGTGTTACAGTGTAATATGATATGAAAGTGTTTTTATTGTTTGCCTGTACAAATTTGATAATAATTTTTGCCTCACCATTGAAGCTACATTAAAGACACACTCTATACTTCAGGGATATACTATTGATAGCAGTTGATAGTAGAGGTGTAGTGGCTGTATATAAGAATGACAGGGCCAGATTCTAGCCAGGACAACAGCTTGGAGTACACAAACTATGCATTGATCTCCCCATTTCGGATGTCTTTATGTACTGTTTATTCACTGAGGGGCTTGTCTTCTTGAGCATGCATCTGGTGTGAGGTCAGATGCATTTTGAGCAGACATCTAGCAAATTTTAGTACTGGAAATAAACATGTATGCTAAACAGTAGAAAATGCTACTGCTAATATCTTTGAGAATATCATGTCAATAGCAAATAATTTTGACGCAAGTGGATATTTGAATGGTGCATTTTCCCCACAGCTTTTAAGTCTTATTAAAATTGTGCAACTTTTGCATCATCAGTTTGTTGCTTCAGCATGACTGAAGAAAGGCACCATAAATAGATCCTCATAAAACAGTGATTGTGGTCTAAACAATGAACTTAGTTTGCCTCAGGGAGACTTAACTTTGTCAAGTCTCACATGGACCAAATGTTAACATTAGCCAGAGGATGTAGAGCTGCTGATAATTCATGACAGAAGAACTTTGTTATGCTTTTGGGATTTGAATTACTCCAATAAAAAAGAAGAAGTATGAATAAGACCCAAGACTATCTCTGCTCCTCCTTTCCATTTCAAACACACACACGTACACACGCACATGCGCGCACAAACACACACACTTGAATATGACTTCTATACAGAATGTTTTAATCAAAAAGAGAACAATTCACTCTCCCAAAAAGTCACATTTATGAGCAAATTGGGATACAAAACCATACATTTCCATACTATTAAGATGTCATCTGAGATATGTGGCAGTTGCAGTTTCCTCAGGGGCTCTTTTCGTTTGGCTTGGCACGAAAAGCATGATCAATACTCCTAAAGGTGCCACTATTCCAATTTATCAGACAGTAATGTCAGCAAACACAGTGCTCAGGCTTTGAAACATTATTTTGAAATATATATATATGAGTGCCAATTAAATGTCCAGACAGTACAGATACAATTGTCCTTTTTTGTTGCAGAGATATTAGTGAGGCACTAAGCAATGGCATAATATTACTTTAAAAAGTCCAAATCAAAGCCAGTTTACCATGGTGTTTGGGAGAATTCATCCCCAGCGTTTAAAGAGGCTGTGTGTACAAAACTGACAGAAATAAAATCATCAAGAGGTGACATAAATCATTATTAAGCCGCAACTACACCAAACCTGCTTCATAATTAAAACAATACAAAACAACAAGCACTTGAAATTGGTAAGTGGGCAACATTTACATAATGCTTTTCCAGCCTGTCACAAAGCCTATTCACACACACTTACCCTTTTAAATAAGTATATGGAAATGCTGTATATGTGTGTGTATACATAAATAAAGGTAACTGGGGTTTGCGATGGACTGGCAGACCGTACTTGAAGTACCCCGCCTCTTGCCCATTGACAACTGGGATAGGCTCCAGTCCCCCTGCGACCCCATTAGGGAATGAGCGGTTCAGAAAATGGATGGATGGATGGTAACTGAGGTTTCACTTCACTCATGATAACCATTTTTTCGTAACTGTGTCAGATGCTGCAGACATTGTGCACTAGTTTGCACAATGGGTTTTACAGCTAACCCAGTTCAGTTGTGGCTCATTCTGTCAGATTGGATCCAATATAAGGCACAATTTCCATTGTTTACTATAGTTTCTGTTGCTGGAATTTTACATACCTCAACTTAACGCAACTAAATGATAAATAATCAAGTTTATTGTTATCTTCTTTTGTTGCTAAGGACACATGATCAATATGTACACAATCTTTCATTTTATGTTTGTTCTTGAAGAAGCAATGAGGCTCATGGATACAAACCACTCACAGCATCGGCCAAGGGCTGTAAATACCCACGGAGTGGCTAAGAGCAGTTAATGAACTTTGTATTAGATGGAAGTCAGTGCTGGTAACTTGGACCAACGTGACACCCAGAGCTCAGCACGGCACCTGCAGGGCTGGCTCATTATTTTGAAACACACCAACTACCATGCATGCCCCATGAAAATATATTTCCATGGCTCTATAAATTTGGAAGTTTATTTTGCAGACATTTAATGACAGTCGCAGTAACCTAGAATGGAAATTCAAGAACAGTTTTATGTCTTTCCTGTATGATCGAATGAAAATGATTGCGCAGCTGTTAAGTTGGCAGTTTGTTTGTCAGACTGAACAAAACCTGGAGGAGAAAGATGTGACAGCCACCTACATTGCGCTACTCAGTAAATACCATTATGAAGTGGGATACGGACATTCTGCTGTCACATGAAATGGCCTGTTTATTACGTAAGTTGAAAAACAATCCAAAATTAAATGACAGTTATGCCTACTGGAATGAGATAACCGGCTTTGCAAGCAGTTCTTCGGGTGGTCGTGTGAAAAAGAAAGCATGGGAGCAACTAAGGGGCAAATGAAGCATTGCTCTGTTAATCATATTGTTAGTCAGTGGCAGTGGTGAGAACAAAGAAAGGGGCAGTTATACTTTTATTAGTGCTGGACGGATGGAAAATCAAAGAGTCAGTCATAGCACAGCCACCCATTCCCTGAACCTCACAGTCAATATCCACTGCCATGTTCAGTGAAGCTTTAGAGACAACGTGTGCAATGTACGCTGCACATGGTCTCTAGGACAATGAAGTTAGGAGATGAATGGTGTTTGGACAATTTGTAAATACTTTTATGTTGTTTTCTTAGGTAATTGCAGCATAGCGGAAATGTGGGGTATTGATCTTGTTTGAAACCAGACTGGGTAGGTAAGGTTATGCTTGATGATAAGCTGAAATTTTAAAACCGGACTGTTAATCAATTATAATCAATTACCATCAATTACAATACCTATAAGTATTTTATCACCCCTCCTCTCCCAAGTCTTTTTTCTCTCTCAATTAACTGAGCACTTACATTACAATCTATCACGAGGCAAAAGATAAAGCGTTTTAATTAGTTCATATGTATAAAAGACTAACTAGTTGGAAAGGAAAGTAGAAATCTCAGCTTGTTTCTTATGATCCAATCTGTTAAGTATTTAAAAAGAAAAGTTAAAAACTAAACAAAATTATGTTATAAAAATAAATGATTTTTTGTTTGTTTTTCTTTTGAATAGCCTATATATATATTTGGTCTGTGAAAAAAATCTGTTTTTTAAACTCTTCTAAGCTCAAAGAAGCTGGTCAGTGAAGATTCATTAGAAATGCTTTCTGTTAGATAAAGGTAAATTTAAGTGTTCATGACAAATTAAGCCATTTTGTAACTTTCTGGAAATTGGACCTATCAATAAATCATAAAACAGGTAAAATGGTAAAACAGTGATACTTTGGTTAACTACTTAATGAAACATGGCTATACTTACCCAACATATATAAACTAAGGCCAATAAATCTGGTGTCTCTTACTGCTACGGCTACTCACTCATAGATTAAGGTGGCTTCAAAAGCAAGTAGAGAAAATAATCCCCTCATTTCTTTGTAGTGTTCACATGTCTTAATTCAAACTTTCAATACTTGTTTCAGCACAAATTTTGAATACTTGTTTCTAATCTCTCTTTGATAGTGTTGAAAAGAGATACAGACATTTGAGGGCCCCATAACTTGTCAAAGTTCAATGGGTTCAACCATTCCTTATGTTATCAAGAAGTTTCATGGTAATGAAACTCTGAAGTTGCCTTTAGGACATGGCAATAAGAGAGAGTTCAGGGACTGAGCTCTGTGGAGGTTGCTGTGGGTTACGGGATAACACACCAGCAGGTATCCAAAGAGCTTAGGGCTGCCCTGGGGCAATCTGGAATGATGCTCTCAGTTCATTTTAATGCTGCACACTGACCAAAGCAGAAGATCACAATGCTAAGGACAGCACAAATAGTGAACCGGATAATGTCTCCATCTCATCCATTGTCAGAGAATTAGGTTTCACATTAAAATTTCTTGTCCCTTGGTAGAACAACAAGTTGGAGCAGTAGAATGAATGAAAAGAAAATAGATAGACTCCATCAAATCAGGATTTCTAATCAGCCCCAGATAAAAGATTAGTTTTAGCTCTTTTCAATCTCCAATTCTAATTTTTTCTCATCCAAATTGGAAAAACTCTGTTTATTGTTGTGTGTTGTCCTCCTGATGTTTATTCTGATTTTCTCGTCCAAATTTACGGATGATTTTTAAAAATCTCAGCTAATGCTGAGTATAGATAAAGTCTTTTTAGTGGGTGACTTAGTGTAGATGTTACATGTAGATGTTGAAAATACCTACTTTATTAGATTAACGTGTTTTATCAGAATGTACACAGTCCTACTCACTCTTTAAGTTGTATCCTTGATCTTATGTTGACTTATTGCATCAACAGTGAACAATTAATTATGTTTCCCCATGAGCCTGCCTCATGTGAACATTTTTATACAACAAAGGACTTTGCATCATTTCACTGCATAGCATGTGAGAATAAACGCATTTACAGTCAGTTCTAACAGAGAATGCTATTATCAGATTTAAAGAACTAATTCCATTTTATTTCCTTCACTGCCATGTGTGAATACAGCAGAGGGCTTCTATCTGAACTTTACTCCTGCAGAACTCTTCTGTGTTCCTGACAGTATTATCGTGTCAATATGTACGACATTGGACATTGTTGCGCATATGAAAAAGAAGTTAATCATATTTTAAAGCAGTCAACAATAAAGCTGGAAAGAACATGGCACTTATTTGCAACAATCCCAGTTAGTCTAGGAATATAGTCCAGTAACTTTCAAAAACCCCTCAGTGAAACATGACTCACTGAACTATCACCAAGCACAGCAAATTTTAAAATGTCTTTAAAACCTCATTTGTACTCAAACAGTTTATGTCCAGTCGATATCTCTGAGCTAACACAATATCTAATCCCAAGTAAACTTTTCAAGGCAATTTCTTAATTAACACTACAATATTGGATTTGATCTGTCTCGGCTATGTGTCACAAAGATTTAGGGTTGCTGTAATTAAACATTTACGTAAAACAGGCTGCTCTTGATCAAGGAATACGATCTAACCATTGGCCAATAACAAATCTCTCTTTACTTTATATCTAAAGTTCTTGAAAGATTTGTTGCGGTGCAGCTTTGTGATCAGTTGCACAGAAATAGTCTGTTTGAAGAGTTTCAGTCAGGGTTCAGAACACATCACTGCACAGAAACAACACTGCTGAAAGTTACCAGCCACCTCCTCTTGGCCTCTGAGAGTGGACTTTTATCTGTGCTTTTTATTTAGGATCTCTGGGCAACATCTCATTCAACTGATCACAGCAATCTCTTGTATAGATTCAAACATGTTTTCGGGAATAAAGAAGTTGCATTGGTTTTATTTATGACAAATCTATCTGAATTATTCCAGCTCGTTCATGTAAATCAAGAATATTCTTCCCACAGTGAAGTTAATAATTTGGCTCCTCAGGTCACCGTGCACAGACCAATTCTTTGCATTCTATACATGCTTCAATTATGTAATATTATTAGAGAGCATGGGATAGGTCTCCACTTTTCCACCTGTTCCCAGTTCTAGCTCTGCCAGACGTTTATTCCTGTTATAAGGGATTTTTTTTACAATTTCCACTGTCACCTTGTGCATGCTCAGGATGGGAGATTGGATTGAAAAGAAAATTAGGTGCAATCAGTTGGGGAACTTTTTTTAAAAATCGGTTCTGTATGAATTTGATGTTTTATGAATTTAAAGGAACTGAAAATGTTAGATTTGGTTGTATTACCTGAATTGGATTCTAATTGGCTTGAAGTGGACTATATTTTTGAAGTGCCAAGAGATGAAATTGTGACTTGGGGATTGATAAATGAAATTGAGATGAACTTAACTTAATTTGATTCAACTGGACCATACTGACGTCTGAAGTTTTTCTTTTTCTGATAGATGTTTTTCATTTGATATGTTCCGTGTAATTCCTGACCACAACTAACTGGAGATCTTGTCTAACCTGAAAGTCTTGTGACGCATTACGTTATACTTTTCATGTTTGTATCTATCAAACAATATAATTTGCAGCAGTTCAGAGACCTAAACTCATAAAGGAAGGAAGAGTATCACAGGAAGAACAAGGAGACGTGCAACAGATGGGATGGTCCCTGAAGGCCTCTGATCTCAATGTTATTGTGTCAGGGTGAGATTATATAAAAAGAATTCCTAAATCCACATAAGAACCATTGCAAGTTTCCCAAGTTACTTGAAAGATCTGGGCCAAAACTGTGGCCAAGTACATAACTGGTTCAAATTTGAAAAGCAAATGGAGGTGATTTGGGATTTATATTTTTTGCAGTATTCAAATGAACATATAATGGTGTCATAATCAGCTTTTTCAGATATCTTTCTACTCTTTCATTACCCCTTTTCCCCTCTGTGTTTCGTTGTATTCCCACACGAATGTTGAACTCCAGTGCTTGAGGGCCACTGGCCGGCAGGTCCTAGATGTTTTGCTCCTTCTACACACCTGAGTCTCAATTCAAAACGTTGTTAGGCTCTGAACAGGCCTGTTAGGGGTGCATTGCTGTGAATCAGCTGTGTTCCAACAGCGAAACAGGAAACAGGATAGTCGCCCCTTCAGGACTAGAGTTCTACACCTGTGTCCCAGTATGGCTGTGAGCACTAGTGAGGGTGTGGGCATGGTTGTCTGTCTGCCATGATCTAGATCCAGTCAGGTTTTCCTGCCATAGCTGCCTCCCATCAGGCTCATCAATCCTGTGGCATATCTGTGCTGGTCTTAAATCCAAACATGAAAGCTCAAAACCTGTTTCATTAAAAGAAGAATTCTAAATAATCAAACAAATGTCTGTTTAAAGTACATTTATATGCTTATTGCAAAGACTCGTCCGATGCCTGATGAGTAATCTAATTACAAAGAATAAAGGTTGCACAATAGCACACTCTCACACACACTTTTTACAGAATAACTTTATACTATTTACACAAAGTACATAGTATAAAGTCTAAATTATTTTCCTGACACCACTGCATATATTGTTTCCTGGAAACAATATATACATTTCATACTGTCATTTACTCTAGCTTAATCTTTTTTCTCTCCTTCCTGCCACAAATGTACACATGCCAAATGCAAGGATAGAAGAATTTGGAAAATCGAGCTGTCTTTGTTTTGTCAATGTAATTCAGTTAAAAAATAAAATAAAAATCATGCACACATGCGGAAAAAGCAGAGACCCAAAACTGCTATTTTGTGTTCTGGCTGATACATATTGTAAGACTGATTATTGGGTACATGTGGTCCCTTTTATCTACAGACCCCTGTGGAGAGGCGCAATGAACTCTTATCCTACCCCCTATCCTCAATTCCCTTTCACAAAGCCATGGTGAAAATACACTTCAGACACCAGGCGTTGTTGTCTATGTGAGCCAGCCATATTGAGCAACATCTACCCGTTTAATAAAACCTGGCAAAGAGTTGAAGCATGGAAAAAGGAGGAACACATTTAATTTAGGAAGGGATAGTGAGTACTGCTTTTGAAATTATGCAATATACTGTGTTTGTGGTCCAGGACTTCCCTCTCTGAGAGTCCTTAAAAGAATTTCCTTGTACAATTTCAGTTCTCTGTAGGGAAAGAAGATAAAGTTTTAAGGAAACAGAAAATCAAAACACAAAATAGGTAAAAAACTCCTGAAACAGCTTGTGCTTGGTGAAACTGAATTCATGATATATAAACTATGGATACGCTGTTGTCTTGAGACATAGGTGCAATATAAAACTTTTTTTTTCTTTTGAAGGTAAGAGAGAAAACGCATTTAACAATGTGAGGCATGTCTGATTTTCTACAATAGAACAAATGTATAACACCACCAGTTAGAACTTTTTTTGTAATGCATAGATCTTTCAAAAAATTACTTCTGACTAAATATGTTTGTGTTATTTACTTGGTAGATAAACAACAAATAAATAAAAATAAAAACAAATAAATGTTCCTGTTTCACATATAATAACCTTAAAGATAACATTTTACTTTAGTCTTGATGGTAGCTTGCATTCTTGCACTATGAGATCTTTCTCTCATTATTAAACCCTTCTGACCCAAGAAAATTTTGAGGTTTCTGACATCTGCCTTAGTTGACTTAGTTGTTTTTTGCCTCTTTCCTGGCTCTTTCTGTAGTGCTCTCTGCAATAGACTCCAAAGCATTTATGACCCCACCATCCAAAACTTGATTGCTTTTTCCCTTCTCTCAGAGGCCAACCAGCATTATTAAGTGCTTTAATTTGAACTCATTTTCATGAACCTCCTGCTGGTTTACCATTTCAAAATTATTCCCCCTGTTTTGCCCAAACTTCAGACAACTCACTGGGCTTCTCTGAAAAGTTCATCTGTTTAGAAAAGTAAGCAAACTGGTATAACTTTAGCCTCTGACTTAATCAAGAGATAACGATGTTTACTGTAAATGTATTTTTCCATAGAGAAGTTTATTTGAGAGTACAACCATGACCTCTTCATCATACCGTTTAGGCTAAAACAATACACTGGATGGTCGTCTGATAATTTTGTTGAGGATGTATATACTATATATCATCAATCTATTCTCCAATTGTCTATTCAAGAAGTCTCTCTTTTCAGCTTACAACACATGTGTATGTTATTGACAATTGTAGATATGAATTTTGGCAGTACTTAGATAAGCCTGAAGTAGACGTGTAATAAGTACTTAAACCTAACCACCAGAAACAATTAAAACCCTAACATTAACCCATTGACCCCCTCATTGACTGACAGTCCATAGAGTCACAGAGTTCCATCCCCTACAGGCACAAAACTAATGGAAACTGAACTCTTTGGTTTGCTGGAAGGCTTTTTTCCCTTCAAAACATTGAGTTGTCTGCAGTAAGTTCACAAATCAAAAGAAGGATGGAAATGTCATCAATATTTATTCTTTAACTTCATTACATTGATTTATGTATGCAGGTTCATATAACCAAAAATTCAGAGAATTACATTTTAAGTAATATAACAAACATTTGATTGATTATCATAAGCACAAGCCTTTTTCATTTCCAATCTGTAAACATGGAGGAAATTAAAGTGGATTTTGCTGACTAATCAAGAGTAGTTTGCTCTGAATCTCCTCTTTGACAAAAATAATGATCCTGATGTTGAAAGAAAGCCTCAAGCCAAGATTGGTGGAATAGAGCTGTACATAGTAAATTCCTCATATGTGAGAGCAAAACCTCAAAATTTCCATTCAGAAGAACTGATTGCCAAAGCTCCACTTCCACTTATCAGTTGGATTAAAGATATATCTATCAATCACGGTGCTTTGCTGAGTAATGGATGGTCTAAAGTCAATTTAAAAATCCACAAGAGCACCGTCAAACAAATCTTTGTACTTAATTTGCAGGAGCTTGCCAATCAAGCCACTTCACTAGTTTTTGAAGAAGAGCTAAAAATTGGAAAAAGCACATACCACATATTACATAATATCTCTAAAGCTTAAAAAGATTTTGCCTAAGTTCTCTCGCAGTAGAACGATGCCAGCCTGGATTCTCTGGCAAGTGGATGGTGAAGTCTGTTCAGCGTTACATTGAGTGCCCTTTATCTATTTTGGTTGTTGGATGCCATTCGTCTCTGATTTAAAGATGCCAGGTTGTCCTCTGTGCCAGTCTGCAGAATGCACTGCAACAGTGTATTGTTGCGCGGCCGGTCCTGACCTCCATTTTGAATGAGTTAACCAGCTCAACAGCTTTTGTTTTCAGTCAACCACTTATTCAGCTTGTCCCGCCTCCTCCTGGAGGCAATTAAACAAACTTTAGTGTCTCTGAGAGGGGATCCAATAAGATGATGGGGCACAAATCATTTTTAGGCTTACCAGCTGCTTGTAGAGAGCCCTACCATTTCTCCCAAAGCTAAACAGCATTACAGAGCCAGAAGATCATCACTTAGCAAATTATAGTCTCATGGTAAGCAGAGAACATGGCACAGATTCATCAGGAAACAAACAACGTAGGATTATAATGCATGGCCCACAAATAATTTAAGTTCAGCAATCAGAAAAATAATCAACAGGAAAACTGGAAATCTCCCTTTATTTAAGTCTATGCCATATTCTATGCCATAGATTAATGAAGTTGGCTCCTAATTTTACTTAAAATGCCCTTCTATGTGTTTTTAAAACTACTAACTCTGTTTAATTCAACTGTTATGACTTGATATGATAGGTAGGTCAAAAGATAGTAAACCACGTTTAATGCTAACTGGTGATTGATTTTTTATTCAGTTCAAGGCCTCACGTTTCACACAGCATCATTCATTTGTGCATGTAAGCCACATTGACAGTAAAAGTACCTATTGAAGGCCATACAACCAGGAGTAACTTTAATCAAAGGCAAGATGAAGACAAGTGGAAACTTGAAATAGGCATGTTGAAAACGAATGCAATTTGTTACTGTCACCATTGGTAAAATTAATTTCAAACCAAGTCCATATGTAGCACATGCTATTAGTTTTATCCTTCACTGCCTTCCTTTACCTGGAGTATGATATGAATTCACAATATGGGGCATTGATTGTCATGTACATCACATTCACAAAATGAGGCACACCACAATAGCAAACATATATGTAAAATGTTTAATATTTGGTGGTTACATTGGTGTTAAAAATGTGAGAAGACTGTTTCAATGATTTAACCGTTATATGATGCCGTACAGAAAATAACACAATTTAAAAACATAGAATATATGATTTATACAAGCTAATTACCAAAAGAAGTGAGAAAGTACATTCATATTTAATTGAACAGCTCAGATAGGCTTCACTGTTTCAGTTGTAAAGTAATACTCTGGTCAACTGACAAGACTGTAGTATGATTAGACAAGCAATCACAGCTTTTGAAGAACAATGACTTTCTGTGGAAACTGTTTATTTGGGCGATGATAAGTGTAATGAAGGTGATCTTAACCTCCTCTGTAACATCTGTCTTTAAGTATTTTATAGTATACTATAAGTATTTTATTTAGTTTTTGGTTGTGTTTGGTTGTGAAAACTAGGCACTTTAAAGATTAGTGGAATAACTTCCAGAAATACATTTCAACACCATTAGCTAATGGTTCATGTTTATTTAATGTCCATTAATGTATTTAATGTTTATATGTGTAAAAATATCTGTTTACATCCCCTGTTGATTGGTGGGTCTTGATTGGAGTGGGTGGTCACCTATAAAAAGGATACTTACTCACTCAGAACAAGAGAGTGGTTAAGGAGACACCATGTTACCTGTAAGACAGGGGTCCTATCCCTAATTGCTTCAATGTGTTGAATAAACACAGAGTGGATCTGCACATCTTCTCTGTTGCACGCCTCCTGATTTTTCCAGCCGCTAAAGCCATCGATGACGATAACATCCATCCATCCATTACCGTTACCGCTTATTCCCTAATGGGGTCGCGGGGGGGAACTGGAGCCTATCCCAGTGGTCAATGGGCGAGAGGCGGGGTACACCCTGGAAGGTCTGCCAGTCCAGAGCAGGGCCACACAGAGACACACAAGGACAAACAACCACACACACTGACACTCACTTCTAAGGGCAATTTGGAATGTCCAATCAACCTAACATGCAGGTTTTTGGACTGTGGGGGGAAGCCGGAGAACCCGGAGAGAACCCACAAAGACACAGAAAGAACATGCAAACTCCATACAGAAAGGTCCTGTGTCCCCTGGGACTCCAACCCAGGCCCCCCTTGCTGTGATGTGATGGTACTGACCACCACACCACCGTGCTGCCCATGACAATAACAGTAAATGACAATTTAGGTGATTTAATTCCTTCTCATTCTCGTCACATCGGACCCATTCAGCTGCATCTACAGTTTTCAGAGGCTCTCTCCTTCTGTTCAACTTGCAGAACTCACATGCATATTTCCATTTTATCAGAGGAGCTGTAATGAACAGATCTCAGATTACTGTTTGATGTCGTCTTTAATCCTTCCAGTCAGGCAACTGAGACACCTTCTGGACTGCCTCTGCTGAGCAGATTTGGATCAGGAGAGCTGGGACTGCCTGCCAATCAACACAATAAGTCTTCAGCATACGAACACCGACTCATTCAGGATGCAGGAAATAGCCTAATAACTAAAGTACGTTTATCTATAAAACACCACAAAATGCTGATTAGTCAGTCCATACAGTATTCCATTTGCAAATTGTTTGATAAATTGTGAATATTGTGGGAATTTTGGTTATATTTCAACGTGTGAGGGAAATAGTTTTTATCTTTGATTTATCTGTTATCCAAACAGAATAAAGAAGAATCCATTAATCATTACAAAAGCATTCCAGGGCTGGTTGTGCAGATGCCAAGATTGTTTCATAGCTTAACATACATCCCACTGGCACTTAGCATGCCTGCATAGTAAATGAAATAGACATAATGAACCGTAACTACTTCCCACTTTGTTCATACTCCCTGAATAATTGGAATAAATTGGTATAAATAAGTTAAAACAACCGCAATTATCACTTCAAAAACATAAGAATAAAACAAAAACAGTGTCAGATGTAAAATTAATGGGTATTTAAAATAAACATGTCAAGTAAATAGCTTTGTCAAATGAATATCCAGTTTACTCATAATCCATTATGATAAAAAAGAAATGTGTAACATATACATTTAAAAAGAAATGTTACTCTGTGTAATTCAACAAAAGCTACATTTCTCTTAAATTTAAATAAACGCTGTGGTAATATGTGCAGAACATACTACAAAGCATCTGTTTTCCTAAAAATAGGTCTCAGTGTCAACATATGTTTCCTGAAAAGGTGTTTTACATTGCTGGTGCCAACACAGATGCCAAAGTTCCCCATCTGCTATGTTTTACCCCTTGTTTTCCCTTTATCTTTGTAAAATACAAAATGCATGATAATATGTTGTGTATGGTATTAATAAATAGCTGTTTGATATGTGTGGCTTTATTTTAATTTGATTAAAATGCTCATATCTTCATGATTAGATGTATTAGTGCATTAAGTAACCTATCCCAGTCAGATGAGTTCATGCCAGTACGGATCACTATGAGCCAATAAAGAAAGCCATATGATATTTCCAAACCTGCCAAATGCTATGTGATGTGCTCTGAATGAGGGGCCACATGGCTCAAGATAAGAGGAATTTTACTTTAAGTTGTAATAACTCACTGTTATGACATGTTCATATTATTAAACTAAATATTCTGAACATTTTGGTGACAGTTATCAAGTTGTTCATTCATCTGTCCCCTGGGACCTTTTCAACCTTGGAACCCTCTGTACCCGGATCAGGAGGAAAACATCTGTTTTCATGGGATGTGAAACCAGGTTTCTTCTATAAATATAGGTATGTTTACTTTAGTTTGATACCCAAACGGTCTACATAAGGTTTGTCATTGCATAGTGATCCTCCATTTGATTCGGTCATGTCGTTTTCATGTAGGAAACCCAGAGAGATTCCCAAGGCTGAACAGGTTCAATCTGGCACGTGTTTCACTGTAAGTCAAGGATTCCTTGTCCTTGACTCATGGTTCATGAGCCAATAGCAAGCACGCTAATGTTGGGTCATTATTCAGCGCTATGACTCATAAACAGACATAAAGATGACATGGCAGTGTAAACTCTCCATGCTACAAGCCTCAAGATATCCAGAGAGCATCCTAGCTTTAGAATGATTAGCTTCTTATTCACACCATCCTGATGTTTAGATATCTTTGGGTTTTATGTTTTTTTATTTAGTTTTTTCTTTATATAGATTCCAGTTTTACTACCCGTTCGTAAAATATACTGTCACAGAGAGAAAAATTTACTCCTATCCTATATTCTGCCACACCCAAGATGATAAAAAAGCCTCTTTTCCTTCCTTCCTATTTCAGATGAATGTAAAGCACATATCTAAATCATCCATCCCTCCATTATTGTAACCGCTTATTCCCTAACAGAGACATACAAGGACAAACAACCACACACACACTCACACTCACTCCTAAGGGCAATTTGGATTGTCCAATCAGCCAAACATGCACACAGACACAGGTAAAATGCAAACTCCACACAGAAAGGTCCTGGGTCCCCCGGGGACTTGAACCCAGAACCCTCTTGCTGTGAGGTGATGGTGCTAACCACCACCATGCCGCCCTATTTAAAGCAAACTGCCTATATTGCATTTATTATGACTAAAAAATCTACATGATCTGATTATGTGTGTAGAAACACTAAATGCCCTTCACACATGCTTCTTAAAAAGCTTAATCTTTGAGTTCAATTTGACAAAAGGTTCAGAAGGCAAAAGGGCAAAGACTGAATTAAAGCCTGCTCAACCAATTATGTTCTTCCTGCCAACATCAATTTAAGATAAAGTGAGTAATCTGGGCAATAGATTCAAACTTTCCTTTTTGAGTTCACTGATAACAAAAAAACTTATCCATACACTTTAATAACTTCTAAGAGAGATACATTACTATGCATTTCCAATTATACATTGTAACTTGTACAACATACTCTACCAAGCACCAGTGTAAAGTTTAATTAAGATTCCTGAGCTGAAAGCAAACATTAACACATGAGACGTGTGCACATATGCTCACTCTTACCTCATAAGGACCTTTTCCTAGTATAACCACGCTCAGCTTGTCAGGATGATGACAGCCCTGTTCTTGTGACACACACAAAAAAAGCCCATCTCTTTGGTCAGTGCTTCTGCAAACAACATCTTAGTGATTTGTAAGTATAAGTTAGAGTGAAGCATTTGCTCTGACTGAGAATTGGGGAAATTATACAATCCTACTTGAGCAGCAGCTTGCCCAGTACAATGCAACCCCACTCAGATACAAGCCAGTTCTTTAGAGTTAATCTTACTCCCTGGCTGTGTGTGTTCAGAGTAAATGCAAAATTACCAAAAAACTCAACCAACTTCCCAGATGCACAAGCTTGTGTGTGTGTGTGTGTGTGTGTGTGTGTGTGTTGACAGACGTTTGGTTCAGGTAGCCTTTAAATCTGTGTACTAATGTTTTCAATATCACCCAATTTAAAAGAGCAATGTGCAGAAATGTTGAGTAAAAAACTGTGGAATGGGTATTTGAAGAAATATACTGTTTTACTCTTACTTAATATGTCCAAAAAACATCTGAATAGCTGGGTCTTGACCCGTAATTGTAACTTTATTTAATTTTATACATGTAATTCTAGGCACTTTTTTTCTTTTGGCTGGGTTTTTTTGCAGCTGTTGCACTCTAACTGCAAAGTGGGTGTCTCGATTCACTGCTCATCCCAGTATCATTGGGAAAGACACTGGATGTGTCAGTGGCCCTGATGTGTTCATTGATTTTTTGATTCTTTAACAAGAAATGAGTTTGTATGACTAGGTGAGAAACACCCACTGAAGGGCATTCTTCACCCCCTCTCTCAACTATTGTGAATTGCCATTTCTCCCTCAGATAATCACATTCACTCTCAGAATGACAAGCTCAGAGCTCCTCTTCCACCTGACCTGGATATTACGGAACAATGGGATTGAAATCATGCACCTTGGTGAAATTCAAAGACAAGTTCCACTACACCACAAGGTATTGTAGTCAGGGAAATCTAGAATAGAACACTTATTGAGAGAGAAAATAGGAACAAGAGCAGTCTCAATTAGAGAAATGCCCTGACATCTATGATAAGGGATTGGTCAATCATGAAGACAAAACGGAAAATGTCTAAAGTAGAAATTCTCTGGAGCTGGTGGTAAAAAGCACCAGGTTTCTGCCCTTAGATATTAAGATAGCTGAATGTTCCCACCACCCAAAAAATATTTAATTCAACTTCTTTATGGGTATAACAATACGTCTTTGGGGATTTTATAAGACATAACTTGCATGTATTAAGTGAATTATACATCGTTTAAAGAAAAAAGCACAATTAATTTCAGTTCAGTCTGAAACTATCATACGTACGGCTGTCAGTGGGAAATATAATTCATTACTAAATTAAACATATTTAAGCAAATTCATGAGGCAAGTACAGCATCACGATAAAAAAATAGCAAACGTTTCTGCTCGCCTCACATACACGGCAACAAACACTATCCATTGTGTCCAGGAGTAACATTGACAGTGTTTTATTGGCTTCTGAAACCTCTGACTTTGAGTTTTATGCAGTGAGAAAACAGAGTGAGAGGCCAATGAAAACTGGAATACCTAATCACGCTGCGGAACTCTCCCCCCAGTTTCAGAGGAGCATGACAATTTGGCTCCTTTACAACTCCTGTTTGCTCAGGACTGCTGATGTTGACGAAGCAAAGCTCATGCTGTCAGTGCCTATTGTCATGACAACCGCAGAAAAACACTGGAGGTCCCAGCAGCTATCAGCTGACTTCGGGTTCCCGTGGTCATCATCCAAGCGCAGATTACTTTTGCTGCTCCTACGTCTGGAGGTTACAAAATTACAATAAAAATAAAAGCGTGGACCAATGATGGCAATGTGTCAACAAAGTTGGTTGTATACTTATTCATCTTCATCGGACTTTGAGGGCCTACAAGGTCACCGGCAAGTAACAAAACAGAAAGCAATTTTAAGAGAGGGGAAAAGAGTACTTTGTTGTAATAATAGTCATCTCTTGCTGGTGTGAACAAAAGGTCATGTGTCTTTTGATTGTGAGCTTTTGCTCGCTGGCGGGTCAAAACATATGGTATGCAGCTTAGTATTGTAGCAGCTGACTAAACTTTTAAAAAAGGTCAATCGTTTTTCCAAAGGCTTTTGTGTCAGAAAGTTGTTTGTACGTTGTATGCTTGTCCTTATTCGTCTGGACTCGGGGAAAAAAGCAGCAAAGCTGTATTAGTTGGTCATCCTTAATATTAAGCCAAACTTATCGGCTCAATCAAAGTCAGTTTTACAACAGCTTAAATGCTGAATAATCTAATGTCTGATGCTGGGTCACAACATAGCAGCTTACCTTCCCGGTGTTAGACATGCAGACAGGTTTGAAACAACATTACGCCTTCTTCAGCCTCACTTGACTGGTTACCTTGTCTAAAATGGATTTAAGGTTTTATCATTTGACATCCAGTAAGTCCTTTGCCCGATGCATCCTGCTAAACCCCTGCATATTCTCGTCTTTGTGGTTTAAAAACCACGGGAAAAAATAAAGGGGGAAAGTACATTTTCAGTTGCTACTTCTAAAGCTTTGAAACAGATTAACCCTTTCAATCTGATCAGCCTTTAAAGATTGGCCACTTTTTAATCCTTGGCAAAGACTCATGGCTTTGACCTGGAACATAATCCAGTTTGAGTAGAGATTTACTTTTTATTTCTGTTTTCTATATATTGTACTGGATCAAGTTTTCTGTTTTTCCCATCTATTTCCCAGGTCACTGTCTGCGACTTTGACATGTATTTTCTAAAAATAAACATGAACTTTGGGACTGTTCAGTGGATGCATTGGGGCTTGGGTTTACCTTCTCTATTCATTCTGCATATTTTGTTGCTTTAAATTGTGCAATAGGATCAAGGACGCTGCTAATTCCTCAGGTGACAATAGAAGACAACTGGATAGTTCGGGTAAACTTGACACAGTAACGAATCTTTGAAAGGATATTAGGATTTTATGAAAGGTGTCAAAAACATTATGAAAAACAGTTGTTTGATAGCAGAAAATACAGTTTTACAGGAATTCATCACAGCCAAGGCATCGCCAGTAAGAATACACATAAATGTATTATTACTGAGCATGAAAAAAGATTCTAGTCCTTTGATCTCCTTCCTCTCTAAAGGCCTGTCCAGTCTCTCTCAGCAGGGAAGGATCTGGCATGCTGTTCATGTCTTAAATGTGAAGGGGTCCATGAGTCAAAGGCTCACATTGGTTTGAGCACATATTTATTCAGTCATAGATCCCCTGCTTAATCCCCCTTGCAAACAGTCTCAATCAAATGCAATTTTCAAAGAAAGGTTCTCAAATTAAAAGTAAATTATACTGTCAATGATGGTAATAAAGTAACAATAACAATAACAATAATCATTCAAATTTACGATAAGACAGTAAAGGCTTCTGAATTAAAAAAATATTACCATCTAATCACTACTTTGAAATGAAATACTGTTTATTTAGGTGGATTAACAAAGTTAATCTATGCATGGATTATCTTTGTTAATCCATCCATTAGGTACAATTAAAGTCCCCTTGAGCAATTGCAATTTAAATCAAATTATTAAAGGCAAACACAAACCAAGTCACTTAATGTTGATGTGATAATTGTGTGGTTGTAGTGAGATATTTGGTCTATGTCTGAGATTGTGCGGATCTTATTGAACTTGTGTTGCCAAATGATACTGCAGAGACAGAACCCTGCTTCAACAGGGAGTGATTGAGTGGTGGAACAAAATGACTAAACTTTTCCTGGTAATCGCTTGAATTTCAGCAGCCTGTCTAATATCAGGCAGTATTGTGGTTTGAAGGATTTTGTTTTAATGAAGACTTTTCACATCTATATGCAGAGTGGGATTTACCATTTTTCCAGAAATGACAATGTCACATTTATGGAATAGTAACATAAAAGAAAATATGCACAGGGTTTTTTTTCCTCTTTTCTTTTGAAGAGAGTAATTCCATATAATAGCCCATTAAAGTGGTGATGTGTTCACTGAGTTTGATTATAAGGATGAGTCAAGACCAACGTCTAGGTATCATCCCCAGCAATTATTCATCATGATCAAGTGGCAGCTTCTCTACACCACTCCCTTCTTTCTTAATCATCATCTTTCCTTCCTATGCTGGATCACCTCCAGTTGCTTGTCTATGCCCTGCCCTCTGCTAGAATCTAATCTGTGTGAATGTCCTAGAGTGCTGGCAGCTCTTTCCTCTCACACTCACCACTGATGTAAGAAGACAGCATAATGTTTACTGAGGGACTCTGAATTCATTTGAAACATTGCAAATTGGAACAGGGAATTTAAATCAACACTCATAAAGGGTGACAGTTATGCATTTTTAATCTTTTTCTCGCTTAAACTGTTTTTATAAATATATGCACTCCAGGGCAAACTACCTATATCGTCTTCCTATGTATTAAAATAGAAGTAATCCCAAGTGAGAAGCATCTGGGTTTTCAAAGAGGGCATCAGTTATTGTCAAAAGCTCCATCTCCAAATCAAGCCAATTCTGATTTTTAAAAGGACTACCTTATCAACAGGAAACTGTTTTACTAAAAGATATGTCATTGCAAATTGATGCCATTAAGAAGCCCTTTCACTCCACATCCTGATGTAAAAATCGAACAGGATGTTGAAAAAGGGAGCCACAGAGGCTGTTATGATTGTGCATGGGCTGGCTGTACAGGTAAAAAAGTGAGCAAATCCAGCAGTGTATGATAGATCAGTTTTATTTTCCATAACACAGTGTCTCAGGAGAACTGTACACATAATGTATATCTTTACACACACAGTTCATTTAAATGAGGCTTAGTGTTCCAAACCAATCCTTTTATATGTTGAAATTTTAAATTCCATTACATTCCACAGATTTCCCTTTGGTTACTCAGACCATCCTCTGGGCATCATCCTGGCCTGCCCCCATTAGCGAATTCTTGTCAGTGAGCATCGGTCATAAATAAAATCAGACAAGCATGCACATTCACACAACCTCAGGAACAGAAGACATTTATCATGACACGAGAAGTCAAGTGGCTAAATGCCTAAAATTTTCAACATTTTGATTTTCTTGTTTGTTTTGATGCTTGCTTACACACAAAAAAAGAAATATATAAAGCATTACAAATATTTTCTTTTTTTTTTCCACAAAAGCCATTTATGACACTAAGATACACACTCCGTAGCCACACTGAATAAATTACATACTTGTTTATAAATACCACATCTTTAGCATGGATGTTCTGTAACAGCATCAGGTCAGCGTGATATCTTATGAAAGATTTTTAAGGGTATGATTAAATTCATGCCTAAAAGATTACAGGCAGCAGACAAACAGAAAGTGCTACCTGGCTCTTATGAGCTGTGGACATGTAAGTGGCCACAGAGTGTTAATATTTATCAGAGGAAAAGCACTTGTGCTTTGCAAATGTCTTACTGCTTTTTCCCTTAAAATGTTTGTTTGTACTCACAGCCTGGAATAGTGTACTGTAGATGACTTTCTTTTTTGTAAACACTACAGGAGGTAAATACACAACCGTAATTCACTTTTTCATGCCATTCCTTGGACAGCGGTGCATTCAGTTACGCTCCCGATGCTTATCAGTTCCTTTCGATATTGGTGACGGTACGTTGGCTGCAATTTGATCATTCACAGCCCTCTCTTTAGTCGTCAGCTGGTGTCGTCATGCTGTTAAATAATCTGTTAGTGGCACAAACACACACACACACACACACATTCACACACCACACTCACAGAGGAAGAAAGAATAAAGGGAACAAACTGCATACTGTATAGCAAGTCCGTCTGGATTGAAATAACAGACATGAACAGCAATGAGTCACAGCTGACATGGTGATCACGTGTCTGCCTATAAAAACTATAGATGGGCAAGATTCATCAAAGGAGTGCCATGAAGATCACAGATAACAGGGGTGGGGGAGTTGTTTATGTGGAGGATGTTTGAATTGTTATCCTTCACACAATAAAAAAAAAATAGCAATGGTTTTCTGTGTCCCACACCACAGATGAGCAACGTCTCTGAGTAATTGATTTAATTTAGTTGAATTAAGACTTCTGATAGAGAATCTGGGGATCAGCAGGGTGTTGTGTAATTAGGAAACTCTGGATTTATGGTGGCAAACAAGTTTACAAGTCTAACAAAGTTCAAACCAAGAACTACTCCTTTGCCCAAGCCCTGATCACGCTACACAAATAAAAAGTCAAAATTAACAGGGAATTATTTAAGAAGATGACAACCACGCATGAATGCAGCGAGCTGAGGGGAGGGTACAAGAGACTGTAAAATAAGTTTTAATGGGCAGACACAGGGTGTGTGACCTCTTTAAGGACAGTCCTGACGGGGAGAAAAGTTAGCTGTCATAGCCTTTACATCTTGTTTGTTTGTACTTTTTAAAAAGCAGAAATATATGTACACCCTTACTAAGAATATCATTATTTTTTCAAACTTACTTGCAGGAATAAAATCATATATATATAAAAACAAGTTTTTATACATTTACACTCTTCGTGCAGCCACGCCGATAACTTCATTGGTTGCGGAAAACTCCATTTACACTTTTCCCTCTTGGTGTAAACATTCTCCAGGACAGCAATCCAACCCTAGGACACATTTACTATCACAGGATAGTTCCACCAACTGACAGAGTGGTCAGTGCAGTAAAAAGTAAAGCTGTGAGGTTGTGCTTTACTGTATCTGATAGGTATGAACATGTCAATCACATTCAAGTTAAAAAAACAGTGAAAAGCAAGCCATTTGGTGACATGGAGGAATGGATCCAAATAGGGGATGCAGACAGAACAAAAGGAACATAAATGAACATGGTTACATAATTTCACTATAGGGCATATAGAAAAAAAGATAATATTTGTTCTTCTCTTTCATCAATTGTGTCTCATGCCTGAGGTCTTCACACAAACCTCTGCACAATAATGCAGAGAATACCTTCAAAAGACAATTGTCCTGAATACATAAAAAGAAGCAGTATGAAGGCAAACCAGGTTTGCTCAAGGGGCTTATAACAAGTAGAAGCTTTAGCACTTGCCGTCATATTTTCAACTTTGACACTATCGTATTGATTGTAAGGCAGTGTTTTTTTAAAGAAAAAAAAATTACATTAAGGGAGCAAAGGTGTTTTTTTTAGAATTTCCCTTGCAACCTCGTCACAAGGTGTTTGTACACCTTAACGCCTTCACCTGTACACGTTTCTTTGGTTTTAAACTGAAGTCTTTTTTTCCTCCAAGTGCATCTAAAACATACTCCAGAATTTTTCATTTAGCTCATCCACCCTTCTAATTTTCTTATCTAGTCCTGTCTTTTCTGTAAAAAACTTTTTTCTGCCTTTTTTTGCACCACAAATGCCATTATTATTTTCCAAATATTTTATCTTTATATCCATTGGTTTTACAGTTGCCCTGTGGAAATCCACTGTGTGATTTTGAGCTTTGTCTCCGTTACAGCATCCTTCCCGGCCTATGGCTTTGCACATTCTACCCTGTTTAGGAGCACACATGTGCTGCAGAATGAATTAAGATGGTAAAGAAGCAAGAAGGAGATTTTTATTCACAGCTTGTTTTGTCTAGGATGTTGTGCAATATAAAGCTGAGTTCATCATAGTACACTGTAAAACAAGTGTTTTGAGGCAAACTTTGTGCCAGATATGCAAGAGTTTGTTTTAGATGCACTTTGCGAATATAGTCAGTATATGGGAAGAGAGGTTAAGCACTATCCAAGAAGAAACAGTTAATTGCGTGGGATAATAGAGTTTCAAATATATAAAAAGCACATTTTGAATACATCTCCAATAACAATATACCACAGTTAAAAAACACACTAACAGTAATTTACAAAATATACTTTGAAAATGTCTTCAGACTCCCCCATATGGCAGCCCATCAACAGCAAATGTTTAGGACAAGTGTGTATCACAACAAAATGTTCCATAGGCACCCTGAGATGGGAATATAGATATGAGCTCAACAATCCACTCTGTTTGAAACACTCGCCAGTGAAGAGACGATGGATGTCACAAATTTCACCCATCAAATACGACTAAGTGACCCACTCTTTGTTTTTCTTTGTTTTAGATCCACAGTGAAAGCATAAAAAAATGTGTCCCTGCTATTTTATTTTTCTTCACAATAAATTAACTTCGTTAATTACTAAGGAAAATGCTTATCTATGAAATTAAAAGCTAAATATTTGCATAAGTATCTCAGAATGAAGGTAACGCATATTGTGTAGCATATGATGTAGAATGGCAGAGGAGCCCAGTCTGGGTTTGGAAGATGGGATTGAATGTATCCAAACTGAGATGGCATTAGAAAATCCTTAACCTCTTTTGTTTTCCTACAGACTGGAGACCAACATTGTTTGATTCTGTTACAATAAATCAGTCCTGTGCTGTGTCATCTTACAACACAGCTGTCCAAGGGAGATGGGAGTTGCTTGACCGGTTAGAATGGTCAGACACGACTGTCTGATATCTTAAACTGTGACACCTACGTTGCTCTCGATTGCATAGCAAAGTGTTAGTGTGCATAAAGAATCATCCCCATGCAGCTGCACTTGGCTATTTGGTGAAACTGAAGATATTTATTGCCTTGTGATTTTGGTCTGATCTGTTGACATCAGTGTATGAACACCTGCTGCACTTGTCTGAATGTCACAGCAAGCCTGCCCAGCGCCGCGGACATTCTCCTGCGGTGGAGGAAGTGCTCTGGCTCTCTATCTAAAAAGATCAGAAAAAGATCAGCAAAATTAAACATCTGTGTCTACAATGCCAAGCTGCCATTTTCAGAATCGTGGAACTGTTTGGTTCTCCTTAATAGACTGATATTAAAATGTTTAGTTATAAAGTTTCACCCAAATACTTTACTTGTAAATGTACTAGGTTATGCCCACCTCTGGTGATGTCAGGCGCTGGAAAATTAGAAATTAGAATTAGAAATTATATTTATAAAGAATAATTGCAGTAAAGTCACTTAATGGCCAAACTGCAGCAGCTGGGAAGTTTGGTGATGTACAGGCTTATGGAAAAGCAGTGATACCCAAGTAGGCATCCTCCACGTGCTACATCAGATGCATATGACTTGGAACGTAAAAACAGACTTTGATCATTAGCACCCACTACATTGTTTGGTGCTAGTTCTGACTTGATTAATTTCAACATTAAGATAACTATCCTCCTGAATGAATTTACTATGGTAATTACTAAGTTTCTGTTTCTTGATCTTCTCAGTGCAAGACGGTCAGACTAGGCAGTATAAAGTGTACGCTACTGCAGCATTTAGGTTAGGTGTGTAAATCTGACCATGTTACTGCCACCATATAAAACTCTGATATTACATGTACCGTCAGTCTCATATTTCCTCCTCCTTTACTAATAATCTACAGCATTCAGATGAGGCGAGTTGAACTATTTGAGGCTTCTGAAGTTACTAAAGAGAGGTGTGTGTTTACTAGTGGTGGTTACCCAGTTTTGTGAAACATGTCTAAGAGTCTACAGCAGCAGACATTAAAGGATATCACATTTTAAATGTAATAACAAAGTACCATTCAGATTGCTCGCGTAATGATAACAATATGAAACTGCAATGCATAGCTCAGTTCTCCCTACTGGTAACGTTGGTGCAAATCACAGTTTCAAAGAAAGCAAAAATCACCATTTTAAAAGTTAAAAAATCTTCAACAACTCACATATAGGTTGTATAATAGTTCATGTCCCATCTGTGAAGAAGAAAACAAAGCCATGTTTTTCAGTTTCATTTGTTACTTGTTACTCTTTAGCTGCACAACTGCCTGGATGTCACATTAAACAGGAACGACCATTTGACAAGTTCAAGAATCTTTGTTCACTCGATCTCTGACTGAATCGTTGTTGTTCAGTGGTGGAGGCAATGACTGCTTGCTCCTCATGCTCCTCCCGTCTGTGGCGGCTCTTGATGTCTCCGTCACAAATAGCCGGGTCACCCAGACAGAGGTGACGATGCGTTTGTACTCATTCCTGAAATTCCTGTTAAGTAAACCATAGATGACGGCATTCAGACAGCTATTGAAGTAGGCCATGAAGTAGCTCACCACAAAAAGCCACTCAGGGATGCGGGGAGCCACATGGGCCGGATCTATTGCCACCGCTAAGCCTATCAGATTAAGTGGGGCCCAGCAGATGGCAAACAACACAAAGACCACAAACATGGTGATGAAATTCCGCAAGTCACTTGGTCTGAGGCGAGGGCTCTCTTCAGTCTTCACTTTTCGCCGCACCTGCACGTGGCAGAAGATGCATGATAGAAATTAAGACTAGATTTTGATCCTCCTTTCTGCATAAGAAAGTGCACAGAAACAAAAACCCAGACATCAAATCCTTTTAAGGAACTTGTTAACCTATCTGATTCTTAAACTGGTATCGGCAAAGCTAATAACTTTACTAATTTTCCTAAGCTTTCAGGATTTGTTTTAGACCTATGCTTTCTAGTAATTACTAAAAGCTGTACTTCAGAAAGGATTTATCTCAGAGGATCACATATTCTGTTGCTGTCTTCTGATATTTAAAACCTGACTCCATCCAGTAATTGGTCTTTTATTAGAAAACAAACTTTAAAAAAACTGCCCCGAAAGTGTTTTCTTAATCAAAAGGGCATTTTGGATGGTGTTCTCTATCATTTGAAACTGGTGTCAAGGTGACCGGTAAAAATTCAAAATTTCAAGACAGAAACAACTATTTTCAGCAGACCTACCTGAATCACAAGAACCCAAATGCGTAGATAACAAAAAGTAACCACTGCAATGGGGACCAGAAAGTGGACCACCACCACGGCCACCGTGTAAGAGCTGCTGACATTCTGGGCGAAGGTGCAGGAGTAGACGCGCGGGTCATAGCGCAGAGAACCAACGAATAAATTCGGAACAATGGCCACGACTGTGAGCACCCAAATTAAGGCAACAAACATAAAAGTGTTGCGATAGCTGTACAGTTTGCTGTAGGAGAATGAGTGACAGATGTAGCAGTATCTGTTGACCGCGATCCCAGTGATGTTGAAAATGGAACCGATAACACTCAGTCCCATCAGGAAACCACTGACCTGAAACAGAAAGAGAGGGGGTTGTTTGTGTTGTTTATGTTAGGGGGGGGGGTAATATATTCTATTCATATTTACCTACAGACAGGCAGGTAGGTAGATAGATAGATAGATAGATAGATAGATAGATAGATAGATAGATAGATAGATAGATAGATAGATAGATAGATAGATAGATAGATGTGTGTGTTCTTACCATGCATTGTGTGTTTCCCAGTCCCCATCCGTCATGGAAAAGAGCATAAAGTACCAGGGGATAGGGGTAGAAAGCCACCACAAGGTCAGCAAACGCCAAGCTCACCACAAAGACATTACCTGTAGAGGGAAACCCAGACAGACAAGGTCCCTTCTCTTATTCCTAAAAATCTTTTACAGTCAGATGAATCATGCTTCGTAATTCAAACATCGCAATTATATTGTTCCATTAACTCTGAATGTATCCTATAAAGCCTGTAATGACTGTGATGATTTCATCATCTCATCAAACCCCATCAATTTCCCTGAACACACTCGGTCCTTTGTTTTTAATCGACAATCCTCACGCGTCTGCAAAATTGAACACACACATCATACTTTATCAGGCACATAGCCACAGACATGAATGAATGTGCATGGCCTTTGAGAATAGCAGCATTTAACCCTGGTTGAAGCCAGTTCTTAATGCTCTTTGTCTTTTTCTGTGAATTGTCCAAACTGAGCAAATACTAGATCTGTGCAAGGGATGCAGTTTTCTTTGTGCCTATCTCAGCATGTCCAGCCTGGTGTGATTGTTGGCAGAGAAGGCCACGATTACAAAAGGTTTGCAGCCTCTACCCGACAGCCAATTGCTTCGCCCCAGACAAAGTTTTATCAGGACTGGCAGAGTCCCTGTTTTGACAGAGTAGAAGGACAACTGTGTGGACACAGCACTTGGGGCATGCAGGTCTTTTTTTCATCTTGTTGCTCCATAGCCTAATCCAAAAATCCCTCAGTGCACAAAATCCAGCGGGTGCATCACATAAATGACACAAAGCTGTGCATCCATATAGTGTGAGCTTAGTAAAAGCAAATTACTAAAGCTGCCCTAATATTTTCTGATTTAAACTACTTAATCCATTCATCATTTTTAGTTTCTCACCTATCAGCTAACTGGGATATCAGCTGCACAGGGACATCAAATCATTCTTATATAGGAATGTACAATACCCATGTGGCACATCCTGGCAACCCATCTACCTGTGTGTTTGTCCACGTTACTGTGTTTGTTAGGGGAGGACACTGCACCGCAAAGGACAGCGAGAAGATGAATAACTTGATCAACAAAAGCAGGCTCAGTCACTGGCATGCCTCCAGATTCTTTGGAGGTTATGTTAAAGACAGAAACATGAACAAAACTGAGAGCTATTCTGAAATATGAAGCAGTCTGTGGTGGATTGAACGGCTCTTGGACAGCACAGGTAATTATACTCTTATTGTCAATAGAAAGATCAACTGGGTCCTTTGTGCCTGCAGAACTTCCATAATTACATGAAGCTTTGAAAAGCTTTTAAATATTGGGGCTTTTAATGTTTAATGCTGATGTTGTCAAATAATTATTTTCTGTTCCTTGTGTTTTGCATCCTGCTCCGTTTTCTTTCTTTCTTCATCCTTTGTTTCGTTTTTCTCTTAGTGTTTGTTCTGGCAGGTGAGTAAATTGCCTCCCTCTTTGGATTCATTAGTGCTTTGACTCCTTCCAACACTAGATTGCTCATTTTGCAGATTTGACTAAATTTGTATTATTTTTCTTATTTTTCTCACTGCTTTACTTTAAGAAAGTATTGCTCTTTTTGCAGAAAGAGAACTACTGAAAACAAAACATGGATCATCTGAATGAAATTCACTGAGAATTGCCTTAAACTGCAGCTCTTTAATCATGCAGATGCATTTGGCTTCAATAGTTAATGCTGGCGTTAAAATACTCACCTCAAGAGTAGCAATAACTACAACTGTAGACTAATGACAGAAAAGAAAAAATACATTATTAATTAATTATTCATGTAGGAAAAGAGGTTGAATAATTTCAGTATTGTCTCAAATTAACAGATGAAACTTGACTTCCTCTGTTCGGTTTCACACAAATATGATAATATAATTCAGTTTTAAAACATTTTACACTCAAATCTTGAAAGATTTCAGTTATACCCTGCTATATTCTATATGGTATACAATAACATTGTAATTTATTAAATCTATTATATTACATTTTCATCAATTTCAGACACACGCAAGTAAGAAAATAGTAAGAAAAAAGCAAAATATGCTATGGATAAAGTATAACCTATAATTATTTTTGCTTAGTATTTTAGTGTTTATAACATATCATAGTATATGTACATATGCAATATTCTTTTTGTCACGTCTTAGATATTTTTTGGTATCTTCATAAATAGATGCTGTAGTTCTCTAAGTATGAGAACTACAGTATAGTTGTTCGTGTGTCGGGCTCAGATTGATGGTTGTGTTTTTTTTTTACAGTGGCATTCCATCCTTCAACTGTAGGAGCAGAAAAAGTCAAATTCACCAGTGCCATGTTAAAGAAAGTACATTTCTTATCTTGAAGCTATGTGCTTCTTACACATTTGGTAGTGCCCCAGCCTTTGTACATTTATGGGCATGAAACTACCCTGGAGCAGTGGCTGAGATCCAATACTTCACTTTTTTTTTGTTTTCCTGCTCGGTGCGACACTGTTTGATTTGTGGTGCAAAGTACCACACCAACAACTAGATAACACTCTCCTTTTTCCATCAAACAAATCATGTTAATATAATGCATAGAGGCTGCATGATAGTATGGTGGTTAGCATCAATCACATCCCGGCAATAGGGTCATTGGTTTGGCTGGAGCCATGTTGTCCTTGTGTATGTGTATGTGCGGGCTTTCTCTGGGCTCCACCTTCCACCATCCAAAACATACATGTTAAGTAAATTGGCACTCTAAGAGCAAGAGGGAGTGTGCGTGGTTGTGGCCTTGTGATAGGCAGATAACTTGTTTATCAGGGCGATAGGACCCACTGACCCCCCACCCCCACTGCCCCCCCCCAAAGGCAGCAGTAAAAATGGATGGATTGATGGAGCTATAAAAAGTGAATTAAACTGTTACCATCACAAATTGATTTGGAGAAAAAAAAAAGAGTTATTGTCATAAAGAAAAAAGAAAACTCTGCATGACTACTAGTGATGGAGAGAGCTCAGTGAGAAAAAGGATGACAGACACACAGAGTTAGCTTTATTGTTGCTATTAATGAGTAATAACTGTCCTGTGCAAGCTGTAACTGAGAGCACAGAGCAGGTTGGTATGGTTGTTAACGGAAAGATTTTGTATTAGTTTTATTGGGATCAGTTTAATAAACCTGGCAGGTTGAATCAAATGTAACTCCACTAGACCTTGCCTGTAACTGTGCAGTTATAGAAGCTATAGAATAAATCCAAGAGAACAAACTATTCACCTTTAATGCAAATATTGGATCTTGACTTAATTACCATTTTTAGTGCTTTTATTCCCACGTGCGCTCATGCGAGATAAAAAGCAGATGCTTGTTTAGAATAAAATCAGGAGTTTTAGTTCAAGTAATTCATGGATCATAGGGATTGTGACACACTGTTATCCACAGGGGAATTCAACTATCAGTATGGTAATCTTTGAATTAACTCTAATGACTCAGTGACTGAGAGTGTGTGTGATGGAATACATTTCCAGCAACATCACACAAATAATTCAATGTTGAAAGCTTCATATGTGTTTGTCTATGCCAAATGCACCATGCTGACTTCATTCATATTCTAAAAAGACTTTCCAATGTGATTATGCTTATTCTGTAACAGAACATTTTAATATAAATTGGATATGAGAGTGAAGGGGATCTTTTAAAAATCCTGTAGTCTTGCAAACGTGACAGATCAAAAATAATCTTTTTGGTCTAGAGAGATTAATGTTCCTTACTAATTACTTTGTGTGGGAGCAAGCATGTGCTACATCAATAATTGAATTTACAGGAGAAGAAAGACACATGTTAACCACTAATTCAGAGTGATACACATTTTTCATAGAAGTATGGAGTGGAACGATAGAGAACAAGGGAAAAAGGCTTGAAAAAGGTGTTTCCAAGGTGAGAGTTTTGAGATTTAAACTGTGTACATACAGTGGGTATGGAAAGTTTTCAGAAAAACTTAAATATCACATCGTCATATTCAGACCCTTTGGTCAGTATTGAGTAGAAGCACCCTTTTGAGCTAGTACAGCCATGAGTGCTTTTGGGAATGATGCAACAAGTTTTTCACACCTGGATTCGGGGATCCTCTGCCATTCTTCCTTGCAGATCCTCTCCAGTTCTGTCAGGTTGAATGGTGAGCGTTGGTGGACAGCCATTTTCAGGTCTTTCCAGAGATGCTCAATTGTGTTTAGGTCAGAGCTCTGGCTGGTTCCCAAGCCACTCCTTTGTTATTTTAGCTGTGTGCTTAGGGTCATTGTCTTCTTCAGTTTAATGATTATGGAGGCCGCTGTGCTCTTAGGAACTTTGAGTGCTGCAGAAATTCTTTTGTAACCTTGGCCAGATCTGTTTTTTGCCACAATTCTGTCTCTGAGCTCCTTGGGTAGTTCCTTTGACCTCATGATTCTTGTTTGCTCTGACATGCATTGTGAACTATAAGGTCTTATAGAGACAGGTGTTTGCATTTCCTATTCAAGTCCAATCAGTCTAATTAAACACAGCTGGACTCCAATGAGGGAGCAGAACCATCTCAAGGAGGATCAGAAGAAATGGAGGGCATGTGATTTAAATATGAGCGTCACAGCAAAGGGTCTGAATACTTATGACCTTTTGATATTTCAGTTTATCTTTTTAAATAAATTTGCAAAAATTTCTAAATTTCAGTTTTTTTTTGTCAAGACGGGGTGCAGAGTGTGATTAATGAGAAATGAGATTAACTTTTTTCATTTTATCAAATGGCTGCAGTGAAACAAAGAGTGGAAATGTAAATCTCAATTTAGAAAAAAGGAAAACATTGGAATTGGACCTTAATTAAGACCTTAATTTCCTCATTGTAGGAACCTCATCAGTAATTCTACTGATCGTGTGTGGAAACATATTTCACTGATTTTAAGCCTGAATGGGTTCTGTATAAATCTTTTCTGAATTATCACATTGTATTTCAAATTCAAACATTCACTCACCTCCAGCACAGCATAGATAAGTTTATTTTGAACAGGAAGAGCTGCACACGCTCCTATTTCTAAATATTCAGTGCATTATCACATAGCTTAAAAAGGTTGAAATGTGTCATCTGTGAAATGACCCTATGTCCCATCACTCTGACATAACAAGAAAAAATAATTTTATCATCTCTGTTTTGGATGTCCAGCTGCCGTGTAAATTGAGATCCGTCGTAGTGTGTGTGTGAGTGAAGCACTGTTTCAACCACTACTTTTTTTTCAGTTCATTTAGTATACCATATGTTGTTTTACTATCAAACTATTCAAAACACATTACAGGCTCCTATCAACATTACAGCAGCACACTTATGTTTTAAGGATCTAGTTTAGATCATATTTGAGTGAATTTGTTGATGAAGGGGAAAATGCAGTGATTCTCTGAGGGGTAAATTGTGGTAGTTTTGCCAGAATATTTCTAAGTAAGCAGTGGATTTAAATGTAACTTATTTAGGGATATATCTGGGCTTTATAGAGGCCACAAAACACAAATGCAACAGAAACTGTCTGACTATTTTTCCTCTCTGCCATTGAAGTCACCAAGAACCTGAGAGACCAAGTGCAAATTCAGCCTCTCCATAATAGCTGTTGATGTTGCTGAAAGTGGGACAGTGCTCAGCAATTTTTCCAAGATAAAGGATAGAAAACAAATAAACAAGCCAGAAAAAAAAGCGAGCAAAGAATTTCTCTTTGTGCTTCAGATGGTAGCTTTTTCAAACAGCTCTGACGGCACTTTGAGAATGCATTGGTAGTGGCAATCTGGCTCCTGTACGTCCAGGACAGCTGTAGCCGCCTGCCTCAGTTTCTTTAGAGTCGTCTGCTTGATAGGAAGCAGCACACATTTGACAAAAGAGCAAACAAGTGTCTCATATGTGGGGAATGCACGAGACGCATACTGAGACACCTGTGAGAATTACTGAGCCATCTGTTTGCTATGGATTATGATGATGATCACACTTCATAATAATTCCTAAATGAAAGTCTAAGACCAAACATTCTAATCTTGTTTTAGGCTTTAGAGCTATGTTAACTTTGGTTAGATTACACTGCGAGTTAACTCACCCAGAATCCCTGAGGTAAGGAGTATAATTTGGATAACCAAGTGTTCATAGAACTTAATCTTTCTTTCTTTTTTCTTCCAAATTTCCAGATGAGAGCACATGCACAGTTGGAAGTGTTGAGTTTAATCTGCAGTAGCAATTTGCATAGTACAGTGGAAACAGATATTTTTTTACATAGCTTCTTGTTTTTCTTTCTTTTTCCTGCCTAATGAACAGGTTGGATTTTCCTCACACTGAAGTTTGGACAGCTCTTCACGTGGTTATTCACGTGTTCATAATTGCATATGGAACCGTTGACAGAAACTTAATCTTCTTTGACAAAGGAATGCGTGAATGATTACTGTAATGAACAATATTAGAACAAAAAAAAATGGCTATGTGCGTTTTCCCTCCATGGCTGTAAGCCATTCCCCTGGGGAAGCGATTGCAATGATTTTCCTCTCATTAGCTTTTTCTCATGTCTTTCCTGTGGGAGGACATGCTAGGCAGATTTGCCTTGTTTGCATTTAAATTTGTTTTTAGGGAAGGAGCAGTGGAAGAAAATAGATTGTTAAGTCCAGAGAGAGTGATGCAGAAGAAAAAGTGGTCAGGCATTATAAAAGGTGCATTTTCAAGTGGAAAGGTTGAAAGTAGAAATCCAGTCTAATTTAAGACGGATAAATATGCAATTCCCACATTATGTGTTGTGGACAATCGAAAATGCTCTTATTCTATTTCATAATGAAGCTGTCACCTTTAGTCATTTCTTGAATCAGCTAAATGGAAGAAAAAGACACAGAGAGCAGAGCAAGAAAAAAAGTCTGTACAGATTAATTTACACAGATGGCAAAAGGCTAATGAAGAATAGAAAAATTACTATATTTAAAAGGAGTTTCAAGTTTCCAGAAGGACAGAGCTGTTAGCAGTGGTTGAAGACAACAAAGAACACAAGATAATAGAGTAATATTCTTTTTCTCATGGTGTTGTAGACAAACCAGTAAACAATCTTGTCATCGCCACTATTTGCCATCGTTTGTGCAGGGCATGTTTGTCCATGCATGAAATTCTCTGTGCCAGCATCATCACTCTGCCCAATCCACTTTTTTTCAGACGTATCAGGCTCCATGTGACCACTTTACATCCCTCTAATCTATTCATTTTATCAACGTAATCATTGAGAGCTAGCTCTGAATACCATGATCTACCATCCATCCCTTAAAAATTCTCAGATTTCCCAGGGAATGGTAGTTGTTTCCTTGAAGTGGTGCCCAGGCCCTGTTACGAATAGGAAATTTAAGCCAAAGGAGTCTCAGGTTGCAACAACGCAATGAAAAGTACCTTTAGTAGTACTCTTTATCATCCTCTTGACATATTAGAGAGTTCGCAGTGAAAAAACAACACTTGGAAAGTTCGAGTCTGTCCTCGCTGTTCAAAATTTGTATGCTGTCACTGGATAACAGCCATCACCTCAGGCACACAAATATCTGGAGTTTGTGCAGCAGCAAGGACAAATATAGCCTCAACATCCCAATGTGCATTTTATATAGCTCACCAAGTTTTCTGTTCCCAAATACTTAGCTTGAGCCACACATTTATTTGACCCTCCAGAAATTTCTGTTGAAGTCAGCCCGGTTTAAGTTAATTGGTACAAACATCCCTGGGGTTACATTTAATTAAAAATACGGGAGGATTCATCATATAACAAGTTATTTCGATTTGACAATTTTAATTCACCTGGAAATTAGCACTGGATTGGAACTAGATGAAAAACATCAAACAACATTCACTTAAAATGGCCATTTCATCAAACACAGAATGCGTGCTTTAAGATGGTAACTGTGTAACGGGTTTTCATGCATATTTAAAGGCCATAAAAATAAAAACTTAGTTAAAATTAAATTACATTTTCAGGAATTCTTGGTTTTTGATCCATGTGAGGTCAATTCTGTCCTTATTTGTTTGAATACTAAACTATACTAGAATACTACACTATATTTTTAATTTCCCTGGGGAAAAGAATTTATAAAATTCAATCTAACATAATCTCTATGCATTATTTTCCAACATTACATAAAGAAAGATTAGTCTTAGATGTAAAATTACGGGAAAGAAATCAACACCGAGTGTCTGTATGAGAGTGAAAACAAAGCACCTTCATTTATGACAAAAATCCAACACTTTACCATTATTATGTAAAAAATTTCATTTTCGATTGATTAAAAAAAATCTGAAAACAAAATGTGTTTTACGCTTCTTTTTGAAAAATTGAAAAACCTCAGGTTAAACCTCAGATTTTTGCTTTCTCTTTTCTAAACTAATAACTGTTCGGTGCAAAGTACTCAGATCCCCTTAATAAAGGGATGTTAACCTCAGTAACAATGTTGACCCTCGACTTTTAATACAATGAAAAGGTCCGTTTCCATTAGTACCTACTCAGTGCAGCAAGGCTCTACATGGTATTTTTGTATTAAACACAAAGGGCTGATACAGTTACCGTTTCAGCACCTTCTCAGCAGACTGCCAGGCTACTGAGAAGCCAGTGAGCCATGTAGGGCTGCGTAGGCACGAATGAAATACCCCCATAAGAGACTGAAATGGCTGAAATTTGATGGTTCAGGTACAGCTAACACAATAGTTCAGATATTTTAATTACAGGTGACAAAGCAACTTTCATATTTTCAAAGGAGGAATTCTATAACTATGGAGGGTAAGGGTTACATTTTTCAACTTGCATGTTGGTGGTGGTGCAAATACCACGATTTAATTGGTGGACATAGCTGAAGGTGCATACCATCGTGTTGGGGTGTAGAGGAAGTTGAGCTTTAAAATTCTTTTCAACAGTGCCCTCTATGTTTGCATCTGTGCTGCACAGAGGTGAAGCAAAGCCATTGTTCACACGACCTTAAGGAAAAAAAATGGATCTAATTCATATTGGACGTTGTAAATATGCAGACAAATGGCGGATGGTGATATTTATTAGAGCAGACCCCTCATCAGCTCTAGCTCAACTCATTGAAGAGCAGCTTCATACTTTTGCTCTTCTGATCCCCCCTGTGATCACGTGGGCTCTGTCACCTTTATCAACTCTACTTTTCTGGTGGATGTCAACCCTTTGGAGAGCAGGAAGTATTCTTGTACCGGTGTTACATCTCTGTAAGTCCAACCGAGCCAAAATCACTCCTTGTAGAAGAATGTGTAGGAGCGATTGGCCGGCCGTTGCTTTGAACCCAGCCTTGCAGTGAGGCGCCTCTTTTAGCTGCCTCCCTCAGGTCTCTTTTTCTGCCTCAGCCACTGCTCTTCATAATTGACTGTCACAGATTATTTACCAAGTAAACCACTCAGACTTTTGTGCCCGAGGAACACCAAAGGGAAAGCTAAAATCTCAGGGCACACCTCCATTAAGCACTTTGCAAGAGATCAGTGTATCAAGTGTTATTACTCATATCTATCAGGTATCTATTTATGGTCCAATGCCAAATATAAAGAAAAAAACAAAGTGCTATTTACTTCAGATGAATAAAACCCGAATCTCAATCAAATATAGATTGCTGTGCCATACACAGAGGAGATAAACTGTTTCTAAGCATCCATAAAGAAGTTTGCTCCCTCCTCCTTTTCTCTCAAGGTTAGCTTTTCTGTTAATAATTACAATTACAAAGATATCCAATTGAGTCATAAGCCCTTTTGACACATAACTTCAGGGGTCCTCACAAATGTCTGCATATTTCTCTTTGAGAATCGTTTCAGTATTCTCTCTAAAGAGACTATTGAAGGATCAGCAAACAAGAGGCGCAAATGTGGCAGTAAATCTTCCAGAGTATTTAGAGCCTGTGTGAGGATGAGCACATGTTTGCTTATGAGCAAAAGAGCAAATAGTATTTTCTGCTGAGTTGTATGATGCCCTCCATTCTCCACATACATGAAGCATTAATATTAATGCACGCCTCCCATGTGTCCCTGACACCCCTCCCTGGCAGTTCCGGCAATAGGAGTCCATCTTCTGTAGAAAGTCTCCTGCTGACACAAAGAATTTCTCATTTCATTCTTTGAGAACTCTGTTGTGTTTAAGTGTAATAACACACAGATTATTTGACCTCAGCCGCTGGTGAAAATGTACACGTTATACCTCTGCTTTGATGTCTAAATGAGCAGCCTGTGCTGGTGTTGCTGCTCGTGAAAATATCCATCTGGTGTGCCATTTACTATGTAAAACTGAGTTTCTTGGCAGTCAAAATCCCTGTTCACAGTTGGAAATGAGATATGCGCTGAATAAAGGTGTTTCTGGGATGGAAAACATCAGATTGACACTCTTCTTTCAAAGGTGATCCCTTACTGTGATAGGAAGGGTCTTCACTCTTTAAATCATGATATTCTGACAGTGATCTGAAGTACGTTAGAGACGCCTTCTTTTATCTTTTATCTTAGGGTCTACTTTGTTTCTGACGGTGAAATGAGATTTGATTAATGTGATGAGCCAGTGTAAACAATATGTGCAACATTCAGTAATAATTAATTAAAAGATAGTATTGTTTTTTTTAAATCTCAACAGCAGTAATTATGTCTAATGCGAAATTAAGAAAATAAAAAAGAACTTCCTCCTTGAGAACATAAATCATTCTCTTTAATGAATGCACGCACTCAGAAATGGGCTTAATACTAATGTACATCATCAAAGTAATGCCAGCATTTGTTCTAATATATTTGAAGTTTCTAGGGGATATTCCTTTGTTGTGTTTGACTTTTTACGTGTTTTATTTAAATAATTAACTCATGCAATTTTTACCTATGAAACAGCAACTCCACGAGCTTTTGTATCACTTTACTGCTGCTTATACAAGGCTTCAAGGTTCACAAATCACACTGGATACAGAAGCAAACACAACCGTCATGCTGTATGCTGATTAAGTGAGAGGCAATTTTCTGCCTTGCAGCACAACTCTGGTTTCAGGCAAACAGTTGCACCAGCTGTAACTGCAGCGTAAATCACTCTCATAATGAGAGAACAACTTAAATTATGGACCGTCATGCACAAAGACAGAAAAGAAGGTGTGAAGGGAAAACACCCATTAATGAAGGGCTATGCAATGGACTTTACCGACAATGTCCACTAAAGAGGAGTTTGCGATTATATGACTAATGACAGCAAGGGTACCAATCCCATCAGTCCATGAAGGTTATGGATGATAAAACTTTACCGAGGAGCTGTTTTAATAAACCAGTCCACACACTGAATCTTATGCGAGCGCATTTAAAATTACAAGCAGTTAAGTGTCTTCACCCAATTTGATAAATATTTCATTATGCAAATAAATGCTCTGTTTGCCCTGGTGCACTGATGATTTGCATATCTAACTGCAATCAATAGCAGGTTTCAGGAAACAGACCTACGGGCCAATTTGCTGCCATTTCTGTAGTTACACTCAAATGAAAAGCCATACTGACAGGAGCCCATCGAAGTGAATCATCTTCTTTTCTTCTGTGAGCGTCACTGTGCCCTGCCAGTGTTTCACCAGTTACGTTACTGATCCCACATTTAGCTGAGTAGTAGTTTACGAGCTGTGGCCGTGCACAGCAGTGTGCATCTGTGTGTGCATTCGGACCGCAGGGTTAATTTACTCGCCAATTGCATATAATACCTCTTAGAAATAGCAGCACATACAATAAATTATTCAACCCTGGTGTTGAGTAAAGACTACCTTGGTATTAAGGCTGTAATCCACAGGGCTTTCCTCCACACATGTAGCAATTCACTGACAAAAAAAAAGATGGATGGATGATCAAAGAGTCTCTTTTTATGCTCTAATATCTGTAGAAGCTATTGAACATATTGTACATTCACACTAAATTGTGCCTTCTACGTCCATCTTCGTTAGTGGAGCACTGAGCTGACAGATGGTTCAGTATAATGTGATGACGAGAGGACGTGGCTTAATTGCATATGTGCATGAGAGCATATTGAGTCAAAGAGAAAGTCTTCGAGTAAATTGTCAATTTTGAGTTCCGCGCTATCTCCTCTTTTTCCGTTTGGAAATCTTTTCTTCTCTTTTTTTTTTTTTTTACTCCAGCTTGGCTGAACTCCTACACCTTCTGAAAGCACAGTTATGAGGGGTCGGTCTTCCAAACAGTGTCAGGCCATTGCATAATTAGCGCTGCCAGTGCATAGGGCTGTTTTGTGCTCAGGCACGTGCTATGGGATTTGTCAGGGCCTCACTCTGCATGAGAGAGTCAGCATATGGACAACACTAGTGGAATTACGATAGACTGTTGTGGTATGATGAAAAAAAAAGAAGCTTGTCAGGTGAAGGGGTGAGTCAAGGATTTACAGCTGGTGGTTTTATTATGCATACACAAACCTAAAACCCTCAGGAACTGTCATGTAAAGTGTTTTATGTCTAATGCCTGCGCTTCGTGATGCAGAATGGGTTTTTAGCATATGAACCATTTAAATCGGATGGCTTTTTAGTTTTTTTTTTGTGTACCCTTTGAAGCAGAGGAGCTGAATATTACAAATACATGCAGCGTCAGTCTTTGCCTCATGAGTGTTATGCCTATTCAGTACTTCAGCAAAAAGGTACCTTCATTGACTGTTGTGTAAATCCAACAAATAGAGGAAAATTATCTATCAGGCCATCTCTGACTCATTCTATTTGAATCTCCGCTATCATTAAAAAAAAAAAAAAAGAGAAATGTTCAACCTGAGAGTCATGTGATATCTGGCTCCATGCTTTTTAGAGGGCATTAGGTAGCTTGACATATGGCTGCAATCGCCGCATGGCTAAATATAAAAACAGAATTTTTTCCGTTGTTAATGCCATTTTTTAATATCTATAATAAAAAGATTTTGTATAAAAATCCTTTTCAAAATAGTAAAGCTTGCATAATATGCATACATACATTACTTGATGTTAATTTACACTGAGTGGAAAAAAAGGTTTAATAAGTCCTCAGTGCATCTGCACAACAGCACAGTTGAAGGTTGTTTTTTTTGAGAGGTTTTGAGAACGCGCTGTGTGACAAAATCCAGATGGAAATCCCCCCAAAACTGCTGGTGACAATTTTTTCCCCATGATTTGTGAAAAACAACGCAAATTGGAGGAGGCTTTCTTGATAAGAGCGTTTCAGCTTACACACGGGGTCTTACGTAAGAGAGCTGGATCCACTACTCACAATAAATGCCAGAAAAACAAACATCACCAGAAAAAAGAGGAAAAGGATTTTAGAAATCAGATTGGAAATGATCAAAACACAATTGGAGAAAGTAAAAAATGTTGAATTATTACACACATTGTAAAAATGAGCACGTCCAGTAGTAGGGCTGAGTGGGCACGTAGTATTTATTTACTAGTTACTGGTAGCTTGACTTTTTAAACTGCAACCTCTGGTCACAGTCACTTAGTCCGCCTGTGCTGACATGACATTTTCACTATCTCCTCTCTCTTCTCTTAGTGCTCTATCTCTCTCTCTCCTCTCGTACATGAGTATTTATGTGAATGGGCCTGCCTACTCTTGGAGTTCCTTTAGGGCGTCCCACCCTCTGGCCAAACGTGGACATGGATTATTCTTCTTATCAGTGAGGAACTGCTCACTAAAGCCTCTTGTTTAAGGCTGAGGTATTCCCTCATCCACTAACGCTGATACTTGAATTGCTCAAGTTGCTTTCGAAATCCACCGCCTCTTTTTCCACAGAAAAACAGTGCAGAAGCCTTTGATGTGTGTAGATACCGGAGTCTGCTGAGAAAAAGGTAAGCAGAAAACTGTGCGGAGGTTATCTGTAATCTGACCTCCGTAAATTGACTGCCACTGCCTCATTCCAGTTTGCATCTTTTGTCAATAAACCTGTTGAATTCATACCTGGCGAGTCTAGTTCTTGACTCTATTGTAGCCTATGGATGTGAGTAAAATAGTTTCTACGGCTACAGTGTAATCTGATTCTCTCCTCTGAAAGGTAACACAACAAGGTAGAAAAAAGGTCACCTAGTTTATGTTAATAAAGAGTATTTTATTTGTGAAAAACAGTGGGACATTAGATGATGTAACATGAATGTAGTCATTCCTAAGGAACATTCCTTTTGAAAGTGAAAGCAGAAATTTCCAAGCGACCCATGAAAAAATGGAAAACTATTGCTGTTGAAAGTTAACACACTCTTTTTTATGTGTAAAGATCAAACAGAAATGCCTTTAGTTTCAATGTGGAGTACCAAACTTGAGCAAAACTATATCTACGTGGCTGGAGAAGAATAGTGATAGGTTGCTGTGTAGGTAGGCTCTGCTAGCAAGGGCATAATCTTGAATTTAATTTGGGTGTGATTAAAGAGATGGAAAGAGATAATGAAACTGAGCATGAAGAGAGAGAGATCTATTGGCAAGATCAGAGCACATCTGTGAAATCCGGCAGTTGAGAGGCTTCGCTGAAGTTAAAATGTCGTATTGATCAGGGCAATCACAGAAGAAACGTCAGAAGTTTCAAGGACTTGGTGCTGAGGAAAGTTCGAGCTCATCCAACACGAGCCACGAGCACAGATTCGCAGAGGTCACACAGGAGGATTAAAATGCCTCCTACATCTCCGCAGTACTCAGTGATGGAGCACTGCGCTGAGATAATATCAAAGATTAAAGCGGGTCTTTGGAGCTCACAAGGCAGGTGAGATAAGCAGCTGGTGATACAATGTATTTAATGATTAATGGGTATCTAATGGTACATCCTTTCTAATGCTAAAGTGGGGAATTAAATAAAGCCCCCCTCTGTATATGACCGTTTTACATGGAGTCATCTAAGTCTACATAGAGTCATCTAATGACGCCCTCATGAGCCTAACTTAGCATGGGATAACGATCTAAAAGTAGCTTAGCATGTACATTAACTAATATACGGTTAGTAGTGCTTAGGGCCCAGTTGACTTAAGTACTTAAGGGTTACTTGCAGGCAGCACAGATGTGTAATTTGATGGTCTTGCTTGGGGGGGGCTGAGTTCAGCAGCATCTGCAGAAAGTGAAATTATGCACACACATTGTGAATCGAACCAGCGTTCAAGATCACAGGGATCCAATGACACTTCTACTTGTACTCTTCCATACTTTAATCGACATTTCACAAAAAATCTGACCTGCGTGTGACTGAATCAGTAATGCTGAATATATTTGTGTGTGTTTAAATTTGAATCAGGGGTCTTCTTATATTGGCACAGGAGGAACATCCATAAAGCTGTCCCTACGTGCCTGTATAGATAAACAGCACGCCGGGTGCTCTTTTCAATCGTTAGTCCCAAACACTTATCAATTCCATGTAGGGTCTGTGTAATTGAGTATTTACGTTGGATATTTTTTATTTTCATTATCATTCTTCTAAAAAGCACATTGTCGCTGTGAAGTGCTTTTTTATACTGACATGAAATGCAGTTTCAGACTCTTGTTTTTTCACACTGTCTTGTAAAAAGTTCTAATTAAACAGATATGTGGCATGAGAAGTGCAACACAAATGAAAAATGTGGGTCTCAAACTCAAAGAGAGAACCCTGAGCATGTTTGCATCACCTCAATATAAACTCCATTCCATTTGTGGATCCTTTCATTTTCAGTTCTTACAAAAAAAAAATCGTAAGATGTGGGCATCTTCTTCATGGTTCCTGGTGTCAGTTTCACAATATGTGATTGACTTGAATGAAAACTATATTTACTGGCTTTTAAATTCCGTTTTTGTTCAGCCTTCATAAGTTTTGTTAAAGAATTGGAACTCCTTTCACTGATCAGTACAGTTGGTATCTAAACACAAGATGCTGTATTTGTGAGCTGCATCATTGCTTTTCTTCCCCTATTGTGTTTATTTTTCAGCAGGGTACTCACATTAAAGCATCAAATCAAAGGTTCATTTTAGCAAGAGGGGACCAAATGTCAAAGTTTTCCCAACTGAACCTTCCATACGATGCCACATTACAAAATATTTCTATAAGATAAGTGTGAAGATGAAGTCTTGAGCCAGCTATTAAAATAAGCAAATTGAAAAGATATGTTAACTACCCCCAAGAGTATAGCCAATTTCTCTATTATTCTCTGAAAAACAATTTAAAAAAGTTTCTTATTACCTAAAGAGCAATTACAATTTTACAACTGCCAGAAAGGCAACAACTATTAAACCACATTTAAAAAAAAAAAAAACCCTTGCAAAACATTTAGCTTATTTGTTTTTTATTCACACCAAATGGCAAATTAAGAAGAACTGTGAGAACAATTACAACAGCTATGTTTTCTAATCCTCCAGACCTCCACTAAGCCTAAATCAAAGTCAAATGCAGCCTCTCATACGCTGAAACCATGCTGACTGTGTCCAACAAAAACAAGCTGAACAGCAGGAGGCACGCTCTGGCTCACATCCCCGGCCTTGTTGCTCTTGACATCCCACCTCTCATTAAAAAGTGCGAGATGCTTAGCATACTATTTCTCAAGACAGTTATCACCCCCTTGACCGACATTTCAGTTTCTCCCACATTTTGTGTGGCCCCAGTCGACTAGTTTAACTGTCCGTGTCATAGCAGCATATCGATAAAAAAGCCAGCTGGGGGTGTGTATGCACATGTTTCTACCCAGCCACAACAGAAAGACCACGGGCCAACTAAAGTATTGGGAGACAAAGTGTTGGGAGAAAGAATAAGGAATAAGTGCCAGGCAGAAAGAGCTTGCATTGGTGCCAGAACAGACAGCTGGAGGTCCATTCAGGAGAGTCCAAAGCTCACTGAGAAGCACTGGGAGGGAACCCTGCACTCTGAGCCCAAGTTTCTTCTGCCATTTCTTAAATTAACACTAAGAAAATATGAATAAGTAATTCAGGTTAGGGTGGTACGAAGTAAAAGAGGAAAAAAAAACAACCTTTAGGCCTAAAGCGCTTGAATGAATAATAACAAATAAATAAACCAGTTTATATTTACTCAGCGTTTTGACCTGTTTAGAAGAAATGATGCATTAAATGCAACATCGTACCAGGTCAGTAAGGACATAATGCAATCCCTGTTAAACTGACCTCACTATCAGGTGGCTTTCAAACTGTAATAGATATTTCTAGACAACAAAGTGGCTTCTTAAAAAGAGCTCTTGCCATTTTCCTCCTCCAGGCATTTGCAGCTGCTGTTGCTTTCTTCTTCCCGAGGTTCTCCTCGGCTGAGGACAACCATTAGCAATGAAGCCTATGCTGCCAGTCTCTGGTGACACCACTCAGCCCAATTTATTATTTAATGGACTTACATCTTTTCAGCCTCCTTCAGCCGTATGGTGCTCGTGAATAGAGATCCAGCCACTGTAAAATGAATGCCTGAAATCCTGTCACTGAGAAGAGCTCTAACCAGTCATGTTCTAGATAATATGGACATTGGATTTTGTTAGGTTGAACTGAATGAATTCAGACTTTTGTCTCTTCCTGTTTTTCAGTAATGCTTATGGAAAATTTCCCAACGATTAACACACATCTGGCTTTCCTCTAATTTGGAGCCAACTGGACATGAGTGATTTCATCCCATGGTGTTAGTCAATATGTTTTTCTAACAAAAATTGATCTTGGTTCGTAATAGTAGAGTGCATTTAAAATTTTCTAAAAAATGACTGATTTCCTATTGTTGTGGGCCAAATAAACAAGAGATGTGTTTAGGCTGTAGCTTCTGCCTCCATCCAGTGACAGCATGTTTCACCCAACTGCTGCGCTGCTCGGCATTAAAATGCCTGTTTTAATGAGCCGCGCTCCCTCTTTTCCATCAAATTGAATCCGAATGGAGTTGTTTTGAATGGATGAACGTGAAGTGAACACTGCTCCTTCTTGCAGCGCCTGAACATTCTGGTCATGAGTTAACATGTCATGCATAATTGCGCCCGGTCGCAGCCCCTTAAGCACACATACTCTGGAAGAAGCAGCAGCCTTTAAAATGACTTCTGAAACCACTCGCGGGCCCAAATATCACATAAACAACTAATGCAACCGCATTAGAACAGTTGCTTACACCACCAGGTGTGTTATGCCAGTGAGAAAATGTCATCACAGTGACCCATGTCATCTCGATTTCCATGCAGCGGGTGACTTTGCAAGTAAAAAGTCAGATGAAAAAACACCTGTTATCCCACCTGAACTTTTGTGTAGGCCCTGACACAGAAAAGCACATATTAAACAACTCAGAAATTGCCACAAAGTATGATTTTGTCTGAGGTGTTGTCACACAGCTCCTGGGCTGTTTTCTTAGTCTCTTTAAGGTGTGCGACATGTCGCTGCTTGATGTTTTGAAGTTTCTTTTTTTTTTTGTTCCCTTTGTTTTGTCGTGTGTGTTTTTTTGTTTTTTTTGCTGCTGTTACCTTGAGTGCGATGATAATTGTGAGACTCTTTGTCAGCTGCTGTGAAAATGATAAAAAAGTAGGCTATGCAGCTGAAACATGATTCTTTCATCACATGTTGGTTTTGCATTTCTTATAGAGAAAGAGTGGAATATGTAGTTGTGTGTATCTGCTCACTTGACTGTTGGGGCTTGTGCTTCATACCACTGCATTACCTCATTTGTGCCATGCAAAAATAACTATTAAAGGGGGTCATAAAAAAGGCAGAAATAAACATGAACCAGGCCATCTCAGCACCTTCTGCATTGTTCGGCCCTATATGAGAGTTATGTGTAATACAAATTCAACAACATGTTTAGACTGGCACGCATGGTAAGGGGGAAGACATAAATGGAAACAGGACCAGCATCTGATTGCGGAGTGCTATCGCTTTAACGGATTGATGATGTTGTATACTTACGTAGACGTGTTGACTTGCCCTAGATCTCAATGCAACTACGCAACTGTGGGATGTGCTGGAGAAACAAATTGGATCCATCAAGGCTCCCACTCACAGTTCCTGTTGCCTGATGGTAAAGGACACTTAGGGAAAGACGGGAACATGTTTATTGACAGGTTAGGGATTTTTGGCAGCATTAAGGGACCTATAAATGATCCAGATGCCTCAGTGTTGCGGCATGTGCATGTGTTTGGAGCTATACGCTGACTACAGCTGCCAGTAACATTATGATTCCCACTTAGGGGGGAATTAAGCGCTGTGGGGGGTGGGTAATTTGTTACATTGCTTACATTTTGAATTTCCCTGTGAGACAAGAATATGTTTATATTGTGAAAATAAATGTGTTGTTGTAGAATCATAGAGATTATCTATACGATGAGTCTAGCAAGAGTGCAATGTGTGTGATAAAGCATGCTGTTGGACATTATAAAGAACAATACTGCAACTACATTAATTTTTGTAGAATAGTCCAGGAAAAGCGTTGACAAAACGATGTTCCTTGTGTCCCTCTTTCCTGCTCGTGGCCCCTGTTGCTGTGGCACAATAAGAAACCGCTTAGTGCGGTTTTGCCTAAGGCTGACTGTGACTGAGGACACCACAAACATGTCAAACGGTTTGACTAATACACGGGAACAAGGTAGGAAAAATGAAAGGTTTACATTTTTCTTTAAATTGTCTCTCTGAGAATTGCAGGATTCAGCAGCTATGATGAATTCTTAATTTCTGAAGCCCGGAGGCTGTAATGTTCCTTTCTGAGAACAATTCCAAATGCAATTAGTGATAAATTCATCACGTCACGTCATATGCACATTTCTTTGTTGCATCTATCTTATCAGGCATCACTATTCTAATAGTCGGTATGAATGGTTGGTATCTTCCTTTTTCAGAACACTGTCAGTGACTTTTTATTCGGGTCTCTGATGCACGCCACATTGACAGTGCTACTCTTACTCCGGTTTTCTTGCCTGACTGCAACAGCGAGTTCACATGAATGAACACAGCACAAACACAGCGCTCTGGACTATCAGCCCATTTCACTATAAGACGTCTGAGCACAAATTTGCTGTTCTATTAACTGTAATTACACTTCCTTGCTCTCCAACACAGCACGGTCACATCCAGCAAAGCGGAATCCTGGTCACAGTGGAATTTTCTTGTTGTTGTGATGGATATTTTTTTTCAGACGGAACAGCAGACTCCTAGCTGCGTCTCCACTTCTGTGCTGGGAGCAGGATGTTTGTCAGATGAATTAGTAGACCTCCTCTCCTGAGCGGGACAGGAGGTGGAGTAAAATTCATTCTGGGTTAACGAGAGTTTCTTTAACTCACAAATGATGAAATATTGATGGGTCTGCCTGCACCTCCCACAGGATTGTTAAGACACAGTTAACCATGCCTGCGGATGTGTCGCAAAAAAACTAACATTAGTAAATATGTAGATTTTGCTAATGTCTGCGTGGATAAAAAAGCAAAAAACAGTTAAGTTCCTTGTTTAATTGGCACAATATTTATGACCTGTGATAGCTATGCATGGGAGCCTTTCTTAAGCTTAAAAGGTTCTTTTTCGGTGGCTTCATGCTGTGTTTGACAATTACAGAGGAGAGACAGTAAAAGAGGAGAAATGTATGTAAATGGTTCAGTTGGTTGGAAATCCTGCTGAGTACTTGCTGCTCAAAGAAAAATACGCCCATGTGGTCTAGTCCCTTACCACTGAGCTATGGAAAAGTAACAATGACATTTTACAACAAAAATAAACCCTGTTCTGAGCTCTGTGAGAACACTCACTGTGGAGTATTTAGGGACAGGAAACAATCGTGTGTATGGCACCACCACAATCATTAACTCAAGAGTTTTTTAGGACATGAAAACCTGTCGAAATTCAGTCCAAAAATGATAAAAAAGTTAAGAAATCTATCAATATCAAGATTTGCAGTGACTAAGAAAATAAAGATAGCCTTCATCTTTTGCAAAGCTGTTAATCCAGCTTCATCCGACTCTCCAGCCGGATGAAATCTACTGAATATCTTGTACAGAAAATAACATACGAGGGACTATTGTGCACATCCCTAGATTACAAAAGATGCGGGTTTCTGAAGATGCTGTCATCTGTTGCTAAGCATTAGTGTGAACGTGGAGATGAGCTGAGGTCAGGGCAGTTCACAGTCAGCCTGCGCCATGTGTATGTTTCGCCTCGGGCGAGCCAAATCTTTCGTATCCCCCATCTCCGACATTTATAATGCACAACACAGGAGCTATCCCGTTTGCCTTCTCTTTCCTCCACATTAGAAGTCCACTCTGCTCGGCCTACCAGCACCAGGGTGCAGATTCACAACGGTCAGTCTTTAGACTCAGATTTCCGATCGCTGTCCAAAAAGAAAAGTGACCATCGAACACTGGCATTTGAAAGGGCTAATCCTTCTGATATTCAGGATAATCATTAAGTATATCACCTCTGTTCTAAGTGTCCATGTAAGGGGCATCTAATGTGTGTTTTTCTCTGGCTTACTGACATCTTTACTCAGTGTAGCAGGAAAACATTGAGTCTGGTTAGTCCTGGGAGATTGACCTTTGAAGTGCACACTGAACTGTAAAGCAAAGCAGATGATTAAATCAGAAAGCTGTCTCAGCTCATCATTCTAACAGTGAACACGGAGAAAATTAAAGTCTCAGCTAATGCTGTACTGTACAATAAGAGAAGTGCTTATTGACATTATTGATTTTAAAAGAAGCAAAGAATGTCTTTTAGGCAAAACCTAGCTCATTATGTAAAATATTGCCTTTGTCTCTCAACATCACCGCTCACAAGAAAACTTCCAGCTGACTGACCGCAGCCTTTGAAGGACTTTAATTTCTCTGGGCATTTTGTCTTTGATCAGAGAAATATTGGCATTTTAGATACCCGGAATTTTTTGTACTTGCAACCGATTCTCAGCAGGAATGCAAATGTGCACTGAGCATGAATTGTCAAGCAAATAAACAGGAACAGAAGGACATGCAGACTTCTAGGAGGGAACTGTGACTTTGTTAAATCTACTCACAAAAAGTATCAAATCCACACCTCACTATGACCTCTGCATTTTTAGTGTTGAATGCATGGTCAGGTAATGTAAAGTAAAATAAAACCTCTGAAATGTGTTGAAATGGACGCACTGTTAGAACACATCCGTTATCTCATTTTCATCCTGAACCTATTCAGGAGTGGAAAATAAAGAAAGAAAAAAAGTTGAAGAACTTTCAAAAGGTGAAAATGAGGAGAAATGAATTTATGTATGACCTAACATAATTCACATTTTACCTCAGGAACCTTGAATGTCTTCCTCCAGACTTTGGGAGACTAGACTATGTATGAGTCGGAATCACTGGGTTCAGATTCAGTATGAAATTCAAAGTATATTAAATAAATGCAAAAACTGATTTGATTCCTTTTTCACACATTTCTTAAATATAAATCCATGACTTCTCTTTGAAAGAGATTGAATATGTCCATCATTCATGATATAGGCTGTTCCCCTGTATTCAAATTTAATTCAGTTAAAGAATTAGATAATTAGTTGAAATAAAACTTAATCCATTTAAATGTTTATTTTGAATACAAAAGTTAATCATGCTGCCATTAATACCGCAATATTCAAAGGGTCAGTATACACAGACACACACACACAGACACACACACGTTATTATTCGAGTTGCTCTTCAATAGACTAAAAAATCTTTGAGTCTATATCTGAGTAGTTGGATGTTTTAAGCTGATGATTTATCCCAAATTTTTTCAAAAACTCTTCAGGATATGCACCTGTACTAAAAAGCTTTTCCTTCATTTTTAGATTACACAAAAACCCACTTTGCAAATTTTTCCTTAAGCTTCCTGACAAACGGACGCACAGCACTGACAACATTCTGAGACTCCCGTGCACACTTAGCCTCTGCACTAACATCAACAATGACCAGATTTTAGTCATATCTCCACGGGGTCACATCCAGGAGTGGATTTGCTCCGCTGTCTCTGTATGTCTTTGTGAAACAAACAGTCCAATTGTGTCTCTTGTTTGTTTGCGTACAGCTGTGTACACCCCTGAAACACCTCTCTCCCTCCCTCCCTTATCTTATTGCCATTTTCTCATCCCAGGTTGCCCTTGATTTCTCACATCTTCTCCATTTCACCTCCCTCCTCCTTTCATTCTCCTTCTACTCCTTCTCTTGCAGAAAATCCCTTGCTTCTTCCACCTCTTCACCCACCGCTGCCTGAGGGGGTTTGAGAAACTCTTACATAATGCACTTCAAATGATCACTATGCATGTATTATGAATACAGCTAGATGCAGGAGGTGCTAAGGAATTTGCTCAGAAATAAAGGAATGAAATTTCCAATCAATTGATGTGCAGATTAAATGGGCCGATCTATCACGTTCATGGTTGCTGAGATAAAAGGAAATTGTTCTGTCAGTTGGTGTGTGTGAATATGTGCAAACTACTTGTGCCTCTGAATCATCTCCCATCTCAGCAGTAAGTACTGATAACAAGCGGGTGATTCTGATGACACATGACAGTAGGTCTTACTTTGTCTTGCCGGCACCTCCGTAGCACAACATCAGCCTCCTACTTTTCATAGCAGTCATGCTCATCTCCTATCGAAAAGTTGGGCTGTCATTCAGTTTTTTTATAGCCTGTGTTCTTATCGTTTTTTTGCACCTCTCTCTTTCTGTGCTCCATCTACTGGATCCGGTCTGAGCTCATCCTGTTTCCTTTATCCAGCTGTCTGTGTTCAAGGGAATTACAGAAGTCACGCCTCACCAAAAAGATTCAGGACTGTGCCTGGGCATAACTCAGGCAGAACTAGACTCCCAGAGCACTTAATGTTCCTCAAAACACCCCCAGCAGTCATGTCCAACCTTCACTTCTGCCTAAATACTCGTTAAGACAAAAAAACACTAATGCCAGATGATGAAAGAATTATATGGCAAAGCCTAACACACCCAGAAAAATCCCCCAAAGCTCCACAGAAACTCGTCTTCAATGTATTATAGATCAGTAGTAACTCTGCTCTCCTATGGTTTCTACATGAAATGACACGATGAAACCAGACTGAGTGGCTAATATTTGTCACAATGAAATGTATAATGGGATGTCAAATGCAATTTTCATGCATGATTCCAAATTATTCAATATCAAGTAAATGGATTAATTCAAATCAAACTAGCAACAGAGCCCCTGCGTCTAATCTCTTACCCTTTTCTTTTTGAGCCACAGCTTAACACCCCCCTATTTCTATTTCATCTGCACTATGAAGTCTCCCTCTCTGGCTGCTTTTCTCTACTTTCTCTGTTATGCACATAAAAAGGTTCCAATAGGTCTGTTGGGTGGATTGTATGAGTCTGCCTTCAGCTGTCTGGTTTGGAAATCGTCACTGCGCACCAAAAAGATGAGAAAGCTCTTCAGGATTAAAAATAATCTGATTGATCTGACAGTTTGTCTTGCCTACCTACTGTTTTGATTTTAATGAATTAAAATAAAACAGTCAAATAGCCCTTTGGCAAAAAGGAAAAAAATATGAATAAATAAAAAAAATAACCTTGGTCTTGAGCATAAATTATAGTACAAACCAGAATGAATCAAGGATCTGAGGGTGAGGATCATGGTGCATAACTATATCTTAAAAGTAAAGAATAGAATATTAATATCCATTCCAGGCTGAAAAATAGGTACGGAAAAGTGGACTGAGGTTTGACCATTCTGGAATTCAAAAACAACAATTCTTAGCTTCAGCTAATTTCAAGTTATATGCGTACAATATACAGTCAGGTGGGAATAATGTGAGTTACAAAAGAACATGTCAGAGTAATCAAAACTGTAATTTCAGTTTGTCTTCTGTAGATAATTAATATAAAGGTCACTTCTTCATCTCTGACCTGAACATTAATTGTTTCTTCATTAGAAACTATGATCAAGTAAAAGTTAAAAGGAAGGAAACGAATCAGGATGACTACTCCAATGGTACAATTACACAAAGGGTTGAAACCACAATAAATTATTTATGACATTTATCTAACATTCCACAGGAAGAGTGTTCTTTTTTCTTTTCTCTTTGTTTCAAAGAGCAGTAATGTCAGTCTCAATTCTCCTAAAATTACTTTCAGACATTTGTTAATATACAATTGCTGTGACTGACAGTTAATGTGCATCTGGTAACAATTATCAGTAAAGACGGGCCAACAGGGTGGCGTTAGCATTCAAGTTATGGCTTGCAGTACACACTTAAAAAAACGTGCAACAAAAAAGTAAAAAATAAACGCTCTTTTAACGGTCGTCTTTTAACGGCTCAAATCCAAACACGAATCCCTTCTCTGTCACCATCTTCTGGCACATCTTCAACTCATAGGCATGCATTCAACATTTACAAAACCATGACAGCTCCATACCTTCAGTGTCATAAAACCTAATATTAGAAAAGTCGTTAACTATGACCCGAAAGACTAAACCTATCAGGTATCAGGCTGAATGCACTCACAAATCAAAGTGCCTGCTCTTTCAAAAGCTGCTCCCCTCGAGCAGTATTTTGCCACTGCAGAACTACAAGCTTGCACGCTTGCTCTCTCTGCTGTATCCATATTTTAAACACTTTGTCGTGGTCCATCAATGTTAAAACAACAGCCTGCCGAACCCTAAGTTAGGACAGAGCTCCTGCAGAATTCAAATAAGTGGGAGATGATACAGACACCCACTGAGTGAAAGCGAGAGGTCCAGACACAGGGAGAGAATTTTCTCTAAACATGGTGAATGCCAAGTTTAGAATGGCATTCTTGGCAGACCCAACTTGATTAGTTGATCTTGGGAGTCCAAACTCCCAAAAACATAAGGATGAGAGGCTCTCCGGGCCGTTGGAGCGGCAGCATAGCAGCTCAGCTGTGTGGGACCAGGATTCACTTCAGGCCATCTGTGCGACACCTCTATGATGCAGCACATGGAGTCAAAAGTCACCAACGGACTTTTGGGACTAAAAAGAAAAATCAGACCTGTCAACTGGACTGACCGTCAAAGTCAATAAAAAGCGATGTCCCATCCAGCCTCCATCTTTCCACTTAATACAAAAAGATCAAACGTACAAATATTTGTGGCTCGATAGAAACAGTTCACCTATGTCAAGTCATACGCAGCACATCATACCCCACATTCCAGAAGTTTCATTTTTTATTTCGTCCATTTTTTTTGCTTACAAGGTATGTCCGGCTTTATTTAAGATGACAGATTCGGTCCTCCTGAGGATGGAGGGTAGCTGTCCGTCACAAATCTGTGGAGAATTGTTCTGCCCTTCCTCACAGATTTTTCATACATGCCTAATCCATTATCTTTGCTATTCTTTCATACAACTATGCTATTGCTGTTACAATGTAATAGTCATGTCATTTCATTTTTTAATGCATATTTACAGTCGCGTCACTAAATGGAGTGATCTCCAGAGGTCCATCAGTTGTCAGATCCCGCTCTCCCTGTATGTTTTTCCAGTTGATTGTATTCGTAGACCTCATGCGATGCAACCCTCTTTGTTTAAGCCCTCGCTGCAACTGTTCATTTTTTGTGCCAAATCAGAGGCAGCCACTGGTTTGGTTTTTAATGAGAGGTTATGCAAACAGCTAATTCTGCATGACGTGATTTGCCAAGTTGCTTTTTGATAAAGGCTCCGGATCGTTCCGGCTTCAGATGAGTCTGGACAGTTACCAGCGGGTTATTTCAGGAGTTGGCCGGAAAGAGAAAATCCAACCGCTCTCCCATGACACCGAGGTCCTCGCGTCTTAAAACAATTTCACACTGGTTGAATGAAAAACTACAACAGCTCTCAGTTTGTTGCCGAGTTCTCCTCTTTGTCATTTCCTCTTGGCTGAATGCTCATCTGCTCGACTACTGAGGCGATCTCCGCCGATGTTTACCCGTCCACAATTACACACAAAGTGGCAATTCAGGTTTTAGTGTCTCAGCAGCACAGGATCAGAAGGCGGCCGCTTTTAAAGATTTCAGCACCACGGACAGAGGCACTGATGCCGGCAAGCCAGTGACTGCTCCCCTTTTAACCGACTCTAGAGCCATTCCCGTTCCCACCCTTAGTCTTGACTAAGGAATATTTTAAGCATTATTTTTGTGCAGGCTTGGAGCTTTGGAAAAAAAAAAAAAAGGTGCGGGTGGGGGTGGAGGGGGTGTGAGGGAATGATGTAAATAAAGTCTCTTTGAAGAGAGTTTCTGTAATGTGTGATCCTGTCTAACTCTCTTTGAAGGCTCCAAAAAACCTAAGCGCCTTCAAAGACGAATCTCGGGGGACAGAAAACCTCTGCCCCGTGCAATTGTACCAGCTCGTTGTCACACGTTCAGACGTGCACATTTCTTCAACAGAGAACAATGGCACAACAATATTTTTAGATTTCGATCAACTTTATTCAAATGATAATACTTTACACTGTAAGCTTTGTGTGCGTGTACGTGTGTGTGTACACATATTGTTGTTGAGGTCTTTTTACACAATTCAACAGACTGATTTCAGAGGACAAACTCCTCCACTGCTTTCTGGATGCATATAAAGCAGCTTGATTAGGCGAGCGACCTGCGTGAGAGTTCTATGAATCACAAAATATCCTGATGGCCGCTCAGCGTAGTAACGAGCCTGACGGTACTATTTACTACAAGCGTGGGTATGCGAGCGTAAGGCAGAGTCTGTCGTCACTCTCCAGCCTGGCATCTGATGAAACACCCCTCTCAGCGGTGGGTTAGCTCCCCGCGCCGCCGCCGCGGCAGGAGCAGCGGCGGTGAGTAATCACACGCTGCCCTCTGATCCCGCTGTGAATGTTAACACGCTCCCGGTCGGTTCAGGTGTTTTCCACACAAACCGTGGAGTGGGTTCTTTCGATCTGTTTTTTTTTTCCGAAAGCCTCACGACCGTGGGCTCGGCGTGGATTCGGATCTGCCGAGTGGGCCGTTCGAGTGGAGAGATCAGCTCCAAGGCACAAGTGCCTCACGAGTGGAAAAAAGATGAATCCCAAGCACCGAGTAAATGCATCATTGTGACACTCTCACTAAAGAGACTAAAACACGCATAAATACAAACTCTGAACAGGAACAAAGCCGCTTGGATCAGAAGAAAAAGTATCATCCACTGCTGGAGGTTTAACTGTAATTAAAAAAAACAAATGTGTCAGGATTCTCTGTGAGCACACTTGCTCTTGAAACTGTGGATGAGGCAATAGCATGGACTCTTTGTCTATAAATGACAGTTTTTTTTGTTGAGCATTTTGATGGGGCTGTCGTCCTAAATCAGCACCAACTCAACAGAATCACAGTTACAGGCGCCTCATAAAAGTCTGTGGGATTCATCCATCACAGCTGGAGTTTTTATCGCTGGAGCCACTTATCCGAGCCATACGTGCTCGCTACAGTATTTCTTCCAAGTTTAAGACACGCTGCCAGCATTCAGAGGAATTCTCTTTGTCCGCGGGAAGAGCGGCAGAGACGTACGCGCTGAACGTACCGTTTGATAAAACCTCCAAGTCTCTCTCTAATAAGCTTTAATCTCTGTCTTATTCACTCAGGGTGTGTTAAGACCTGATTTCAAATCCTCTGGGGGCAACTATCTAAAGTGTCAGTGGGCATAAAGTTCAAAAAGACAATGATGGTAAAAAGGATGTTTGTGGATGCTGCTCCTAGATAAGAGACTTCCTGTTGGTCCTGCTTTTCAAATGCACTTCCTAATTTTATTAATTACACTTTGCACTGAAGTGACAACTATTTTCTTAAGGCGATTCAGTTATAAAGATGTCAAACCATACTTTAATCCTTTTTTAAAGTAAAAAAGAAATGGGAGCGGGGAATAAGATGGCAGAATATGGGAGTGTGGAATCAAGGTTATATTAAAAGGCTCTGATGATCACTATGTCCATCTGACTGAAAGAAACATGCTCACAGCAGAGATTTTCCTAAATGAACAAATATGGGGACAGTTTTATTATTCTGTGTTCAGAGCTTCCTCTTCTATTCTCCTTTCTTATCTTTCTATAACGAGGAGAAGACTGTTGCTGGTTACGTCCTCCTGACTGAAACATAGTTGCTGATTTACAAGATATGCAAATAAATGCACACTTCCTGTCCTAAATTGTTGCTTGATAAGCCACAAAATAGCCAGTCAGCACAGTGTGGCTGAACTTACCGGGGGAAAATATCTACCTTGACAAGTTTTTTGTCTAACATTTGTTCACATCTTGAGGCCATTCTTAAAAAAAGAAAAACAAAGAAAGGAAAATCGCTGACAGACATGTTCCAGGAAGTTATTTGCCTCATTATTAAAGAAAAAGAGGATCTTTGCATAATAGTAAAGCGGGGCAAATTAATGTTTTAATCCAATGCAATTAAAATACATAAAAATACAATTCCTGATGGGCACTGCTTTTCCCCCAGTTAGGAAATTGAATCACAACCAAGAACACAATTTCAACCTGGAGCCAAGCTTCAGGTTGAGTGGCTGCTTCCATGCCTCATCATTTGGAATATTCCTTCCTGCAGCTGAACAGGACCTCCTGCTGGGTTAATATAGCACGCTGGCATCCGTTTGTCAACACCATTATACGTTTTTCACAGAGATTCACCTTGCTTTCACTCCTCCCTTGTAAATATGTGACTTACACATCACACAACCTTAAAGAGTACTCCAGTGAGGGGATGACAAGAGAAGCTGAGAGGACATAAGTGGCCAGAAGTGGGCTCGACTCTCAATCTGTTTACTGGAAATGTAGATTTACCTCACTCCCATGTGAACTGTCCACATGCCCCTCTCAGCAGAATATGAGTCATTTGGCTGTTTTGGATGAGGCTGTCAACTGCTGCATGCCAAAGCCACGTGAGTGGGCTCCAAGAAGTTAAATGATCTCAGACTGTTGTGCACGGAGATGCAAAAGTACGACCTGTCTCCTGAAAAGTGATACGGAGAGTTCACTCCAAACTTGAGAGTTGTAAAAAAAGAAACGGGGAAAGTTGTGTCCCCACGTTCCCTGACAGCAGTCGTGATGCGGGTCAGAGTGCGCGCAGAGGTCTGAGGCTAAACCAGATCTGACAGATCCCACCGGACACATAATGAGAGCCTTCATCCACATTAATGATGTAGGCGGATACATTAATCTATTTGTGAGATGCAGTCCTGGGAAAGTGAAAATCAGTCTCCTTTAGATTAATATTAAAAGGTGTGCTCGCCCCTTATCTGTGGGAGATCTGCGTATTTTTTGGGGAAAAACATAAAAACATGCGTTGGAGGTATAATATCTTACCAGAGTTCCTCAGCTTGCGGTTCCTGAACACGGAGATGATGACCAGCAGGTTGCCCAGCACGTCCACCACCGTGGTGAAGATCAGAACACTGGCCAGAATAGCGATGACCCAGGCGGGGCGGGCGGTCCCCTCCGTGGCCAGGGCGCGTTCCAGCTGCCCCAGCCGTGGCTCTGTCCGGTTCTTCAGGAGCGCCAATGTGTCCGGCATCACAGCACCGAGCTGGTGTCCAGTCCCAGCCGCGTCTTATGTCCCGCGGGCACCGGCGTGTCCAGGATCGAACATGGAGCGCACCTCTCGGAGTTCCGGCCGGAGCGCAGGTAAAGTCCGCTATTTAAAGCCGATATCGACTCACGCCGGTGACCACGCGTGACGTCTAAAGTTAGACGGACTCTTGGCGTTTTTTTTTTTTTTTTTTTCTCTTCTTCACATTCCTTCGCACGAAAGTCGTCCAGCCATGTGCCTCCGAAATTTGGACACCGTCACGGTGCCACACCTCCCCGGCCGCCAGGAGCGGACGCTGTTTGTCTTTTTACGAAATGTTTCTTAAAATGTATTCCTATTTGAAGTCTTCATCCTCCTCGGGTGACGCTGGCGTGCAGGTTGAATGGAGCAACTCTCCGTCGTCTGCATTTGTCCACGTTTGGGTTTGGGTTTGGGGTGGGGGGGGGGGTGGTTGGGGGGGGGGGGGAAAGGGGGGAAGCTATTCCCTTGGAAAATATCAAAGCCCCGTGCCTCCGCGGGAGCACCCTCTGGTTCAGTTTGCTGTGGTGAAACCAGACGGTGAAACGAGTTGTTTTTTTTTTCTCCAACCATTTGCGGCGTCCTTTCCCGTGCACCGGACTACGACGCAACCGGCTCTGAGCGTGCACGGGGAGGTTGGGCACCGGGGCAAAAAAATTTCCCACAGCGAGACGCACTCACGGGCTGCGTGGAAACGCGAGGAGTGCGGAGGGGCAGAGACTCCGCTGGCGCCTCCGGCCGGGCTGTCCGTGCGCGCCTCCGCTGGCCCGGCCCTGCGCGGTCATCCCCCCGCTCCTCTGCGTCTCCAAAACTATGCGCGCGGACAAAGCTTTCTCTCTAATTGTCTTTTTTTTTTTTCGCCTGACCTCCCAGAATTTGGGGCTTTGATCTCGGCACAATGCTGGGAAGTGCGCTAAGTGTCCAGCCAGCGGTGGGTGTGCGCAGCCAGCCCATTCAGCACACCGTGACTCCAGAGAAGCGTGTGTCACGGGTGAGCCAGAGGACATTTTGCAACTAAAATAAACGTTTCGTTGCTGGGTATCTCTTAAGTTTCACAAATGATCTTTTTTTTAAAACTTAATTCTGCACATAAGAATTAACCTTGCAACGAATAGTGATGACAAAAGGATATTACAATGAAGCAGCAGGAGCTAGATTATAGAAGCGTCTTGGAGGGATGTATAATTCACTATTGATTGGACAAATCCTCGTGCAGTGCGTGAATCCCTCCACTAGGGAGCCATTTCTTGCCTCTTGGGTGTCGGTGCACAGTCACAGCAAGAGGAGATGGCAGTTTAATCCCATTCATGCTTAAAATGGGTAACGGGTGGCAACAGTGCAGTCGACCCCTCCATCAGATCCAGTGGATTCATAAAGCATCAATACTGTCAGTGCCAGTGGTGACACATTGAGGTCAGCACCATTCCCCCCGTTTAACCCTGTGCTGCCGGTCTGCAGCGGCCTGCAATGGATGCCCTCGAGCATGGCGGCCAAACAGATTAGAGCTGCCTCAAAGCAGAGCCGTGTCATTACCGGGAGACAGGCAGCTCTGTGTTAGGTCAGCCAGATAGGCATGCTCACGCATGCTTCTTATGTGGAAACCCACCAGACAGTGGAGACAGGGGCTCATGACAGTGCAACACAAAAAAGAAATCAATGGTTGCTAGTGCAAAACTGATGCCAGCAGACCAGAGAGCGTGACCGTGCATCAGTAGCTGCCGGGATTACTGTGTTTTCCCGGACTTTCGATAAACTTTAAAAACTGCTTGACGTAGCAGCGAAGTCCGACATAGTGGGTGAAATGAATTGGAATAAATGATATTCTGTGAAAGTAAGGTGGCACACAGGTGCTCCATATGGCCGTGTCTTAGGCGTGGTCTACCAGGCTGGGTGGCGTTATTGATATTGATAACGCGGCCATTCTTCGTTAGCTCCAGTCATTGTTCCGTGGAGAGTTTTCCCGAAGTCACCAGATGGTGCCACTAAAACAAATGTCTGGAGAACAGATTGTAACGAAAACAAGGAAAAACCTGCGAGCAAATCCTCCTTATTGACTTTTTTTTCGGAGACGGTGTAACATGATGAATCACATCGGTATCGTCGCTACTCCAACACAACGAATGCCCCCGCAAGAAAAAAGTTTTTGGGGGGCAGAAAGGTTCATGCAAGACTGGAACATGGCTACAACTGAAAGATGTTGAATTATTAAAGTTTTTTTCTGCGTGTTTGTAAAATTCTGATAATACTGTGGACCAATCTTTCCTACCAATATTGGTGCCACCTGTATATGAACCCCAATTTCACAAGGTGCAAAACAATCTCACAAAGAAGACACGTTGAAGAAGGACTTTGTGGCTATCAGAAGTTTTGCAGTTCCTCACTAAAACTGACAAAAATGACAAAAAGGAAGTTCAGCTCCTGGCTACGAGTTATAGGATAATTGTGAGTGGAAATCTTTCCAAGAGGATGTTTGAGAAGCAGGAGGGAAGTAGAAGAAGGGAAATGTTTTCTTTGATGTACAGTACATAACAATTTGTTCATTTTTTCTTCATTCTGCTTGTCCAGCTTTTTAAAGATTTTTCAACTCTTTGAAGAGTCAAATATTCAAGATGAAGTCAATTTACATTTTCCAATTAATAAATCGGTTATACAAATATTGGATGTCTGCCAGCATGCCAATGCACCTAATGATGTTCTCTAGAGAGCTGCAGGCAAGTAATACGAGAGGTTTATGCCATTATTGTTCTCTATGCCATTATATCCCATTGATCATATTAAATCAGTATTATTGACTAAAGGAATCTGTGCCACTTGAGCACATTGCTGCTGGCCTTCCAGCCCCCGGAATGAGGGCCTCTTTGTTCAGACGGGAACACCGCAATCCTTGCACCAAACACAGCCAAGGGCCACTGCACTCAACCTTGGCAAGTAAGTCCTTTTTCCTTTTTGTTTTTCCAAGCTCTCCATCTCTACACCTTCCTGGTCAATATCAACAGCTCCTTTTCCATCTCCAGTAAGGTCACATATCGGAAGGCATTAGCTACACCGCCAAATGAACAAATAAACAAACCGCACAGGGTTGAATGAGAGCAGATAAAGGGCACTGAGAACATTGCATTTGGTCATTTGCTAACACTGGACATACTAAAACTCCCCAAAGAAAAGCAGCTGTGTGAAAAGTTTCAGATCCACCAAAATTACTAAATATAACAAAAAAACAAAACTGATCCATAATACTTGCATGTCAGTTTAAGTAAAACCTGTTTTAATGTTTTTGTCCATGTGATTATTTACCAGATAAGGTTTCTTTGGCATTCTGAAACAGTCTTCTCATATTTAATTAAATAATTACTGACAAATATGGAGAAAGGGTGCAGTACAATTATTGTTGTTGTCTACAAAAATGGTTTAGATTGATTCTCTACTGTCCCTTTTTGACATTACACACTATGTTGTAGTTGTTTTTTAAACATCATTAATCACTGCAGGGTACCTGCAGAAAACATGTCTTGTTAGAATGTGTAAATTATTTAGGCTTTGTGACTAGATTTGCATCCAACTGATTTTTGACTCAGCCCAAAAAATCTAGTGCAACATTTCTACCATCAGCAATATTATATGGACTTTGGTGAAAAAGGGTGCTAAGCCAAAGAACATAGAGATTTCGCTTTAATCTGGATTTTAAATTCACGTCATTAGATTGCATTTGCAAACCACTGCAGCGAACAGGCAAAATACAAGATTTCTGCCTAATGGTAAATCCCATGATTCGTAATTATGTTTACAATACTGGGGAATATAATATTCACATGTAAATAACTTAATGTATTGAGGGTAAAGTTGTAGCTCCCTTGTACCTGTTTACAGTAAGTGTTAGAAATATATTATGTTGTGGTTGTTCTAACACTTAAATCATACTATAAGCTGTAAATGTTACTATGGGAGGCTAACAGCCTCTTAGTATTTCAGGGCCTCATAAAAGTTAGCACAACTTAAGCATATCTACAGTACATTCTGTCAGTGAGCATAAAAGTACTCGATGATCAAAGCACAACATGGAGCAGACTTCATTCTTAACAAAGTCAGATATCAGCAATCTCGGGGGTGACAGTGTACCAATTTCTGAGAACCAAAGGAGATAAAACGCTCTTCTCTCCGGCCCACGATGCAGTCAGATTCCTCTGCAGTGTGTTGATCCATCATCCTGCCTCACCTCAGTTTAAGGCAGCCTTTGTTTACAACATCGCAGCAAACGGGGTAGCGTTGCGAATAAAGTTCAACACATTTAACACTGAAGGTCGCTGTCAAATCAGAAAATCGGAACTCAATGCTGAAATTACAGCGGGTGAAATGAAGATGTACCAAAAAAGTCTGTTTGAGCTTTTTTCTATTCTCTTTATGTGGTTTGCATTAACTAGACATATGGGGAAAAATCAAACTATAATTTTAAGGCAATTAATAGATTTTAATGTTGTGTAAATGTGACGTAATCCATGGCTTTTATGCGCTCTCATCATGTAAGAAAATCCAATAAATGACATGAAGTGCATGGTTAACTTCCCTGTCTCTCACATAGCAGTTTCGCAGGCATATGCCAGAGGATTGCCTTTGTAATAATCTCCAAACAGCAAGGGGAGGGGTTTGATGGGATTGGGCTCGAACTGTTTCCTGTAGACATAGTTAAGGGCATCCTCCTGATGCAAATTTATACCCTCATGCGTGTACATGGACAGCTTGTCTTTGACATTTGATTTTCCAATCCTCTCCTTTGCCTTATTTATCAGTGTAGGCACGCCGCGTCTCACCACACGTGTAAGTCTAAATACGGGTTGAATAATGTATTCTTGGGAAATGCTGCAGACTGCCCACATTTCAACAATTATGATTATGTGTTCTGCTTTTTTTTTTTTTTTTTTTTTTTTTAGGTGTTTGCGCATGCCTTTCTGTTATCAGAGACAGATGTTAGGAGTATAGATTAGGTCTGGTTTTGTTGGTAAAACGGGGGTTACTGAGAACAGCATGGATTTATAATCACCCACACAGCTACCACTCAATAAGGAAGAACTGGGGAATGGTAATCTCTCGTACTTTTTCCGCTTCTCAACTCGTCTCTTGCATTTCTTACACGATCTATCCTCCAATCCGCTCCTTTATGTAACAAGCTTTCATCCTTCTTCCTATGTCCTTCCCTGCTGTGTCCAGCCAGATCTGTTGAAAGTCATTGACAAAAATGGAGGAGAGAAACAGGGAAAAAAAATGGACCGATAGGGGTAGGGAAAGGTTTAATGTAGCTTAGCTGACAGTATTGTGTAAATGTCAGATGGTCCAATGAAAAGTCAGCCCAGCTAAAGCTACCGGCAGGTTCTTTTCAGTGTCCTCTGATGCATGATAAAATAACAGTCACTTTGTTTATCTTTCTGTCTCTTTTTCCCCTGACTTTTATAGGACTTTGACTTGATCCTATGCTTTTCACTAGGACAACTCAGAAAATGGACGTACAAAAAAAAATTGAGAGACTTTGTAAATCGTTGAATTATGTTTTGTATAATTAATGGTTGAATAAATTGCATTCGCATTATTTTCTCTGGTAAGCAGCAGGCCTATTTCTTCCCGTGGCTTGCTGTTTGTATTCCATGTTGTAGGTTTTGTGTATACCACACATTCAGCTGGGGGCAGATGTAGTGTTACGCAAGGTTTTGCCTGTGAGGAAAATGTCCCATAAAGCCCTAAGATGAAGCGAGAATCAGCACGAAAAATTAATAAATTAAAAAACTAAATGAATGGGAAGATTCAAAGAAAGCTGTTATGCTGCTTGTACCTTTCAGTGAATGCTGGCTCTTTTCACTTGAGAACTGTTTAGCATATTATGCTAATTGATAAAATCTCCTTTTCTATTGCCTTGTTGTGACAGTGAGAAGGATATGGAATAAACATCTATTATTCTGCATTCACATTAGGCAGCAAAAACAGTCTGATTATTTATCAGCTATAAATTTAGTAATAGAGGTTTTCGAGTGTCTCCTGCAGTAACACATCTCATCAGCATTTCTAACCTTTTTACACGGCAAAGCATAAATAAAGATTTGTCTCCCTTGAGTTCTCCATTGTTCACCACTGTTTGAATCTTACGCTGTGTTTGGTTCCTGCTGGGAGAAAGAATGAGCTGGAACAAGTCAGCCGTCATTTAACTGTGAGATTTTACCATCCATCGTCCCATCACAAGCCAGCAACACAACAGAATATATTCGGCATTTCATTCAAAATTGATATCCTCGGTTTTATAAAACTCTAGCACTAACTATGGAAGAAAAACAACTGGAACAAAAAAATATTTTTAAATAGAATAACTGTCTCTTGCAATGTTTCAAAGAAGCCTTTTTTACGTCCCTATAACCTTCAGTGATGGAATACACATCCCCCCCCCGACTTAATTGAATATATTCACATACAGTAGTATGAGCACGCCAGTGGGGGAGTGTGAAGTTTTGTGTCAAACATCTCTCCCGCATCCAGACGTATGAACTCTTTTGAGGGCAGGTGGTATATGGGGTAGCATGCAGAGAAAAATATCTCGCATGCAAACCACAACAGATACACAAACACATGTGCACGCACTGGGCACACAGACACACAGACACACACATGCAACGGCTGTTCCTTAATTCGGGAAAATGTGAGTACAACATGACAAGGACATTTTTTGGTTCCCATGGGAATGTTGTTATTTTTTGGCAGAGTCAACCTGGCTCTGTCTGCATAAGAGAGGTTGTATGATAAAAACAACTACATTTGTGTGCAAACTCCACAGGGTATAGGGCAATAAAAAAAACACACACACATTCCTTGATGCTTCTCCCTGGAATGTCTAGATTGAGTTTGGACATGGAGCACACTGATCATCTTTTGAGAATAACATTAAAGCAACTTTAGTTCAAATCATGCAATATTTCCTCATCTTTTTAGTTGGTAAAAGATCTAAAGATTATTTCAGGGGTAGCATTTACAGTCTAAAAAAAATCAACCCCTCACTGAAAGTGTAACGAGCTATGTTAATGATGCAGTGATGCAAAAACTAAACTAATCCATCTCACTGCAGGAGCAGTAGTTTTAACAGAACCCCTGTTAGTTTTGCTTCATGAAAAGCGATGCACATCCAAGGAAGACGGTCGTGGGTTTCAAAACAGGCTTGCAGAGCTCGTTGTACCGTGCTCTTCAGTGCACGCAGATAAAGCACATGGCAAAACAACTCCTGAGCTTTTACAGGTATATGTGACAAATAATCTGTAATGGCTGACATTTAAAGCAGGCTGAGTGGCAGTTCACCCGTTTAGGCTATAGCTAAAGACATCTATGAAAAAATAGCAAAAAAAGGTGCAGCAAAGGTACCACGATAAAGACACGATACTTGGTGATGTTTGTCTGCAAAGAACTTTAAAAAGAAGAGAGACGGGGTACACCCTGAACGGGTCCGTCAGTCCATCACAGGGCCACACAGAGACACACAACCACGCAAACTCACACTCACTCCTGAGGGCAATCTGGAATGTCCAATCAACCTAACATGCAGGTTTTTGGACTGTGGGAGAATTTGGAGAGGACCCACACAGACACACGCAATCCCCGTTCCCCCGGGGTCTCGAACCCAGAACCCTCTTGCTGTGAGGGGATAATGAAAATAGTTCATTTAGAAATGTTTTATGACATACATTCTGATGATATGGAGATATTCTTAATTTCATGAATAATAATGTTATTCAATCACAGATAGATGATTTATTAATAGATCATAATAAATAAAGAGCAACACACAATACGTCAGATACATTTATTGAAGTCAACAAAGAAATATCTTCCTGTGGTAAACAAAAAGGCATAATACATAGATTATGCTAACAATCTGCTTAGCGGTTGACAGTTTATGTCACCAAAGCAATCTAACCTATGATCACAACAGCCTTTTCAAATAATCTCAGAGGATTTCTAAGTAAAATGTATTGTTTAGCTGTTTATGTATTTAACATTCCAGAAGACGGTCTCACACTTCCACGTCTTCCCAGGACATTGACAAGCTAAAGCTTTGCTAAACGAATCTGCCAGATTCCAGTGAGGAGAAAAAGAAAAACATATAAGAGGCGTGACAAGACTGACTCGACAGGATTAAATATCTTATGGGTATTATTTTTCTGACACAGTCTGCTTTGAGCTATAACTAGCCTGCTAGGAAACACCAGGAACAAACTCACCCTTAGGACAAATACCTTTTCCAATACAGGAGGAATATGTTTGATTGGAGAGCAGTAAGCAAGTTATAAGAGTGTAAAGAGACAGTGTGACACTTAGATAAATGTCAAATCCTGAATATCTGAGAGGAAGTTTACAAGATGATTCAACTGGAAAAGACGGCAGTCAAGTATTAAAAACCGACAGCAAAGGTGTCCCAGAGCTGATTCACAGCACTGAAGCTCCGACTTTAATAATTCAGCTTTTGCATGCTGCTGTTTTGAGTTGCGTTTGCATGGTCTCACTGTATTCCTGTGGGTCTCCTGCGGGTGTCCCGATTTCCCTCCACAGTCTGCAGACATGCAGGCCAGGTGAACTGGAAACTGTAAAGTGCCCACAGGTGCGAGTGTGTTTGTTCGTGTGTTAGTTTGACCTGCCCAGGATGTTTCCCTGTCTGTTACCTCACACGGCTGGGACACTTCAGGGACCCACTTACAGATAGGACCTGAATAAGAATGAGCCAAGAGAGTGAATGGATTGGAGAGCATCATGCTTAGAGGCATGAATGAAAGACACTAAGCCTGATAATGACCGTTACAGTGCCTGCTAATAGACATGTGGCCATTAGTGTGGGATGTTAGAGTAATTCCTGATCAGTCCATTAGGTGAGCAGCTTAAAATCTTAAATTTCTTCGTTCTTTTGACAACAAATCAATTCAGAAAAAATTGTTTGCCCTTGAGTTTCATTGTGTGCTGTCAGATGGGGATGATTTACATTTACTCTTGATGCGTTGTCCTTTAGGAAACCGAAACAGTTTGCTCTGCATATTGTCAGCTATGTATATCCCCTTGGTAAGATGTGAATGTTTTCCCTCAGCCCAACCCCAGAAGAGTGTTTAACACAGGTAGGTTCACAAGTAGATATACTGTGTATGGCAACTGTGAGAAAAAGGATGGTTTGTGTGGCTTTTATCCTAACTAACTATGTCTATAGAGCCAATATTTGGTCTGGCTTGTTCCCAATAAACAACTACCTTAGACTGCCTCTTAAATATGTTTATCCTGAAAAACTACCAATTCTAAATTCACTATTGTTTAACATGGACCTAATTTCCATTTGTATTTCCTCTGTTGTGTGTGAACTGAGTGCGCAGCAGAATTTACACTGTGTTATCTATCCACCAACCATGTGCACATCCTGGATGAGTGATTCTGCTCTTCACGGTTGTATTTCCACACTATTCTCTGAGCCTTTCAGTACATAATGTCATTTAATACATTTCTTCTGTTAACAACACGCCTACAACAGACTTACTTCTATCTAAAAGTAGGGCTTTGGGGATATATACAAAATACATAATGTACATTCAGAGTTAAGAGTATTAGAAGTTGTGTTGATAAGTGATTGTCTATGTTTCCAACACCGTGTTTCATTACTGCACAACTGGTATGATAAGCTAAGACAAATGGCCAAAACCTAATACGTAGCATAACCATAAGAGCTTCATTTATTCAGATATCTGTGATGTGTGTGTTGATGAGGAGGCCCACACAAATGAACTGTTATTGAATAAATATTCATACAATAATTGGATGATTAAGTATAGCTCCCCTGGTATCATATTCTGGCAATCTTAATACAATCTTTCAGGCTGTGTCAAGGATGTGGGTGTGTAGCTCTTTGCACAATAACCCAGAGCATATGTCAGTGAAAATAATAAATGCATGAGTAAAACCTAGTTGAATTCACAAAAAAAATTGTGTGGTGCATTTGCCAACATGTTCAGAATCCAATGAAATAAAGTATGTCATTCACAAAACAAATGCATACAATATAATAATGTGAAGAAAAAAACATTCCCCTTCCACTTTTTAAAATTCACCAGGACATGATAACAAATATTTGGTTGTTACAGGTCTTATAATTAAGTCAATACCACCTCAGAACACAAAACAAAGAAAGTCACGATGCAGTGCACTCTGTCCTCTTTTCCACATAATTGAAGAATAACAGGAGAAATGCAGAAGCCTTGTGCAAATAAAAACAACTAAATGTTCTTTTAGAACTTCCAAAGCAGTTAAGAGCAGTCGATGCTGCTAATCAAATGCACTTCACTAACTTATCCATCAGCAAGAGTGAGCATGTCCAGTAGGGGAAAAAGGGCTATACTGTTTGCAGGTCTGGAGCATTCAAGTCTGTGTTAACACAATGCCAAAGAGGAAATACATCAGCAATGATCTTAGAGTAGCCATAATGAGGTCATTTTCAGACAATTTGTGGTCCATCCATCCATCCATTGTGAGAAATATCATTCACAAGTGGAGGGTCAGGCAATGCAGTGCCTCTTCTCTCAAAACAGACCTAAGTTTGCCACGCTACATCCCAGCAATCCACAAAGCTTCTCCAGTATGGTTCCTTGGACAGATGGGATATTTGGTTTATGAATCACAGCGCTATCTTTGGAGAAAAGCGGAAACAACACTAGTTCCATAAACTCTTGAATACTGTGGTTTGGGGTTTTTTAACACAGCTTCGGCATTTCGACTTGTTTATAATGTTTCAGTAATTTGTTGTTCATCTTTGGTTGTATTTACCTCACACTAACGCCCCAGAGAGGCCAGGTGATGTTTAAAGATGGAACACTTTCTTTTCCACGCGACTGTATGTTGGTATCATCCAACAGAGAGAAAGGCTGGCTTAGAGCACTTTGCCTCGGCGATTAAATAATAAATGGAAAAACACCGATTCACAGCCAATCACAGCGCTATCTCGCACAGCACAGGTGAGAACACATTTTTCCTTTTATTCCTCAAGCTCATAAGTGTTGCAGGGGACTGGTGGTGGATTTAAGCTTGTTTACATCTGGATAATAACGCTGAATGTTTGAGGTATGCGGGGTAATTTTTTAGGTAATCTATTTTTAGATGAGCCACCTGTGGTGCAATATCAAAACATGACTATCCGTCAAAGAGAAACATTCTCTCTCTGCCATTTATAAGGGGGATATTCATTTTTAATCTTTTGACCAGTCTTCTGTGCTGATTGAAACCGTTTCAGGCTGCTGCTGGTTCAGTTCAGGTGGAGGCTCTGTTGATCCGGGTGGCTCTCCTGGCTCTGAGTGACACCAGATTAAGTAGTCTTTCTAGCTCGTCCCCAGAACCTGCGAGACTACTAGAGCCAAGTCCTCTGTGATCCTCCTGTGATTCCCTCCATTCATCTGCCTGTACGTTCCAGGCCCTGAGAGGAGGCATTAATTGAGCTGGGTGCAGGTTGAGGCCCGGGGGGTTTGACGGATACCCCTCATAGGCACGTCGAGTCGGAGGAAGAGTGTCATAAATACCCTCTCTGTCTTCATTTTGCTGTGGATCGTGGCTGGGCTCACTGTATTCCTCATAAACAGGAGAGGAGCTGTCGTCACTGCTGTCATGGTCTCTGCGGTCCTGCGGTGGCCCCATGTCCCCGCGCCTCATGCCGGTGTTCTTTTCTTCCCTTTCACGCCTTCTCATTTCCTCTCTGTACACAGTGTGTTTTCTCTCCCACTCACCGGAATTATTCCTCTCCCACTGGTATGTCCGCCTCTTGCTCTCCCGACCATGCTCGTGGCCTCTGTCACCACTGTGGCCCGTCATTCTGTAGTCCAGCTGGAGCGAGCGCGTGCTGCCTCCGCGTCTAATGTTCTGCTGGACGTCATTGAGGTCGTAATGGGATCCTCCCTCTTGCGGATGCAAATGTGATGGCGACAGCCAACTTGAATTCTGACATGAAGTCTCCCACCTGTATGCTGAAAAGAAAAAAACTCTTAAGTTTGGAAGAGTTTTATTAGTAAATAATACTATCACACTGCAGTCCTAATTAAGCTAACATGCTAAGTGAAAATTTCAAGGTTGTATTTTATAGAAAAAGCTTGAAGCATGGCATTTGTTCTAGAATGGTTGTATTTGTTGGGATACATATTGCCTCTCCTCACCCGGTGGTGTGAGGAGGAATTAGATTATGTACTATATAGGACATCGTGGTCAAAGGTGCCCCATCAATATGTCAGCACTTTTAAAACAACTGTATCGTTCTAATCTCATCTGCGGTGGTTAGGGTGACGGGACTGCAGGGACTGACCGGAGGACTGGTCTGATCTTTTTCACAATTACTCACATCACTGCAGAAAAAGCATCGCTTCTAAGACACAGGATTTTTTTTTTAGTGGAACCACAAAGAGATTGCTGCCTCCCATACCTCTGTGTAGAATACATTTTGTTTGAGTTTTTGAGTTGAATTTATGTAAATTCCTCTCCGGCAGGACTTATCCCATCACAATCGAAAGAAAAATGTTGCTTTATACTTGAGTGGTGCTGTTTGTAAGTCTGTGTGCCTGATGTAGCAGCAGATTTACAAATGGCTTTGTTTCTCACTGCCTCACTAAGGGCCGTCTTACACTATTGTATTTCTAATGCATTGTCACTCTAAGCACTTATTATCATAAACAGAAAAACTTTCCAGCTTAGTTCATGCTGTTGAAGGACCATACATAGAACTCACCACCAAGTCCTCAACTTCCTACAATCTACAGCATGCAGGATGCATAATTCATGGTAAGGTTAATGAGCTGTGAGTGAAAAAAATATGATATTGATGAAGTGTGAGGGGACAGAGGGGTCAGTGTCCCTGTGGGATCAGAAGTTCACTTCATTAGTGTTGAGGAGAGAGCCAGCTCCTGGGGTACAATGCATGACACGTGCACACATAGGGAAATATTCACCTGCTACACCAGCAAACCAAAAAGCATTTCAGAGTTGTGAGCGCCGTATCATGCAGCTGAAATATCTGTGTTTCTGGGTGAAAATTATTTTCACATAAAGGTTGGGGGTAGGGGTTTTTTTCTTACAATCCACAATGTACTCTTTGATGAACTCCACACAAGTCTCATCCTTGCTCTGCAGGTGGTGACTGGCTGTCAGTGAAGTGCAAAACAAAGCAAACAATTTATGGGAAAGACTTATATGATCAAATTCTCCAAGCATCAATTGAATGTAGAAAAGCACGGTGAATTATGGCTGATAAAAACACAACTGATAACAATAAAGGTGGTCGGGTAGACGTCCATTTAGCTTGTGTGAATAAAAACACAGTCAAATAGGTAGGGAGAAAAACCAAAATAGAATAAAACATTTGGAGATGTAATGTACATTTTAAAATATCTGTTACATACACCGTGAAGTTCATAACTCCAGGCAGTCTTGTATCTCTCATCTGATGTCTATACCACATACCGTCAATGAAAAATGGGAAACTTTGAACATATTTTTCTCTTTTCTCATGTATTTTGCCACACCTCTGTCGTTACTTGCATTGCCGTCTATGTCTTCAGTTGAAATTCTGAGACTGATATGCATAGAACACAAATCTAAAAAATTCCTTTCCTTTCTTTATTCATTTTCTTGGCCCTCTTATTCCACCAGGAGTTACAGGGGGTGAGCAGTGAAGAACACCCTAGACAATTCACCAGTCCATCACGGGCCACAGAGGCGAACATGGCATGCAACGATGCTTGCTCACAGTCACTCCTAAGATCAATTTAGAGTTCTCAATAAACCTAACATGTTTGTCTTTGGAGAGCGGGAGGACCCGGAGAGAGCACATGCACACACAGTGAGACCAGGCAAACTCCACACAGAAATGCCCCACATTTCTTTCTGATGGATGATGGTGCTAACCACCGCAACATTGTGCTAGTTCTACAGCCTGCATATGTGGATTGGCAACTAAGCCCTTACTGTACTAAAATAATCTCATCAAGACCTGCTGTTAGTTCCTTGCTTCTTTTGCGGACTTCAGATAAAGAAAAACAAAAAAAACAGCTTAAATTCTTTAAGCTTTTTTAGCCACTTTTTAAAAAAAAGCCTAACTTTTTACAAAGCAACCAGGAATGCTTATGGGTATATATTTAAATGTAAATTGTAATCCTTCGTATTATGGTGTGTTTTACAAAGTGCTGTATAATTCAGTTTGTTATTCTTCAGTGCTTCAGCTGGCTGTCAGAAGCAAAAAGCCCAGCATTGCCCTGGGTAAGTGAAGAATTGCTCCACAGATCCAGAAAATTCCAGGGAAGTCAGAACAAACAGACTTGACAACTATTTTCCAATTAAGATTGATTGTAGGACTGCAGTACAATCAATAGACATGGACGTACTGATATTTCATTACAGGTATGAAAACCACTTCATGACTGTCAGACGAACTATGGATTTAGTTAGACAGGGAAATCAGTGATCAGACTGAAGCTGATGCCCTATTTAGTGTGAAAGAGAAAGTGTTTGAAGCTGCCTCTCTCTCTCTTGTTATGTACAGATGCGAGCCTTGGCTCAAAGTGCCCTTAAAATCCTCTGAGACCTTCTACAAGGCTGGGGTGAAAGCTTTGCTTTGCTTGCAGTGATAATTAATTATGAACCAGAATATAACATAAAATATGCTTGACCTCATGTTTTGATTTTACATGAAAACAACAAAACAAGAATGTTTTACACGGCAAATAAGGTGAAAGCACATTTTCAAATATATGGAAAGACTGGATAGCAAAAAGGGAAAAAACAAATAAAAGAAATTAGAATAAATGTCATAAAACTAGCTATTAATCTGCACTGTACATAAGAATCACAGTGCAAGTTTAAAAAGAATAGAAAGGACCATAACTATAGAATTAAAGCGAAACAGATAGCTTTTTAAAATGTGTTTTTCAGCTGCTTTGCATCTCACTCACCACGGCTGTTCCACCGCTGTTCTTTGTCCATGTTTGACACTTCAAAGGAAGCGAGAAAGCAAAAGTCAGAGGAAGGCTGAGACAAACAAAGCAGAAACCAAAGGGGGAAAACTGAAACAGAAAAATATTCGGTGTAAGAAACTGGCTAAAATATTTGAAATCTAAGCAGGATGTCTTTTTTCTTAATAAGAAAGGGGACAGAACAGCACAGCCTCGCCGGCATTCAGAACACTGTATCTTGTGATCCACCACAACACAAACGGTTTGGCATAAAAAAAGACACACCGAGGAAAGAAGAGCTAACATAAGATGCTCTTTCATACCTTCACTTTCAATATCATCAACAGCATCATTGACAAGACGTATAACTGTCACTATGGAAGCTGGGTAGAACACACAGAGACAAGAAGAAGAACAGAAGCAATGTCAGGCCATTTGTGAATGGGATAAGGTTTCATGTGTTAGGTGTGACTGTAATAACATAAAGAACATGCTGAAGAATGCGGGTGCACGTGTTGACAACAAAGAAGAGACAAGTTAGTCTTGCAAGCACGTTTTTACTCATGTGAGATGTTTGTGTGTGTTTGCCCTACAAGGGACTGGGAAAGACATGATGACTCGTTTCTATTCAGTTGCACTAATTAGGCAGGAAAAGTAGCATCAGCATGGATCCCCTGCATGAAAAAAACAACACCACGCACATGCAGAGACAAATGATCATGACAATGTTTGACTTCAACTCTACTGTGTTCTATTATATTTAACTATCTGGGGAAATGAAAAACAATATATTTTTTCCCCCAAAGAGGATTTGCATTACCCATAGATGCCTGAAGTAACTTATTTGCATGATAATTTTGATTTTTTCTGCATGATTTCCCAGGATATGTCGTATGATTGACTCAACAATGGTTTGCATGTGTTCTGTCTGTGAAATATAGTTTGTGTAAAATATAAGCTGAGGTAAATTAGCTAAAATGAATAATATGAATTAATTAATTTAAGTGAATGTTAACTTCCTAATCTAATTCTAAAAATAACTTTTTTCTTCTTTTTTATCAGATGGAGATACATAGTTGGAAATATTGCAAAAATCTCTACCAGGGACCTTTTCCCTAATGACCTTCCAATGGAAATTCAAATATTTTATTTCCTTCCAGTTGACAGGTCCCTTATGGCTAGCACTGCGGAAAAAATGCGTATTCTGACTAGAATGAAATTCTGAGGAGTGCAATGTCTTGTGAGTTGTGTGAGAATTAAACTCCTACCGTTGTCATCGAAAGACTCTGAGGTGTAGGAGCTGAGGGAGCGCTCCTCAGAGGTGGAGTCTGATAGATGGACCACTTCATCTGCCAGCCCTGGCACATCTAGTGTATCACCACAAACGACACACAAACGTATCAACGTATTCCACTTAAATGAAGTAAGATGAGCAAACGTCGAATCTCAAAATGACTTACTACCTTAAAGCAGCACAGGGGTTAAAATAAGGGGACAAACAGCACATGAACTGATGGTGGGAGGAAACCTTTGTTAGGCAGGGCATGGCAAAATTACAGCTGTTGAAATGATTCCAAATGAGACAATGGTCTACTTTCTATTCTAATGTCTGGACAGTAACATTTTTTAAATATTCTTCTCCTCATCTAGAACTGAACTGAAATATGCTCAACAAATCTTTTCTTCTTTTCCATACTGGGTGTGTTGCAAGGTGAGCAATAAAATTGAAATAACATTCACACCTGCAGACAATTTATGTAGCCGTAAAATCTGGATCTGGATGAAATTTGGTCCTGAGCTTAGCACTGTCGTACTTCTTTGGATTCCAAAAGATCCCCCACAAAAAAACTGTGCAGCTCCAGCTGTGCTTATACAAAGCCATCTTGCACAGCTGGGTTTATTATGCTGGGTTAAGACCAGACTTATTGTTCATCTGTAACCTGACTGAAAACAAACGAGTCACAGTAAGAAATAAAGAAGGAAAGAAAAGAGAAGAAAAATTGCTTGACACAGTTCACCTGGTGCAAACTGTGGTGGCAAATTGGCTTTGGAGCATTGTTGTGACTTCACTTTTAAAATCTGACATTCATTTAGGAGGACTCTGACAGCTTTTTGCTGGTCCCTTTAACCTGTAGGTTACAAAAGACACCATTTTAAAAAAAGATGTTTACATTCAGAGTGATGCCTGACATGACTTTTCTCTGTTGTTATTTGGAGGATTGTATCCTTTCAAATCATTTAGGTGCGTCTGACTGATTGCATGTCAGAAGAGTGTCAGATGGGCAGAGCAGGTATTTGGTTGTCAAAATGACTTGGCATGTTGCTGTCTGTTGAACCAAGAAAGAGAAAGGTACAATGCTCTCTCAGGTGCTCAAATCTAGCACCTTCACAATACTTGGTTTCACATTTGTGTTCAAGTAGTGAAAGAGATGGAAAAGCCTGGCAGAGTTGAAATAACGGATTCTAAAACAAATTGATGTCCAAAATAAATACAGATAAACAGGTCAAATTTCCGATGTTATAAAAAGATACTTTAACTTCTGCAAAAAAGTTTTGTATGTTGGAGGGAAGAACATAGACAATTAATTGTCAGTTCTATCGAGTTAGAGAGCAAACACAGATATAATTTTGTGAAAAAGGAGAAAAAGGTGAGCAGAAAGGTTTATGTTTCTGCTACTTGTAAAAATCCATATTCGTTTGCCAGCTAACAGCTTTGTTTAGTATTCTATTAGAACAGTTTTCCATTCTATAATGTTCAAAAGTGCATTAATTTTTCAGAGTTTTGTACTGTACCACCTGTTTTCACCGTCTGTCTGAAAGATTCTGTTTCCAAGGTCTCTCTCCCAGCAAGCCCACTCTTGATAATTGTGTATCTGATCATTTAGGCTTTAGGATGGTTTAACACACCATCCATCACATTGGCAAAATATCTACAAATGTAGTCTAGCCAAGTGCTATTCTCTTGCTTTTATCCGTAACAGTTTTTACCTAATTTTTCACCTATCAGATTTCAGAGGAAGCAGAAGAGCAACACGGATAGTTTCTTTTGATTTGGTGTCCATCCATTCTTTTATCGATCATTAAGATCCTTTATGTCCCCTATGGTGACTAAGAAGCATGTTTTGGATGGTAGGAGGAAGCCATAGTACCTGCAGAGTTACCACACATACTAAAGAAGTGCACATAAAGGCTCCAGTGGGGATACAAACCGGGAACCCTCTGATTCTATCCCTATGATCTAATATTATCCCTTGAGATCACAAGACATTGCTTTATCACATGACGATATTATTTTTCCTTGGATCTTCTTCTTTTCAGAATCGTTATTAAATAGCAATTGCCACTGATTTTTTTTATGCCTCTGTTCAGGGACTGGGATGGAAATCTGCTCTATTTGTTCTAAGGTTTCATGTATAATGCATAGTTAAAAAATGTCTGTTATCACAGAGTCTCAAACTAAAAACATCAATCGTAAATAACAACAGTACTTAACATATTATACCATTTTATAACTGAACAAACAAAAACTGGGCAAAATGCATAACCAAACCCACCCGTCCCTGTGAGTTATCATGGTGGCAGCAGTCTGGTGCTGCTCATCAACTGAGGCTGACTAGCAGATCACCAACTGTTTTAGCACTCTTCTGGGCTGGTGCATCTAACACAATGTCAAGATGGAAATACATCAGCATCTCAATGTAAGAGATATAAATGTTGCTGTGCGTTACTCTGGGATGGGCTATTCTGTCATTTCCAGACTACTTGGAATCAATCATTCTACAGACAGAAAGACTATTCCCAGATGTAGAAAAATTCAAGACAGCTGTCAGTCCTCCAAAGAGTGGTCCCTAGGAGGTTGATTACAAGGTCAGACAATGCAATACTCGAGAATCTAGAATGTAACAGTTTATGTCACTATAGTCAGATAAAGACTGAATAAGAGGTGGTACTGGGAGAAAGTCTTTTTCTCTCTAAATGATCAATACAATTCTTTGGATGGATAAACCCAATATTTAATTTTTTTATCACAAGGTTCAGCTCAATGTGTCGTGAAAAATAAAAATAAACATTTTGCTATTTGTTTTTGTATGAATTGGACTCAGTGCATGAAAAAATGTAATTGAATTGATCCGAACAGGGCAATATCAGAGGAAAAACAGAAACATGTTTTAAAAAAATCATGTCAATGATAGGTCAATCTAACTCATCTCAAGTTCACTTGCAAGTCAACAACAGAATTGATTAAGGGGTGAATTAGAAGAAATCAGTCAAAATTCAAACCTCCATTCTAGCTGTTCTTTTTTAAGAATATAAGATAATAATAGTAAACATCAATTGGTTGAAGCAATTCTGGAAAGAGAGGACAATACTGACAATGACATAAAGAAAACCATTACTTTACAAGTTATTGCTGCCAAAGTAATTAACATATTAACAATTTTTTTTCCCCCTTAAAAGTGTGCTAGTGAACAGCCCTTTTTTGTGCCATTTTCAATTCAATTTAGTCTTAGGTTTCAGACCCAGCTTCTAAATCCAGCCCCTAAAACTCACCCTGGTCATGTCTTCAAGACCCTAAACTTCATAAATCCCCTTCAATGTTGCAAAGCAAGTACATAATTACATAAAAATAAATTTACACTAAAAAAAATTACCCAACGTGTAATTCTAAAATAAATCTTGATAAACAAAATACCCTCATTCTATTATAATAAAATGTATGACTATGCTAAATTGTTATTATTGGTTGGCAAATGTTTGCTTGTTAGGTGCTTTTTTTCATTCAGACTTGTTAATAACATTTGAACTGAAAACACTTCTTTCTAATGCTAAGACAAACATCCAATCCTAAGCTTCAACAATTTTAACTCCAGTTCCTTCTCAGCAACTAATACATCCTTGCAAATTGCTCTCAGTAATCCATCCTGTAATTGCCACAGTAATAGTTGTGCCATTTGGGCTGACGTCTACTTAGAGGATTTTTCTCATCAGACATCCTGTACTTGGTAGCACATGTAACAAAAATGGAACAATATAGAAACTTAGATTTCATGAAAAGGTTTTCACAAAATCGAGTACCCATTTTGCTTTATTTATTTACAACAGATAAAATAGATAATAGATACAATATTATTTAGTATTTCATGTGTTGACTTGTGCCCTTTATGACAACATTCATTATTGTTCTTGTTGTGCATATCACATAAAGAAGTAACTATTAACGGTTTTCAATGGATTAGTGTAAGCGACAATTAAGATCTGGTTTCAGTACTGCAGAAATGTGGATATTAGTTTGCTATAAGCTTGGTCACATATTAATTAATAGACTGCTGTGTGATTGAACCCCAGGAGTATAGTTTTTTTTTCACGCGCACATTCAGCAGGGGACCAAACTAATAAAATAACCTATTTCCTATTCTCATAGGAGGAAAATCAATAATTAACGAGCAGGAAGTTCCTTCAGGAAACTGTTACTCAAACAACAGGTCAAACAAAAAAATCGAAATATCTGATGTCTACCTTCGTTAGGAAATGCGTCATGATGTTGTTGACAATGTTGGCAGCAAAACTGAAAATGAAACATTCACTTTGTAGACCTCTGTAGCTGACAGAATTATTATTCCCCCTCAAAATAGGTAGAAAACTTAACTTGAGTGCTCTCAACGAAAACTGTTGAATTAACTTTATGAGTAAGTAACAAATAAACACATATAAGATGTCAATTTAGTCTAATTCTTACAAATTCCATTCGTAACTATATTTTCTATATCTAACATTATACAACTGCCAATTTGTGCAGTTTAAATGAATTTTTTTGGGCCATTCATAGCTTCCAGGAAGTATATACAAAACTAAAATAAATTGATAGTAAAATAAAATGTGACTTTTTAAACACCCTTGCCTCCTCTAGGCGACATTCTTTGATGTGTGTGATCAAAAGGCATACATTACTATGAAAATTAGGCTCTCTCAGTGAAGGTAGCGGCATGTCACACAATACCAATGTACTCTTTGCCTTTCATGGAAACCATGTGCTTGTGTGTGTGTGCATTTGTGCGTGCACATGTCACGGTCTTACCCTCTGGACTGTTTTCCCTGTGGGTTCTCTCCAGCTCAAAAGCTCTCTGCCCCCATTCGTCCTCTCTCTCATCTCTAAGCCTCTCCAGCCTTTTCCCCCTCATTTCTTCACCCTCCCAGGACACTTTGTGGGCCGGACTGTGCTCTGAGTGACGGGCTGACATCGAGGGGAGATTAGGTGCCACGCTGCACACTGCAATGCCCCTCCTGTTGGCCACACCTCGGACAGTCGCTGTGTCTGAGAGAAAGCTGCTCATCTGTGAAGTCAGATTTTCAGAAAAAGATAAAGGATACGTTTGATATCAGCATATATGTTTTAAACTCAAGTACGAGACCTAAAGAGGCAGTAAATTAACAGCAACACTTTCCGTTATATTGTTGTAATCCCAATAATGATGTCGCAGTGTTAGTCTTATCAAAAACGTATTTTACATGAAGTATTGAGCTTCAGCGTTGCTCCTGGTGATGCTCTCCTTCATTCTCATGAATATATACGATCCCTAATTTCAGTCAGTGCTATCCACATAATTCCCCTGAAATTAATTCTTGTGGCAAATCTGACAATGAAATTAGTCCCTCAGCAAACTTTTTGAATAAACCACATGGTGTCAACGTCTATAAAGATATGTGGTTCCCTTTAAAATAAAATGTTAACATCATCATAATGGAATAATTTTTTCATCTAGAGCCATATTATATGTGAGCAGTAGCCTTGGACCATTTTCAAACTCCTGATGGCATAGGTTAAAAAAAGGACACTTTTGGTTAATGCTTTTTTAATTCATTTTCCGAGCATATTTCTGCATTGTACTGTCATTGTGACATTGTGCTTTAATAATGCCACCAGGTTGCACCAAATGTTTTTAATTGCACATCAGGATTATAGGACTCTATAATGGGGTTGTTATCTCTGACTTTCTGACTGTTTAAAGAATAGGAGTAGGATGTAATACTGAAATGAACTGCAAAAGTGGTGCATCAGTAAAAGTGTCATATTCTGTTAACATTAATATTGATGTGCTGTAAAACTGTTGTACCTTTGAATTTTTTAGGTTTTCAGTGTAACACATTAAATCATAACCTTGTTTTCTTCTCAAACAGTAAAATGACATGATGCAGTCCTTCTATTTGTGTACTATCTTTACAGATCATGTTAACTTCTGACTTAAAGATATAACATTTGAGTTTTCGATATCTGTCAGCCACAGCATGTCAATTTTCACTGATATAAAACAGATACGAAAAATCCTTCAATTCCAGCAAGCTTATATCACATCATGATCCAGGTGTCAAACCCAAAAAAATTCTAATCTCAAATTTACACCCATCCACACTTTTACACACCTGACTGCTTTCAGTGGAATTGGTCTTGTCACCATCTCCACCCCTCATGGCCTGATGTCCGAGTGCCCCCGGGAGGGTGGAGTGGGGATTTGGGCGCACCATGACCTGCGGAGGGCCCCCGCCGCTGCATACCGTCTCACCATAAGTGCCCGTGCTTACGGGTGAACCGGACACACGCACGGCTTTAAACTCAATTCCCTCTGCCCCCGTGCCAGTCTTGTGCATCTTGTAGTTGGTCTCTGTAGAAACAGCTGAGATGCCCATCACAGCCTGTATCCCCGGATCTGAGTCTTTCCTGAATTTGATTTTTTTCCTAAAAGCGATGAAGAGTATGAGGAGTAAAATGATGACGAAGGCAAGGACTCCAATGCCAATTATCTCTCCTGGTCCGACGTAAGACAGCGGCTCAGCCTGGGCAACATGAAAAGAGAAAACACAAAAACAAGGACTCAGCAGCTTCTTTTTTTAAAGTGTACGGAAGAAAACACCACCACTCCCTTGTGGAGGCAGAAAAAGTACAGGTTTCGGGTTTCTTGCGAGCATAGATCTTATGCTGTATCACCAAGATGTTGAGCAAACTCATCACCTTTTTTTCATGATTTAACTAAACTAGTGTCAAAAAGCTTTTTTTTCGAATCAAAATTTGTAATGTTCAGAGGGATTTATTTCAAGTTAGTCAAGCAGTCATGTGAGATCATTTGCATGCTAGGTGAAATGCACCAACAATCCAGCCATGCATTCATGTATTATTCTATAAATATACTTAAGAGGGTGGTAATTGTAGATTAATGCAATACATGAGAAAGAGACAACATTGTTGGAATGTAAAGTATCTTTTGCTCCATGTAGAAACTAACATTTTGAATGAGTAAATCTTTATTTGGTTATACTTCCAAAGTCATAAGTAGCCATAACTGCACATAAATACATTTATAGTCTTCCTGTATGATGGAAGAAATTAATGCAAAAGGAATCATCTGAAAAAAAAGTAGTAGTTTTAGCCATATGCACCTTCAAAAGAGCACACATATTTTGATGGCTGCAAAAGCACTTTATATTGAGTTACTTTATTGCTACTCAAAGGCCAATAGGGAATAATGAGGGCGACTTATGTCGAATGTGAATAGTTAATTAACTGACTTCTCAATATGCACTCCTTTTAGATAATAGGATGTTTTAGAAATCATACTGTATATGCTACACTGAAGCAGGTTTAAGTACGTTTTTTTTTGTATTAGTGTGAGAAAATCCTCCACAATGTGAAAGCAAGGTCAGAGCTGATATTGTTTGTATATGTAAAAAAAATCCATGCTGTTAAAAGAAGTGTCTTTATATCGGAGAGACAGGATGGTTTCAAAGCTCATATTTGGAAAAGTGTGAGGGGACAGCCCTGCAGTATTCTAAAATTCCAGAAACAAAGAGTTTTTTGTTGTTCTGACACATGCAATCTTTGCCAGTTTTGAACTTAAGCAATTCGAGTTGCAGTTAGACATGTTGTGAACAGGTTTGTCTGGTCAAATAAATCCTTAGAGAGCACTGGCCAAACAGAGGTCATTCTGCCCTGGAGTTCACAGTAGAGCCAGCTTTGATTATACTTAAAAACACTTGGGTAACTCCTACTTAAGAGCCTTTAGGTGACTGAATGAAGAATGAACTAATAGGCAACAGCTTACAATAGCATGTTTGGTGGAAATGACACCACGGTGGAGATGCTTTTCTGAGACAAAGGCTGAGACACACATCAGGTTAGATATTCTTCCGCTGGGTGTGGGAGAAAATAGAGCAATCCTAAATGACCTATTCTAAATCCTCAGCAATCCCCAGCTCTAGACTTGGAGGAAAGTTTCTGGGTAAGTTTTACAAAGATAATCAGCAAAATAATGTCACCAACAAAGCACAACATTGGTTTGGGGGAAACTCAGCAAAGGTCGGGAAGTCTGGATGTGAAGCATGGACCGCATCTCTGGAGAGATCTGAGAGTGGCTGTGCACTGACACTGCCCGGCTAATCTGTGTGAGCTTCAATGTTTCTGTCAAGATGAACGGGCAAAAATTCCAGTGGGATGTCTACAACAACAACTATGTGAAGAATAAGCTAGTGGAGGTGGGATGTTACAGCTTTTCCTTTCTATATATTTACTACATATATATATATATATATATAAATAATCAAATGAATGGCGATAACTGGGGAAAAAAAAGGGAAATGAATCCATTTTAATTTACAAGAAAATGTAGAGAACTTGAAAGAGTCTGAAAACTGCACTGTAAGGTATAAAGTGTAGTGCATAATAAAAGTCACAAGCATGACAACTTCAAATGGAAACTGTGATTTACCCTTTACCACACTCTCATTCATGAGTGTGGGGATGAGGACAGAGCGCCGCTGAATAAGCCTAACAGGAGGCAGGCTGCTCACTCAAAAGTCTCTGAAGCTTAACTGTGTATGCAAAGTCTAATTAGACGCATGCTGAATTATACTTGGGCATTTTTTCTAGTACAGTGATAATCCATTTTCATGTGCTGTCAATCCTTTACCTGTGTGTCATCACCAGGGGTCTGATCATCACAAAACTGACCGTCATATCCCTCCGAACAATTACAATAATATGACCCAAATATGTTGATGCATTCTCCTCCATTTCCACAATTGCCCTGGTCACACTCATTTACATCCTCGTCACATCTGTAGGGAGAGAGAAAAGTAAATCATTATTCATGATTTGTATCAGAGTGGAACAGAACAAAAAAGATAAAAGCATGACATGACTTAAAAAGAGAAGAAATAAATACCCTGAAGATCATCTTTTAAGAAGGTATTTTTGAATTCTTAATCAAGGGATTATCTTCATGAATTCCTTATTATCCCAGTTTATTAGCCTCTGATTTAAAGAAAATTTCCCAACTGAAAAGGAAAACCTCACCATAGACTCATAAACTTAACTAACTAAACAGAATATCACTAACAAACTCCATATGCATATGGGCTCAACTCAGATCAAACATGGTTTCCAGCTGTGATGGGTATACAAAATATATGATTTCTTCTTGGAATTAGTTTTCAATTGATGGAAATGGAAACATACTTAGAGTTGGTATGATGTAAAAAAAATATTTAAAAAAGTGTTTCTAAGTTTTTATTTAAATGATATGTGATAAAGGTTTAGGGAGGGAGTCTGTTAAGTTTACTCTTCAAGGCTTGGATGTGTAAAGCAGAGATATGCATCATTTTGATAGGAACTATTTTGTGTGCTAATTGGGAGAAAAACTAAAACTAAATTAGGTATCTCCACTGTGTCATATTTAGGTATAATTTAGATAATCTAGGAAATATTCACATTGTTTTTCATTTAACACACTTGTTCTTAATGATTTAAGAATCAATATTTACTTAGCTACTGGGAAAACCATTTCATAATCAATTAGACTCATCAGCTGTCTGCTCCTTTCAGAAACTAGATTTTTTTTCATTAATTACTCTTACAATGTTTAACCAATGCTGATTCTAACAAATCTTTTGAATGAAATGAACCATCTTAATTAGCATATTTTCTCTATTCAGCTAAACGTAATTCAATTCAACTTAATCAAATTAATGTTTGCATCTTTATCAAAAGCACAAAACAGACTGAGGAACGGCTCTATTGCTCTTTTGGGGGAAAACTGCTCCCTAGTGGTGGTCTGATGGAACAACAACACTAGCACAGAGGTTATTTCAAAGGCAATTACTGTGCTGTAATTAAGAAGGCAGCTAGAGAATGATTATAGGCCTTTCAACCAAGAATTATGCTGATTTTATTTAGAACCATCAATTTGTCCCACGCAGTAACAAGTCAAAAGATTACTGTGGGTACTGGAGTGCTAATATAGGCTAATGAATGGTTGCACATTTACTGATCTGCACATGGTGTTTATACGCTTAAATGAGAGAGAATGGATGCAGATGTTTGCGTGACTAATACAAACACAACCCTAACAGCGAGCATTTACACATTGTTTAAATAGGGCATACTAGCACATAGACATAGATTTTACAGATATTAATGCACACAAATGCTTGTGTGTATGTGTGTGTGTGTGTTCGTGTGTTGTGATTTCAGGCAATTTTATCTTACATAAGTCCCCCAATTCCTCTAGGACAGCTGCAGAGGAATGCACTGCCTACAGGCTTACAGTCCCCACCATTCTGGCATGGGTTAGGCATGCAGGATGTCAGTTCAATTTCACAGCGCCCCCCGGTGAATCCAGGGCTGCAACTGCACATGAAACCTGATGGGCAGATTTAAGTGTGGTCACTATAATTATTCTCAAAGTTGACTGTTAATCTAAAATATCAAATCATTTTTACAGAATTTGACTTTTAAATGCAACTGACTAAATACTTTGATATGAAGAAAAAAATGAGGGTTCATGGAACTACCACCACTGTCCTGAGATCTAATTAAAATAAAACATGCAAAAATTAACTCAAGTTATATAGAACTGTTTCACCAGTGTAAAAAAAACATGTTTACATAATTCAATAGTTCAGCAAGAGTAAGACTCATTAACAGTCATGGTCATATGCATATACACCAACCTCCAAAGGGCAGGCTGCTGCAGATGGCTCCGTTGAGGCAGGGCTGGCTGACGCATGGATCTGGATAAAGCACGCAGCCCAACTTGACATCGCTGAGACCAGCTATCTCAGCATAAGGGCTCCTCTTATTCTGGAGAGGCAGCTCATTACCATTCAGCATCAGTGAGCCCAGGCAACCTTGGAAACCATCCTGGGCTCTGGGAGGGCCCCTCACTACACGGTCTCCTGGTCCTGGCCCTACTTCACTCTTCCCTTGTCCGGGGCTGGGCCTTTCACCTTGTACATTCGGCGGCCTTACTTGAGCTCCAAAGAAAAAGGATGAATCGGGAGCCAGAGGCCAAAGGCGAACGGGGGCTCGGGCTGCTCTGCGGCGTTCCACGTAGCTGTCGTCCAATGAGAGGAGGCTGTAGTTCTTGGTCAGCTCCAAAGCAACTGTGTGCCAAAGGCCGTCGTTTATTGGTCTGTCAGAGATACCCATAATGCCAAGAGTGTTGTCACAGTTCAATTGGAACCAGAGTCGCCCTGCTTCAATCTGTGTAAAGAGTGCAAAAGGAGTGAAGCCTTTTAGAAAAGAAAAATCCAAAACAAAACTCTGTGCAAAGTGCAATACAAGCAAAGTCAACGTATAATTTACCTTGAGCATGGTGCAGGGGTTAACCCGTGTGAACATGATGACTCCCCTTCTCTGAAGTGTTCTAATCCTCAGGCTGAGCCTCATCTCTCCACTCTGGCCACTCTCTGTCACCCTGTATTTGATGTAACTGTTTCCCGAGAAGCTCAGAGAGGTTTGGCCTGGTCGTCCACAAAACGCAGAAAAAGAACGGAAATGTTTCAACATCAAGTCAATACAAGTATTCATACAGTATTCTCCTTCCCTCTGACTGACCTGCACACTGGTCCAGTCTCTCTGGCTGGCACTGGCAGACAGATGGCGCTGTAGGACCAGAACGGACACACTGCATGTCTGCTGGACAGGACTGACCTTCACAAAGCTCCATAGGGGTGGGGCATGTCCCTTCTGTTTTGGAAAATAATAGATACAAGATAATATGGATTTCAGAATAATATAATTTACAGTATCTGTGCAAACACATTTCGTCCCTATTTATTGTACACATAAAATGTTATCACTTTACCATCTGAACAGTACTACATATTTCTAAATATCATAAAACACAACACAAATAAGCTAAACAGAATTTAGTATGTCATTGCTCAGAGCCCTAAGTATAATACATATATATATATATATTTATTTTTTTAAATCAAAACTATTAATCCCTACAAGTCCCCATCAGACATAATGGAAACTGACAATGTGAGCAGGGTTTAGAGAGCTTGCGAGTGGAAACTGAGTGCAGTGCTCACCCGGGCAGATGCAGGTCTCTCTACGGCTGAAAGTTGGTGAAACTAAGCTGACTCTTTCTGTGCTGTACTTCACAGGTGAGTCCCCCTCCATCACCAGTACATTTTCACACACCCGCTCTCCGCAATCCAACTTCCCGGAGCAGGTGTTCCCCACCGCGGTGGCCCCGGCCAGAACGCCGCGGATCTGACCGCGTGCTGCGGCCTCCCTCAGCTTTGCAGACAGGTCCTGTGGGGAGTAGAACCCCTCCATCTTCCCACTACCTGACGTCTCGGGCATCTCCATGGCCAGAACCAAGTCCACGTTCTGCGTCTCCGGCACTGGCTGCACGCTGAGCAGGTGAAGGGGATCCTGTTGCCTTGGTGACCATTTCCAGCCTGTTATTTCCCTTAGGTTTAATTTGATCTGGTTAAGGTAGCGTCCAAGTATTTCCTCAGGGGATAGGGAGTTGAACCGTAAGGTCAGGGCGCTGCGCAGCAGCACATCAGTCACTTGTTCGACCTGGACTGACACGTCGGCGATCACAGCAAAACGGCCGTCACTCACTGTTGCATTCATCTGGTATCTGAGAGAAGGCAAAACAACCAGTTTTATAGCATAGTGTTTTGTTGTTTGTTTCAGTTATAATATCATGTTTCCATCACTGTTTGTGAGCTGAGTACCTCCCAGGTTCCAGGCCTGGCAGAGCTACTATGCTGCCATCTTGTCTGTTGATCTTAAACATACTCTGGGACTCAGGCTTCAGGATGAATGAGAGGACATCGCTGGGGTCGCGGTCAGTCGCATAGATCTGACTGATCAGACCGCCCGGAAATGTATCCGTTAACATGACAATGAAGATTTCCAAAGGGGAGACAGTTGGCTTGTACTGGCTGTTCCCAATCACTCTCAGAAAAACCCAAGAGGAGGAGGTGAGACTGGGCTTACCAGAGTCACTTGCCTGTGACATGAAAAAAAACAAAATGTGTGATATACACTAATTGTAAGCAAAGGAACAGATGATTAACAGAAAAAAGTTGTATAAAATCACTAATACTATTACTGTCCATAAGAGACATTCTGCTGATTTAAACCTATTCAGACACAATGTATTATACATATTTGTTTAAGTATTTAAAATTCACAACACATCTCAGTATATTAACTATTCACGGTTAGAGTTTCTGATTTGAATATGGTGTTGTAACTCCCCATGAGAGGCCGTGTCTAACCACACGCGGCATACCTGGATTTCAAGGCTGAACTCTCTTGGATCTTCAGGGCCAAACAAACGTTTCGATTTCAGAGTCCCAGTCTGGTCCAAAGTGAAATAATTTCCCTCATTTCCTGATTTAATGCGAAACACAAAGGGAGGGCCATGTCTTGGAGAGTCTTTATCACTAACTGACAGCTTCAGCAGGGTGGTGCCAGCAGCTTGGTTCAGCTGGAAGTATAGTCAGATAAGGATTTGAAATGACAGAGAAACAAAGAAATGACAACAGTGGCGAAACACACTCACAGACTCACCTGTAAGACGGCGGTGGAGTTGGGAGGACTAAAAACAGGAGGGTTGTCATTAATGTCAGAGATGTTGATGTTAACTGTAACAGTGGAGGACATGGCAGGGGAGCCACTGTCGAATGCCTGCACCGACAAAGTGTACTTGGATATCTAGACAGTGAAAAAAGACATTTTGGAACTGCATCAGTTTGTATCTGCTCACATTGTAAGTACTGTTAGAAATTCAAAGCGGGACATGACCTTCAAGCAAATTTCTCCTAATGTGTGTTTACAGATCAGAGAAATAAGTATTCATTTTCCCATGAGATGGTATTCTTAAAAAATCCTTCTTACTAGTTCTCTGTCAAGCCTCTTATTGACCTTAAGCAGTCCTGTTACAGGATCGATCCAGAAGTGATTGCTTCGATCACCTTTTAAAACGGAGTAAGTGATCCGACCATTCACTTGACTGTCCAGATCTTCCGCAAATACCTACACAAGACACACACTTACATGAGTAGAACTTTTTTTTTGTCAATAAAGGGAACAGAAACGTAAAGGTTTCCAACTCTCACCTTTGTAACTGTCTGCCCTATGGATGCGTCCTCGCCAATGAGTACATTGTAGATGTCTTGATCGAAAGCCGGAGCGTTGTCATTGACATCCATGAGCTCAATGATTACCATGGTAGCTGTGCTAAGGGGAGGATTCCCACTGTCCCATGCCTCTACAGTGATGTAATAATCCTTACACACCTCAAAGTCCAAGTCCTCAGCCACAGAAATTGAGCCTTAAAATACACATATCACAGAATACATTAAATTCTATTTACTTGGGTTGTGTTAATTATTTTTTCAATTAAACTGAAGTTACATCATTCGTGCTGGTCAAAGCTTAATACTTAATACTTAATACTTAATCCTAAATTGTTTAAAACAAACAAAGTACAATGGCTCACCCAGTTTTGTGTTTATGCTGAACTTTCCTAACTCGTTGCCTGACCGGATGCTGTAGCTGATCTCAGCATTAGGTCCAATGTCAGCACTTGTCGCTAACAAGCGTAGCACCTCAGTCCCCACAGTTACATCTTCGGGGACAGTTACTGCATATTCCCTCTTCTGGAACACTGGAGCATTGTCATTTACATCAAGAACCATGATAGTCACATCAACCTGGAGAAGTGAAGGCAGAAAGTTCATCTGTCAGTGGAGACGCCAAATAGAACTTGTTACAGTTCAGCATAGCTAACAACTGTCACCTTTAATTGGAGAAAAGAATGCCAAAGGTTCACAAAAAATAAATGAATACATAGAATTTTCTACTGAAAATATACTAAATAGAGTAAGGAAAGTTAGTCTAACAGTCTCAATGACAAGTTTTTGCAGCATGAAAGGACATAAGAAAGTCACACCTTTTAGATATGAGCCAAGACTGACGTTTTGTAGAAATGTCTGCCCTTTTTTCTGTCACCTTCTTCATCTTTCACATCCCAGCCACTCCACAGTTTGTTGATAATCTATCTTAATTAAAATCTACCTGGGTCTTTATCTCATCCCTTCAGTAAACACAGCATTTTTATTCATGCTCACTTTTTTTTTAGATCAATGCATGTGAAATGAGATACAGATTGCACATATTCATCACCACATTGTGTACTTACTACATCCTGCTGACATCACCACTAAAATTATTTAATTATATGATCTGATTTTTGGTTGCTTTGTTTATTAGCTAGCTATTCTGATTGCCATTTCAACGTAAGGGGAGTCAGTCACTCAACAGCCAGCATGGGAAAAACCCAGCAGCTTCTGACTGTTTTCATCCCTCGTGAGAAAAGCAGCAGGACTTGTGAACTTTAAAATAAAAAGATCTCCACTATCATCAATATTTCATAAGGCTCTGGAAAAAAACAAAATTTAACTTCTTCTTCTATAAAAAATCTACTGTAATACAGCAATGACCTCTTACATGTACCATTAAACTATTATGCTTAATTTAGTTTCAATTGAAAAAGTATTGTATGTGCCTCAGATATGTCTTATCTAGTCAATCTGCTGTAAAATGAGAACACATGAAATTGATTAAAAATAATAGTTTTGAACTGAAAATAGGTTCATACATTCTTTTACTTTGTTTACCCAGAGCCACACATTTATTCTGACTGATACATTTAATGCTCGGTTGCCATCACTACTGTGTTTGAAGATGCATTTCTAAGACTTTTCACCAACCTGTGAGGAAAGTGCCCCCTCTTGCCCAAGACGGTCAGTAGCCTGGACACGAAGACGGTATGAGTCACGGCTCTCTCTGTCCAGGGATTTCTCTAAGACTACTATTCCAGTTACTGGGTCGATGGAGAAAAACCCATTCAAAGAATCCACCAGGGAATAGACCAGTGTACGGTTCAAACCTGGAAAGGACAGATCTAGTCTGTGATACATATGTTACATACAATAGCTCCAGTCTTGGCTCATGAACTTGCTCAGACAGATCAGCCACTGGAACTGTGAACTGAATGATGAGTAAGTGTAGAGATAAACAGTCTGCAATGTGTTCCCTTGACTCCGATTTTACATTTCTAACATGCACAGGCGTAACAATCCTACCAGCTTACCTTCATCTGGGTCGCTGGCTTGCAGTCGGGTAAGTAATGCTTTGGGGGCAGCACTCTCATACACACTAACCAGGTAATGAGAGGAGGAAAACAAGGGGGCGTTGTCATTCACATCCCACAATTGTAGAGAAATGTCAGACCTGCAGAACAGCCCTCCCCCATCAGTTGCTTGGGAAATGAGTTTGTAGGCAGGTGTCATTTCTCTGTCCATCGCGGTGGCTGTTCGCAACTCACCTTAGGACAAAAGAAAAGGTGTCAGAAAAACACTTTAGTTATGTCCTCCTTTTCTCCTAAGAACAGAAAAAAAAGGAGAAACACACACACACACACATATATATATATATACATTATCCATTAACTTAGATAGAAGAGCAGATGTGTGTACCAGTGTTAGCATCCATATAGAAATCTTCCACACCAATGCCAAACAGTGAATATTGGATCTCTGCGCTAGAACCTGAGTCAGCATCTGTTGCACCCACTGTCAGAATGCCCTTGTTAGCAGGAATATCTTCAGGAAAAGAGGCACTATATACAGCCTGAGACAACACAAAGAAATACGAAATTTAACAAACACATAATGGCACCACACAAAAGAAAATAATACATGATCACACATCAGAATAGACAATTTGACTGCTGGGTGTTGGATGCATTATCTCTGCATAGAGGACAAGGTCAGCATGGTTAAGCACCCTTTCAACTCCTGCCAATAACTGCCTCTGGAAATGAACTAAGTGTCCACACAGTTTCATCTAGCACACATTCAGAGCATGGTTGGAATATTTCTGTACAATACAACACGCATATGCAGTGTGAAGTATCTCCCTGTGCTACTCTTACTCTGCTGCATGAGAGCTATCCGTGAATTATTGCAACAATTAGTTGATTAAGTGACCAGTTCATCAATAGATAATCAATCAGTAGTAATTTCTTATGATTAGTTAAGTCATTATTCATGCAACAGACCACCTACATTTATTGAAACGACCAGCCAACATCAGTGGTATGAAGTAAAGTATTATAAAGTAACAGAACTTAATTCTCTAATTTATCAATTTATTTGAATTTCTTTAATATAAGTACAAATCCAATCAACTCCAGTGTCTGACTTGAACAATCCCATTGTAATGTGACTTTGAATACATCTAAAATATTTGTAAAAATCAGAAGACGAGAGGAAAAATAATGTTTAAAAAATATACAAATAAAACAACTCTGAAAGCAGAATAATTCATCAAATGTTTAAACTTCCAGTACAGGCTTGGGTGCTCAAAGCAAGGATGGGTTGTTAAAAAAACAAGAAAAAAACAGAATCACTGATCATTTCAGAAGAAACTATTCTCAATGAAAAAAAAATTTTTTTTAAAGAGAAGAAAAGAAGTAGAACAAAAAGGAAATAAGAGTGCTCTTTCAACATTCTCTGGGCACATCACTGTGAAAAGATAAAGCAAGTCCTGGGCAAGCTCAGTCTGTAAAGTCCAAGACAAAAACCACTGACTCGGAGTGGCCTTGCATGAACAACTGTCACGCTAGTGTGATCAATACAGCCATATCGTGACGGGGCGTGGGGTTGCATCGGAGTCCATGTTATGGCTTTTTTGTTTATGAATAAGCGAGCCCTTGATGCAGAGGACTGTATTTGAATTTTTGGAGGGCTACATACTGACTGAGGCACCAGTTTTTTCTCTGGGGAGCCATGATTACTTCAGCCAGACTTCATTCCAGCATCATACACACAGATTGTACTTAACTGATCTATCTGCAGACCACATCTGTCCCCCTTTAAAACTGACTGTTGAGTAGCTTAAATCGTGAGTTGAGCAAAACTAGACAGTTAATACTAGCAAAATTACAATATTTGTAGAATGAGTTAATCCATTTGTAAAAGATTTAATCATGTAACTAAAAAGAAGGTTAATAGAAAAAAATATCAAAATAAGTTTACTCTCTAATATTTTCTTTTTATTCTCTTAATACATTCAAAATACTTTCCTACCCATAACTTTGTCTGTTTAATAAAATGTACGTTAATTAAAGATTTCAACTTTTGTTGCACTTTCTATTACATCTTTCTGTTCAAAAAACCCTGATTTTGTAACAACTCTTACAAGTGATATGCTCCAAAATGTCCAATAATGTACAAATAACACAACTATAGAACAATGTCTGACCACAAACGTCTTTGATGCTGCTACCATGCAATACCAGAGCAACCGGTTTCTAGTTACAGAGGCTTGAATTGCCCAAGAACAGAAAGAATATCAAAAGAGGGTGAGGAAGGATGGAGAAATTCAAAGAAAACTATTAAGGATTTTGAGGGAAAATGAAAGTTCCTCATCTAATTATATGAAACTGAAAAACTGCTGAATACTAATAAATTGAGGGATATACTCCCAGATGTTTTCTGTGCCCAGTTATATTTAAAATTTCTCCATGATTTAAATCTTCTGGAGCTAAATTAATGTTAAGATTTTAGAGTTTTTTTAGAGTCTTAAAGTTGGTAGGTACAAATTATTTTTAAAAAAGCGAAAACATCATTCTTCAATTTTTAGCTGTCTTGTATTTTCAGGAATCGGGTTACTTCATCACCCATGAAGTAGCCACCAAAAGTTAGATTAGACAGAGGTTCCAGCACATGTCCTGACTTATTATACATAGGTAATGTGCTTATTGTAATATACTTTCAGGTGGTTCTGTGATACACTGTGGAACAGAGAATCAATATTTCAGCTGAACAAACCCTGTCTCAACTATTGCAGCCCCAGACTTTGCTTTTCTCATTTTGTCATAAATATGTAAATGCATAAATTATCTAACACAGTTATATCCTGAACCAAGCCACCGTTGAAATTAGCCAAAAGGGAGTTCATTATTATGGAGACTGGATGTTAACAAATTTTCTGTCAATCAGAAAATTTGCATTTTTTTATGCTGTCTTTTGTTAACCAATGATTGTATGACATGATTGACAGTGTTGAGAATACTGCAGTGACGGAATAAATGGACCATAGTAGGATAATAAAGTCTACCTTGACCTTGTTAAACATAATTTGCGTTAAAACTGCTCGATGCAGTGAGAATTTATCATTACTGTAATATCAAAATGTGCAATATTAGAATTAGACATTGTCACTGAAACAGAATCAATAAAGGTGTAGTAACTATGGCTGCTATCCACTGGAAGGGACTGTACATGTTCTACAGCTATCTCGGATTAACAGATGCACAGACAGCAATTAACATCATCCACTGACGTGGTTGTTTGTATGTCATTACTCATATCATTATGATGATATCCAACAATATGATGATATATGTCATACTTTCACACCACTAGTTCACATTTGATAAGAGCTCCATGTATCCTGAATGATCAATAGATTACTTTTCTGGCATATTCCAAAGAGAAGCACCTATTCCACTGCCAAAGAAATGTTAAGTGCCATGTGGCTCAAAGACAATTTCAATTAATCCTACAATTAATTAAGTTGAAGAAAAGTTGTTTTTCTTTAAATCTCAACATTTTGCACTTCCCAATATTTCCCCCCCTCTGACCTGGTTGCATATGGGGCTGTTGTCGTTGGCATCCATGACGGTGACCTCCACAGCAGTGTGGGCGACGAAGAGGCCATCGCTGGCTGTGATATTCAGCAGATACCAGTCCTGCTGCTCACGGTCCAACTGGTCACTGACATACACCTTCCACTCCCCCTGCACAAGGGCCAGGCTAAACACACCCCGCTGATTTCCACCTGGAGACACACATCAATCTTTCATTCACGATATGAAGAGGAACCAACCTTCAACACCCAACCACCCCATGCATGAATGCAATGACGGAGTACCTTTTAGTGCAATCAGAAGCTATATCATCATAATTTAAGTGGAGCAACAGCCATGGTTCTTCCAAGTTTAAATCTTTGACCCTTTATGACCGACTCTTCCATTAGTCTAATGTGTTTAATAGCAGAGCAAAAGGCAAGTCTTTATCATATGCTGGCACTACAGCATAGTGCATTCATCATTCCTTATCAAGGTGAGAGCTTTATTTTATTACTCATGTACATATTTACTTTTATTTACTTTTTCTATAAGTTGCTTGATATGTAAAAAATATGTTTTACTCGCAATAGAACGTTAAAAAAATTCATCTTGACTATGATGGCAGCAACATCAGTGAAAAAAGTCGAGACTCGAGCATCAAAAGGCTGGTAAAATAAGTGTTTCCGAAAAGTAACAGCTGGGGCAGCATGTTGCATCTAATTAGGTTATTTAGCAACTGGCCAGTAAGATGACTGGGTAAATTAGAAGTGTCCTAAAAAGGTAGAATCTCTCTGGTAAATATGTGAAGAGCTGCAGAAATCTGCAGAAATCTAATAAGAAGACATCTCTGGGCAAAAGAGACACATCTTAAAATCCATATTGGATGCCTCGTTCTCTGGCTCTCAGACAGCACAGCATAAAAAAAGACATCATTCTGACATGGAAATCACTGCATGGACTCAGGAAAGCACCCAGAAATCAGCATCTATAGACAAATCCTGAAGCTCTATAATGTGCATGAAATGATGGAAGTCAATTTATGAACATTATTCTGATGCACTGTTGTGTTCTCCTGGGTTAAGGGTTGTTTATAATGGACTGGGCAAAAGTGAAATACAACAAATACAACAAAGATGACAAATCATTTGTGAGCAGGCACACAAATATATTTCAAGCTGTTTTGAAGTTAGGCTAATTACTACTCATGCAAAGCTGAATTCTGGACATGACATAAAAGACAGACATGGTCACAGTAACGTCATCCATTCCCGCCGTATGGATGTCTCACATTTAGTCATTTAGACATGACTACGTTAGTGTTACTTTTCTTATCTAGAAGAGACCAAATTTATGGAAGAAAGGGAAATTGCCGGGCTCTATCTAAAATCTTGCTAAGCTTAATTTAAAAACTACCACCAGTGAACTCATATGATGTCACCAGGATAAGATGGATAAAAGATGTATTTTTCCTGAACGAAGTTAACTCTTTTTTAAACCTTATGTCTTTCAGAGTCAATTCCCTTATTCTATGAGTGATATTGCCTTGTAAATAACTTCTGGATGAATCCATTAAACACAGTAAGTGTTGCAGTTTAAGAAGTGAGTGTGCAAACACAAAAACGTTGCTGTGGCTGCTAATGAGAAGCAGGACTTTGACAACAGAAGCAGAACTAAAAAAGAGTATCAGTCACTTTTCACTGACAGTTCTGTAAACTGATAGTAGCTCCCAGAAATAAAATAAGAGTTGCCTATGAAAATGTTCCTTGCTAAACAAAAACAAATCGCATTGAATGAGGGCAATTTTTGCCCGTTTGCTGAAACTACAAAAAAGATTTCAGTTTTGATTCGATCACCTGTGATATAAAAGCTAACAAGGCGGTTTTGATCGGTGCCATCTCCGTCTCTGGTCTTCAGGACAGCTACCACTTCACCGAGGGGATCGCTCTCTCTCACGGCACCTCTGTAGAACTCCCTCTCAAACCACGGGGGGTTGTCGTTCACATCTGACACAGTGATGGTGACCACTGCGGTGGAGGACAAGGGCAGGAACTCGGCCAGATCGGAGGCCACCACTTCGAAGCTGTAGCTGGAGCAGACCTCGTGGTCCATCTGACCCACTGTGGTGATCCAGCCGGTTTTACTGTCAATGGCAAATACAGAACTCGGGCTCAGAGGGTCAGCGAGGGGCGGAATGTCCCGAGTCAAGCCAAGACTGTAGGTGAGCAGAGGTCCAAGGCTGTAGGTCACCTGTGGTGAAAAGAGGAGGCAGCTTTACAAAGCATCTTCAACGCAGTGAGCTGAGAAACAGATGTATAGAATACAAAAACACTACTGACAGAAATTTGGCTTTCCCACCTGTCCATTAGAGCCCCAGTCTGGATCAAGTGCTCGCACTTGGATCACTCTAGTTCCCACTGGCATCCCCTCCATCACAGTAGCGATGTAAGTGTTAGTCTCAAATGTTGGCTTGTTGTCATTCACATCTAGAATCTAAAAAAAGGACAAGCTGTCTTTACTTTCAGGCCTAAAGTGCTTTAAGTGTGATCCATTTAATTGAAAATAAACATACACATGGTTTTTCTAATATTCGATGAGGTGAAATAAGAAACACCTTATCACATAAGCACATTTTCCTAAATTTGCATGTCTTTTTCATAAAGCCGATGTGGAAAAAAACATTTCATAGAGCGACAAACTCTTCAACGAAGATGTAATTACATTGATATATAGACTGATCAATGTGCAGAGTAAAACTGTGCTGGTGGTGATGGATGTGCTAATAGTGCTGATATCAGCCCTACATCTTAAAGCAATATATCAAAATGTGTATTTATCAGAAAACCACAGCCCTTTAAAGCACTTTTTAAAATGACACTGGTTTGCAGTGTTAAAGAGAGGCAGAAGCACCTGTCATCCCCATTACATATATCCCTGCAATAGTGAGCATATGATTTATTTTTGTAGACCCTTGTGACACTTATTTTCAATTTCTGGGTGGTTTAGTCCTACCCAATTTACATTTTTTCTTTACCACATTTGAAACGAAACACCGTCACAGTCCTTGCGTTGTATTGAGGCACCGACCTTAACTTCAAGGTCCACAGTGGAGACGGACTCGATCAGGTCTTTTCTTGTTGTTGCTGCCACTTTAAAGCGGTAAATATTGACCTCTTCGTAGTCCAGGGGCTTGAGTAGACGGATGAGACCGGTCTCCGTGTCCACCTGGAAGGTTTCGCCCTGGTTGCTGTCGGGCATCTCTCCTCCGACAGCAGTAAACAGCCCTTTTTGCCCAGGGCCCAGGTAGACTGACCCCAGCGCCGTCCCTACTGCTGTGTCCTCAGGGATGGTGAAGGAGTACTGAGGCTGGCTGAAGGAAGGGACCAGCGCATCCGGGGGGACGACGTGGATGAAGGCGGACACCAGGGAGTGCTTGGGAGGAGAGCCACAGTCTGTGGCCTTCACAAAGAAGGACAGCACAGTTCCCTGAAGGTGATCCACTACACTTTTCGTCATCATCCAACCACTGTCTGGCTCCACCTGCCCAGGAGCAAACAAGAACTTAAATCAGGTTTTGAGATGGTGACTCATGTGAATTCAATGTGTTTCTAGGGGATGAGAATAATCTTAAAATTCAGCAATTAAGTATTTTGCTCCATTTACAGGAAATGTTCTATATTTGTTCCTTACTTGGTCATCACTGTATTTCAGAAGTGACTGTCAGATTAACACAGTAAAATATTTAAATCAGACAAACAGGAATTTGTAATCATCGGTAAATAGATGGCCGTCAAACCCTAAGGGGGTGGTGTCAGGTGGTAAAATCCCCTCATTGAAAGTAATTTTGTACACATTTCCAATTTACATGTATTTGCTGAGATACATATTTAGTTTTATTGATGTTATTTTGTGTATTTTGTGGGAGGATTAAATCAAAGGCAATATTCAGTGTAATCCACTGACCTCCAAAACATCGACCAAGGAGAGCCGGGCCTCACTGTAAAGGGAGTAGGTTATCCTTCCATTAGAGCCGGCATCAGGGTCAGTGGCCTGAATCTGTGTGACCAGAGAACCTTTAGCAACGTTGGCTTTAATGCTCAGGCGGTATTCCACTGCCCTGAACTGAGGGGCGTTGTCATTTTCATCTGCCAGGACCACTCGCACCGTACAAAAGGACGCCCGGCCTGCAAGAAAAACTAACCTTTAATACTAACCTTTAATACACGTGACACTACAAGTCCAGCAAAGGCCAATACTTGTGCATCCGCGTTAACAATAGGATTTCTCCTTTAATCAGATTATCTGAAGACATTTTTATATGGTTAGATGAATAAATACCTCCACCATCCAAGGCCATGACCGTCAGTACCATGTCCTTAAAAAGTGGATTTTCTCTGTCTAATCTCTCAACAGTAGAAATGACACCATCTGCATCAATGGTGAATTGAGTTTTGCCAAGGTCATTTATAAAGGAGTAGGTGATCTGCCCATTCAGCCCCGAGTCCTCATCTGTAGCACGAACCTGCAAGCCCATTTGGAAATTTGATCAACATCTCTAACATGCTATTATTTGTGCATTAGTCACTTCAAAATGACTGATTGAGTCTGAATATAGGAATAAATTCAACGGAAACAAAATCACCTGAATGACATTAGTACCAGGAGGAGAATTTTCCTGGACCTCAGCCAGGTAGAACCTCTGGCTGAACACTGGACTGTACAGATTAGCTCCCTGCACGCGTACAATAACCTGTGAATTACAGTCTCAGTTACTCCATCATCACCCTCACAGCCACTGTCTGCCGACGTATTTTTGATGCCAACAGAATGAGTGTCCGCTGGATGATTTGTCAAACATGATCACATCAACATATAAGAGTCAATCTGTTAAGCCACTGGCAAACTATGTGATTCACAGACATCTACAGACACTGATGCCTCTCAGAAACTACTGTGTGTCAACATACTGTCTTTAAATCATGTGAGAATGTAGGACAAGTGAATAAAATGACATCCCATTTGCAATTATTACTCAAAGATAGATGTGAGCACATTATGGTAAATCTGAATAGGAATGATATTAGTCTCCAACATACAACTGTAGTTCTGCACAGCTGAGGCAGATGTAACCATTCAAATGTGAGGGGTTGCTAACAGTCCCCTAAGCTTTCGATACAAGATTTTAAAAAACAGCAACACTGTTGACAGGACAAGATTGTAAGTGCCAATGAGCAGCGTCACCTGTGCGGTGTTGGTGAAGACTCCATCTGACACAGACACATTGAGCCGATACAAGGATTTCATGCCTTGTCTCCTTTTGTTTGACAGACGGAGAACCCCTGTATCTGGCTCCATCATAAAGGTTGTTTTCTCATTCCCCGAGAGAATGCTGTACCTGGTTGGGAGGGGGAATACAGTTCAAACATTTGCTTCATGCTGAACAAAAACCAAATTTAAATAAAAACTGACAATGATGATCGCGCAATCCAGACTAAAACTCTAACTTTTTGAGACACACAGCTTACCTCAACCTTTGAGAGTCACAAATATCAGCATCTGATGCCTGGATACAAGTTACAAAATGTCCCCTCGGAGCCAGCTCGCTGACAAAAGCCTCGTAAAGTGCTTGGCTGAAATTGGGCGGATTGTCGTTTGTGTCGGTCACAGTCACAGTGACACTTACATCACTGCTAAGAGCAGGCTCTCCACTGTCTGTTGCTCTTACAATGAAATTGTAGCGCTGCATATACTCATAGTCAAGCATCCGTGATGTAAATACCAATCCGCTGTTGCTGTCAATTTGGAAGTAGTCAGAGCTATTGTAGATGTCAGATAGGATCTGGTATGTCACCACTGCATTCTTTTCTGAGTCTTGGTCCTGGGCAAAGATCTATGGGGAGAGGAACAGTACAATTTTCAATGCTCAAGATCTGATTTGTTTAGGCATTTAAACAGTATGCATACAACATATTATGGTGCAAGCACTTTCCATTCCAAAAAAATGAACAATGTCTGCTTCTGAAAAGAAATATCTACCCATCCCTGCAATATTGTTTCTGAGTGAGTTCCAAGTTTTATAGACATGGGCTGCAGATCTTTGGAAAATAATGAAACTCGATAGCTGTGAGCTTATTTGGCTCAAGACAAAATATATATATATATATATTTATATATTTCACTCACAGGGGTGTGGCAATCTTTATGTAGCCTTTTGGTCTTCCTTCAAAATGAAAATAATCAATTGTCCTACACTGTAGAATGCAATTTGCTAAACACACTGCACAAAGTATTTTTAGGCAGTGCAAGATTGCTAGTAAACAAGCTTTGCCTCCTTGTCACTTTTATTGTTTTATTCAACGTGGCCATATAATGAAAACCATTTTCCAAAAATGCAGTTTTCATAACTTTTTGTCAACACAATTAGTGAGAAAGCGGAACGACGAGGGAAACAGCTTTCCTCCTGTGCTTTATGTGCATCAGCTCCACTATTAGATTGCTTTTGTTCTAAAGTTGGCAGGTGGCTACGTCCAGTCAGCTCTGTGTGCAACAGATCTCCCGCTTCTCTGAATTGTTAGTGGCTTGGAAACAGCGACGGTGGGGTTTGATTTATGGGTGGAGGCAAAAGATGAGCAATCTTTAAAGATTCCGGAAGTATCTTGTAGTTTGCAAGATCTTTACTAAAGTTTTAACTATTGCCAGTGATGTGATTACAGCTCAGCTGAATGGGACCCATTTTACATGCTGTAACACACAGAGCCTGTCCTATTTATATGCACCGATCCCTTTGCACAGTGAAACAGCTGACAGTTTCAGTACACCAGAATAAAAAATTACCTCGACATGAAATCTGCCTCAGGGAGGTTATTGAATCTTCTTTTTTTATTAGGTCATGATGCCCAGAGAAAGAATTAGCAGTGGAGTTTTTAGATAGATATACATTTTGTTTGTATTTGATAAGAATGATGGACAATATATGCTGCATCTTCAACCTACACCTTTTTTGGACTATCTATCTCGTATTTATGAGCCAGTAGGTATGTTTATTTGAATGTTTTTTCTGTACTTTGAATAGAACAATCTGAATAATCCTTCAAAGAACAGACTGGATAGGTAATGCATCTGCTGTAATGAATTATAATAGATCATAGGATTAGAAGCAAGTTTTCTTGTGAAACAAAATGAAAGCCTGCTGTATAAACCATACTATACGCACAATGGATTTTTCTGATAACAGACAAAAAATAACACTGGAGAGATGCATAACTGCAGAAATATAAAGCTTTAGTTCTAAAAAAAATGCATTCAATCGTTTAACAAACCTTCTGAAATGCAAACAAATAACTAAAGTACCTTTTTGACGCAGATGCACCCACCTGTAGCACCGATGTTCCGGTCATGGCGTTCTCAGACAGGACCGCCGAGTAGGAGGTGTTTTGAAACACTGGTGAGTTATCATTCACGTCCAGAACAACAATGTCCACATCGACCTCTGACTTGGCCCCGGTCAGTGTATCAGTGGCCTTCACTGTTAACCGGTAGTATTGAGTGGTCTCATAGTCTAATGGATAAATTACACTGATGACTCCGGTGTCAAATCCAATGTCAAACTGCAGGGAAGGGTCTCCATCTGTGATGGTGAATATGACATCCTGGCCTTCAGGACTGCTGGCATTGATGCACAGAACAGAGTTGGAGACAGCCACATCTTCTTTGACAGTGACACCGTAAAAGGGCTTGTCAAATACCGGCATGGCCTTGTTTACAACTGTTACAGGCACCTCAACCTCACTGGACAGACGGGGGGTGCCTCCATCGGTGGCTACAAGAGTCACTTTGTATTCTGCGTTGGATAAATCTGCTTCAAAAGCTTTCTTTAAGATTAGTTCTCCTGTCAAAGGATTCACCTGCACAGAATTCAAAATCAGATTTAAAAAAAATAAAAAACACACCCATACAATTGCAAGACAACTAGATTAAAAGCTATCACCTCAAAGTTCCTGTGTTGCGTTTTGAGGCTGTAAGTCACTTCTCCATTTGAACCATAGTCCTGGTCAACAGCAGAGACACTGAAAATGGCTGATCCTGGCTCCGCCTCCACCTGCGCCGCAGCGTAATACGGGAGGTTCACAAACTCTGGTGCATTGTCGTTCATATCATCCACCTGGAAGAAGGTTGATATTTAAAAAGATTACAGACTTTCAGGGGACAGGGAGTGTTTTGTTAAATCTAAATATTCATGTTGCCTGTACTGAAATACAGTACAAGCATATTAGCAGAAGCCCTCACAAAACTAAAAAATATAACAAACAAGATTAAATTGGTTGAGATAAACAAACATAAAAAATATGTGCTTTTTTGGGGGGTTATATTTTTCGCACAGTTCACAGAATTCAATTGATTTGAAATGTTCAAAGCAAACCGACTGTCTTTTTTACAGAGTTGTTATGGTACATAAACAAGTTTAAAGAAACTTTAGATTCCTGATCAAATCTTTATGTTAGATTATACTAACATACAAAACTGCAGATAAGGGAATAAAGAAAAGCAAACAAATAAACAGCCAACTGACTAAACAGATGAGACATTTCAAATTAAATGAAAGTCTGACTGTGGGTCTAAGGGGAATATACTTCTGGCTTTAAAAAAACAAGATAATCAAGGTGAAATAAATTTGGGAGAACGATGCTCTTGTTTGGGCTTGTGCTCTGAAACTCAAGCTTTCTTTCCAGCAGTGAAACTGTTCTCCAGCAACCCAAATTCACCTCCTGCCAAGCTGTGGCAAGTTCAGCTTGAACCAACTTAACAGGAACAGAGGTTTTGATCAATACTTAGATTTCAAGGGAGCTGATGAACAACAAGGAATACAAACAGGAATTATTTTATTCTAAGATCAATATAATACCCTAACCGACTGAAGAGGCACTCTAAATGCCAAAAACAATTTGCCATCAGTATTGAACTTAAGTCCTGTTTTGGACTGAGTCACTTATCCCACCATCTCACCCATTATAGCTGACTTTGCACAAACTCCAATTTCCACCTAAATTGGGACATTGCATAAAATGAAAAACAGAGCAAATAATTCTTAAATTTTGGTACAGTACAATGACATGATGTTTAATGTTTGAAATTAACCCTAAAACCTTATTGTTTTGTTTTTCAAATTCATTCATTGTGATTTTGATTAATTCAATATGTCCTCAAACAGCTGGGACAGGTACAACAATAGACAGGAAGAAGTGGATTAGAGTTAAAAAATCTTTTCAGAACATTTTACAAGTGAACATTCATTTTATGAGCGGGTATAAAAAGAGTATGCCATTACCTCCAGTGATTCATCACCTTGGAATGAGCAAGGTTTATCACTTTGTGAACCACAACATGAACAAAGAGCCCTGCAGTTTAACAACGTTTCCTAGTGCTATTTATGTATTTAGGGTTTTCATCTTCTACTGTCCGTAATAAAAATCGAAAATTAGAAAGAATCAGGATTTATTTTCAGAATGTAAGCTGCAAAGCCTTAAAACAACACTGAAAGCCCATCCCTTCAAAAAGTGACCTCAATCTGTAAAGGATATCAGCACATGAACTTCACAGAACCATTTTCACTTAACACAATTTAAACTCCACGATGCACAGCAAAATCCAAATATCCTCTGAGATGGACCGATTCATGGGAAAGTGTCCTAAAATAGATTTCAGAACTCATGGACATTGTGTCCAAAGGGCCATGAAAAGGACCATGCAGATTGGCATAAACACAACGTTTCTGTGACAGTATGGGGCTGTGTGGGTGCCCCACACATCTGAGAAGGCACTGATGCTGAAAGGTACACACAGACTTCGACACAACATATGCTTTCAAAGAAGTCTCTTTTTTTGGGATAGCTTTTTTTTTTCAGCAACAGAGTGTAAAGCCACATCCAGTATGGCTGCAGTCAATACCTGGCTCCTGTTTAAATGTGTGGCTCTGTATGAAGCAAAAAATACTGTCAAGCAGTTCAAGCCATACATCAGAAAGAAATTCCACCTCCAGAGGTGCAAGACCGCAGTAAACAAGTCCCTGTTTAAGATCATTTTGGAACCTGTTGCAGGTGCGAAATTCAAATTAAGTGATCATTTGCAACAAAAAAAACAAACAAACAATAAAGTTGATCAGTTCAAACGATCAATATCACAGTTTTGTTGTGTTTTAAATTGAACATATTTCAGAAAAGATTTGTAAATCTATTAATCAATTTTGATGTAATTGTATCAATTACCCAACCTCATTGGAAATGGAGTTTGTATTATGTTGGAAATGTATGATGAAATAATTACACATTTCAAGGTATTTTTGCCCAACAGCTGCAACAAAATAGGCTATTCAATACATTCCACAAATTCAACTCTAACAATGACACACTAGTATGCAATTAACACCAGACTGACCTGTACTTGCACAGTCACCCTGGCCACTCTCAAGATCTCATCCTCTCTGGTGACTTCTACCACCAGCTCGTAACTCCCCTTTTCCTCACGGTCGAAAGGCACACCGGTGGTGAGCAGCACTCCACAGGTGGGTCGGATGGTGAAGCGCCCTCCCGGGTTCAGCAGAGAGTACCTGAGTGGCTCATTAAGGCGGTGGCCAACTGTGTTGACAACAGTTACTACAGTGACATTGGGTATGTTCTCTTGGATGGAGGCGGTGTACACCGGGAGGGTGAAGAGAAGACCACTCTCAATAGCTTCTCTCACAAGCACTGTGACTGATGATATGCTGAAAAAACGTCCATCCCATACCTGAAAGAAACAAAACATAATTTTTTCATGGCATGATGTGCGATAAATGTTTAGGATATTCAGGATAGTCAGATATGAATAAAAAGTAGTTATATTGTAGAGATACAGAGTATTTATCAAACGCTGCATATACAGGATTCTTGGGATTTTCTGTAGCAGTAAAGCACTTTGAATTGCCTTGTGTATAAATTGTTCTTTACAAATAAGAATCACTTCTGAGCGTAGTGTGCCACTGACCAGGTCTTCTGGCCTTCTGCAGAGCCCATCCCAGACTATCTGAGATACTGAGCGTGCAAACAAAATTTCAGTTTTTTCACCCCCACAGATTGTCCATTCCTTACCTTGACATTAAAGCGGTAACGGGCTTTACTGAGGTTCTGATTGATTACTGTCACAAGTCCTGTGTAGCGTTCCACTGAAAAGTGTTCCATATTTCTGTCAACAAGAGAGTAGGCCAGTAGGGGTGTGACAGACTTGTCAGAATCAGCAGTAATATCAGGGTCTAAAGCCTCAATCCTGAGGATTTCCACGCCCACGTAGGTAGGCAGCAGGAGGACCGTCTCATAAATGTCCTGGGAGAACTTTGGGGGTGAGTCATTGATGTTGATAACCTAAGACAGGGTGTACGAAAGGAGACCTCTGAAATAACATACTGATAAAACTGATAAAAAATGGATGGTGGCTGGTGAGAGCTGACTAATTAACTTGCCTTTAAAACAACCTCTGCTGGGCCGTCAGCGCTCATAGGAGGCAAACCACTGTCTCGAACGTGAACCCGAAAGACGAACTCTGAGAAGGTTTCATAGTCCAGAACCGCAATAGTTCTGAAATTTCATAACCATGTGAACAAACTCCCATAAACACATGGATTAGATCAAACACCTTTCAAATGATTTGATTTCTACAAAGTACTCAAACCCACCTAATAGACCCAGTCCCAGAGTCCACACTGAAAAACATACGAGCGGTCTCATCTATTATCTGGAACACTAACAGGGCATTATGATTGCGGTCATTATCAACAGCCCGTATAACCAAAGGGTTACCGTCCTCCCCCATGACCACGCTGTTGACGGGAGCAGCCTCACTGACTCTGCCCACATACCTGTTAACACGAGAATAGGAAAAAGCTGAACAAACTAATACCAACCCCGAAAGTCAGACATCAACAACCCCAGGAAGACAACAAGCAGCATTTCAGTGGTAAAGCTCTACTTATCTTTGAGTCAACACTGATACCTGATCTGTTGGAATTGAGGTGGGTTATCATTCACATCCCCTACTTGGACAATGACAGTGGTGCTGGCCTCCACCCCGGCCATGCTCAGAGCACGCACCGTCAAGAAGTAGGAAGTTGTTTGCTGTCAGGGAAAAACAACAAACTCTAATTAACTTTCAAACTGCATCAATTCCCAAGAGGACGCAAAGAATTTCCTGGTACTCGTGTGCTGGGTTCCTGCCAACATTATGTCAAACTTTACTTACTTAGTACTTTGGGGGAAACTTCAGTCAGAATCAAAGAATGTGAATGACAATTTGTGGCTTCTGTATTATTACAAATGAAATTTGGAACACTGGGATCTCAAGTTTTAAGGCGGCAGTAGAAGGACATCATTTACTTTTAGGAACCGTATCAACTGTATGTCTTCTCTCTGCTGTGTGCCATGTTGTTCCATGACTTTTCTGTTTCATATCAAACTTTAATTCTTACATTTCAGTTTTAGGATACATTTCAACATTAGTACCAACACATTAGGAAATTGACACTGATATTGAAAAATGGGAAATTCTTGAAGACCAATACTTCTTCCTATTAAAATGTAATTAGGTTTGACAAGAGTTTTTTTTGTTTTGTTCTTTCGCTTTTTAAATAATTTACAAAATCTCATAGAGGAAACCCTCTAACTTCTTGGAGATGTGATATCCAAAGATTTCTTTTTCACTTGCCCTCATTTATTTTTTAAAAAGTCAGACTCACAGCAAAGCTAATGATGGCTATTTGTCAAGGGACACAACAGTTACAAAGTGTCAAGCCACAGTTTTCACCAACAGAGAAGCTGTTTATTTATGTTCTCTTTTTGCAAGTGCTCATCAAGGGCAAATAATGTTTTAGAAGACTGCAATTCGTTCAGAAACAATCTGCTGAGACATTCAAAGGATCCGCCTTGGTAACTTTAGCAGATGTTCTAAATGAACAAACTGACAACAATTAAGCAAAGACTTCTACAAACCTCAAAATCTAGCATTTTTTGAGTAGTGATTACACCAGTGTAATGGTTAATAAAGAAGCGGCGCTCCTCATTGCCTCTGGTGATGTCATAAACAAGTGGGGAGCGACTGAAGGCAGTAACAGTGATGACATGTGTTCCAATCCTGTTGTTCTCCATTATCTGAAAAAGTAATTGCATAATTAGTAACCACACTTTAGACATTTTGACGAGTGGTGTTAATATTGTCATTCAGACCTCCTGCAAATCAGTCAAGATGTTTACATCCATCTTTGCCGAACAAATTCTTATTGCAATGATCCCTCTCTTCCCCAGCCCCTCTCCCATCAATCTATTGTTTAATTCAGCCCACTCTGTCTTTACCTCAGCCTGATATTCCTTCTGAGAGAATTTGGGTTTGGAGATGTCAGAGAGTATTAAGGAAATGCGAACTGAAGCTGTGGCCATTAACTGAGGAAATCCGCTGTCTGTGGCACGCACAGTGAGGGTGTAAAAGCCCACAGAGCTGAAGTCCAGGTTCTTTGCAATGAAGATAAGGCCTGTGGTATTATCAATGGCAAACACCCCCCCTGTGTTACCTGTGTATGGGAGCAAAGTTGTAGTTATCTATGGAAATACAAATCAACATTCAATGAGCACAGTTGATCAAACTAAATGTGAACATCAACACTTTCTAAAATGAATAAGATAATAAAAATCAATAAAAAATGGAAAGACATTTCCTTGTAAATCAAATCTTACCTGCGTCAATGTTATATATGAGTTGACCATTAATCCCATTATCTTTGTCCAGGGCTGTCACCTGCAACACAGACGTGCCGACAGGAAAAGTCTCATAGGCCACAGCATCGTACACTGTGCTGGTGAAGTAGGGAATGTTATCGTTGATGTCCTCAACTGCCACCAGAATACGAGCCAAGTCCCGGTTAAATGGAAACTCCTGATCCTTAACCTGGAGCAGTTGAAATGACAAATGAGCTATGGGAAATTATCATTTAACTAATTAAACTAAAAATGGGAAGACACAGTTGTCAAAAGGGGCATCAGAAGGGGCTTGACATTGGGTCACTTACACCAACAGACTCGTTGGAGTAACAGCCAAAGAAAAAAAAATGTTTCTTCCATCTCACCATAATCGTGAGGATGTGCTGAGTTCTGGCCTCATAGTCCAGGCTGTCCGCAACGTAAACAACTCCTGTTCCAGGATTGACATTGAACAGTCTCATACTGGCTGGGTCCACACTGCCGTAAATGGAGAAGCTTAAACGGGCACGCTCATCCTTATCTGACGCTTTGACCCGCAGAATCTCCATGTCGGCTGGAACATCCTCTGAGACACTGATGTCATAGGCTGGCTGTGAGAAGACTGGTGGGTTGTCATTGCTATCTTGGACGCGGATGAAAACCTGAGTGACAGGGACAGGGATGGGGAAACTGCCAAGTCACCAAGGTAAGTACAAATTGGAATTAGGTGTCTGTATATTGTCTGTAGATATACAGAATTGCCTTTGTTAATAAGACTGGGTGTAGTTGTTGGGTAGCTCACGCCATGTGTTGCTTAATACATGCAGGTGGAAACACTTCTGATATATTATTCAATTTAAATTAATTTAATTTCTTTGGTATATTGACTCCCGTGTGAAAACTTTGAGTGGGAAGAGAAAATAATAGAGAGTAGCTAGAGTAACTTGGAGAATTTAAGTGTGTGTTAATAAAAATGCCAAGGAGAAAAGAAACTAGATGAAATAATAAAAAATCAATTATTGTTGGTGAGTCCATCATTCTACAGAGAGTAGCATTATTCAAAAGTAAAAAACATTCCAGACAGTGGCCAATCCACTGTCAACATGCCACGGTGAGTATGGTGACAGTCATGACAACATACATGGCAATTACAAAGAGACTAAAAAGTATGGCTTGTGTGTAAGAGTAACTGGGGAAACATCTTTTCCACAGTGGAAAACATTTCCTTTGGATAAAAGAAACAAAAGTGGAGATGTCTGGTCATGGATAGTATCGTGTGTACTACCATCACCACTATCATCAATTTCTAAGTGGTAGTGATGATTTGGGTTTGTTTTATAGCCACAAGGGTGGGGTATAATGCATTCATTGAGTCAGCACCACCTGTTTGACAAAGCTTGGCTTAAATTGGTTCAATAAACAATTACCCCAATCCCACCAGCCAATCTACAACAGGTTGGCAGAATTTATTTTTCTTAATCAAAGTGTTGCAATGGCCCAAACAAAATCCAGACCTTGACCTGATTGAAATTCTATGTAGGGACTCTGACTGAGCTTCGGATGAACGGATGTCAGTCGTCCTCAATGGAATGAAGCAACACTATAAGTAAGAGTGGGACAAAATTCCTCATTACTGATGGGAGAGGGTGATAATGTCTGACAAAGAATGACAGAGGGTTGCTATTGAAGGTTGTTCCACAGCCATTTGTATCAGGGGGTTTAGTTACATTTCACATCATCTCTGAATTTGTTTTTCCTTTAGTTATTTTCTGTGTAATATTTCATCCATTGTTGATAATCAGAGGTTGTATTCTATTATTATCATTTTAATTTTATAGAAAGAGGCTGTGCTTTCTTTCTAAGTATTGGCTTAGCATTAGAAAAATAGTAGGCCAGCCCATTTTATAGTCAGCAGGAGGTGAAAACCGAGCTACGTGTTTTAAAATAAAGCTGAGAATTAATAGCATCAAGGATCGAGGTACAATAACTTAATCTGATGTGGATCTCAAGTGTATTAGATGTGGTGCTTGTGCATAGATAACAAATCAAAACTTTCTTTACCTGTGTTGTGGCTAAATTGGTCCCATCGGTCACTTGTACAGTCATGTTGTATACTGACTGCAGCTCTGCATCCAGGGGCTTGGCCACCACCAGAGTCCCAACTCCAACTTGAAGATCAAACTGCATGTCAAAGCTCCCTGACAACACACAGGCAGACACACACACACAGGTATACATGCATAAACTCCCAGAGGTACTTGGTTCTCACTTCGTGTGTGAAAAAAAAAAAAAAATCTGATGCGCTGAGTTATTACGGTGTAATTGTTTTGGCCAGGAGCTTTCATCTGCAGCTGGAGGGTCTGTGAAATAATATGAAGTAAAATGCAGCATAATGTAGTGGTGATCCCAGTTGGCAGCCCGAGAGTTGTTAACAGCCATACAAACATCTGTCTTATCACTCCAAAACACAACCCATCACAGAGATCAGAAACCCATGGCCGGGTCTTTTCCACAGGCGGTGAGCATACAGTTTAGAAGCTTAATGTTTGATTAAAGTGAGGCAGAGGATTGATACGTGTTACGTATTCAGCGCCATCCTTCGTCTCATCCTGGCCCCTCTCTGGAGATATCTGGGAGCTTGAGCTCCCCTCAGCATATGAATACTGATTGAACATTTTTCACAGAATCACTGATGCGTGTTAAGTGAGTGCAAACCGTCGGACCCCATGCTTTTATTTTGCATGTTGCCTTTTCTTTTCTTTGTTTTTCTTCATTTTGGAGGTGATGTTTGTCAATATTTTGGTTCCATGTGCATCTTACAAAGAAGAAAATTCAATAATCACATATTCAGCTAAATGTTTATTTAGTTTATGGGTTGTGGCGCTATTTTGCATACGAAAGTCAATTGGCTGAGTTGATTTCTATCAACAGAGCAAATAATGAATATAAACAAAACAAGAAAATACTGATATTTGTTCAATTCAGTGTGGAGAAGAATTGAGGAAAATGTTGCCTTTACTTGAGCTGTATCATCAATTCACAATTGTTCTATTCTTTTAATTTAGGCCAGATATAAATGTAAACCGTTCAAAAATTTATTGGAAAAAAAAGTTGATAACAAAATCGACGTAATATCAAGGTTGACAAATGAAATTGTTGCCATAATACTTTGATCGACAGCTCCAGTAGTTATGGGTAACATTAAAATCTTACAGGACAGCAGATCCTCAACAGTAATGATTTAGACTGGACAGCCAATCCATTCGCAGCAGCTTAGTTAAGCTTCAGCTTCTTAAATAATATGTCAAGTGATTCATTTTACCTAAATATCCATTACATTCAATTTAGACATGGTCGGAAAATACGTTTTAAGCTCATAAATTACACCCAATGTGTTATTCAGACACATACGATAGGCAAGAAAGTTGCAAACTATTGGAAATGTGTTATTAAGGTAGAAAGTATCACAGTCAGAGGAACACTATCACAGCACACCCACATTTGACTTCCAAAGCACCACCATTGCAGCCGAACTAATGAAATAAACCTGTCCAGCATGGACAGACAAAACTAACTGGTGCTGTTTGTGTGAGGCTGACTGAGAATCCTTCTACAATTTCAGATCAATCAACTCTGCCTTTGGCCAAACAAGCTCACGGTGCTGTCTGCTGCACTTTCCAAATTTTTTTTGTAATTTCTTCTGAACCCAAAGCGTTTAAGAGAGGGCAATGGCAAAATCAACTTTGATCATACCTGTGTCCAGAGAGCAGTTTCTTCCACATGCATTCTGCGGAATGTAGAACATTTCTTTGGCAAGCCGTCCACCTTAACAGCGAGACAAAAGAAGAAAAGCATACTATCAATATTTATGAAGTCAGAATAGTCTTTTGATCAAAGCTCAGCAATATCTATCCACTCTGTTCTGAAGTTAAATCATTTTTTGGCTTTTCTGTAATTGACTTTTCTGTTCTTCCATTTTTTCATACTTTTCCATACTTAACACCCATTATCCATACTTAGTACAAGTATGAATGACGAGTTTGGAAAATCACTCCTTGAATTTTTAAAAGGAATAGGTAAGCATCTCTTTGATTTCACACTAAATTTTGAATCATTACTGACCTTCCCAGAAGAGTAACCCTGATGATATCGACAATACGAGCTGCACTCAACATAACACACAAAAAACTAATTTTTATATCTTTCTGTGAGGTATGAAAAAGTAATAAATTTTCTCATAACATCTGTGCAGACCTTTTTTTTCCTCAATGTTGAGATGTAATACTTTATAAAATCATTTCTAAATTATCTTTCAAAGATTAGAACTGTGCGGAGTTCCCTGACAGTAAACTGAAAGGCAGGATTAAGCTTTAAAAAGATTTATTGCATGTAAACTATTTCTGCCATTTGACCACATAAACTGCACATAACTGAATTAATCTATATTCCTCTTTCACGTTTGTAAATTCTGAATGGGGATTTATCAACTTTATTTACCTATCTTTATCTAGTTATGATATTAAACAAAGGTGATTAATTTTGTAATGAGCACACATTCCCTGCAAAATAAAAATCACATGAATTGGCTTTTACAGTTTATTATTGAATATCTCACATGAAATTACTCACCGATGATACTGAACCAGACAGGTGTGCTCGACTGGCTAACAGCCACCACACCCACCGGCTGAGCAACAGCAGTTGTCTCTGAGATGGAGAAATTGTAGGACCTCTGGGTGAAGACTAGGGGCACCTGCGAGGGCACAGGTTTGCGAATCCATTCCACATAGAGTTTGACAGTAGACCAAAGTGGCGGATCTCCACTGTCTTCTGCTTTTATCTAAGATATGGAAGGGGAAAAAAAAGGAAAAATGGCATCTAGCTGACCAACCCAGGAGGAAGTACAAAACATTTTCACAAGAGCAGAATGGAGACTTGATACTGCTTGATCTAGTATGAATGAAATCAGGAAACAACAGCTTTGAGTGATGGATGCTTCGGCTTGACTTCAAATGGCTTGCGTTTTTGCAACAGAGCCAAGCAAAAATAAATCAATGAACTAATGAGAGAACTAGTATGACATATGTTTCTTAGATTTATGTTGGGCTCATTCAACACTTTTGCAGGAAAGGATTTTGGTCTTTGCTTTCTGTGTTAAGAGGCTTCAGCTTATCAACTTTTTCTCCTTTCAAAGTAACCAAGAATGAGCACAATAAATGGTCCCAAAGGGGTGTTACCCGCTAATCAGTGATTGAGATGTGTTGGGCATTTTCACAAATTAGGCTGATTTGGATAACACTGCTTCCCACTGCTGTTTGTGCTAATGTTTGAGAAAGGAAAAAGGCCTAAAAAGGAGTGTCACTTCACACAAGATCAAAGATTTATCGTGTCATTTGATGTTGATAAATGCAGGTCTCACGTTGCCATTTCCGAGCAATATGTGACTTCCGCCTGATGAGATAGAAACTAGAGTGTGTTTACTTCAGCCAATTTAGTGAGTCTTACAAAGGAAATGATCCCTGAAAATGTTTCTAGAGGTAGAGTAATTGAGAGAGTGAAACCGAAGAAGCACAGAGCTAAAGTGACAATGTGCCTAAAAGAGGTAGAGCTTAGACCCAAGTAACATTATTCATGGTCTAAAAATTCGAACTGTGTGTTGGTATAACTTTTTTGCGCTTTAGTTGAGGATAATACACTCACAGTTAGGATGTCGGAGCTGCCTGCTGTCACCATTTTCTTTGATGACACCACACCAGTCCTGGGATCAATAATGAACTTTTCCTCCTCGTTACCATCAATGATAGCGTAGGTGATGTTACCATTTGCTCCAGAGTCACGGTCATATGCAAAGACACGGTATACAGGTTCGCCCCGTTTGTTCCGGTCTCGTTCAGGCAAGCTGATGCGATAAGTGACCTCCGGGAAGGTTGGCGGGTTGTCATTCTCATCGTCGATGTGCACTATGACCCACACTGTAGACTGCCGGGTCGTCACAGGGCCATCTATTACTGTAACCTATAGAAAAAGCATAAACAAAAAAGCTAATATACAACATACCGGTAACATAAAACACACACATAGTCACGTTTGAGAGACTGTCTTTGTGAGTGAATACAATTATTGAATACTTAAATATTGCTTGTGCTGTGTGACTGCGGGGCCATGTGGGGCTGAGATCCGGGGAAATCTCTTTGTATTATTGATCCTTTGGAAGCAGAGCCAGAGGTCTGATCACTGATCAATGGGATCAGATAAGGGTGAACATCATTGTTGCCAGCGTGACTGCTCACTAGACTATTAATTACAGACGGACAGCACATGCAGGCAGTCGGAGCACTGGGTGGCATGTGGGGACTAGCAGTCTTGTTGAAATCACTGGTCTGAAAGACGTGTAAAAAAAACGAATCTCCATTCCACTTCAGATACATTTTAGATTTTGTAGTCCATGTCACTGTTCATTTCAACTTTGTTTCACCATGGTTTTACTGCCTCCACTCTGGAGTGCAATGCTATAAGCTAGCTTAGTCACAATATCAGTTCCGGAGTTAATTCACCACAAGAATATAGAAAGGTTATCTGAAAAAGCAAACACACAACACATAACAGCGCTGAACGCTGGGTCAACTGCAGGTTACTTTCCTCCATTTTGAAAAGATTTAAAGTGCCTCTAGATTCATCAGCATTTGATGAGATGAAAGAGGAGAACAGGAAAACAAGTTTGCTCCTGTCTCTAAAGTCAAGAATCTCTAATTATCAGGCTTATCTGCATGCAGAGCGGCCGCTGCAACAGAAATGGTAATCACACAACTATCTGTATGCCCAGTGTCTGCACCTATCAAATACCGGGCACACCAACTCCTCTCCTCACCGTTCCCATCCTGAGTAGAGAAGATAACCAATGATGAATGATTACATTTTTAAAATCCTAAAACCCGCGCCCCAAAACTACACACATTCATCATAGTTTATGCAGCCTTGAAAGCTTGCCAAGGTTGTCCTCCACCCTGTCTTTGTTAATAGTGTGCTGTGGCAGGTGGCAGGGTAGGATAAATAATAATACTATAAACCAGTGAACACCGCTCAGGTTTTACTGTACCTCTAAAAAGTGCTCGGCTTGTTGTTCCCTATCCAGTTTTCTTGCGGTTGTTGTGATCAGACCTGAAAATCACAGGAGAGAAACTTTAGAGAAAAGAGGACCATAAGTGCTTTAAGTGAATCAGGAGCTCCGGTTGTTGCAGTTGGTCTCTCCTCATTCCTCTGCAACTGAAACCTTTAAATTAGAGCTGGAATGCTGAAAAATGCACAAGCCATTTTAATTCATTTTATTAATGAGCCAGTGAATTCATATGCACTCTCTAAAAACCATAGCCTGCAGTCCTGGCACGGACAGTTATATCTGGCAGATGTTCGTATGGCTCTGTGTGGCTGATGGTCTGACAGACAGTAGTAGTCATTTCATTTGGCAAACTGCACTAAAAATCAATGATTCCACCGTGATCTTTCAGAATGTGTTTGTTCTTTTCCATTGTGCTTTTTGTGTTTTCTTATTTCTCTTTTGTCATTTGTGTGATCACAAAGGTTCTCCTATCATGTTCCCATCACTCTGACTGACATTTATCCACAAGAGTCTTTTGCTTTGACACGAAAACAAGTATTTGCATTTAAATGTAATGATTTCAATCACAGGAAATATATTCTAAAAAGAAGGCAATTCCCTAAAGCAGGAGAAAGAGATATAGTGTTGATATGCGCAGAGTTCAGATAGTGAGAGCTTGAAGAGTTGAACACATTAAAATCTCCCCAGCCATTGCTCTCACGAATAGGTAAACAACATAAAACACAAACATTAATACAAAAAACGAGTTTCAGTCAACCTCAAAACCTTTGTTTTCCCTAAACAAATGTCTGCTGCTGTGAAAAATGCTTGCGTTTAGTGCAGGTTGTTCAGAATTTCCATCTTAGTAGCACCTAGACAGAGTGAAATGGTTATATTTGTCAAAGGGAATTTATCCTCAAACATAAAAAAACAACACAGAAAAGAAATAACACAGTTTTATAAAAGATAGAAGTTTTATATATCAGTATAAATATTTATGTGATTTCTTGTGGATTTATATTCATATGAGAGAGTCTGTGAGAACTGCCAAATGGCCAAGAGATGTCACTTTTGAAGCTTTTAAAATGTTAGTCCCCTTCAACATTATCTCACCATGTAGTAATTCATAGGCCCTTTTAAACAGCTGGCCAACACAAATAGATAGACTGGTAGCATTCTGTCCAAAAACACACCTATTTATCTGTTATTGCCATAAGGGTAATATTTACACAAAACCTCGTCTGTCGTTATATCAGTGTGAATTTCTATGAGGGATTCTTCAAAGTAAATAGGCCTTAATGGTGATGGTGTTTTTCTTTCAGTGTAATGAGGCATTGCAGTGAAATAGGATTATCTGGAGAGCTTTGAATGCTGCGCACCTAATGTTCAATGGTTGCATTAAAATCTCAGTGCTCTCACATACTCGCAGACTTACTCAGGCATTCCATCGCCTCCACAGTGTCACCTTGAGCTTGCTACGCAGGCTAACTTCAATTAGGCAAATTAGGAGTAAATCTAGAGCAGCGGTCACAAGCTATAGGAGAGGGACCAGAGAGGGGAGGAGGGGCTTGTTCAGCAGAATACAGTGCTAGTAACAACTCATACGAATCGATAACCTAAAGCTCACGTGCAGAAGCACATCAGATACTGAACAGAATGCTAAAATAAAATCCACCAAAAAGAACATGTAGACTTAAATAATGGTCTACTGAAGCATCTGGAATGATCACAAGGATGTCTTTACATGATATGCCAAATATACTTTTAAATATTTTCAACTTTAAACAACATAAGAAATCTTTATATCTAGATAATCAAGTGTACCCTCGCTGTTGATTATAAATACAGATAGAACTGAGTACTAAAGAGATACTCCAAAAGTATACACCGTAGAGCCTTTGGGACTCCTCAATTATGACAAATGTGTAGTTTCACTGTACAAATTTTCAAATGAGTCATTTAAAATTAATCCATAGACTTATTATTTGTAAAAGATGTTCATTTTTAATAAATAAATAAAAGACTATGCTCCTTCATGCTCATAAGCGAGAAGGAAATCATTTATACATACTGAGAAGTTTTGTTGGCCCACGAAATGTTAGTGTGTAGCAGTACAATTAGAGCCCAAATATGCTGGGACATTTTTTTACTTCAATTTCCATCTTTTAATTAGTACTGAGTTCAATTATTACGCTTGCTGCTGTCACGCATCATATGCACTCTGTTTTTATGTTGCCATGCCACCCTATAGTGTCTACAGGAATACATATTTTCTGGGGATTGTTCTGACCAAAAGGTGACGTCATCTGTGATTAACCCGAGTGTGTGCAAGTGTCTTGATACAGTAGAACCAATTTTATCCAACTGAGGTTAGTAAGAAAAAGGTCACATAGCTCGTGGGCCCTTTTGACTGCACTATACAAGCATACATGCTTTTACAAACAGCACTCCGTCTAACACCCTGTGTCAACACAAATCTGCTTTGTTTTGCGCCCCAAAGAGGCAGTCTTCACACACAACCAAAGACCAACAGACAGCACTGTAAGCTGTCACACCACATTTACACACTTTGCGCTCATTCGGAGTTTGGCTTCAATGCATTTTGGGAATTGTTCCGGCATCTCAAACCCATCAAACTGACACTTCCTGAGAGAACTTGAAAAATGCATTACTTTGAAGCTCCCCCACATGAGTTTTTAAGAACAATTTGAAGCTGCAAGAGAGATCTCAGCAGTTCAGCTTACGGTGTTGCTCTTACTCGCTTCATGAAATCCAATCATTCAACTGAATTGTGTTTATTAATAATCCCAGTGAAATCACTGTGGTACATAAAAAAGTATTTGACTGCTTCCAAAGGGGGATTAATTCATATTGAATAAGCAACATGTCTTCATATCACACTGACACTGTCAATCACAACACACTGACAATTACATTAGCAATGCATTTAGGCTCATGATATAAAACGAAAAGAAATAAATACATAGAAATACAAAAGAAATAAGATGGTGCAACACAGCTTCTCCTTCTGAAAGGAAAGCATTTCTTGAAATTAATCAAAACATTTAATCCCCATTGTTATTAATCAGAGAATTAACAATATCAAACTTTAATTCCCCTGTATGAAATAATAACTAAGACACTTTAAGCAGTGAATTTTTGACAGGAACAGAAAGCAGGGCTCAGATGGCTCAAAACTCCAAAACTCCCCTGAGGCACAAATACACACACACACACACACACACACACACATACACACACACACACACACACACACACACACACACACACACACACACAACTCAATATACAGGTCACACAAACACATATTCACAGTTGTGCACAGAAAGCAAACATTTATTTTCTAGTGTGTGCTGTCATTGTGTCAAAATGCATGTTGGTTCTTTGCAGCAGGACGGTCCTTTCTAACACAATGACGTAACCAATTCATCGACTGATTCAGCTGTCAAACGAAGTCTCTTTCTTTCCCTCACACATCCCCACATTATGCATACTGCAGACACAGATGCATCTGTTGGCTGTTTGTTCTAATCTGTACCATAATTAATCACCTCAATACGTAGCTGCACCTGCTTTACAGCTAATCATACAGGAGGGCCGCTAAACAAGACCCCTAAATCATTACAGGTACGAGATCTGTATGGAAATGTCTGTGCTGGGTCCAGGTTCCATATTAATGAGTGTGTTAGGGCCGGAATGTCTCTGCTGGGATCAATATGAGCCCTTCACTTCCTGGTTCAGCCGAGTGTGTTACACTACATAAAGTCAATATGATGGTGATAATGCACAAAAGCGTTTTTAAAGAGGATTGGAGGATGCAAATAGAAATACCACCTTCGATTTACAAAGTGAACATGCCACCGCATACCATTAGGAATTTCCTCCTTCTATGGCCGTGGCCGACATGCTGCATGTTGCATGTAGGCCACTGGTTTTTTGATCATTACATTGATAATTTTCTTTTTTTAAATGCAACGCTGGTTGCTATACCAGCTGAGGCTTTCAGTATTGCCTTTAGTCCTGAAGAGTTAGTCATTTCATCTAGAGCAGAGACAGCACCTCACAATGTTTTCTTCCCTCTATCTTTGGGATTTAAATAAAACATTCCACTACTTCAATAATTCTTCAATGCAAATGTCAAGCTTAGTTCAGAATGCATGAAGAAATATTTAGACTTGAAAGCTGACAGCGAAAACTGACACAAATCAGCTCTCATTTGTCTTTGATAATGTTTGTCAGGTAGAGACACAGCTCTTTGATTTGATTATTAATCGAAAAGACAATATCATGGATCAAAGGTTAAAAAAAATGGTGGAAGACAGGGACTGTGCCTTTTTACCCAACAGTGAGTTAGAGTTTTGTAGGCACAGTGCTGTTCACAGGCTGCTGTTAACAGCACCATATTTTTTATGAGAAATATATGTATTTGAATGTCTGAGGAATATTTGCAAAAATCACACATACAGTGTAATTTGGTATTTGGAAAAAAGTCAGATAACTGAAGCACCAACCTGGTTTCTGAGATATTACTTTGCTCACCTGTTGCAGTCTATCAACTGAACTTCCATCTTATATGTGACAAGAATTGTATATAGCTTTTTTTGGCAGCATCAGTTGAGGCTCAAGATGACAAGTTTGAGAAAATCAGAATCAGAAGTGTGGTGGTGGAAATAAATGAAGAAGGCAAACCTCAGTGGCCAACAAGTCATATCTGTTTAAGACTCACATCTTAAGGCTGCATTAGTTCTTAGTCAACAAAAAACAAACGTTTTTAATCTCCATCCTGTGTGTTGGAGGGGTAGTTACTACGTTTTGACAAGGAAATAGTATTTTTTCCTCATCTGTTACAACACTTACGTGTCAAACCGGTGGTGCAGACCTTGCAATACAAAACTAACTGACAGTCCGGTTGTCTAATCTAATATTTACAACCCTTTCCGAAAAGATAATTGCTGCTCACCACCTATTGCACCACCGAGGAAATCTGAACAAAGAAAAGCACATTTGCATGTTCACATTAAAGGGAGTTTTATGGTGTGACTGTGATGTTGCAGATGTGCATGTGGTGTGATTTACTCTGTTACTTGGGTGAGGTGCACTACAGATGTCTGAAATGATCTGCCTCTCCCGTGATTATTCTCATGACTGGCATCCCTATGAGAGTAGGCTTGTTAGCCAAACACGGGTTGATAAAAAGGAGGATCATTTTCAACCATGAATTTAACACCATATGCACTCTTCCAAAGTCAAAACAAGCATTTATTGCCCTTCCTGTGTCTCTGTCCTCTTTGTCTGGTGCGCTTTTTGCATCCAGCATTTAAAAGCAAAATTGATTCAGGGTTAAGTGTGGTGACTGTGCGTGTAATAAGCACAGTCTGTGGGCTTACAGGTCTTTGGGCTACAGAGGAGTCTTGTAGACTGGTGAAGATGACCAAATCCATGTTGTCGATATGGTTGAAAATGTATGATTAGTTCAAAGGAAATATTGAGACCACATACCAACCTTCAGTTGTCCATGGATAGGGGCGATATTGTTCACACTGTGTTTGTTTTGTACTCAAAGCCCCCACACTTACTTCACATTTCATCACATGCTATGAAAACACTTGAGTGTCTGAAACCGTCTTAAATAAGGCACATAACCAAAACATATTTCCCTTCATTATATCATATACTTCCGCTCTGTGTTTTGAAAAGAGCTTAAGACCGGAAAAGACTGGAAACAATATAAGATAACAGAAAAAAGTGCAGTAAACTATAGTGACTACAGGCCTTTGGAGTTGTATTTTTCTTCCTCTGTTTAACTTAATTTGTGTTAGTTTTCTCTCCAACTTTTGTTTTCAAGCTGCTTATCTTAAGATTTCTGTCAAACCTCGCTTTGGTTATATTGCTGCTTCCCCATCTTTTGTTGGTAGTTTGTCAACAATGTGAAAAAGGTTACTTTATCTTTTGTATCTGTTTAAAAAAAAACTCACTTAATTTTTTTTTCAGTTTCATCTGCTGTCAATTTTGTGTGCACACAGATCTTTTTGTTCATATTTTTTTCTGGATTGCCTTTGAAGAATGCATTCTCTTGGATGACTGCCTGAACAGGCTGACATTTTCTACTTTAGCTTTTGCTTTTAAGAAACCATCACAAGGAAAATTAGTATTTGTGTGTACTGGTTCAAAAGTGTCTGAGCATTTATCTTTATCTAAGACCTTTAACTGAATTAGATGAAAAAGGGTTAACACTTACACCCAGAAAGTAATATTGTTATTTTTACATCAGTGTCCAAAGTCCTAGAAGGCATTGTTCCATTACAAGTATTTTTCAGTGGAATCGTGTTTGTGACTCTTGCCTGTTTTAGGATTGATAGTGAAGAAATTCTGTGGATTTCCAGCCGTAATGCGGTAACTCAGTCGACTGGGTGTGGCTGTAAGGTCAGGGTCTTGAGCTTGAATATGAATGACTGGCACATCCTTTGGCGAGTTCTCCATAATGACTGGATGGTAGATAGGATCCGAGGTTAGGGGAGCATTATCGTTGACATCTTCCACCTGGGAAAGAATAATGGGGGGGTTCAAAATAGAAGAAGAAGCAGAGAGACATAGGGGAAAGAGTTGAATAAAAAACAGGGGTGAGCTTGAATAAGGATTGTTGTCTATGTGTTGCATACATTTATTTAAATCTGACCTGATAATCTACAAGCAATTAAAGCATAGCTTTATAAACCTAGACAAATCCAAAGGGAAAATATACCTGAATATGTTTGGTAATCAACATAAAGGCTGGGTCTGAGTTCATCTATTGTTATCAATCACAAGATTGAAAATAAATATATATATATCAAGTAAAGTGTTGATTGAGCATTTGCTAGGAGGCACAAAAAGGCAAGACAGTTCAACGGCAAATGAGATACACCTGCGCCTGATTAATTTCTCATTTTGTGCCTGTGATGAAAAGGCCAGGGGTAAAGCACCCAATCAGATCACTATACGTGAATACCCTGGAGCTAGAAAAGGTTTTTTCTCCATATGCGAGTTGTCTTCCTCAAAGGGAAAGCTCTGCTCCAACAGTGATGTGTGTAATAGAGTGTTTAGTCAGAAAATTGTTGTTGGGTTTTTTTTTGCCAAGGAAAACGGAAGAGAAGATGGGACAGAGAATGTGTAGAGCATATCTCTGGCTCACAGACCTTGCACAATTATCATTTTTGAGAGCAATCCATTCATTGTTTTTGGTGTCTTATTGTTACATTGGATAGAATGCTCCATGAGAATACACAATAATCAGCATCTAAATGAGTTTATAGCCACCGAACAATGTCAACAATTGAGGACATTGAAAGGTCAATATTGTGGATCAGCTGGAGGAGACCTTTTTTTTTTAGATTTCTTGTCATCAGTATCAGTTTACCATCAAAGGTGAGTCTCTGTCAGTGAATTGGGTTCCAATATGCACTGACACATTTTTATAGATAAAAAAGGTGGCTTGATGTAACTTTGAAAGTGTCTCATAACAAACAGTATTTTGTCAGTCAGAGCAGGTACAACTACACCACAGCCTCACCTGCACAACACTGTAGCAGAAAACACATTATTGTCAAGCAGACAGTGGAGCAGAGTCAGAGGGGACTTTGCAGTAAGACCTCACCTGTTTAGTCCAAACCTTGCTGGAAAATTATTAATAATTATTAATATTATGAATATTAATATTATATTAATATGTTTATCTACATCATTATGACTATATCAAAATTAAAATTTTCCAAAATGATCAGTTTTGTCTGGATCTTTGTACTCCCTAAAAATCATTATCTATTGAACCTTAAGCATGATGCAATATTGTACAAGTTGTAGAGTATATTTTCCTACATCCCCACACTTTTATCTGTTGAATGTCTGTTCCATGACATTGCAAATGACATGGCTGAGAAGATGCTTTACAAAGCCTCTGACATGACTTAATGTGAAAATCATTCAATTAAGGCATGGATTTGTTACAATTTATCATTCTTCAAATTATCAAGCAAGGTCCACCTTATTCTTAAGGTTTAAATATGATATAAAGTCTACGTAAAGCCAATATAAAGTGTATTAATTACTTTTTTTCAAGTAGTTGAGAGAATAAGCAATGTTCTTAGATGGTGTGGATGGGTAAACATAAAGTAACCTGTGCAACAGAAAGTCATACATCTCTCTTCTAATGACAGATTATAAAACTACCATGTGAAAAACAGACATTGGCATTGTAAGGATTTTATAACTCGGGCAATGTAATACAGTTTTCCTTCATGTCATCATTTCAAGGATATCCCAATAAAGAACCTGCAATGTACTACAAATTCTGGCAGGGAAGATGCATTTGCTTGACAAAGGCAGCATTGTTAAATAATGAAAGGTCAGCTCTATAGCACAATTAGCTTAATGTGGTCTGGTGCTTTAAAAATTACGATATAAGAGACAGGATCATTTTTTAATTCAAGTCCTACTGTTTCATGAGTTCCTAAATTCTGAACCCTTTTCAAAAATATCATGGCCATAAAAATGCTTTAAAATAGTTTAGTGACTTCAATCTATTATTACTATTAGTACAAAGTTTACCAATCAAGTAAATAACTTATTTTTAGAAACAATGTCGTCCTAGCGCTTATACCTGAATATTCTTGGAAAAAGTCCTTTCATGCATGAAGTGCAAAATGTCATACTATGATACTATTATTACCTGAATGAACACCTCAACAGAAGCAGACAGGGGAGCAGCCCCTCTATCCGTGGCATAGACAGTGAGCCAGTAGGAGTCTTTGGTTTCACAATCCAGGACTCCAGCCGTGTAAATCACTCCTGTTGAATAAAAGAAAAACGTTGAAACATTCCTGTTTGTGTGTCTGTAATTTGGTGTGTGGTGCTCGAGTATGTGAAAGTGCAGACTGAGTGTTGTCATCCTTAAATAGCCCCACCGTTAAAGTCTTTGAAGAATACATTTCCAAACTTTTTGCCCTAATCTTAGTGACATTCCCAGGCGTTAGTGGCACTGCAGTGGTCACCTTCAGTGTTTCAGCATCTCTACGGCTAATCGCAGCTGACCAAACTGCTCCCACTGCTATTTGTTTAGTGCTAAACGTACCCTGAACAGCCATGCACAAGAAAACAGCCCGCACACACCCGCACAGTTGTCCAGACTCTAATATATACACACTGACTGATGCGTGTTTAGTGGCCTAAAGGAAGATGAGAAGCTGACAGCTGTGGTGACCTTATCAGGGACAAAGGGAACACACACACAATGGATGACAAATGATAAGTTTTTAACTTCCCAATCAGTCATCCTTGAAATATGGCAAATAATTGCAAATGCCTGAGTTCAGTCTAGGTTGAAGAGTTCATATACGTCATTTCTGTAGTAAAAAAAAAACACTGCAGAGCAAAAATCATGCATCATCCACACCACGATACTGTCTGTTCGGTACATTTTTCTAATACTAAAGCATATTATGGAGTTCATGTCTCTGTGCCTTAGAGAATTATTTTGCTTCTGAAGTTCTTACCAACATAAAATATCAAATTCTAGAATTTATTTTCTGAAAAATAAACCGATCAGTTGCATAACCTTCCAAAGTAAGCCAACCAGCTGACCCGTTTTCTAAACCAATCTGCAACTTCAGATTAATTTTTATTCGCTGTATCGAACAAGTGCGATTTTGAAAAAGTTGGAAACCATCTACTTATTTCATATGCAGTCATATCAGTTATAAACAAACAAGATCCCCAAAAAAGAATCCCACTAAAACCATCTAGGTTGTTTTTTAAATAGTTTGCCTTTTCTCATTTACATTTGTAAAAAAAATATTTCAATGAGGCGGTAGCTTGGAAATGTGTTGCAAGATAGTGAAGAACATTTTGAAAGAAAGCAAAATTCAAAACTCGCCTTTACTCACCTTTTTTTTTTAAAGAAAATGTTTGTCTGAAACTAAGCTGAAGTGCCTACTTAGGTGTCAGCTTTCATCTGGTTGCTGGTGCATGACGTAAAGCAAAACTGTGTTGTGCCAGTCTGGAAACTAAAGTTGGAGATTGTGGTATTTCAGCATCCGGGCGCTCCAAGGCAATTTCATGTATGGTGCATAAAAAGTTGGCATGCTTCATGACATGTCACAAGCACATAGTTTTAAGATTCATAAACTTCTCCAGGGTACTTTAATGTTTTATATACCAACAAGAACATCTGAATATTAATTGAGTTTCTATTCATCACCCAGAAGTAAGAGATGATAAATTCCCATATGCAAGTGAATGCATCAGGATGCACTGTTAGCTGTGAACACTTAGAACAAACACTGTTAAAATATTAATCGAGTAAGCAAATACTCTTCATGTTAAGCATTACATCAAAAACATAAAGGGATGGTGTTAAGGGAAGTCCAGATTTTGCAGAGCCAAAAGGAGATGTGGGAATTATGACGTAAGTTTTAGTGCAGTTGTTGATCGACCAACGTCCCTCACGTCGTGCACAGCATGTTTCAACAACTTACATCATATTGTTCTTTGTAGGATATTGCATCTAAAAGACAAGTTGGAAGCCCACCAGTTGTTGATGATACTAATAGCTATTTGAGAATTAAATTGTCTGACAAATGTTTTTCTATCAGCTTTGCAAGAGGTCTTAGATCTCAAAAACTTTAGTATATATTTTGAAGAGTTATTTAGCACCACAGAGTTAAATATATGTGTCTTTGATATTGAGAACAAAGCATGTCATATCAAATAATTTAACACAAAATGAACCTGCAAGCATGGAATTCATAGACCAAACTGATCATAAGAGACAAATGAGTAGGATATTCATTCCGTAAACACAAACTTTCATCAGGTCCTCGGTTTTCTCTTAAATCGCAGCGGCCAGCTTGGAACACATAAATCTGTTACTCGAAGTCAGTTGTAGATTCTAAATGGGAACTAAGACAAATGAGTCTGTCAACACTTGCAGAGTCTATGATTTATTGTACATAAAAGTAACCTCAAGCGGATATAACAGAGGAGGAAGTATTCACCTTCACCTCAATAAAGATCCTAATATCTCACTGTAAACCTACTCCTCACATGTGAAAGACCTGTTATTGCATCTCTGATGTCACTTAACTTAAGATAACATTAGAAAGTGCAAACATGAACATGAAAACATAATACAAAATAACTAATTCTCTCTATTGAAGGTGGATTTTTTCTTCACCTTGTAGTTACATAGGGCCATTTGGTATTAAAAAGTAAATAACTGTGACCACTTTCTATGTTGTTATCAAGGCAAATTAATTGTTCTCTTAAAAATGGGAGGAGTTCTAACATCAAGGTGCCCCTTGTAGAGAGGCAGTGGTAAACATGAACTGTGCCTTGATTCCAAGATTCTGCACTAAAGCTCAGCAACCCTATCCTTGCACAACATATTCTCAGCAGTCACTTAAACTCGAAAAACATGGAAAAGTTTCATGTCAGTGCAACATTCTGCACCAAAAAGTGACCGTTTCAAACGAGTAGTCATTTTCCGGGTTCTGCTGGAGAAATTGATTTGCTGTCATGCGGTGCAGGTCTACAGTTGTTGTACTCGCTCTTCCATTTAGCCACAAGCTTCACAGACCCAGGTACACTCGCACAAATCAGCATCAAGAGGTGTGACGCTTTATCAGAAAGAGTGTGTACATGTGGGTTATTACCATGCAGCTGCCCAGGGCACACACAATGCATAGTAAAAGTGTTTGCTGAAACTCATCCTTGTCCTGCCGTCCTTGACCATGTCCTTTTCAAACCTCATCTCGTCTCTGTCAGATGGCTCAACGGAGAGACAAGGAAAACAGAGCTGGCTGTTTCAAAAGCTCTTTGAACTTTAGGACCGACAGCTGCTATTCACTGAAGTCAATATAAATCAGACCTGACAGCATCCATTCTCACCATAAATAACACACTGCAAAGAGCGGACAAAAAAATTAAGGGTCATGCCACATTTTCTAATCTAAAACTTCACAGTACAGCTAACGTCCATCTGTCACAGCTCTTCATTGTACTCACTCTGGAGAAGATGGTCTTGTCATCCAAATATCTAATGCATGCAAACAAATAATCAATCTCAGCACTGATAACAAAATACTGTGATCATTTTTCTTAGAATAATTGCTCTGAATGTCTGTTATAAAAGAAGACATAAAAATGATAGCCCATTAATTTTGGACAAATATCAAAAGTCTATTGCTTTAAAGTATTTGCCCATAATTTAAAGAATATTTTATCCTGACAACGACAAAACCTAGAGATTGCCCGCCACATAATAGAGAAGCAGAGGCTTCTGTCAGCCTTCCAATGACAGACTGCAGGACTTGCTTCCATAAAAAAACAAATGACAATGGTTCCATTTTTTAAAAAGTATAGGAAAGCTAAACATGCAAAATACTAAAGATCCTATTGCTTTCTTATAAATAAGACATTGTATCTACCTTATATGCTTTGGTAAAATCATAAGAAATGTCTACAGATCAAGTGCTGAAAAAAGGGGTATTCACAGGTGACAAATCTGTTATCAAATGGGAATGTCATGGAAAAGACAGAATGCATCAAAGAGCAGGATTAGAAAAGCTGTAGATGGGGTGAGGTGATGCATATGTTAGGCAAAACTAAATGGATTTTTCTATCCTTCTCTTCCTTGCTCTCTGTTTCAGTCTCTTTTCATATACTTAGTCTGGCACTAAGAGCCACTGATTGACAAGCAACAAGAGGCCCAGTCACTCAACGTGGCCCAATGGAAGGAAGGAAAAGTGCTACTGCACCTGTAGAAAAAAGGAGCTGTGACTCATTTAGACTTTAGGTTTAGTCGATGTATTAGGCTGTATAATGTATGTGTGTGTTTTTTGCAACATCACAGTTTCAGCAGTATTACATTCTGCACAGTGAAAGGAGAGGACACATAGCAGGGAGAGTTACTGTATATCATGATATGGACCAGGACGGTCTAACCTGCATTTTACTCCGTATCTTTTTGTGACCCAAACAAATGACTTTGCTTAGATTTGTCTGTCTCCAGATAACTCTTTTATGGCTCTTGTTGCTTTGGAGCACTTTTAAGATCCATTTTATACCTTTATTTTACACTAATTGGGGTGAGTTTTAATGGATGGATGGATGGATGGATGGATGGATGGATGGATGGATGGATGGATGGATGGATGGATGGATGGATGGATGGATGGATGGAGGGAGGGATGGATGGATGGCCAGAAGACTGTGACTACACACACATTTTTGCAAACATAACCTTTTTACACAATTTCTAAAAATTAATAATTTCATGAAGGAAAACACATCCTCTTAATGTATCTACAAATCTGATACTGAAATCCACAAGTATTTGGCTTTTTATATTAAAGTAAAAAATGAAAAAAATATATGCAACAAAAAAAAGGACCAAAGATTTTTTTTTTTAAACCCAGTGGAAGAAAGACATATTTTCATCTGACACTTTTTATGTACTCCCAACTGCCTCTGTATCCGCATCCTTCCTCTCTTCACTTCATTTCCACTCCCCTCTTCCTTCACTTTCTGCTCTAACAAGCAGTCTGATTTCCCCTGGAAAATCTGCACTCAATAAACGTACTCACTGCCTGTGATGCTCCTCCTTTATAGCAAAGTGAGTAACAGCACCAGGCCCTATTTCGGAACGGCTGTAGCGATCTGAAAACTCCCTTGCTCCAGCAGTATGCGTGTATATATATATATATATTTATTCTATATATATTTATATATAAATATAAATATGTATAAATATATATATATTTATACGTGGAGGCATGGTGTTCGGGGAATCTCTCTGTCCATCTATTTCACTCTCAACTGCAGTCAATAGTAATTAGCCTAGTTAATTATCAATACAGGCCTCCAGTGGAAGTTGTGTACAGTAGTGCCACATGAGATTAGGACAATGAAAGGAAAAACTGAAAAATGAAAATAGTGCAAAAATGTATGTGAGGAGATAAACTTTCGACTATCGACTAAGATACAGTCAGAACGAACTCAATTTTGTAGACACCTTTAACTGTATTACAGCTCTACATGTATTTGTCTACCTAGTGGAGCTTTTTACACAGAATAATTGCATATTTTCTTTTGAATAACAAAATGGGGAAAGCCTCGACTCAACAAAATTCTTAATTATTCTAAGCTTTCTTGTTCAATACACTTTTTGACATTGGCATGAATATGTCATAATGTGCATATAAAGTCTTTTTAAGCAAATTGAAGTTCAACATTTCAGCACCATGGACAGAGATTAAAACAAACATTGGATGCAAAACTGGATGTTGCAATAAAACATGGAAACCTCGAAGAGCATTTTCCTTTCTAAGAAACACTGTTGCAGTCTTTTATTTAAAAGATAAAGCTCTCACCCCACTCACACCTGACTGAGTTGCCAGTTACATTTCAGTGATAGCCACGCAATAGTCTGGCATTTATAGCTATAAATCTGAAGGTCACGTATCTCTATTAATAGATATGAAAGTAATCTAAAATGCCCACTTCTCCTGACAAATAAATGGTGAAAGACAAGTTCCTTTTTTTGTTCATGTTATTATGATACAGGTTTTCATGTTGGGAAATGTAACTTTTTTTCTATAAAAGGTATGCAAGCTTCATGTGTCTCCTAGTAATGCTTATCCTTAATAACATTGATCACCTAACTTTATAACAATATTATTGTTTAACTGCAACATATGCCTTGGATATCCATGTTCATTTGGCTTGCTGTCTGCATGTGAACAAGCACAGAATAATATTAACTATCCCATTTTCATACTAGGTATTTGATTCATTCTATCTCTGGGCCAATGATTTCCCTTTCTGGATAAACCTGTTCATAGTTGTGTTTTTGACAGTACAAAAGAGACGGGAAACTTGTTTTAGGTCATGCTTCTTAAGTAAGTCAGAGTGATTTCTTCCTACTTTGATAAGACAGGGTTGGTGTACAGGAGAGCCTTGATCAACGTTATCTACACAGCAGTACATCAGTCCTACACCACGGCCTAAGGCCCAGGCACTATAGCTGTCATGCTGCCCTCATTACAGCTCCCACGTGAGGTCCAGCAACATGCTGACTGCGACCATGCCTCATAAGCTTTCTTGCCTCTCAAACTCTAATATTACTGTACAAATTTACCTAGTAAAGTACAGCATCACTTAGTAAAGATGTTAGCAAATCATTTAGTGAACAAAGTCGCTTTTTGACATCAGCAATGGCTAGTCATGTGAATTTTATCATTGGTGACACAAAAAGTCTGATATCCCACTGGCCATTCATTGGCTGTTGGTATTCTAAGCATGGTGCTGCACATTATTGGATTTCCACTTCACATAAATAGGCTTCAAAATTGATCTTATGTCACACCTGTGTCTTCGTCGATTGTGAAAGTGCCCAGTCCGCTGCCTCCACGGACAGAGTACCTCAACACGCCATCTCGTCCCTTGTCATCATCCTTGGCGCTGACTGTCAGGACGCTTGTCCCTGCACGAGAGTTCTCCTTCACAGAGCCTCTCATGGCAAAGTCGGGGAAGTACGGTGCATATAAATTTTCATTGACATCCACCACCTGAAGAAATTGAATAGTTCAATTAAATTTGGACGGAGGAGTTGAGTGCAAAATGGTGTATATTTCACAGTAGGTATGAACATCACGTTGATTAAATTCAAACTATTTCTGTGGATAGTTGTTCCTTTGGTATTTGCATTATTTAATGTGTAAGTGTACCAAAAAGAGGCCCTCCAGGAGAATTGAGCAAAGTTATGAGCAACCATAAAGTCATCATATTCTAGAATAGTAAGTTATTTTGTTGATTTTGGCAGGTTTAATGTATTTTGAGCTAAATTCTATGATTAAGCATATAGGTAAAAAGACGAATTCAATATGCCAACACACGCATGTAATGATAAATTGAACAAATGTTTGTTTTTCTGTTACGCACCTCTACCTCCGCAAATGTTTGGCTCCTTAGGCTGGGTACTCCTCTATCCTCAGCAAGCACAGTCAGGTTGTAAAACTGTTTTGTCTCATAGTCCAACTCCTTTTTTAACCTCAGCAGACCGCTTAAGACATTGATCTGCAAAGAGCATCAATTGAGACACAATTGTATCCATACCTAACTGTATGACATTCAAAGCCGTTAAATAATGATTCAGAACTCCTTTTGCTGGAAAAAAATTCAACAGCTGTCAAAAGATGGTAAGATAATAGACTATAGGTTTCAATTAGAAATCTGAAAATACTTACTCTAAAAATGTCCAATCTAACACATTTCCAACATTTTATCAGTATTGTGTGGTAAAGCCATCATTCAGCTTAACAGTTACTAGTAACCAAAATGCATACATGTGTTAATGTATTAAATTTTTTGTAAACAGTCACTCCTGTGTTTGTTTATCTAACTATGTTGTGAATTATTCTGATTTGGGTTCTAGGTTTGCTCAGGCTTTTTTTCAATATTGACATAATTTCATTCAAACCATTTCTTCCCCATTCCCCGTCTGTTTCAGACCACTGCCTTGTTTGAAGGTCAAATGGTGCCTTAGGCTAAGCCCCTCTGCAGACTGCCTGATGTCTTCCTCCAAATTCTTACTATAACGTCCTTGTTGTTTTGATGCCATTTACTTTGGCAAATTTCCTGAAAAAGTTGAAATACTATAAGAAAGACTCCATTCAAGAGATGTAGAGTGAACCGAAGACCAAAGTAATAACAGAAGAACCCCGTTTCTATCTAAAATACAAGGAAATCATTACGGAAGATGCCCAGTTCAAAATCTCAATTCAGACTTTCAGAAAGCATGGCAGCTCCACATGATCACTTGAAAATGACTTTAATGGTTTTGGAAGGGGAAGGGGAACAAAGTAAAATGTTTTAATGTCACAGGTCACAATTTTTTATAGCTAGAGGAAGCCAAGGATTTTTTTACGGTAAAGAATATGCGATGTACAAACAATACAGATTATCAAATTGAATCAATTTAAGACAAAATCTGTGACATGACCTACCTCAAATGTCTCATTGAAGTCATTAACCAAGGAGTATCGAACTTGTCCACCAGCTCCAATGTCTGGGTCCTGAGCCTGCATCCAGGTAATCACAGTCCCCGTTGGCAGGTCCTCTGGTACTCGCGCACTAAAGCTGCTCGGGATGAAGGCTGGGGAGCAGTCATTGATGTCCTCTACTGTTATACGTAGAGTAGTCACTGACGACCTTCGAGTGCCTCTTTCTGCCTTGTCTTTCACTTCAATCTTCAATATGAACATTGGAGTTGATTCTCTGTCCAGCTGGCTGGCCACAAATACACTTCCACTCTCACTGTCAATACCAAACTGAGAGACACTGGTCAGCATTGCGTATGAGAGTTGTCCATTCTGTCCCACATCTCTGTCGAATGCAGTGATTTTAATAATTTCCATGCCAATATCTGAGTTTTCTGGAGCTACAGCAGAGTAGGCATCCTGATCAAACTGGGGATCATTGTCATTTACATCCTCAATTATCACTGTCAATACTCTCCAGTTAGACATTTGAGGAGTGCCCTGATCGTAGATGGTGATATTGAGGAAGTACCGATCCACTTTCTCACGGTCAAGTGGATACAATACAGTCATAATCCCATTCTCCATGTTGATATTAAACCTGGTTTCTCTGTTGCCATCAGAAAAACAAAAGAGAACGCAGCCATTCAAGCCTGTGTCTCCATCTCGTGCACGCACCTGAAACACACTGCTGCCCACAGCCTGGTCTTCTCTCACCATAATGCTTGGAGGTAAGGCCTCAAACTTTGGTGCCTGCTTGTTCACAGAGAAAATGTCTGTGTATCTCTCTTCCAATCTTGATCTAGTCAAAGCGGATGCTTTTGAGAGTACTTTCTCTGCCAGCAACTGAGCTACCCTGGTGTCCTTGCAGGTGAACCCCTTAGGTGGCATTCTACCCCGCACAACTGTTACATTTACAAACGTAGGATCAGAGAACCTCTCTCCATCAGTTGCGACGACTTTCAGGTTGAATGTGGCTCTTTTTAAAGTCTCTGTTCCAAACCTTCTTTTCAAAGACAAAGCCCCTGAGTCTGGATTTAAATTAAAATAACCCAACTCATTCCCTGACAGGATCTTGTACTTTACCATTCCTAGCTCATCAATGTCTATAGCTGACAAGGTGACAATTGTTTGGGTGGCAAGGAGATCACGGCTTATCATTCCCTTGCACGACACTTTCTCAAAGAGAGGCTGGTTGTCATTGATGTTTATCACACGAATAGTGACATTAACCTCACTCTCCCTTCTGTACGGTGAACCCCAGTCAGAGGCGCGTACAGCAAAAAAATAAATATCTTCTGATGACTCAAAATCCAGATCTCTTGTGATCCTCACCTCCCCTGTGTACTGGTCTATAGTAAATGGAAGAGACTGCTCTCCATTAATGGTGTGAGTTACATAACCGTTTTCTCCTTGATCATCATCCACAGCAGACACTACAAGAATTACAGTACCTACAGGTATGCTCTCATTAATCGCAATCTCATAGGATGGCCTGTTGAATACTGGGGAGTTGTCATTTGCATCCACTATGGTAATTTGAACCCTTGCTCGCAACTGACTGATATTATCAACAACCTCCATCTCCATGAAATCCTGTGATATTTGTATCAGTGATCTTGTGCTTGTAACAACTCCAGTAAAAGGATTTATTTCAAAGTATACAGGATCTGAGAGATTGCTGAAGCTATAATTGACACTCAAAGGAGTCGGGGATATTTTCACTACTTCTATAATAGTGCCTGGGGGAGCTATTTCACTTAGCTTGACCATGTAAACATCTCTCTCGAAATTCTGAACTATTTGGTCCGGCTTTCCAACCAACAACTGAAGAACTTGGGTATTAGAAAACTTAGGAGGCACACCTCTGTCTTTAGCCTGAAATGTTAAGTTACAGCCAAAGGGGAATGTGTCCCAGCTCACCATTTCTGATGATTTAACCATGTACTCGTTTCCAACAGGTGAGCGATCAATAACAAACTGCTCCAAAGGGTCACCTTCAATAATTGACACCCATTCTATATCCCCAGAAAGCCCCTCATCTTCATCTTCCACAGTCACTATGGCATACACTGGGTCTTTTTCTGTCAGTGAGGGGACGACAGCGACTGCACTGAGAACAGGAGCAAATTCATTAACCCGCTCCACAGTTACAACTAACCTAGCAGTGCTGCTAATACCATTGTTCCCATAGAGTTTCATTCCTCGGTCTATCACTTGCACCTCCAGCTCAAAACGTTTTTTACTGTCCATCCTTGGTAGACCCGTCAGGGTTATGACCCCACTGGTCGGATGAACAGCAAAGAGTTCTATTCTGTTCTTGAAAAAGTAGTAAAACTCCCCATTGGAATTGATGTCAGCATCTGTTGCTGTTACACATCCTATGCTGGTGCCCACAGGGGCACTTTCAGAAACAACAAATGAATAGAAGGTTGGGGAAAACAGAGGTCGGAGGTCATTCGTGTCCAAAACTTTGATATAAACGGTGGCAAAGGCCTCTAGGCCTCCTTGCGTAGATGCCTTTACTGTAAGAGTGAAGTTGTCTTGTACTTCCCGATTCAATATGGCACCGCTGGCTCCACTTGTAAATATGCGGAGGAAACAAAAATCTCCCAATAGAAAGTCCTCAGCTTGGAAGATGCCTTCGCTGTCACCAGCCTTGATGGAATATTTCAGTTCAAAAGACCAAGGTGGCCTTAGGGTGATACCCATTTTGACTTCACTTCTGATATAGGTTCTTGCAGCAGAGTTCTCAAATATTGAAGCGTCATAGGTAGGCTGGGTGAAAAGAAGCAAGCCTTGTTCTGCCCTGGGTGTGGGCAAGAACTGGGCAATAGTTGAGGGAATCTTAAGTAAGAAGAATGAAACAAAATGGATAAGAGGAGGAAAGCTGAGTAGAGGAAGCATATTTCTCCATGGATTTTGCGTCATCAATATTCCATCGTTCGGTCAACCTATTTGGAAAAATAAATTGACAGAAAAAAAGGACCTGGATTATGTTGTAAAATTTTACAAATGTTGCCGTCACGATTTTGAAAGACAACTCTCGGCAGAAAAGTTGTAAATAAACTAACAGAGAACTGATTATAACCACATAGAACATATAACATCACACACACCAGTGGTTTGTATTCAGACATAAAATACTGCAAAGACTGACATAAAGAATGGTGTGACATTAAGCAGTCGGCAGGTTTTATCTCTGGGAAAAAAAGAACATGTCATCCTGGTAATTTAAGAGCGTTTTGGGACAATTACTGTTGCTGCAAGTCATTCTCCCGGTACAAGTTCTCTCTCCACAAGAGAAAGCTCCTTTGAGTAATCACCCTTCAATTTGGATCTCTTTTAAATGTGGTTGCACAAATAGTTTTCAGAGTAGGCTACTTGTTTTAAAGCAATTGTGTAATTCTAATCCAAAACTGCATCAAGAGCTAAAATGATCTATCTATCTATCTATCTATCTATCTATCTATCTATCTATCTATCTATCTATCTATCTATCTATCTATCTTATATTCCCTTCTTAACTTCATTACAATGCTTTGAAATGTTTGATATGTTACGTATGCAGACATGCATTAAAAGGCACGTTTGCTCAATAATACATAATTAGATAAATGTTACCATGTTGATAATACATTCGAATCCAAAAGTGTGTATTAGATCATAGGTGAACAAGAATCCATCATCTTTATGTGCTGAGACTGTCCCGTCAGATATTAGGGTGCACTTCTCATCTGCCGTGGGTATGTTTAGCTCCAATAAGCTCCCGTTCGTGACAATTCACGAGTTCGTGTCACTTTTAACGACAGTCTCTCGTTTGAGTAACGTCCCTCTACATAACCACACAGATCACCGCAAATTGGAAATTCTCTTACCTTTAGACGAAACAGATTTTGGCTTGTCAGTGAAAGTAAATCCGCTTCCATTCTCTGTATGACTGAAAGCAAAAACAAAACAAAAAACGCTCGAAAGAGACGACGGTAACGCAGAAGCAGTCATTTGTTGCTAAATATCCCGACGGACAGAAGACTACTCGACTGCAGCCATCCCCGTAAAACTATAACAGCTATTGCCCCAGTTTCGTGCACCTTACTACTGACAACGTAGGGCTTCTTGGCCATTTATCAGCAGTATTTAACTCCAAATTGTCTTTCCAGCAGTTATCATTCGTTTGCTCGACTCGTAGAAAACATATTGATACAAAATTGTATCGCAAGTTTAGAAGCGGTCAGTTGACGCTGGTCTGAGAGCACGGTGCGCTCGATGGATGGATGTGGCGGGCAAGCTCCGATCTTTTCCGAGTGTAGCCGACATTACCCGGAAGTGCGGGCAGTGTAACACAGCCTTTACACGGCAGTAGCGGCTTTACATCTCACACGAAAGACTTAGTGGTTTGTCAGAAGTGTGGTCCCCTTTTTAAAACTTTCAGCTTCCACCATGTCTTTTTTATGTTATAATAAAGGATGTGGAGAGCGATTTGATCCCGAAAACAACCCAGACGGTGAGTTGAATAATAGTTTACGATGGCATGTACATTGCCAGAATATTCGCAAGCTAACCTCTGATCATCTGGAAATTTCTACAGTGAGTAGGCCTGTTGGGCCCATGTGTCCTACCTGGGACGCATGGTATGGTCTCAATAACTATTCGGCTTATTGAATTAACACCACTACACCTGGACAGCCTGGCAGTTTATATACATCTTATGCGGGTTAACTTTCAACACGCTGTTGTTAGCATTTTAAGCTCCACCGGTTAGCAAGTTAACCATGTACTTTGCGGTCCCATTGGCTGTACAGCACACAGTTTGACGACCGTTTAACTCTACGTTTGTATTACCTGGGGAATGTCTGTTGTACAATTCACAATAATTGAATGTTAACTTTGTCAAACGGTTAGCGTTATAAGCCAAATCGTTATAAACTTCATTAATGTGCGATAACAATTGTCCTGGGTAGTTCAACGGTTTGGGAATAATTCAACATCCTGTATGAGACGGGGTCCCCAAGCAGCACATGAAAACTCTTAAGACCGTCGTTTTAATGTTGTTTTTATTATTAAAAAGAAGGATTTCAACTAAAGGCTGAAATGAGGATCAAATTGGCTACATCATTGTTATCTTAAGTCAAAAACCTTAAAGTAACTGCAATCTCATGTTTGTCAAACCGCCATAAAACAAGACGAAGAAGAAGAAGAAGAACTGCAATCTCAGGAAAGGGAAATCACTACTTTCAAGCCTACAATTGAATGGATCGTCTGGCCTCATATGGTCAGCCAAACAGCATTTTAGTTATTACACCAGGCAAAATCAGTACATGGGAAATTTAGCACACCATACGATTAAGTAACCTAAAGCCAAAGCTAAAAGTAATTATTCTGACTGGTGTTATCGGGCTTTCACATGATTGGAGATGATTCTTTATGATGCCAGTGTTATTCACTGAGGATTGTCAGTATTTCTTTGTAAAAGCTCTCCTATGATTCCATCCCAGCATTTGTTTCAGGTTGAGGTCTTGACCTTGACTGGGACACTGCAACACCTTAATTATTTTATTTGTCAGCCATTGAGCCGCAGACGTGTTTGCTGTATTTATAAATTTTTTGTACCTTTTGTTTTTCAGGGCATTTTTACAATTGCACTCTAAAGTATTTGCAACAATCTCACATCTCAGAGGGTTTAAATGCACAAAAAGATGCTATAGGAGATTTTTCAAGTATCGCTGTTTGACACTCTTGATATCTGATGAAAATGTCCTGAAAATAGAAGAGGCCATTTTTGTCTCGCTCTATGTTTGTTTGTTTATTATAAATTGAATAAGGCGATTGTCAAAATTGATGTTCAAAATGCACGTCCTATAATTGAACAAATCCACTTAAAAGTTGTGTGTGTGTGGATAAGATCATGGTCAAGATAAATGACTTCTTAATTCTAATTTTTCTTATTCAAGTGTAGTTATATGACACCTTTGTTTGTGTAAAGGAAATGTAATTGAACTGTCAAGATGTGGATCCAGTCTTCAGTTCCTGAGACAGAACTCCAGAGTCCTCTTATTGCCATTCTTTAGAATCTACTGCCCCTGTCCTCTGGTAATCCAACATTGTGTATGGGCAGACATTTGAAGCTGGAGTCAAATCTAATTTACATTTTAATAGAATGCCCCTTTTTCATAACAGTAGAGTATATTGTAATTACCTTTAGGGATATCTAAGTGGTGTATCTATGGCGGTGGCACGGAAAAGGTGTAACACATGCTGCACTGCACAAAAAATAATTTATGACCCACTGCGTCCACCAGCCTTTTTCATATATTCATTCCTTGATTATTTGTAGACAAACCACTTTTTCAAAGTACACAAAATATTCAAATACTTATTTACGGGACAGCAAAAGACAGATTTTCACATCAGTCCACATCCATCTCGAAAACGTACCGGGGTGACGATACACGATAGATTGACTATGAAATGAGTATAAAAACAAAGGCAGCCTTCATCTTCGCAAGTAGTTTTTTTATCAGAGGATGTTTGATGTCCCTATTTGACATTGCTGAATCCAGTCCTCTGAGAGCTGTCCCACACACGTAGGGGTCATGAATCTGGACTTGACTGGTTTGGTTTGTTACTTTAAGCTGAGAGGTATGGTTCAGGTCCAGTCGTTTCTCTTATTAATATTCAAAAAGATTCCTCAATAAAGAGCAAGTTGCTGCTGTAAAACTACATTCATCCTTAATGATATTTTGTATTCTCTGTTCCATAGATGGCTGCACGTATCACCCAGGAGTCCCAGTATTCCACGATGCCTTGAAGGTAACGCGCCTGGAAATGCACAGGTATATTTTACTCTTTGTTCTGCTCAAAGTTTATGTCTCTGTACCTTCATTTCAGGGATGGTCCTGCTGCAAGAGGAGAACTACTGACTTTTCCGACTTCCTCAGCATTGCTGTAAGTTTTCCTGCCTCTGCCTTCATTTCCCCCCGGTCATGTCTCCATTGTCTGTTGTTTCGTAGGTATTGACTGTCAGCATTTCTCTGGCTAGTTAGCCAGATCCATTTAACTTTTCAGAGGCCAACACACTGACTCTCTTCTCACAGGGCTGCACTAAAGGTCCACACAACAAAGAGAAGCCCCCTGAGCCAGTAAAACCAGATGTGACTTCATCGGGACAAAAGAAAGAGTTAGATGACCAAAAACCAAAGTTTAATGAGTACATAATATCTGCACCAAAACCTCAAGAGGCCATATGCAGACCAAGGTTAGTCCCAGCCAAGCTTTTAAACAAGTTAAAAGAAGTAGAGGTAGTTTTTATAATGACAAAAAAGATTTCACTGGTAGACAAAATGTATACTTCAAAAGTTTGGAAATGGTTTCTGCATTGCAGTTTACAATTTTGCTGGCCTTTAAACATGCCTTTTGTATGTTTTTTTTTACAAGGTCTTTTAAAGACATTTGTGCTTGGATTTATCAACGTACAACTTGAATCATTTCAATGTTTTAAAGCATGCCTTTTCGTGTCCTGATGTGTTTCTGACCCTCTCAGTGCGGATGAGCCGGTGGTAAGGCTGCAGCATAAAGTGTCTGCCTCGCTAAGGCAGGCCCTGGAGAAGCTGAAACTATCTGAAAATGCAAAGGAGAAGGAAGGTCAGTTCCCTCTTCTTTTCTCTTTTTTCTTTTTTTTTTACTAGAGGTTGTTTTTTGTTTTTCTTTGTGTGTGAGTTTTTTCATCGTTTTAAACCCCAGATGCAATCCAGTGCTTGTTCTAATTGACAGGGAGGTCAAGTTGTCAGAAAAGCTTGATTTCCACCGAGAATTTGCCATCAACTGTGTCAGTCGCATCATGGTAGTTGAGTTGAAGCTGACGGGTTGCATCACAATGCCGATGCATTTTTAATTATCTTAACGGGCAACATTTCTTCTTCTTCTTCTTCTCCTTCGGCTTGTTTAATTTTGTTTAGAGGAAGATGAAAACGTGATCAAAATTGGAACGTCATGTAAAAATGGAGGATGCACAAAAGTGAGTACCACGTGGAAATATATGAAAAATAACAATACATGACTGCTGTGATTTCATAGCAAGACAAAGGCAACACATTTGTATCATCCAGGTTGATTCTTTAAGATAAAAAATTCAAAGGATGAGGGTGTTTCCTTTTTTCTCATTAGCTGCCAGGTGTTTGTTTACTTGACAACTGTCCTGTTGGAGTCCGAAATATCGTTTTAGGTGGTGTTGTTTTTATTACCTCTGTAAAAGAAATACAGTATTGATCAACTTCATGTTTTTGACTTTCTAATCTGCAGCATTAACAGTAGGACTGAATCAACAAACACAGTTCTGTGACAGCGTTCAGGGAATTTCTAGTTGAGCAGAAGGCTTATTCCCCGGCTGTTTGTCCTTTTCTCTCACAAAAGAAACCCATCTTCAGGCATTGAAACTCCTTTTTTCCCTCCTTAGACTTTTGAAGGACCTTCAAGTGACTCAGATGTCTGCATGTACCACTCTGGATGTCCCATTTTCCATGAAGGGTTAGTATAGTTACTTTCTGGGCTTTCCTTTATTTCATACTTGCTATTGATGTGTAACAGTGAGCATTCTTTTGCAATCACCTCGGAATATAGAAGAGCACCATTAGAGTGTTTCCCTCCCTTTGACTGGCAGCACTGTTTACTGTTGACTGACAAGTTGTCTGCTAAAAATTCAGCAGGTGTTAATGCCTCTTGTGTCTCCAGGATGAAGTATTGGAGCTGCTGTAAGAGGAAAACCTCAGACTTCAACACCTTCCTCTCTCAAGAGGGTTGCTCTAAAGGGGCTCATCTATGGAGAAAAAAGGATGAGGTACGTGTGCCAGCTTCTGACGAGACCCCTGACCGGTACGCCATCTAGTGGTGTCTGCAAAGCACGCTGCTCCGTGGAGGCGGAGCTCTGAACACAGTCTCTTTGCAGGGAAATAAAGTGGTCCCCTGTCGGTTTGACTGGCACCAGACCGGGACACAGGTCATCATCTCTATTTATGCCAAAAACGCCGTCCCAGAGCTGAGCTACGTGGATGCCAACAGCACCAGGGTGAGAGATGCTGTAGTCTGTTCAAAGCTGTACCTCTGAGTCCTGAGTTGTGGTCCTTTTTCATATAATGTAATGTCTTTCCTGTCTCCCTTCAGCTCAGCATCCATGTTGTATTTGAGGAAGAGAAGAAATTTGAGCAGAATGTCAGCTTGTGGGGCGTAAGGATATTTTTTGGTTTATGTAAAAAAAAAAGTTTTTGTTAATGGTGGTCTTTTCTGATTCCTATCATCTGTTTGAACCGGCTGCTCTTTTTTTCCTTGTGTTTGTAGGTGATAGATGTGACCAAAAGTATTGTGAACATGATGGCAGCAAAGATTGAGATAGCCATGAAAAAGTCCGAGCCAATGTCCTGGGCCCGCCTGGACCTTCCTCCTCCTGTCGCCCCGCCCAAAGAGAGTGAGAAGAAGAAGGAAGAATCTGATAGTGAGGATGAAGATGAATGATTAGCATGAAAGATAATGACGTAGCTTGTATTTCTAGTTGAATCACACTCTGGGTTCTTCCCCTCTTTGAAGAGTTGCCTCTTTCTCTCTTTGACATTCAGAATTTTCCCTGTCATTCTTTACTCTCTCAGCAGGGTGCTCCAGTTTGACACTTTGTTTTTCAACTGTATTTAATTTTTTTTCAATACTTCCAAAAAAGTACAATATTTTTTAATCACAAACAAGGAAGACATAAACTTTCATGACTTGAGTCAAGTCAGTGACAGCTTGCATGTTAATTTGCACTTTAACTTGCCTGGGAAATGAGCTCATATGGTTTGACTACGCTTACACTCAGATCAAATGTTAGCTGTTAGCATCGAGTTGTAATTGGCCAGAATTTTGACCCATGTTTCAGTGATGTTGGCTAAAAGATGATTCCATTTGTACATTTCCATTGTTTCCTACTCAACATGTTTGAAGTGTCATACGTCCAGTTGTCTGTTGACTTTTCATTCCATGTTTCAGGTTCGTGAATAATGCAAATTGTTGGAATATTTTGCCCATCCATACCGCGAACTAAATATCATACATTTTAAATCTATTCCTGTCTGTGTGGTGGAGCTGCTCTTTGTCGTTTTAGTTGGACATGTGAAACTCAGAAGCATCCATTTGTTTTATAATGAACTGATATTGACTTCACGTAAGGAAACAGGGCATCAGTGAGTTAAAATGTAAGGGTTGGCAGGCTTTTCTCAAAGTTGTTTTTACATCATATTTAACATGTTTTGTACACTTTCAAATACAGCAATTATCTCTCTGTTTCTTGCCAAAACAACATATCCTGGTTATATTAAGAATGTACTGTAATATCTAAGAATGCCCACTGAATACTGAGTATTTTGAGCAAAGTACTGTAATACTGAAGTGATATTCTAGACAGCATGTGTCTAGTCTTAGAATTTAAGACATTAATTTGGGTTAATGAGACCAGAACAGAGGGGGGGATTTATTAAGGAAAGAGTTTCTCTCACCAGAAAATAAACTTTTGTGATGAAATTTTTAAAACTGGAACACTGTTTACTGGCAACAAAACTGTGAGGAACATGCATTATTTATTGGAATCCTGAGAAACGAAACACAGCATGAATTCAAGTATGTTTGAACATTAAAGTCAAAATTCCAAAACGCTTCCACTCAAAGGGCTTCTGTGAATTGTAGCAATGTTTGTAGGTTTAGAATACTGAAGTCTGAATCCATTAAGACTATAGAGCTTTAAGCTGAGAGGTTTTTAATTCCTGACAGAACCATCTCAAATAGTAATGACAACGTGTTTCATACCTGTCTAAAAACACCCAGTTCTGTAAACCGTTTTGAACAGCTCAGTGACTGCATTGCAGTAAGATTGTCACTTGTTTGTAATAAACTCTCTCACTACAGGATACTAATTTTCAGGGTTATCAAGAGAAACCACAAACTTGTTGAAAATTCATAACCAAATCCCAAACGGCCCATCTCTAAAATAACCTGGATCGAATTCAGCGTGAGTAACTTTCCTAATACCTGATGTGCCCCTTTCCTTTTGCCAGTGTTCCTCATACAGTTATGTACCTCATTTGAGACATTTCACACACAATGTGAGTGTGGATTACAGCTCCATGACACTCAGACCTGTATCTCTCTCCCTCAGATAGTTGTTTGGTAGTTCCGGTGGTGGCTTTCCTCTGTCTCACTGCTCCTGATAAGTGGCTGTCTCTCCGGAAGAGAGAGTGCATTTCTCCAGCTCTTCCCGTGCGCCCAGGACGAGCCTCCGTATCGCCGTTTGGCAGTGAGGAAAGCGGCGGCCATGGTTATTGCTATAATTCCTCCGCACATCCCCACAAGCAGCAGCCAGGGCCACACGTCCCGCAGCTCCTCCAGATAGGGACGCATGGATTCTGCAAGCCTCTGGTCTGTAAGGAATACACATGTGGTCAGAGCTTGACCGAAAAATCCTTTCTTAGAAAAATTACAGTCTGTATCTGTTTATGGCAAGACTGTTTATTCATGTTTAGTGGGAGGAAAAAGAGACAGCAAAAGGCGAGAGAGGTGCTTGATTTCCTCAGAGTCGCATACAACTTACTGGCATCCAGCAAGTAGGAATACTCGTATCCAAGGTCTTTGCTTGAAATAAAGTACTCCCTGTTCCTGTGGAGGGGAAGGAATGGCACCATGTAGTAATCACTGTTGTGCCCTATGGGAGCATTAGACTCTGGGTACTGGGACGGAGATGGCCGATGCCTCCTGAGCCACTGCTCATAAATACTGCCATAAAGAAAGAGGGAAGGCATTAATATTAAGTGCCAGTGTTACCAATTTGTAAAACGCTTGCTGGTCATCCCTCACCTGTCAACAAAAGCATGGTGGAGGAGAAATATGGGGTCGTTTGCCGAGCCTTGCACAGAGGACATGGATCCGTTCATGAATACGTGAAGAGCAGCGTGCATACCCAAACGAGAGCTGCTCCCCAGGCCAGTCCGGGGGTCCCCGAATCCTGCAAGATGAAAACCTCCTCTGCAGATCTGATATCTGTCATCTAATGGGACATTTCTACAATAATATCCAGACAATATATGTCTCATTATAATTTTTATTTCCTGGGTAGAATTAAATGCTGTGGAAGTTAAGCTGTTAAACATTTAAGCATAATATACCGGAAACAAAATTAATGGACTTTATTCTGTTTATTATCATTTACTGTTACTCTAGACTATGTGTATTTTTTTTAGGAAGACAGAAAGTGTGATTATAGTCATCCCTGATTAAAATAATATAAATATAATATGCATAAAAAGCTACATCGGAAATAATTTCGAGAATCTGGGTTGAAAACACTCAGACTTCTTTGGTTTGAACCTGTTCAGTTCCCTAATGTGTTTTATCTTATATAGGATTAAGGAGATTCCTCCATTCCATCTCTGTGCCGTGCCAGGTTCGTTTGAATTTATGTTGGGGCCAATGGGGAGAAGTGTCACATATATACCTGAAATCCACCATCATGTGAGCTATTAGGAATGTTAGGGTCACAGAGGGCCCGGTTATCCACTCAAGCATCACGTTGACCGCAAGCTTTCAGGAATGAAGTTAAAAGCAGTGGTGAAACCGCCTGAGGCTACTATCTCTGTGAAATGAAAGATCATCTCAGTTTACCAAAGACAGCCTGCCTCACACTTCTCAGACCAAATGAGCATTTTACTGTTCTCAGGGAGGGTCTGTTGTAGGCCTGAGGAGTCTTGAGGTGACTCCTTGTGTGGTTCCTCTGTATCAAATCTCCTCAGCAGGGAATTCTGTGGATGACCGACTGCACTGACTGTGCAAATGCATCTGTTTGTGTGCCACAAGGACTTAAATGCAGCACACTCCACTGTCCAGGAAGACTGTGAGTCTACACAGACAATGCATTGTGTTCATTTTCAGCCAATTCTCCACAGAAAAAATACATTTGGTACATGAATGTGTCATTCAGCTCTGGCGTGGCACATAGATTTTTGCAGATTTTTTAGTCCTGACCCCTGATAGCATCAACCCTGAAATTGAATAATGCTTATCTAAACAGCAACTGCAATTGATCAGAGCGGATGTTAAGATCGGAGTGCAGAAACATCATAAACAACCAGCAGAGGAGCGTGTATACAGGCCCCGGTCAGAGAGAATATGAGAACACCACAGAGTAACAGGGCGGACTGGTAAATCACACTGCCTGTCGGGGCATTCGTGTTCGGACTTATCTGACCTTCCAGAGTGTTCCTGAAGCTCATGTTGGCACTACGGTCCAGCGCTCCACTGTCATAGTTGGGCAGACTGAGAGTGAACTCCACCTCTGCAGAGGTGGGTAATCTTTCCACCAAATTACGGTCGTGGTTTCCAGGGTTACGGCGCACGGGGCCTTCATCGCTGGCATCACATAACACACCTCTGGCATTGTAGTCCTCAGCCTGGGAGCACAAGACCTACAGACAGATAGAGAAAGCCCCAGAGAACATTACCGTAATGACCTGAAAAACTGCTGGTGGTGAGTAGATTAAGTGGTTGCCATCAGTTCACATACTGTATGAATGTATGCTCTCTGTAAAAGCACGTTTGAAAGTCTCTTTTTTAATGACGCTTATAGAAAGGAAATAGTTGTCATTTTTATTTGTGAAGCAGAAAGAATGTGGGCTTTCAGAAAAACTAAAATCTTTGAAAATATACTTTCAGTGGAAACTTAGGGGTATTACCCGGTATATTTTCTGATGTTTATGCTGTTATTACATGTTCATGCTTAAAGAATTATTTCCAGTAATTTTACAAAGGCATTGAACGTCTTCAGTGGAAGACAAAATGGGATAGAACAGGGTGATATTCCACTGTGTGGCGCTCAATTGTTTGGGAGCTAATAAAGAGGGTAAATTACTCTTGGAAAGCATCTAATTCATGGGGACTTTTCATTAATATTTTAGTTTACAGCAGACATTCAAAACCAAAATGCTGCCAAATGTGCTATAAACCAAATAGACGAGCTCAAAAGTTACAATAACCTGTGTATCAGGGGAGCCAACTTGTGGAAATGGTTCACTAAAAACAAGTAAATTTATTTGTTCATCTTAGAATTACATTTGTATGGCAAAAATGACAAATGAGTTACTTTACGCTTTCTTTGACCCTCATCTTACAGTAAACAACATTTTTATTGATTTGTTTGACGCATTTACCCTCCAGGAGGCGAAGACGGAGCCCGGGCTGATGAGACTGGGATCCCGGGCGCTCCGGCCCCCCATCAACTCATCCGTGCACACGTCGCAGTCCCGGGCATCCCTCCAGTCCCAGTAAGGGATGGAGAAGCTCGTGTCTCCGGTCAGCTTCCTGATCTCGCGCTCCCAGTGCAGCAGGTAGACGCGGTGCCAGGGGAGGAACGCGGGGGCCCAGTGCGCAAAGTCCACGTCGGGCCACACGTTCCCCGGCCCCCCGAGCAGCGCGCTCCGCGACACGTAGTAGTGCATCCACACGAAGATGTCGTACACAGACACGTCTGCAAACATGGGCCGGGTGCCGTTCTCCATCTCCCTGTAGGTCCCGGTCACCACCACGTAGTCCCTGCTGGTGGTCAGCTTGGCCAGGTTGAGGTAGGACACCAGCCTGCTCCTCTCGGCTCTGGTCAGGTGGAACACGTTCCTCCTGAGGGACTCTCTCCTCTCGTTGCAGTTCACTCCGAAATAGCCGAACCTACACTCCGCGCAGTTGAAACCCATGAAATTTCCTGCGCAATGGCACGTCCGGTTGTAGAAAACCAGGGGCCACTTCTCTCGATCGTCCAAACCAGAGAAGGGGTACTGCGCTCCGTCTGGTTGTTCCGAGACCTCGACGTCCTCACAGGAGCCCCGGCCCGAGCGGGCCCCGCAGGCCGAGCCGTCCCCTTCCCACGGAGGGCAGCACTCCTTCCTCCTCAGGGCGTCCTGGGTTGCGCACAGCCGTGGGAACTGTTGGTGAGTGGGCACCGAGCACAGCAGGAGGCCGAGGACTCCCAAAGGCCACATCGCAGCAGTGAGGGTTTATTTTTTGTGGTGGCAGTCGCTGAGAAATGAACTGAAGAAACAGAAAAAGTGAAAAAAAAGTGGGGATTTGTAACGTATTCTTGGCTTAAATTCCAATCCCTCCTCCACTCTCACCCCCTTTTTTTTTGAGGCAGTCACATGCCACAAAACCCTCTGGCTTATTCCTCATGAGGGTTACAACATGCCTGAGAGCACACATCCTAACACTCCAGTCAACCCCAACAAAAGAAGTAGACTAAAAAGAAGTATTTTATGGTGTTTATTTCTCCCCTAATGAATGTATAGTTGCTTTTGATTAGGACAAAACTGGCAACTGGCTTCATTTTGGACATATTTAGTCATTCGCTAAAGTTGAATTTTAGTAGGGTTACACTTTTGCCAGATAAATGGCACAAAAACAATTATAGGATGACTTGCACCATGTCAGAAATGGACCACAGAAAAAAATAAACATGGCTGAAATGGACCCCCACAGAGTGGATGATATATGATTGTACTTTATGTTGAGTTTTTCATTGTAACATGAAGTTGTTGAAAGCAAATCTCACAGGTTGCCCTCAACCCTCTGTATTTACAAACTCTAGCAGGCTTGTGAAAGATAATCCCCATATGAATTTATTAAAGACTTACTAAACATCCTTACAGGATACAGTTTCTTTTACAACCATTGGCCCTTTGTTCTATGACCCAATGTATGTCGTTTACTCTGCGCAAAAGAGCAGGGGCTTTCAACAAGGTATGAGGAGCAGCTGATGAGCACAACATTGCTTCTGGCAGTGGTTTTCTCGAAAATGCTTTCCCAGATTTAAATCTCTGATGGCTTCATTCATGCTGCTGCTCTCTCACATGACTTGCTTCACTCACACTGCTTCACTCTGTACACCCAGACCTTTGTCTCTGCTAGTCTGATGTGCAGGAAATTCATTGTGACGTCCATGACAGCAACTGTACTGACACTAGATGGCACCGTTTAGCTTGGAATGAATTTCTTGAGGTCTACATTATCTGCGGAACTGAAAAATATGCTGAACCTTAATTTTTAAACTTAAAAATACTTTTAAGAACTTTAATTACAAACCACAACAATGGTCTTCCTACAACAATCTACAGATACAATTAAAAGGCAAATTGATGTTAATTTGTTGATGGATAACTATGTCCTAGCTTTGTGATTTGTGAGGTTTTAATGACAAACAAAGCAGTGGACTGTGTAGTGGATTTCATCTAAGAGCAGACTTGACAGACATATATTGCATTTGGACATCAAACCTCTTGGTCCAAGTCATGGTGACCTGAGGCAGGGGAGTGAAAGCTGGGTAGTAGAAAAACTCCCCTCGTGTCTTTTATTGCAGATAGCTCAATTTTCTATTCAGCTCTTTTCAATTTCAGGCTCTTTTATCGTTGATGACAATAAGAAGCTTAATATGGAGCAGTGAAGCTTCATGCTGAGAGGGTAAAAGTTTTTTTTCCCTTTTCCCTGCAGATGGAGACACAGGGTCAATGTGACCTGGAGCACAGGAGGGTCAGCCTAAAAGTAACGCATGGTCAAAGTAGAAAATATGCTGTTATTTTTTATTTTTTAAATGTATTTTTTTTACAAGAACTTTGAAAATCAAACATGACATTTTTAAAAGACCCCATTTTTAAAGCTGAAGACACAACAGAATATTTTATGGACTGCTAATGATGGAACCTTTGGGCAATATTTTAAGAACATTCCCTGAGGGGTTCAGGATTGTTCGGTGCACCTTCTGGCGAATGTTCGCTCATAGTTATTCTGGTATATGTGTTTGTCATATCAGAAAAAGTTCCAAGATTACGCCTGGAGGTTTGTAGGCTTCTTAGTTATTATTAGTACCGATACCTTTATACCTTCACAGTCTCCTAATTTTTCTCAAACGTTTCTAGAAAATAACTCAAGGGATTTTGTGCTTGAACATTATCTGAGATTTCCTTTAGTTCATAACGGCCATAAAAGACAAAAAATGGATGAAGAAAAAGAGAATTCTTACTTTTAAAGAAATCTTTAAAACTAAAACATGTTATTGCAATTGACAAAAAGAACCCTCCGATGTCCTTGTGGAGTTTATTCATTAAAAAGGTTGTAGAACCTCAAGTAACCTCATGGATGTCAACAACAAAGAGTTAAATGAAAATCTCAGTAAATGTTCATTGCATCTTACATCAGTCTTTGTTTTTTTAAAACTGTAACCTTCCCACAGTATATGAGAAATGTTCTCTGAAGGTTTAGACTTGAGTTGTGGTTCATTTAGAAATCTCTGCGGCTTTATTGATCAGTTTGGGTGTGTTACTTGCAGCATGAAAGATGAGGATTGTGGGCCATTGGTTCCATTTAAGACATCTTAAAAACAAAGGATGATCACACTTTGCCCCCGCTAAACTGTCAGCTCCTTATTATCATGCGTCTGAGTAATGATCAACTCGGAGATTTCCACCCCCCGCGGGAGCTGATGCTTTTCACTGTTATGGAGGAGGAGGAAGAGGAGGAGAGGGAGGGGGGAAGGAGGGGGGCTGTCTTGTGCGTCAGTAAGTCAAACATGTTCCAATAACGGGCTGTATTACTGTATCTGCTGCTATTTGCAGTTTGCTGTAGCCAGGCACCAGACAGAGCCCGGGAAAAAAAAACCTCCAGCAGCATCTCGTACAGCTCCTCTATTATGGAAACGTTCTCAGCAGGACTGACATCTGCATGGCAGCAGGAAGACAAAAAGGTAGGCAGAAAGTTGGCTGGGAGGTCATCCTGTCTGGTTTTCTTTGGTTTTCAATAGGTTTTTCTGTACCTCTTTGCACCATGCGGCTACATTTATGTGTTGGTTTACATCTTATCCGTCTTTTTTCTTCAGGAGGTTAACTCTCGCCCTTAACACTAAACTCATCATGCCCAGCAGAACACATTCATCTGAACCTCAGCTTTAACAGGACAGAGGATGGCAGGAAGTGTAAGGAGAAGCGCAGGGTTAGGGACAAAGTTATGTCTGAGGCTGTTTGCGGCTGCCCTGTTGCTGCAAGCTGAACTGGGCTGGCTTGGTTTAAAAGACCAGGTTGGGGTCAGTGCCCAGAACAGCGAGAGGAGAGTATTGGCACACATCCCCGGTGACATCATCATAGGAGCTCTGTTCTCTGTCCACCACCAACCACCTGCAGACAAGGTACCCGTTTTGTGTGAATGCGCGTGTGCCGATCTTGTAACTGCGATGTAAATGTTGGCGTCTCATTTGTTGTTCCGCCGAATTCAGGTTCACGAACGAAAGTGTGGTGCTGTGCGCGAGCAGTATGGCATCCAGAGAGTGGAAGCGATGATGCACACGTTGGATCGGATTAATGCAGACAGCACCATCCTTCCCAACATCACGCTGGGCTGTGAGATCAGGTCAGCAACCTGTCACAACACAGCAAGTTGTCGGTGGCTTTTTACTGGTGCACCACCAGGGAGGTGTTCACTATGTGTTCACACTTTGACGAATTAGATAGAAAGGGAGCACGGGCTCAACGCTTTGATTTCACCTGTTTGTCACTGGCATTACAAAGTTATTGTAACATGAAGATAGGTTTAATAAGTTCGACACGCCTTACCAAAGTTTTTGGTTGAAATAAGACATAATAGAGGATTTGGTGGTATCCAATTTTACATTAAACTCATGCCATTCTAATAGTATTTTAGACTTTACTATTTAGTCAGGAGACTAAATAATTTGCAAATATATATATGTACATATGTGTATATTTATGTGTGTCCTCACCCACGCTGCTCTTATTTCTGCAAATCCATTGTGATGGTGATTTTTCCACACCAGGGACTCCTGCTGGCACTCGGCCGTGGCACTGGAGCAGAGTATTGAATTTATTCGGGACACACTGGTTTCCAGTGATGAGGAGGAGAGTCAGGGCAGATGCACTGCAGAGGGAGGCACCATGGTGCTTCAGGGGAAAAAACCCATCGTGGGACTGATAGGACCAGGGTCCAGTTCTGTGGCCATCCAAGTGCAAAATCTTCTCCAACTCTTTAACATCCCTCAGATAGCATACTCAGCCACCAGCATGGATCTGAGTGACAAGGTAGGGCGAGTTCAATCCATTTTCAATCCAATGCATTTATAAGAGGTGCACTTGCAAGCTGCTAGACCACTGTGCTATCATATTGAACATGCCAAATTTGTTGCCTGTCTTGAGAAAATCTAATTCCCTGTCACCAGAGCTTGTTTAAATACTTTATGAGGGTGGTGCCATCAGACATGCAACAGGCCAGAGCCATGGTGGATATTATCAAGAGGTACAACTGGAGCTATGTGTCTGCTATTCACACCGAGGGTAAGGTTGTATAAGCATGTGCATCACTTTCTATTTCAATTAATTGCGATCCTATAAGCCAATTAAGTATTTAAAAACAATGAAACAAATTTGGGTGAGATGAAAAGAACAAAAGAAATACAACTTTTGGTTTATTTTCAGGGCAAAAGTTTACAGCTGTTAACACTTGCTGCTTTTGGTACCAATAATTTCCATTTTGAATTTGACGGTGAATTATAGTCCGGTTACAAACCCTAACCCCAAAACAGGTTTATATTTCTTGCAACAGTCCAACGCATTTGTATGACCAAAGTTTATGACCCAGTAAATAATAACAATTTTGAGAGTGTACATTGGCAACAACAGAAACTAGGTGACCCAATTTCTATCCAAAAAAGGGAACTATTACCCTCAACAGTTCCCATAACAGGGACAAATTAACGAGATGCTCAAGTGCTGTGCTGGCATTATATCGCCACTTGTTGAATGCATTTGGTCCATACATATGGACATAAAGAAAGTTTTTTTGCAGAGGAGTTGATGTGTGAATCATTGGCTGATTGATTTCATGGATTTCATCGATAAGTTAAAACAGAAAATCAGGTGGTGAAATTCCAACACACAAAAAAGCATAAATCGTTTAAAAATCATCATGAGAAATGTGCCCAGTCTTCCAATCGGTTAGCTTTAATTTAGTAACAAACACCTGATTTTGCATTCATGTGAATTTTGGCTCTTCCGTAGGTAATTATGGAGAGAGCGGCATGGAGGCGTTTAAAGACATGGCAGCGAAAGAAGGGATCTGCATTGCCCACTCAGATAAGATATACAGCAATGCTGGGGAACAGGGCTTTGACAAACTATTGCAAAAACTCAGAGGCCATTTGCCCAAAGCGAGAGTGGTGGCCTGCTTCTGTGAGGGAATGACTGTCCGAGGCATTCTGATGGCCATGAGACGACAGCGCCTGGTGGGAGAATTTCTTCTGGTTGGAAGGTGAGTGGCGACTGCTGCTTACAAAACATGACGGTGGGGGCTTTTTCTTCTTTGTATATCTGGAGGCTAAATGAGGTGACAAAAAAAATTAAAGAGAATTCTCATTCTAATGCGCTACTATCTTATCAAGACTTTCTTCAGATGTCCATCCTCATCTTCAGATGTCAGATTATTTGTTGTCCCTGAAACCATCTTTGTCCTCTCATCATCATCCTTATCATCACCATCACTGCATCTGTCAACTTCAGGGTGGCCTGTGTGCCTGAAGGTATTTCCATATTATTTCTTACACTAATTGATCTTCTTTAGTGTCAAATGAGTTAAACATGGTGCTCTTTTTCTTCAATAAATTTGTACTTCAAGTGTACCCCAACTTATTGCTAAATGCTACTATAATGGGTTTTTTAATATTGAACCATTTGCAGTTTGTAGGAATACTGTGTCTTTAAATGTGCTGCATTTTCTGTCACCCATAAAATATGAAAATATTAAAAATCAATCCCAATCTAATTTTTTCTATTCTAGTTAAGAGAAATATTATCTGTTCAGATTTACCATGTCATTCATAGGTCCAGCTGTGGACTATTTAAGCTGATAAGCTATTAATGGTACAACTAAAAATGCAGGAGAAAACATAAACGATTAAACTGATAGGGGACAAAAACAAGCAGAAAAGAGGGGGTTGATCTAGCATGAGATTTTACTCTCTCCGAGAATAACGTGTTTTATTTTAAGGTTCACTCTCTGGCTCAGTCTCGTCCCTGGTGTTCTATAAATGCCTTTCCTCATTAGGAGCCACATATGTAGGCTGTCGCTCAAATCTGACAGCAGGAAACATAAGATAACCTTGAACTACATAAAGCAAAGCGCAATACTTCATGAGCTCTTCAAGAATGCGTGCAGGTCCTTTGTTTTTATGCTATTGTCTCATTAGTGGCGATGCTTGTTTAGATGGTTCAGGTTTCTTTTCACTAGATTAAAAAAGCAAATTGAGGTGGAGACTTTGATTCGTCGCTGTTACCCTCAGTCTTTTAATTTGGAAAAGAGCAATGGGCATCAGAGCCTGTGGTCGGTGTTAGTTCAAACGCACCTTCATTTCTGTAAGTGAATCTTTGGAATTTTTATTTGACTTTTAACTTTCATTTTGACATAAATTTCTCTGCAAATTAACTGATAACATCAATTGTGGTTTGGATGTCCACCCACTAAGATTCACTCTATTTGATAAAAAGAAAAATCTTTTAACAGTGACCAATCATCAAGGCCAACTGGATTAGCTGTTGCTCAAAGAATGGGAGATTTATAGAAGAATTTTGAAATATTTCAATGCCTCTTATCCCAGACCAGCGTAAAATTTTGAAAACACCAACACAAAAAAGATTTTTAACTCCTGTCCTGTAGGAACAAATAAATACATTTCCACTGATGTTGTTTAATCTGCTGTCATAATCATCCACTGTTGTTCTCTCCAGTATCTTCTGGTAACCTTAATTTCCTGAGGGAGTCTTCCCAAGGGATCAATAAAGTTCAGTCTAAGTCTAAGTCTAAGTCTAAGTCTACCAAGCCCTGTGTAACATGGCTGGAGCATATGCTGCATCCATTTCAGCCCACTTCCAGGTGGCCTCTTTTGTGAATGTGTCATACTGGGCAACCTTTGCAGAAAGCAATCGTTTTGATAAGACCTATAGGCATCTGGGCTGGAGGAGGTTATTGACAAGCACTGACAATGCTGATTCCATCTCTTTTCCTGCAGCACCACCATCAGGTTGAGTCATGTGGTTTACCAACAATTGTCTACTTTTGTGTGATGGATTCGTACTGTGACACACACAGTCGCTTCACAAAGTGCCCCTATTGACCACTTGGAAGTTTTTGTGTCAGTAAAGCAGCATGATCCCCCACTGGCTTCTGTCCCGTAAATGTTGCCATTAGAGCAGAAATACAGCAACTAAGTTTGCTCAGGTGGTCAAAGACTGCTCTCACGGATTCACTTTTTCTCACTTTGGCGAACAAACTTTGTCTTTTTTTGTCATGTCTTGTCGAGTTTTGAGTGGAACTGGACGCCATTATTGGTTGTAGCTTCTTTTTTCAAAATCTATTTATAATGTTTACTCGGAAAACAGCTGGCTGGGAAAGTTGACAAGTTTCTAAGCCAAATCAGACCATTACGTGTGTATGTGTGCAAAGTTTTGTGTTCACTTGAGTGTGTGTGTCAGTGTTAGTAACACATTTGTACACTTATGTGTGTCCTCAGGCACGTAGGTGGTGTAGCAGCGTGCTGCATGCAGCATATTGCCCTCCCAGGTCGGTGTGTGGGTTTCAGAAAGCTTGCTGAAGAGTGATTCAAACTATCCAGAGTCAAAGCCCTCCATGCTTTCATATCCATTCCATCCTTTTTTTTATGCCAGCATACCATTTCTGTGCTCGCATCTCTAAGGATGTGTTATGAAATGATCTCCTGCCTCACCAGAATCAGGCATTTTAAAACACCCACACAACTGTTGTATAACTCCAGCTTGGTCAGAGAAGTTTTCAAAAATCGCTTTTTTTATCTTTTTTTTTTGTCGAAGTCTGTTAGAAGTAGTTTGAGGAGAATGGTGTTCTTTGTCTCAGAGAGGTGTTTTTTTTTTTTTTTTTTTTTACATGTATGCACATGTGTGTGGAGGAGTAACCACCTTCTGTCTCTGTCAGTGGTAGACATATCCAGATGGAGATAATAATAGATAGAGTGGAAATATCTTCACTGAAACAACTCACTGATTAAATCACCTCCAAACTGCAATGTTATGCTTTTGTAATTGGTTTTCTTTTAAATATGAGTAAATTAAATGGCTGCTGCCTGGTGGTATTTGTGTGTCTTCTTAAGGTGTCCCAAGTTATGCTTTAAACTAACCTAAATTAGATTAAACGAAATGTATGTTCAGTGCATCCGCAATGAGGCGTTTCTAAAGGATCATTAAAAATGTCATTTTTGTACCAAGCTTTTTATAACAGCAGGTTCACTTTCCATGGTCGAATACAGTCTGTAAATGTTCCTATTCCCAAGAAATAAAGAAAGCTGTCAATGTCAAGCCCACCTGCTGATACTGAAAAGCAGTCTGCAGGGGTCTTGTTGTTTAGGAGTAAATGTAGAGACCGGTTTTGAGTTTCCAGTGCTTCTGCTGACACCGAAATTCAGATTTACCAGCTAAGGAGATGATAGTGTTAATTAAGTATTAAAATACTGTTGTGGGTTGCACAGTTGGACAATAGTTACAGAATATGCTCAAAATGTTGTACAATATCTAACATTTCTATTTAATTAAAAGAGGTTCATATCTAATCTGTTGATTAATAGTTGCTGTTCTTTCAACTGGTTTGAGAAAAAATAAAACTGGACATAATAGAAGCTTGGATCAGTCTGTACTCTAACCATCTACTGTGCTCTTGTTTCCCGTCTCTTCCATCCGTTCAGTGATGGCTGGGCAGACAGGTATGACGTGACTGATGGCTATCAGAGGGAAGCAGCGGGTGGAATCACCATAAAACTTAAGTCAGCATACGTGACCTGGTTTGATGATTACTACCTTAACCTCAAGCCTGATGCCAACCTGAGGAACCCCTGGTTTCCTGAGTTTTGGCAGCACCGGTTCCAGTGCAGGCTGAGAGGACACCCGCAGGAGAGCACTCTGTACAATCGCACTTGCACATGTTAGTAAAATGAACCTACTTGAACAATTCTTACATAGCCTGTTTATACACCCTAAAATGGGATGTTCCTTAAGTAGATTATCATCAACACAATGATTTGGTTGGTCTAATGGGAATTTTTCTCTTCTTCACAGGGAGAGAATCTCTGCGCCACCAATATGCCCAAGACACCAAAATGGGATTTGTCATAAATGCGATTTATTCCATGGCTTATGGCCTTCATACCATGCAGCAATCCCTGTGTCCAGGGTATAAGGTACGATCCCCAAAAGTCTGCTGGGTCGACATCCTCCCTACAGGCTGTGAGCCGTTAACTTGAACTCATTTTCTTCAGGGTTTGTGTGAGAACATGAGGCCTATTGATGGCCGCAAGCTGTTGGATTTCTTGATGAAAACCAACTTCACTGGCGTATCTGGAGAGGTCATCCACTTTGACGAGAACGGAGATTCCCCTGGCAGGTTAGCATTTTGATCGGTAACAAAAGAAAAAAGGAGAACTGGAGGAGAGGGAGAGGTTTGTATTAAACGTGTGCTCTTACATGTCTCAGGTATGAAATCATGAACTTCAAAGAGACCGGGGAGGATGAATACGCTTACATTCATGTGGGGAGCTGGGATCAGGGTGGCCTAAAGATGAACGATGAGGAAATCTGGAGCAACAACAGTGAAATAATCCAGTCAGTCTGCTCTGAGCCATGCCAAAAGGCACAGATCAAGGTATGACGAAGACTGGCAGTAAACCGGTGGACTTGTATATTTAGATATGAACTAAGTGTGCTATGAACTAAGATAATTATATCGTAGTCTTTATATATATATATATGTCTATCCTTTCAGTTGCATGTTAAGAAATTGTAATTGTTTTAATACTGGCTGATCTCTAAAAGACATTGTTTCTTACTCTCATTATTGATCGGAGAACTTGTCATGAGGACATTTGTCAAACGCACCCCACACAGCAGCCTTAATTGATCCCATAGGTTTATTATCTTAAAAAGAAGTACCATCACATCATCAAATACTCCACCAGGGACTCAGTCCAGCTCATTGCTTAGGACTTAGCCATCTCCCATCTGGGCCTCACCACATCCCTCCTGCCCATCCACATAATGGGGAAGACTACATCCCCCCCCCCCCTTCTTCTGTATGGTGCAGCATAGTCCACAGTTTGTAAAGAATGCGTCAGTACGTAGCTCCAGCTCACACTTTGTTCTTCATGTTTCTCTGACCTGTTAAAGCCTCATCAGTGTCCTCATCTTGTTCTGTCTTCAGACTCAGAACAAGCGAGTCATTTCCTGCCTCAGTGTGTTGCTCTGAAACGAAAACCTCACATTATCTTTCACAGTTCTCTTTTTTGTTTCTGCTCACGTTTTCAAACATGAAACTTAACCAAGCTAACTGTCACTCCGCACATTATGGAGAGCTTGAGTATAAAGCAAAATGTTTAAATGATACGTGCAAATATAAATAATTTCATATAAGAAAGGGTTATGTTGATGCACTGTGTGTTTTACCTTTATATATTATCACTGACGCACCCATTTTGAAGCAGCATAGAAATAGAACAGTAAATGACTATTTATCCCCAGTGGGATCAATTTGAATAAAAATTCAAACTTAGAGCTTTGCAGAGAACTTGTGCACGGTGGTGCTGTGGTTTGCACCGTCACCTCACAGCAAGAGGGTTCCTGTTTTTTGTTCATGGCTGGAGTCACACTGTGTTGAGTTTAAGGCAATTAAGGCTGTGTGGGGATTTGAATCTAGTCTTTGATATTTTTTACTACAACCCAGGAAAATCGATACACCTCTTTTACCTACACCACTTGAGCTTAAATGTGCTAAACTAAATCCCTTTTTAGACATAACATTTAACATTACCTGCAATTATTTTATCAGCCTTGTCACAACATATCTCTTTGTTGATGGCAGTTTTTAAGCAGCATGCATTCATTCAAAATTAGTTCAGGGCAACATCTCTTTATTGTTTTAACAATTAGATGATCTGACAGCTGATATGCCAAATTGATCACCGATGTCCATTTCTGTCCAATAATGTGACCGTGTTGTTTTTTAGGGAAATGCTTGTTTGAATTTTTCTGCCCTAGTCAGACTTCTGTTGAGAACTGTTAGGAATGAGCACCAGGGCATTCAGTCAAGCAGTTAACTTTTAGACTAAACAGGTGGTGCATTTGTGAATGGGCCTCCTGTGCAGAGAGGTTTAAAAAAGGAAAGATTTGATGTAACTGTATGACCTTCTACACATTTTCTTTCTACTTTTGATCCCCCATTGAGACAATACCCCTACTGGGCAGACAGAGTGCAAGATTATCTACAGAGAAGTGCCATTAGAGCTTTGAGGCCTTTCCGCACTTTCACTCAGGTGTGTGCGCTTGTGTGTCTTCAGGTGATCCGCAAAGGAGAAGTGAGTTGTTGCTGGACTTGTACTCCCTGCAAGGAGAATGAGTTTGTGTTTGATGAGTACACTTGTCGAGCCTGTCTCCTGGGCTACTGGCCCACAAATGACCTCACTGGTAAATACTTTGTTTATGTCACTGTACAAGATTTTCAAACAGGCCAAATCTGGGTCACGCACTTAAGGCTCTCCCACTAATCCCATTTGAAATTCTCATGTACTACAAACACACAGACATTCACATATGCACACACATCCATAGAGAACTAACTGGCAAGGCTGTCAGAGTAGTACTGTACAAGAGATTGTAAATTCCAGTCATATAAAACAAATTTAAATGCTGGAATTCTCAGCTTTAAATACAATATAGAAAGCATTTTTACTGGTTTGACGTGAAAGATTTGGATGTAGATGAGCCACTTTGTTAACATCTTTAAGGATTTGCAGAAGATAAGAAAAAGCTACAAGTTCAACATTTTTTCATTGTATTCTTCAGAACTTGAAAAGAGGATTTCACATGTTTCTTGAGAATTACTGTCCACATAGTAATAGATCTAAAAGGACTAATGCCTTTTTGGTTAAATCCCAAATAAGTTACAAATCTATCACAAACTAAGCCACGTTTCAGGATTTATTGGTTGAATTTCTCATTGTCTTTAACTGCTTCCAGGTTGTGAGCCAATTCAAGTCCAATACGTGCGTTGGGGGGATCCAGAACCTATCGCTGCTGTAGTCTTCTCCTGTTTGGGCCTCATGGCAACACTTTTTGTCACTTCTGTCTTTATCAAGTAATTACACCTATACTTTCATTCAATATTTACCATTATGTCTACAGATTCCTATATCATAATGACATCAAAGAAAGGTCTTTTAGATTAGTTGTTCCCTATGTAAAAAAAAGAGATTAAGTCACATGATATCAACAACTTAATACAAACAACTAAAACCATGGGGAATCAGGTAGATCAGCAAGAGGAACAATATTCTGTTTACATATACAAAGAATGCAACACACTGAATTAGAGGGGACAGCCCCAAATGCATACCATGACCTATTTAAACCGTACTGTCGGTATCATTGCCAAGTTTCAGTTTTTTTCTAGCACCAGCCTTTTGATATACATGTATTATATATAAGATACTTTATAAAATATCATACTACTTTGTTGATGGCAATAATGTGTGTAATATGAGTGGCATTTCTGTTTTGTAGATCTCAGATTGTTTGATTTTTGCTTTTTTCGACCGGTGTTAAATTATTGTAATTAAGGCTAATTATTCATCACTGATCTCCAGTTCTGGGCCATTGCAAGTGGCTGAGTTGACCTAGATAAAATGAAAAACTATAAATACAAACATTTGTTAGTAAACCAGATGTGGGTGACCCTCATTTAAACCAGAAGCTTGAAATAATTAAACAGCCTTTTATGTTCTGGAAAAATAAAAGGAAAAATATTGACAGCGAAGCTCTTACTGATTTACTGTTTTCATAGATTTTGGGACACTCCTGTGGTGAAGTCATCTAGCCGTGAGCTCTGCTACATCATCCTCGCTGGAATCTGCTTGGGCTACTTGTGCACTTTCAGTCTCATTGCCAAACCACACATTGTTTATTGCTACCTCCAGCGACTGGGGATTGGCCTGTCCCCTGCCATGAGCTACTCTGCCCTCGTCACCAAGGTATGATAAGTAAAATACAGGTACCGTCGGCCCGTTTCATATTCTCCTTCCTATGAAAATTCACTTCCAATTCTTTGAGTAAAAAAAAATCCATATAATCGTGACATGTGACAGGGTCATCAATTGTTAGCAAATCTGGCATTGGATTCAGGCAAATGTGGATTTGACTGGAGTTTTAGTTCCCTTTATAGCACGTTATGTAACTGACAAATATAAGCTAGTAATGATATTATTTGACATACCACCATCACGTTACCTTCAATTCAGTGTATTTCTATAGAGTTGGCACATAGCAAAGACATGGAGAGGCGACAGCTAAAATAGTCAACTTCAATGCAAGTTAATTAAATACAATGTCTTGAAATACAATGTTTTCATATAAGACTTATTTAGAAACAGAATCGAACAGAAAGCAATTATTTGCTTTTTAAAACACATCCTACAGCCACTGGCACAGGAGAGAGCTGCCGAACTGCAAATAGACATAACTGCTCTTAATATGAGTCATCCTTGCAGGCACGTGTCCAGAAGAACTAAATTAGATTCTTTTTTTTATGTGTATCTGCTGTAGGATTGTATTGGAATACTAAATTTGAACTTTGACACTATGAATTGTCTTTTGGGTCAACTGGATCTATACAAGTGTACAGCTATCATTAGTATGACAACTTGTCTGCAACTTACTTGCATGCTTTTGGCAATGTCAGTGTCATATGACCAACCAACTGTAAAGCTGTGAAGACCTATCTCCAGAGACTGGATGATAGCCATTTGTCAAGGAGACATGGTAGAAACTGATGCTGTTTGTGGGTTGAGGTTGATGTTTATGATCAGGGAAAAGGATTATTGTCATGTATCAGCAGACAAACAATATTCGCGGTTGATGTAACTGAAGCTAACATAAACCATTTAATTTATTCTTGATCCAGACCAACCGTATAGCTCGGATCCTGGCAGGCAGCAAGAAGAAGATCTGTACCAAGAAACCTCGCTTTATGTCCGCCTGCGCACAATTGGTCATCGCCTTCCTACTCATTCTGCTGCAGCTGGGAATTATCGTGGCGCTGCTCATCATAGAGCCACCGCAGGTACGTGTGTCTGTGTGCACTCCTGCTACAATGTGGCAGATGATCATTTAACAATATTTACAAAATGCAGAATGACTGTTGTCTCCTCTCAGGTGATCTATGATTATCCCAGCATACGCGAGGTACATCTGATCTGCAATCTGACCACCTTGGGAGTAGTGGCACCTCTGGGCTACAATGGCTTGCTTATTCTCAGCTGCACTTTTTACGCCTTTAAGGCAAGTCATCTGAATTATACAAGGATATCTCACTATACTTGCAAATATATACTTTGTTTTAAGTTTCCTCTCCATGTAGTCTGCTCTCTCTTCTTCAGCTTGCTTTACACTCTCAATTTTTCTCCCGCAGACTCGTAATGTTCCAGCTAATTTTAACGAGGCCAAGTACATCGCATTCACCATGTACACCACCTGTATCATCTGGCTCGCCTTTGTTCCCATTTACTTTGGCTCCAACTACAAGATCATAACCATGTGCTTTAGTGTCAGCCTGAGTGCCACTGTGGCTCTCTGCTGCATGTTTGTTCCAAAGGTAGGAAATGACAAACGAGATTAAGTCTCTCTGCTAAAGTTTTTTTAATATCTTCTGTTGCTTTGTTTATTGTTCTAACAGTTATGTGCTGTTCCTTTCCATGGTCAGGTGTACATCATGCTTGCCAAGCCAGAGAAGAATGTCCGCAGTGCTTTCACTACGTCCACAGTAGTGCGCATGCACGTAGGCGATGCGAAGAAAGCGGCTAAGTCTGGAAAATCTACAAGCAGTATGGCCAACCTGTTTCGACGTCGTGGATCTACGCAGGACAACATAAGGTAAAAGGGGATCTGTATACATCTGTTGAATAGTTTTTGTTAATAGGAACACCGTGTTGACTTAAAGTTGCATATACACAACTTAAACTATACACTTCTTTTTGCTTAGCTTACCTAAATTGATGAAGGCCTGTCAACATAATTGTTCTTTTTTCCTCCCACACAAACTTTCAAAGAGGAAGTAAGGCCAAGTATTGTTGTTTGACGTATCCAGACAACTCTAAACACATACATTTCTTCTGGTCACGTATTCATTTGATTATAAATTCTTCTTTTCACAAATAATGTAATATTTCCTGACGTCTGTTGATTAAGCTTACCCGGAGACCACGAGGTCCCTGTCACTGACTACATGTTCTGTTGACATATTATAAATACTAGAATTTAAACACCCCTGTTTAGTCTTAATTGGTCTGCATAAAGCTGCAAATACTGCAACAGGCTGAATATGAAGCCAAGAAACACTGCTCCCTAAGCTGATAAAAGCCTACCTCATTTGGGTTACATACTCCCAGGGGAAACTCACAGCCTTTAAGGATTTCTCTTTCGAGGGAGGATGAAAGAAAATGGCGAGAGTTGTTGCACAGAAAGCAATCGTTAGAGCAGGGAATGGAAAGGATACAGGCAAGACTACATGGTGGAGTACAGACAGGATTTTTCTCATAATGTGCAGATAATACCATGCAGAAGACTTGCATTCTGTCACTGTGGCTGTGTCTTTTTTCTTTGTGAAAAAACTGATATATTGTGGCACCCTGTATGTTTTTGCAGCTCAAATGGGAAATCAGTAACGTGGGGACAGAACGAGCGAGGCTACAGGCCGAATTTGTGGAAGAGGATGTCATTCCATGTCAAGAAAAAGGACCCCGTTGAGGTTAATCAGACAGCTATCATCAAGCCCTTCTCAAAAGAAGGGGACGCGCCTGTAGACAGTGGCACGAAAGAGCAGTATGAGGAGCCACAGGTGTCTCAGTCTTTCACCTGCCCCCCCCCGCAGTCACCTCTGCCCGCCATCAGCCATCATGCAGCGAAGCAAAGGGGTCCCCACAGGGGCAAGAATGGCGAGGAGGCTCAGGTTCTCCCCACATACGTCCCTGAGCCCCCCGCTGGGGTCCGGCGCCGAGGCGGGGACAGCGGCCAGGGCGCTGACATGGCAGACGGGGGCGACATAAGTATCATAAGCGTGGGTGACATCGGCCAAACTCAGGGCGCGACCATCATGGACCAAATAACCTGCGTGGTCAGCCGTTTCACCGCGAACATCAGCGAGCTGAACACCATGATGCTGCCGGGAGGAGCCACCGTCACCCCCCCCTCACCCACCGCTCTGCCCGCCGTTGCAGACATCCCCCCAGGTCCACCTCAGTACCTCGCCCCCAGGGCCAAACAGGCCCCCTCCACCGTCACCACACACGCCGAGGTGATGGCCGTCTCCAATTTCTGCGATAATCGACCCGCAAGTAAGATTTACGAGCACTTATCGGGGACGTGCGGGGGCGGCAGGCGAGCCAAGGATGCAGAGGAGCTTATGGCCCTGACACCGCCGTCCCCGTTTAGAGACTCATCTCTGAGCTCCAACGGAAGCTCCCCCCCCTCCCTGTCCCCGGCTTCTGAGGCCGAATATGACCAGCTGCTGCTGAAACACTACAGCCAAAGCTCCTCCTCCCTCTAAAGCCACTGCCCAGTCAGCGTTCATCATTTACTCGGAGTATCTTAAAATTCTTAAGACAAAAGCTTCAGCCTGGACCAAATTCTTTGATGCCTTTCTACATTGATAGACGTTAAAGGGCTCTTTGTGCAAATGTGCTGAAGATGGGACTGAACGCACCCACACATGCCCTGATTTTAGGGGAATGAAAGAAGAATGCCACTAAGAGGATTTGTTCCACAACCGCAAAAAACTGCAAAAAATTAAATGTAAAAGGAAAATAGGGAAATGTCACTGCTTTTGTCAGTGACTGATTGTTAATTCTGGCACTGAAACAAACATGTGGGCATTTTAAGGACTTTCTAACCCAGTTTCAACTCCAAAGACAACACTGATAAGATGAAAGGAAAAACCGTAAGGTGCATTTAAATCTAATTTAATTTCACCATAGCATCATCCTCAGCCATAAATGACAGGATTTGCAAAAATATTTTTGTTTAGTGTTAGGATGATTTCAAAATAGAAAACTGATTTTAATATAACCTGTTCCTCTGGGAAGTTAAGACAACAGAATTCACTATAGGATGGACTTCAGTTGTACATTTTTTCTAAATATTAATTTATTAATTTTTCTTATCATCACTGCTTGCATTTGAACATTTGTTCATCATATGTTGTTTTTTAAGTCCCAAAGTGTAAGAATTGTTTTCCTAATCTGGATGCAGATTGTATCAATCTCAAAGCATGTCTCCAGATTTTTTTTTCATCAACCCTGACCGTCATTAGGGGACTAAAGTATTGATACTTCAAAAAGAGAGCATAACCTCTGCAGATATGGCTGAATTATTTTGTGTGCAGTGAGCTCATCCGTCTCTGGGAAAGAAAGCGAGGACTGAAACTTAATCCTCTTATCCTAAGAGGACAGGAGCACTTTGCATCTCCAGGGACTGTAGGATATATCTCAGTGGACACAATAATCAGGTGTATAACCCACAAAGAGCTTACAGACCAGTTGGATGTCTTATTCTATTCTTTTTATCTAGATGTGACTTAGCTGAATGTACAATAAGGTATGATACATAGTGGACCAAAACAGTCTTTAACCTCAGGATGCGTCTGAACCAGAAAACGTTCCAACTTGTTCCTCTATGGACGAGTGCAATCGTGTTTGGCTCAAAGTATTTCCAGTTTGCATGATGTCAAGATTTGTTTCCAATGAATAACCATTTAATATTGTAATGTCAAACTTATATGATTGATAGAGTCCGTAGCAAAGTAATGATTTTAATGGTGAGTTTGATTTGTTTTGGGGAAGCAAAGTCAAAATGTGCCAGATGTTTCCTTACTTGTGCCAGATGCTTTTTACATAAATGTGTGCCATTTTTATCCTTTTGCAGTGGATTGCGTTATGTTTCTTTGAAAAAGATCACAATAATTATCGTTCTCGAGCCAGTTTAGATTTATAATAGTTAAGAATGAATATTTGTATTCACTAGAAAATCTTTTTGCTTTTGTAAAGGCATTTTCCCCTCTCTAAGGATAGAGGCTAGTTGTAGTATTCCCAGGTTTGCATCTTTACAACCTATGCTTTTTTCCTTTTGTAAATGTTGTTTGTAATTCATACAGTGTCAATGATATGTTAATATGCCGAATTCCTTTTTCTTCTTTTTAATTTTTTTTTTTTTTTTTTTTACAAATTTTCAATCTAAATACAATAATAGGACATAACCATATATGCATGCAGGATCGTGCCAACTCAATATTTTCAAATGTATGTTTTGCTGTGTGCCGCTGCTATATTCTCCTCTAAATGTTTGTTTACCTTTTCATCTGCCTTTCATATAGGCTGATTTTCCAATGTAAATTCAATAAAGTCCATTTTAAATGCATTGAATAAGAAGTACAGAGATGTGGGTAGACTTCATTATGATTATGTGATGATACCTAAACGCAGCATTAAAAAAGTTAGACTGTTAAGTTTTCAAGTACATCAATTAACGTTTAAACAACTAAAATAGAAAAAAATAGGTTAACTTTCAGTTCAGTTTCGGGGGGGAATAACCTATGCTGCAGTTTTTAAAGCCATGTTACTTGAAGACTTATTCTAAATTAAAATACAACTGTGTCAAATCACCACCATTAATAAATGTAATAGGAAAAAAGGGTTTCTAGGGCCTTTATTAAAAAAGGTGATTTAATTTTCTATGCCAAATTTAAGTGCTAAAATGTCATTCATCAGAAGGTGGTCAAACATCATTTATAGATGCAGGGTAATAGTTTTTGTGAGCACAGGGAGAGCGAGGCCTCAGTGGACCGTTGTCTTTCTCATGATCGTGCATGTGGTGTTCATCACGTGTTTTACGGGGAATAATAGCTGAAGTGCCTCTCCTGGCTATTTCACAACTCCATAAGCCACACTTAAAGATGCATTGTCATGAGTCCATGTTAGATCACCAATAACTACTATCATCTTTTCAGAAGTAGACCTACGCTGCATTTGCAATGGGTGGAGTTGGTTTAAATTATATTAAAGTATAGAGGAGATGTCAGTAATGTGTCATTATCAAGTATTTCTCCTCTGGTTGCCTTACAGGGACTGGACTGTTATTAACTTCACAGTAGAGCCACAAAATGCTACTGGGCCTTTTTATGCGCGTTTTTTTTATGTTGTCTGTTTCTGATGTTTTTTTTCCCTGTTAACACACCCTGTTTTACAGTAACATTTGGTACATTCTGACTTTAATTGAGCGTTATTAATAAGGACAGACGCGCCTAATCCTCCAGCGCCCCGACGTCTGGAGCTTCAGCTCCATTTTTCAGTTCTAACTCAGACGCATCCAGTACTTTATCGATTACTTAAGAGTGAATAACTTCTCACGCATGATTTAAGAGTCACTCAAGGCGCATTATTAAATGAAGAACACCCTCCATTAAACGATGCGATGTGATCACTTTAATAAACGGCGGATGCAGAGAGGCGCCTGCTTCAGATGAGACTCAGAAAGATGACCAAACCCGCTCTGAGACACACTCGTGTGCACTTTCCGTGTAGTGAGACGAGGTCACAAGTTTCAGAGCACAGCCCCTGAGCTTTCTTACGCCTCCGACGGGGGAGGGCGGTTCCCAGAGCCCTCACGAACCGGGACACAGGGGAAGGGAGACTCACAACCCTCTGCCGTGGAGTCAAAGTTTGCTCTTGACATCCGACAGTTGAAATGACCAATCACCCATCGCACTCCAACGGCATGCAGAGTCTCCGGAAGGAGCACCTGTACAAGGTGTTGGTGATCGGGGATCTCGGGGTCGGGAAGACCTCCATCATCAGGCGTTACGTCCATCAGACCTACTCCACAAACTACCGGGCCACCATCGGGGTGGACTTCGCCTTGAAAGTGCTGAACTGGGACTCAGAGACGGTCAGACTTCAGCTGTGGGACATTGCAGGTGGGACAGGGTGGAATTTGATTATTCAATGTGTAGCCTACCATTTATTTTGTACACAAATAGTGTTAGGGATAAATTATCCCCTTTGCATACTGTTTGGGGACTTGAATTTAAGACATTTTCCATGTTAAAAGTTACAAAAACGGAGAAATCCTAAGTTAAATTAAAACAAATACATTTCATTGTTGATGTTTTAGTCTCTGAGAAGCTGATGTTTTAACAGATAACTTTTCTCTCAGAGCTTGCAGCCAGGCATGAAAATTATAAACGCAAAGTAAATGTGCACTGTCATAAGGGATGCTGTCTGACGACATTTTCATGAGAACACGGGTCCAAAATTATGTTAAGAAGACCAGCACTCTGTTTACCAGTCATCCATTTAAGGTATGATGTTACATCATGTGATTATAGGCCCATGTGAGGGAGATTTGAAGGCCAGTCACAGGAGTGTCATTGTAGCTTAAATTAAAAAAGAAAAAAAAACTTACTCAACCTTACTCAGTAGCAGAAACATCTACATGTAGATGTGGCTCATAAATTAGATTATGAGTCACATCTGTCTACCCGATGTGAGTTAAACTACCCATAGTAAACTAATAGGAAGTGTTTAGTGAGAAATTCCAATTTGCCACGATTTATAAAAAAGTTTCTGGATATTTTGCTCAGGTCATAAAAAGCCGTAAAGTTTCACAATAACTTGTTAAATGACAGCGTGTCAACTGGCACACGTGAGACCGCTGTCACACCACAGAGGATCAGGCTTCCTTATAAATGATGAATTTCATTGTCTTGTATGAAAGGAGGAAGCTGCCAGTTCATAGACAGTCAGACTTTTCATTTCCTGTTACTCATGTTGCAAACAGTTTTGTGCCATTGGCAACGCTGAGAGATGCTTCTTGTATTCATTAATATTCCCTCACAGTAATGCTGAGGTGTTGCCTCGCAAAGCTCACCATGTTTGGATGCACATTTGTATGCTCAGTTTTGGATCAGGAGTTGCTGAGAACACACATCCCGAGGGAATGTCCTTTTTGGAAGCAAACTAATACCCGGCACATTACACAAACATGCTTATGCATTAACTTACAAATGCAGACACTGACTTAGGGACGTGGCTATCTGCTCATTGAAGTCTAACTGCAAACGACAGGTTGATTAAGTCTGCTTATTTTAAGCCGAAACAAGTAGTTGCATTGACATTTTCGGTGCAACGTGACAGTAATACCTCAGGAATGTGCTGTTTCATGGGAATGCTGGCACAGCTAAGTGCATTCCCCATGCCAGCTGCATCAGTTGTTTTGCTGCAGAAACAATTACTGATAATTGCCAATAAGATGTCAGACCCTCTTTGTGCGTGTGTGTGTGTGTGTGTGTGGCTTTGTTAAACGCAGGTCAGGAACGTTTTGGGAACATGACGAGAGTGTATTACCGCGAGGCAATGGGAGCCGTCATAGTGTTCGACGTGACGCGACCCACGACCTTTGAGGCGGTCATTAAGTGGAAAGAGGACCTGGACTCTAAAGTGATGCTGGCTAATGGACAGAGTATAGCAACCGTGCTGCTGGCTAACAAGTGTGACCAGGGCAGGGAGCTGACAAACAACGGCATCAAAATGGACCAGTTCTGCAAGGACCACGGCTTTGTCGGCTGGTTCGAGACGTCTGCTAAGGTGAGACTTAAATATGTTAAAGGTAATTGCTTTAGTCTTATTTGTGAAATCATAGAACTGTGTGCAAGTCTCATTCAGTGGATGTGTGCTGCAGCCTTGTGTTGAATATCATGGTAAATTATAAAGTATTTATCTTCATTCTTAAACCAGCCGTTCTTGTTTTACTTATTAATTTCTCTTAATTTATTTATTTTGTCTTAATGCTTTTCCAAATGTGTTGAGATTTCAGAAGGAAAGTCACTAATTTGAGAATGTATGTTATAAGAAGAAACACAACAGAATATGCTACATTCATTAACCCAACTTTGTTATCTAGGTTCTTAAACCTAAATATTCAGAGACTAAGTTAAGTTAAGAGTAAGAAAGGAATGATTCCATAAAAACTAAGCCAGCACCTTCCTGTCAAACCTGCAAATGTGTACATTTTTTCAGCACTCAAAGCTTTACCTCATCCATCATGTCCAACAGCAGAAAACCGCAGATTTTGTTAATAAATACTTCATATATTAATCCCTGTAAGTAAGAATATTTAGGTTGCCTGGCAGTTTGCCTGTGTAGTGAGTAACTGCCCCACCCTGTGAACATCTTCTCCCACTCAGGGCCATTAGTCAGTAACAAATGTCACCTCAAAGCCAACTGGAATTTCATATCCACATGGAAATTGGCCCTACCAGACAAATTTAACTGCCTGGTGCTCGGAATCCCCTGTATTTCATGGAACTTTGTAGATCCAATGTCATGGCATGCATATATTTATTCTACGTAACCTGATAATTAAGTTTTATTAAACTATCATTGACTAAAATATTAAAACGCATGATTTGAATAGTTGAGCAATCTGAACAAAGATAGTTTGTGCTTTCTTTTTCTTGTGTATTATGTCCCTGCGTATATTTGTAACAAACTGCATGGTTTGAATGCTGCTGCTGTTGTCTTTATTGCTATATTATCTGTTGACACTCATGTGCTGGAGCGGTCTAGGTGCACTGCCATTCTTGTGGCATCGGGACTCAACATTCTAAGAGGTTAAAGTGTGTAATGTGTGTGCTATGCCAGAAGCACAATAGTCACTATTTACAGACAGGTGTACTACACTTATTTCAGAAGTAATAATCTAACAAAAAAAGTCAGGATTGTTTATATGTCTGATTCAGAAAATACAGGGGTGATTTGTGAAAGGGAAAAAAGCGAGACATTCACTTTAATTTTCTGTTTAAAACAGTTGATTTTACGTGATTATTGTTTAGTACAATGCTAAGCTGAGTATTTGAGAAACAACGATGAGGCAAATAGCACCAGTTTGTCATACATGTGTGAGTAAAATGATAGAGATGACTGAACACCATTTGATGGGATTTTTATGTTTCTTCATGTACACTGTACAATATAACTGTACAATTCAAGGAATGTGGAAGAATCTTAGTGCTTAAAGGGCAATGGTCCAAACCTAAGGCTGATAACAGCACTGCATTATCAGGAAGTAAAAAAACTGCAGAGTTTACAGAAAAATATAAAAAGGACCCTGTACTGTACATATTGAATCCGTAAGAAACTCTTTCAAGTGCTACATTATAGAATAAAGAGGTAGAAGTCCCAGTTGTTTTGAAATGGTTAGCTGGCCTTATCTTCACAAATATAGGCACTTGATATTATAAGAATCAGTATATATATATTTTCATTTATTTGGATTTTCCATACCATGCCAGACTTTTTCTGATACTGGGCTGTTCACGGGCTGTTTCACACACCCCATCCAGATCATCCACATTCTGTTTAATACTCTAAATCCACGTCATGTATATGATACTGACATTTAGGTAATGAAGCTGAATCTTCATGTAAATGATCATTTTGAAATGGCATACTTAATCATTGTTAACTCTCCATTAGGACAATCTCAACATAAGCGAAGCTGCAAACTTCCTGGTCAAGCACATCATGGCTACAGAGAATGACATTCTGAAATCTGTGGTCCCAGACACCATCTCACCACAGATTGACTCCAACAGGCAAATGAGCTGCTCTGGCTGTTTCAAATAATGACAAGAGATGACCAGCCGGACTCAAAAGGCTTCTCTGGAAAGGCTTCTTTGGTTGGTTATACCAGAGTTGAACATTTCAGCTTGTTATTACTTTGGTGGAGAAAGCCAAAGCTCACGTGGACTCAATATGTTTTGGTCACAAAACATCCTGCGATAGTGATGTTTTTTTCTCGGTAAGTGATACAGTTGTCGGTGTTGTTAGCATGATGTGGTCACACGAGACAGCACAGACAAGAAATCAGTGTAAAAATGGTTTTATTTACCTGATAAGGCTTCTCCTCCGTTCTCTTTTTTTTTGCTGCAGTCCAGTTTAAAATGGACTGTTAACATCCACCTGTCCCCGATCAAAGGGAACAAAGGTCTTCTCTGTATAATTCTACACTAGTATGTGCAAATACAGAATGACACCAGGCGTGGATAAACTTGCATACACAGAAATTTTTACCATTTCATCAAGTTTGCTGTCCTTAATGCGCTTCCTCTGTTTATGAGTAAACCCACTAAACCAGAGAAAACGCACTACGACAGATAATAAGACTCTCTTTGATACTATGATAAACAAGCCACAGAGAGCACTGCAGACCAATTTCTCTGAATCCAGAATTTATTACTTTGTATCCATGTGAACTCTGCGCATACTTTGTTCCGGTGACTTTAAGTTATTTGAGATGTGCTTTTATTAATGTAATATGGTGAATGTGATGTATAAAACTCTTTCAAATCCATCCTACGGACTGTTGTGTAAGCCTTATTTAATTTTAATGGTTTAAGTAACAACACATTCATATTTATAGCAACAACTTTCACACGAGACGGCAGTAGTGTGAAAACTGACTTAAAAACACTGTCTAAGACACAAATATTGGCTAAGTGCCATTTCAACTGACTTATCTGGTGAATTTTTTTGATGGTCGATGGTAACATTTTAATAATGTAATGTCATGTTAATGTGTTATATGTGTTATATTTTTTAACTGAATGATATGTGTATGTGGGATACTTTGAGTTATCAAACAAAGTTATATTGATCTTCTACTTGTAAACTGGACACTTGTCTGTTAAAAAAACAGTAGCCATGGCAACTGCAGGCTTTTTTCATGGGTATGGTTTATGTGATCGTCTAAGTGAAGCAATGTCTCGTTGTTCCATGCACGCACAGTTGATCTGTAAATGCCAAAGCATATTCACAAATAGACTAAATGTCTTTCTTCTGCCGCTGTCTCTAATGATAATTGTCTCCACTTTTTCTCCCACATGCAGTAAGGATGAAACAACTTTATTTTGTTTTGATTGTCAAGAGCACGCTGCTTGGATGTGAATGTGGATTCCTTTTTTTCAAAGGCACTGTGTACGTGTTACTGGTTGCATTGTCTGCACAGAGCCAGGCCAAACCTCATTACCACTGTTCTGTCTTACAATGAAGAGCTTTGACCTCATATTAACTCCAGATTAGTTTCTTGGAGTGCTACATTTGCCTTACAGATTCATAGAATTAAGAGTATTGTGCGGTCTCTTATAATAATTGTCTGCTGACATATGTTGTTTCCTCCAATTTGCACAGTGTTTATGAGGCTAAAACAAAGAGGCCATTGTATTATTGTTTTTGTTGGTAATTAACGTCATGCATACGAAGCCCTGATAAATCTAAAGAATGCCTTGTGGACAGATTAGTTTTACATTTTGAAGGTGTGTGACTCATAAATCATGTGGTTACAGAGCAGGACCACATTAGAGATGTATCATGCACATTCAGACACAGGTCACCACTTTGTGAATAATTCCAATAGACAGGCAAGCCTTAACTGGACATCTAGAGCTCATTATACCACTTGAGGAATGTACTTGCTGTTTATTTATTGTCAAGTTCTTAAATAAAGGAACCAGTTTTATTCATATCGCGTGTTTGCAGTTTTTAGAACACACTCTTATATAATTTAACACAGGAGCTCTGTCATGCCATTTAACCTTTAACCTGGAACAAGCTGTTTTCACTTAAGCAGATCTTCAAAAATCACTTTAAGAGTTAGTGAATCAACTTTTAAGTTTATTAGTTTAGACTGGGACATTAGTGTGTCTGTGTGTGTGTATGTGTGTGTGTGTCTGTTCATGCTGATCCAAAACTCTCAGGTTCTCATTAGTTGAACATATGACTGTGAATTATTCTTTGCCTGAGGGATTAGATTTGGTCGTCTGCATTTGGCTTTTGTAATGACAGCACAAGAGTCCCAGAAGTCGATGGAGCTGAGGCTTGTGTGGGTAGTAAATGGTGTAAAAGAGGCCGGACTTACCACCGCTCATTGGTTTTATATTGACTCATTGTTAACTGCCCACTTTGGTGACACTTTGGTATTTATATAGTGTATACTGTTATTTATATTGGGCCTACTTCAGTCGGCAGCTGAACCCCATGTGGGTTTTAGGTAGATCACTAAAGGAAGATGTGTGCCTGGCCTTAAAAAAAACGAAATTCCCTCCATTTAGGTCCAACAAATTAGCAGGGAAACATACTTCCACAAAGAACCAAACATCCTACTGGGGGGAAGATGTGCGCCCAAGAGAGAAACACAACATTTATAGTAGCACCAAAGATTCATCAGATAAATTACGGTAAGTACAAAAACACAGTTACTTCCTAACTGTACGGGACAGAGCTCTGTTAGATCAGACCATATTCATCTGATTAAATTGCAGGGAGGGGATAAAGGTATTTTTAGTGTGCTAAGGGCACTCAGATGATGACATGATATGGTTTGATAAAACTTTTTTTCTCTGTGTTGTCCTGACATCTTCAGCTCGTTTTAATCACCAGGAGTTGTTCATGTGGAGCCATCTGTTGTCAAACTAGTCACACTGCAGACATTTTGATTTATCCGTCTATCCATTTTCGGTCCCGCTTATTCCCAACAGGGCCCAACATTTTTGATTTATTGTAACTTAAGAAATCATGCAAAATGGATGGAACAGTAAATAAAGAATGAAAGCAAAGTCGGCTCGGAGCAGATGAACAGTAACAGAGTGGGCGGCAGTGACTAAGATTCAGGAAGGGGAGAAAGACAAAGAGCAGCATTAAATCATAAATATGTAAATATATCTGTAAAGTTTTCAAGGATGAGTTCTCTATGGATTCCTTTTTTTTCTCACTCTCAGCACTGTCAGAATGTATATGTAGATAATATAACTGCTGCTCTTCAATACAGTAGTTCTGCATTGCATAACTCATAAGAGAACAAACATATTTATTTATTAAAACAATTTAAATCCAGTGCTTGCTTGACACAAACAACTTTTTTAGTTTTGGTTTTTATTCATTTCTTCACTTTTGCATTTAATCTATAAAATGCAAGCATCCATTTGGACGGGAGTGTACAATGATGGACATAATCATGATGGGGCGCTGTTAAAGAAACACTAACAGAGCTCTGGTACTGGCATATACAACCACTAGAGGGAAATGAGCACCAGGGTAATGTATATCTGGATAGAACAGACCATTCTTTTGCCTGAAGCCTGCTGTTCTACATGGTGAATAACCCGTTTTCCATAGAGAATCAATGTATGGCTAATTTGTGTACATAACATCATTCATTTCAATTTGAATCATAGTGAGGTTATAAGGATTTTGCTGTGGAGTCCATCTGCCTGTAAGATATTCACACCAAGCAAAGGCAAAACATACAGCAAGACCCACCCTAAAACAAAAAAAAATACAGCAATTAAAAGAATCTATGAGGCAAATAGAAACAACTACTTTTGGTGGAAGAGAATACACAAAATACAATCATAAATCTGTTTGCACTACATCACCATTATATATTGTCAACAGGACCCTTGGCAGTGATTTAGATAAGGGTGTTTGCAATAATCAAATTATAGGTAACACACCACAGGCCTAAACCTAAAGCTGTTTGACACAGGGATTTTTTTAATTTCATGATGAGACAGCATCTTACTAAACTTTACAAAAGTTCTTTAGAAAATATAACTTTGTCTCAGAAAAAAATAATTAATGTTGATTTGCAAGGTCTGTTTTTAAAGAGTCAAAGTGCTGAAAACATTGTGCTGCTAAAAAAGAGCTGTGTCAATGTGGCCGGCTGAGGCAAGGCGGCCTCAATGACTAACAGAAAAATGAGAGTCAGGCAGAAGATCAAAAAGGTAAACATTACACACTATGTTGAGTCTTATTATTGCGCTGTGTGGTTTGGGTGCAAAATGTGGCGTGCACCACTCAGTGTGAGAGAGCACAACTAGTGCTTTTTGGGAGAGGTCATTCATGCAAAATTCCCAAGTTTACAAATGAGGAAAGTGTTGTACCAAATTGTATAAGAAATGTTTCTATGATTAGAGATGAGGCAATTTTGGTTAATTTCGAGGTATACTCACTCATTAAAATGTCACCTTTCAGTTTCATTCTTAATCAAATTTGTTAATGTCTCGTTTCTTTATTTTTCTAAAAATATACCTACATTTTCCTTTAAGAATTGAAAGAACTGCCTTACACTACATTAGAGCGGCCCATTGCTGTAGATTTCTGTTGTAGATTATTACTTGTTGGAAAAATACATCCATTGAGCATATCTTTTGAATTTGAAAAAGTAGCAGGGCTAGTAAGTATTCGTTGATTACAGTCATCACAGTCCACTGTAACATCACAATACAATCTCAGTCATTAAGTTATACTGCTCCTGAGGTCAAAGTACAGGGTAATGTCCTCGTCTACTCAACGATAAAGTGTACTGTACATTTTTCAGAATTTTTTTGCTTTCATGACCTTGGGTACAACCATTCCATAGGCTTTGTTGTAGTTTAAAGTGTACGTTGCCCCGTGGCTGTTTCCCTGCTGGAGCTAGACGTATCCTCCTGAGAGCCCTCATTAGGACCCCCAGCACATGCCAGCAGAGATGTCTGAGGGTTCAGAGGCAATCCGTGCTGTGCTAGAAGTGTGTCAATCTGAGGGAACAAAGAGGACAGAGGGCAGTCTGAGGTGCTGTGTCTGGCCAACACCTGCAGCTGCTCGGCCTGTAGATTGGCTTTATTGCAGACCCTCTGGCATAAGGCAGTGAAACTGTGACAAGTTTTCAGCTTCAGCTGGCTCAGCTGGCTCTTCTCCATCATCAGTTTCTCCCTCTCTGTCTTCTGTGAAAATGCACGCGCAGAAGACTGAGTCCGAGTGGCAAAAAACAAGATCGCAGAACAATAATGTTATTTCGACAAATGGACCTTCTTACCAGCTTGTTGATTTCACACTGCAGATTATAGATGCAGTCCAGTTTCCTCTTGCGACAACGTTGAGCTGCGAGGCGGTTTTTGCTGCGGCGCCTCATGTCATGGACAAAATCCAGCTGTTCCCGAGTAAAGACATGTTGCTTCAGCAGCTGTTGGAAATCATTTCGGCTCAAATTGATGATCCATTGAACAGGAAATGGCAACTGCACCTGAGAAAATCCCGACAGGCATTAGAACAAGGAGAATGTAAATGAATGAAGTAGCATATTTATAATAAGTATAATGTCTGTAGTGTCAAGATGTTCCTTTTGAGGGTAAGGTTTGTGAAGAAAGGTTTAATTTTTTGTCTGAGTATAATGAGAAATACTTCTGAACTGACCATAAATAAGCATTTCTTGTACTCAGTAAAACTTAAACTCATCCTAGGACATTATCTTATAGAATAAAAAGTAATGTGTGGAGTTTAGTCCATACAGAGCTTGTTGTAAATGCACAAATGGAAAAGTCAGCCAAGTCAAATAGTTATATTTTGACCAAAATGGTAATTATTAACCCAATAAACCTGGCGTCGCGAATTTGAGACGGGAAATGTACAGTCATCGTTTGGTTGTGGCTGTATAAATCTTGTGGTGTTCATGTGGGGACAATGAAAGAAATCAATTAACTACAGCTTTTTGGACACACTTAGCATTTGAACTTTGAAAACAGTCCAAACAATCAGCGAACAAAGTAACATGAGGGATTCCTGAAACCTGGGGTTTGACCTATTATCATGACTAACCCGACAGGCTGAGCTGGGAATTTTGGCTGTATTGGACTCTGAACCAATGAGCGGAACACATAAACATGCTCAAACACATGCATATCATCTGTACTGGCTTAAAGATTAACTGACTGCTGTGGGGAATATACTTTACAGCTTCCGATGCCAATTTGTGGATGATAAACTCTAAATCTCATTTGATCATGTCTGGGTGCTTTCTGATGAAGCCATTTTTGTGCCATGTCTAGAACTAGATATATGGCTGCAGGATGGACATGCAGGAAAACGGAGCAGTGCTGTTCATTATGAGCAGACCTGAAGCGATGGTCAGCTGCTCACCTGTCTAGCTCTCTCTCTCGCAGAGGACTCACTGTCACCCTCAGTTTCTGTCTCCGAGTCTCCATCCTCCCCTGAGTTTACCGAGGAAACGCCCGATTGAGACGCTCCCTCACATTCAGACATGCCCGCTGGCCTCCATGAGCATTTTAATTGGTCCAGATCCTGAAGAAAAGGGCAGCTGCTTCCTGCTGAAGAGCTGAAGTTGTTGGAGCGTGTTGGGCAGTCAGAAGATGAGTTCTGCACCCACATGCCCTCTGTGTCGGTTGAGCGTCCTGCCACGGGGTCCTGAGAGCTTGGATGAGAGTTTCCTTTATCTGAGCCCAGCTCCTTGGGAAAGTACTCGATCACTTCCTTCTCCGCAGTGCATTTCAGTCTGGTATTATCAAAGGTAGTGACTGCTCCTATCATATTCCCTCTCTGTCCTCCTTCTCCACCGTTTATACAGGTATTATCAGCTCCTTTCCCCTCCGCTTCTACCTGCATGCTGTGATAAATGGAGTCTGGCTTTAGCGGCCAGTTTCTTGCTTTATTGCTTTTCTTAATGTCAATGACAAATGTCTCATGCTCCAGTGACCTAGTGACTGCAGGGTCATTGTCCCGGCTTCGGAGAGGACTATAGTCCAGCCTTAATGCTGAGGAGCTCTCACACAACACTGTCTTCGTACTATTTGAAGAGCTGATTCCAGATATGTGCTCAGTCTCTTTTTTGAACTTCATAACATTGTTCTCACTTTCTTTCTTTAACACATCAACACCCCATATGTTCCCACAATCCTCTGCTTTGATTTCATGTACGTCCATTTGCCATGTTTCCTCCACCCTTCCTCCACTCTGTCTGCATGAGCTGAGGGTTGTATTTCCAGTTTGATTTGTACTGTTGGAGCACGGTAAGCAAGCGAGGGAACAATCGTCCATTATTCCTGACATGGCCGGATTTAGACTTTTTGGGACACAAGTTTCCTTCCCACAGGCTATCTGGAATTTGCGGTACTTTGGACACTGTGTGAAATGGTCCTTGATCTCTTCAGTCACAGGTGCAAGAGACTCTGCGCTGTTCTGACTTCCCAATTTGTTGCACTCGGATTTTTTTATGTCCTCAACCGCTTCCTGCTCAGGTGATGAGTCAGCAACTGGTTTTACTTCTTTGTCATCCAACAACATATCATCAGAATCTGTGGCACAGTCTTTTTTTGATGATCTCTTTTTCAACTTCTTTTCACAGCAGGTCTTTCTAAGAAAAGGGACGCTATCTCTGGAAAAGAACTTTGGGGGGAGGAAATCAAAACATGCTTCATCTAAGTCTTGAAAACCAAGAACAGAGGCTGAGTTTTGTATGTCTAAGACATCGTCTTTTCCAAAGTGAAGTTTGGATGTGTAGGCAAATTTCAGCAGGGGTTCAAAGCCAGATACTGTCACCTGTAAAAGATTATTGAAAAAGGCAAATTAGCATTTCCTATCCTCTTCTATGTTTACAGGGATAGTAATAGTGATACTCATGTATTTACTCCATGTCAAAACATGTTGTACAGTAAGAACAGATTTGTTAAAATGGTTCTCGAGATTGTTTCCCAACTGATAAGGAATTAAGTACAATAAATGACAATGTAAACCAATAAAAAGTACTTTGGACAATTAATTCAATTAATACTAAGTTCATTTCTTAAAATGTGTTTTTAATGGAAAGTCACATATTCTTTTAATCACTGAATAATCTGTTATCCGTCTAAGACTTTTGTTCACTGGTTACCTATGTGCTCAGGAGACAAATTAATAAGTACAAAACCACCTATAACCTTTGCACCAGTAAAAGCAGTGAAGGAAATACTATTTCTGATGTAACTTTCCTCATGTTGCTTTCTGACGGTTGGTGAAAACGGTGCAGTATCGTGAGGTGACGTCTCACCTCGTCCGGCAGAGTGATAACTGCTCCATGCTGCGTGAGTGCAGAGATCCTCTGAGCAAAGTAGTCACTACAGGAAGCCAGTACGGAGCGGTGGGCTCTGAAACTCTGACCCTCCACCACCACCGTAACGTCACACAACATGTCCCGGCAGCGCTGCTCATCCAGCCAGCGCAACACATGAGAGGAATGCACTGTAGACTCAAATGTAAACACAGACGACCGTTGGCTTGACATGGCCATCTGAGACATCTGTTTGTACATAAAACACACACACACACACAGATGCACAAAGGTTAGACAACAAATTCTGTTTGAAAAAAAAACAGACATGTTTTAAAATTTTTCCTGGGAATATTCAGAAGATTCCTACCTTACAAGGCAGACTTTGTTCAAGTCTCCTAAGGTGTAAAAGGAAGTCCCAGCTGCCTTCCACACATGGATGTGGCTAAATGGAGTGTTGTCCCACCGGGCTTTGATTCCCAGAAAACCTTATCTCAACTGAGCTACAAAATAAAAAAAAAACTGAGCTTGACTCAGTCATATGGCCTAAGTGTGAGTATGTAAGAGGGAGGGAGGCATGGAGAGAGAGAGGAGGAGGGAGAGAGAGAGAGAGAGAGAGAGAGAGAGAGAGAGAGAGAGAGTATGTGTGTAGTGTGTGTGAGTGTGTTGCAACGACTATGGGCGTAACATACCAGTGCTGACTCATGTGCTCCTGCTGATAAAGGATGAGCAAGCAGTTTTTCTCGCTCCTTCTAATCTCACCCTTAGATCTTCAAGGTAAATGAACACACGTATTCCTGAAAATTCCTTCCACCACACTATAGAGATTAAGGTGAAGTCAGGGTTTACTGAGCTAGTGTTTAATCAAGATATGGACTTGTGTTTGTCTTTGTCTTTAAGCTTCCTCTGGCCTCAGCTAGTTTTACCATTTTCAAATATGGAGAATTTTGAGGACAGGTTGGGTTTCCAAAAGAGCATTTCTGTCTCAAACTGTTTTGATGCAAATCATTCTTTGAGTTTGTACAGTACACATTCTTTCTTGGGTGTGTTTCTTGGAGGCACAGAAAAGCAAGAAGCAGTGAAGAATCCCAAGAAAACAACAATTCAAGAAAATTTAAAGGTTTGCCTTTAAACGCCATACCAGCTGTGTTGTACCTACAACATAATTGAAGCTACAAAGCTTAGTTGCCAGTGTCACATGATTTGTAAAAATAAGGAAGTCTGCCAAACTGGCCAATCAGGCAACTGTTTCATAATTCCACAATGAACTAATCTCTGCGTGGAAAAAAAAACAACACTATATACTTCCTTTTTCTTTTGAATGCCATCAAAGTGTGGACATAACACAAAAAACACAACATAACTGACTTGGAGAAATGAAACTAAGGAACTGAAGCTGGTGTTAAAATAAAATGCCTTTTATTATCAGATGAGGACAAAAATCCAGGGTTTATTTTGTTATATACTACCCCTTCTACAGGTACACACAACACCACGCAACCACATAAATGACTAATCCAAAAAATATACAACTCTCTCAGTGTTTTGTCGCAGAAAACACATTGAAATACATCATCTCCTTTCAATGTTTTCATGCTCCTCAAAAATTCTTTCATTTGTCAGATGAGATTAAACCCTCGTCTGCGTGCTGGGACAGGGAGAAAGATTTGCAAACATTCCTAAAAACAATATTTGGACCACATTTCACCACCTTTGGTTAAAAAAATTGTACTTCCACAAGATTTGAAACAGGTACGAGAACGTGTGGTAACATTTACGGCAACAGGACTCCCTTGAATGTGTGACGGTTAGGTGCTGCAAAAGTGATCAAGGGGGTTCTGAAAGATCACATAAAAACTAAATAAAAGTAAAAAAAGTATAAATTGTGTCACCGCCTGGTAGAATCACTATAGAAACGTCTCGCTTTTGATGAGAAAGCATCTGTGATTCCAACAAACGACTCGGACATAAACTCCTCTCTGTATAATTGCTGATTCATAAACTGAAGAGAATAAAGTTGCTGACCGGGCGTCAGCTGGATATCTAATGATTCTCAGATTCGGTGAGGTCAAAGGTCAGGAGGAGTCTTGCATGGGTCGATTGGTCAGGCAGAGCTGCTCCAGCTGTTGAGTGCGCTCGTTGTGGACAGTCACCAAAGTGCGATTCTCCTCTGTTAAATGCATAAACTCCTCTTCAAAGCGGGCAATTTCCATGGCAACCTTCTCATCTTCCACAAGCTCTGCCAGCAACTTACGCCTGAATGAATGAACAACACAAGCATTTTAAGCGCCGGTTATTTGTTTCTTTTTATTCTCTGGGATACAGAAAAGCCAAAACTTGTCCCTGTTTACACTAAGTTTGGGAAGGGGAAACAACCATATCAAGTTCCCACATTAGGGAGATTTACAGACAGTTAGTCACATTCATACACACAGGATGAGTAATTTATAACGTTCAGCTGTTTGTTTCAAGAATGTGGGAGGAAACCAAAACAACCACGGAAACATTGCAAACTCACAGGAATAGCTGAGGTGGGGAAAACAGTGATCATGGTTACCACTGGGTCACAAAAGTAAACTTCTCCAGATTCAGCACACGAAACATTTGGTGGATCAAATTATTTAGAGTAGGAAAGAAATGTGAATTTAACTACAAATGTATGGGGGAAGAAACGGTGCAATATTCAGTTCTAACCCCACTTTCAATAGCTAAAAACACAATATTTTATATATATAGTTATATCAACCTTTTTTCAGCCACTGTTGATTTGCTTAAACATGCTTCCATTTACTCTCTGCTGGATTTTTGCATTGCACTTTATTTTGGCATCAAAATGTATGCAATACCTTAATAGGAACAAATAAATAATCAAAGGTCGGGCGTCATGGGAAGCTTTTTCCGTCTAAAGTTTCCTTTAGGAAAGCAAATAGGTTTGGCATCACTACAGCACCCAGAGCTTCATTCTGCTTGCCATGAGGGAAGCAGAAAAAATAATGGAAAAAAGTGCTCTTTTTATATACATTTCGCAACCTATTGTGAATTTTTACACTGGTGTACAGTGTTTTTTCCCCCTTTTTATCTTTATCGTCTACAGTGCTTGTGTTTATCTAGGGACACACCTCTTTGAAGAGCTCTCAGTAAAAGTGTTAAGTTGCTTATTTGCACAGAGTTCAGGAAATAGCTGTTCTGTAATGTACATTGCAGGTTTGTTCAGATTCTCAAAAAATGAGTTGAGAACCCCAACAAAGCTGTGATTGCTTATTTTTCCTCATATTTGTGGAACAGAATTACAAGATGACTTTTTGTTTATTTGTGTTCTTTTAGTTTAAGAATTTTGTTATCAAGGAAACATGCAATTTTGCTACAATTTGTTAATGCAAGCACACATATACGTAGTGTACTATATCAACTGAATATTTAAGGATATGAAACATTGCCTAATATGGTCCCCACTGCACACAACTCCAAAATTAGACCAGCCTACTGAATATATTAAAAAACATTTGTTTGTTTCACCTTAATGAATGCATCATAACAGGAATATCTCCTCTACTGACCCCTTCTTTCATGGTGGTAACTGTTATACATACACAAATAAGACTGAATATTTATCTCTTGATTAAAACTCCGTTTATCTGGTTGAGTAGATCATGAACAGTTCTTATTCTTTTGGCTTGCTCTTACTTTTTCATGGCCAGCATTACCGCATTTTGGAAAATCCCATGTCAGCATGCTAAAGTGATATTCCTGTAATAACCCTTGCAACACTTCACACTGTGCCTACAATTTGGGAAGTAAAAAAAAACATTCAACCGTTTTGTATGACGCACGTCTGATCATAGTGGTGACAAAAAGCAGAAGACGTGACAACGTTCTCCGCAGTACGGCCTCGCAAACAAAAAGCTTAATTTCAGAGAACTTTAACATGTTTTCTTCAGCAAAAAATCATTTCATTTCATTCATTTGTGTCGAGTAATGCTTTTGGTTTACTGTAAATCCTGTTTAGTTGGAGTATATGTCATGCAAAGAACAACCAGGAGGGTGTAGCAACCTGACTGTCCATACTCTTCTCTATATTCAAGGCCGTGTGGGGTTCTACAGGGTTTGCCTGCTGTTCTCTATTTAGGAAATGTGAAGTGGAGCAGATTCAGTGCATGGCTGCTTGCATGTGTGTGCATGTGTTTGTGTGGTTGAATAACTGCAAAAGCCTTGGAAATCTTACAGCTAAGACCCCCCACAGCTGCTAAGGACACAGAGGACAGCGTGTGTCACACATCATTGCTTATGTAAAGCATGCACTGTTCATAAATGCATTAAAGCTTATAATAGGTCTAATTCAGTTTAACTTCACCAGGGTTCAATCAGTACAACATGAGCCCCAGCAACTATTCCACGCCTTCCAATAATTAAGCAGGAAAAAATGGCGCTTCTAAATCACACTGACAATTAAAAAGCAATTAGAGGAAAAACATGATTGAAATCAAAGTCACGCAGATGTTCAAATAAAGTCCTAAAGGAACTGCTCTCTGTAGATCACAGGCTGAATACTTCCTTCAAGCAATTAGCATGCCACCTGGTGGGCATTTTAAAACAAAAGAGCTTGAATTCCTTGTTTTGGTCATTCTTGTTTAGTGTTGGGTGGAGTAATAAAACATTAAAACACTGTTATTTCAAATTAAAGAAGTTCCTTTAGTAATAATTTTTCCCATTCTCTCTTTTATTTGAGTTCCCTAATAGTGCACTGGACAATGGTAAATGTGTTACACTTATTGTTTTAAAGCTTATCTATTTTTAATGATACAAAGTGCTTTACAGTAAAATTTCTATGGAGCTATTCATATTTTATGCAGTCATGGAAATAAAAGGGTGCCTTACATTAAGATTAATGCTTTAGAAATTGGGAAATACAAAGCAACAAAGCTACAAAATAACTAGCGAGGTAATGATATTCAAATACAATTTATTCAAATATGTTTATCTTAGCGAGAGCCTCAGGTCTGGAGTATTGAGGCTCGTCAGTCTAAAAAAGCTAAAATAATTTAGACCTCATCATTTTACATAAAGGATAAAGAAGGAAGATCAAGTCTATTTACAACATTCAATACAATCATCTCAGAAAGATCTGACCCTGCCATTTGAAGTAAAAACGTGGACATGGTTAGCTTTCTGCATTGACCATCGTGTTTCTGACTGGCTCTGTGTTGTGTATAACAAAAACACATCCATTTATGCCTTACAACATTGACACTGACTTTTACATGCCAAAGTTAGTTTAAAAAATCCCTCTCATGCCTGCCTTCCTATATTTCTTGTCATTTAGAGCCAGGCTGTCTCAAATGGCTCACACCTCCCTCTTCTGAAGAAAAGTCAGGATTGACTGCCTGTCATAATAATGGAAGACCACCACCCCTGTGTTGGTACATTTACATTTATGCATTTAGCAGACACTTTTATCCAAAGCGAATTACAAAAGGAGGGTTTAACATTGAACTACAACACCAGTTACACACTTACCTTGAGTGCAAAATGCTAGAAGAGGATTTAACATTAAGGCTTTAACATTCAACCATAACATAAATTACACAAGTACCATACACTGAGTGCTGTATGCATATTGTTTTCTATTGTAAAAAACAATATGGAATCGGTTTAATTGAATTAATTAAAGCGGGCAATAGGGCCTTACTTGCGGTCCTCAAGCACAGCAATCTCATGTTTGACTTGGTGGAACTCTCTTGCCATCCTGCAGTGTTCCTTGTACACCTGAACACTTTCTCTCAGAGACACACAAGGCAGCACTGGCTGCAAGAGTTAGAGAGACAGTTGTAAGGAACTGTGTTCTAAACCACAGTTTAGTTTGTGACTTTAGTAAAAAAAAAAAGTACAGCTTCACTTTGTACCTGTAAACGCTGATCAAGATCCGGGAAGGTCTGGGAAAGGTCCTCCACATCTTTCACGCCTATAGGGACAGAATGCATTACTTAGTTACAATAGGCTTATAAAAAATCATCAGAACACTCACTGCATAGTTCATCATTCATACCATTTGTCATGCTGAAAATGTAAACCTCTGCTGTGTTCTATTTCTAGTGCTTTATAGTTTTAGATGTAACTAAATTAATATCCTTTTTACCTCCTTCTCCAAGTTGGAGAAGCTGCAGAGGCCCATAAGATAAAGTGTTCGGTTTTATTGCTTCTACACTACCGTGGAAAGAATATTCAAAGGATTAAAGGGTTTCGTTTTCATGGCCTTTTGATTCGTTTACAGATATTAGTCTACTGACTCTTATATTTTAGCAGTTGTTTTTTTCTCTCTGTGTTTTTACATTTGGAAGCAGTGCAGCAGACTTTTAGGCTGGTTTCAAAAACCAAACATTCACACTGCTGACAGCTAACATGCGGACACTTGGTCAGGCGCTGATTTGAATGCTCTGGTTGTAACATTTTAAATGTGCCGGCTTCTCTAAGGCACAGTATCATAGAATATGTAGGAAAGGTTTTCTACACTAAAATGTAATTTCTGCTGTATATTGTATGTGTTTTAATTGATTTGAATTAATTCAGGTGAAGTTCTTCTTTGGTTAGGGCCTGACCTTTACCAGATACTTTTAATGACACATTAAAACACATTAGTCCAGCAATTTGGGAAAGGAAAAATAACGATAAAAAGAAACTAAATAACACAGACAGGAATTGTCAGGGCCCAATTGGAGACAGGACGCAGGTTCGGAATCTCCCAAAAGAATAGCTTGTTGGACAGAGCAGGACAAAAATGACTTAAATGACCATGACTTTGGTAATACTGTGGCTAGGCTGGAGTGACACAAATGAACACATGAATGAAAATTAACAAACTAGCACGGGACAAAGGGAAACGCACACTATAAGTACACAGGGAGGGGAGTGGGAAACAGGGAGACACAATCAGGAATCGGGGAAGGCAGTCAGACTGGTGACACATGAGGAAGGACAAGTAGCCTGAAAAGAGATGAGATTTACTATTTCAAAATAAAACAGGAAATGAGAAACCAAGATCCAAACCCAAACACTACTAAGATAAGACACAGGAGACTGAAACATGTGAAAAACAGAACTAAGAAAAAAAAACTCAGGACAAGACAGGATTTAAGCATCCGACCCACGCTTGACTGTCAGATGTCAGTTCATTAACTTCCTCTCATTCAGCTCTCTCATATATTACATGTAATGTCAGCAAACACCTAAGAATGTCATTATCAGGTATGTCTTTTAAACAAGTAAAACTAAGGACCTAAACAAGCTTAACTTACTACACTTTACAGGCAATATGAAAAAGAGTAGGGCTTTCTTCACAGGTGAAAACATCAAAATGCTGTGATTGGTAAGATGTTTGATTTTATTTCAATAACATACTGACTTAAAGCCGTTAAAAAAGGGAAACTCCTCTTCCTTTTGGAATGTACATAAAAACTCAGCTTCATCCATCAAATCAACACAGATGTTTCCATTTGAGTAAACATGTATGTTCAATACCTTTCTCTGCCTCATGAAATGGCACAATGTGAAACTCTATATGGGTCTCAAATACAGCTGCAACATAATACAACACAATGCCGAACTTATAAATGAGCCATGTCCTCTTACTCAATCATAGTAATGAGCTGCCAGGTTGAAAGACAAGCCGGTTAAGAATACTAAGAGACAAGTATTCTATGTAGTAGACAGACAAACATAGAGGGATGAGCAGCCGGGCCAGATGTATGGACAGAGAGTTATTCAGACAGACAGGCAGCCAGACAGGAACAGACAGGTTGTCTGCACCACCTCAGCAGTAATGTCCCCCCTGGAATTGTGGAACACGTAGAGAATCTTGGGATGATGCAACCCCTCTAAAAGCAGGAGTATTAGTGGGCCAGCCATGGGGGCAATTATGATGCAGAATAAATACAAGTCTCATACTTGGGACCGACACGTTGTGGGTTTATAACTATGCCAAGCATGAAGTCATGAGGGATGATCCCCAGATGGAGCAGAGCTCTCAGCCTCTCTGCTGAGAAGCATGAGTTCATAGACAGTCATCAAGGGAATATCCAGATTGGATTTTGAAGGTTGGAGTTGAGTTGTGCCAGTTTTCCTTTTCTATTTTTTTTAACTAAAGAAGGCTCCTGGCTGACCATTGAGCTTCAGTTGTTCAGCTTGGAATCAAGTAAAAAATGTAGAAGACAAGGAAAAAATTTGGTCATAGGTAAATTGCCATGCAAATGCCACAATCTCTCATAGAGTTGAACAAGTGACCGCTTAGGTTTAGATTCGACTGGGGTATTCCTGATATAGCTGCTCATGGTATCTCCTGCGAGAAAGACAAGGGGGCATCAAAGATGGGTGGAGTAGTACTGGAAGTGTTAACTACTTATAAATATACGGCAGTGTTCTAAAATCTGAACAGTGACACTGTTAGCATTAGAGGAGAAACTTGACTCTGCTATTGCAAAGCTGCAGCTGCTGTCCCGTTGCCTGACCTCTCTGCAGTAAAACATCCTGACAGACATCCCCATGCTCCGTGCGATATACATTTGCGAGTGCGTTTGTGTAAATGTGGTGGTTTAGGAGCAACGATGATCATGGAGCATTTACCTTTGTTTTTTAGCATGTTGTCTGTGTGCGTCTGAGCATATGCATGCGTTTGTTTTTAATATGCTGCGGCCATTCAGAAATAGTGACAGCACCTGTCTCATTTACAGTGTAGAAGAATAGCCACAGTTGAAGGGAGCGGGCGTGGGGGGGCCGGCTGTTGGGGCCAGATCGTGCCTGCTCTGTTTTGGCCGGGAGAATGTCATACACATGTTTCACACATAGTGGAAGTGCACTGAGAGTATGCTTCATCTGGTGTTAAGTGATCAGTTGAGTAATAGATGGAACTGGACTCAAAATAAGTTGCTCCCAACATTTCGAGATCCCGGACCACAGGTGTGTGCGAGATTAGTGTGTGAATGCGTGAGGGTGCACGAGGGTGCGGACAGTATGTACTGTATGCGCGTGTATGTTTACCTGGGGTGTCATCGAGGCTGAAGGCAATTCTAACTTCAGATTTATCAGGAGACACTCTTCTGGTTGAGGTGATCATTTATCCCTTCACGAGGCCATGAGACGAAACAGAGGTGTTAGCTCAATCTAAAGGCCCTTATCGGAGACAAGCAATTCAGTAACCATGAAACTATTGATCATTTTTATAATCATTTCAACACGTAAATAAATATGACATTGAAAAAATCCAGCAAGTTCTCGCTTTCTAAAATTTTTTCCCTTTTCTGTCAACCTTGAATTTACACTGTGATATTCTATTCTATTGTATTCTATTCTAATTCTATTGTGACTCTGTGCTGTTTATCTTGCTTTTGCTTTTGCACACACCATTGATATAAAGGTGTTCCCGAGCTTTTTGCAATTTTATTAAGCACTCATTGTGCGGAATACTCATGACCAATTTATTAACTATCAAAGTAAACAGTTTATTTACTTTTATACACAATATTCCAATAAAGTCCATTCCATTTACCAGCTGGAAACATTAAACTCTGGATTCAGCAGGTGTTGTGCTGAGTTGGAATGAAAGTCAACAGACTGTCTGATAAGGCATGTGATGAAACCGCATGTGTATTTATAAGAGTCCACCAGAGTCTTATAAATACACACACTGAAGGCACCACACACGCAGCCACCGGTTTCATCAAGCATTTAGGGTTGCAGGAGGATTAAATAATTAGAGCGCCATGACAGACTGGCTCTGAGGACTGGATTTTACATGCCCCCTTCTGTGAAGATACAGGCTTTTTATAACTGGCCATTTGTCTGCTTTAACCCTGATAAACTCTGAGAGTCATACTGGAACGACCTTCTACTACTAATAGAAGTACAATTATTATTATTATTATTATTATTATTATTATTATTATTATTGTTGTTGTTATCATCATCATTATTAGTATTAGTATTAATACTGTTATTATAAGTCCAAAACAAAGTCCGAAATATGATATATAAATGTATTTGTGCAGCTGTGCCTATCCTAATATAAGAATATAATATTATGATGGGAAATAATGTGCATCTTGTTTCCAACATGCACGACAGGAGTGAGAAGCAGCAGTTTAAGCAGCAGGTCGTTGTTACCTGGAGCAGCACGAACTCGAGTCAGAAAATTCCCAGCACTTATTCAGCCACAGTGCAGTTTTGAGCCCCCGAGTGGGTTCAGCTCCCCGGTGGAGGACGAGTTAAGAGCGTGGATTCTCCAGTGAGGGTCCAGCCGAGACGGCACCTCAAGCCTACCAGCACTGACCCGAACTCCTGACTAATTAATCTACTGTGAGTCTTTTGCAGTTGGGTGAAGAAGAGCGCGTATTTCGCTGGTGTCAGTGACTCAACCCCCGCGGCTGGACGCGTGTGGGGACGCACATGTTATCCACGGACTGCAGCCACGCGGCTTTCAGAGTGGCCTAAAAGACAGGTCTCCGGCTGGTGGAGGAGGAATGCCGTCCTCCGTCCCCCCCCCCCTCCACCCCCCCACCCCCCAGCGGCCGCGCGAGCCCAATTAAGAGTCTCAGATGACATGACCAGAGCGCGCAAAAATGCCCAGAGCTGCAGCGCCCGTTTGAGTGACACGGCCAAACCGCTGGGATGGCCCTTGTTTTTTTTTTTGTTTTTTTTTTGTTGCAATAGCTGTGCAATGAGCCAGAGATCCAGCATCCCGTGTGTCTGCCCTTGTGGAAGAAAACAGGCCCCCTTTGACCCTTCAGGTGAAATAAGCGCGTCCAGCGGAGCAGCAGTAAAAGGGAGTCACGTGTTCCAGGTGCATGAAGGCACCACAAAAAATAAATCCAGCTTAATAGCAGTGTTCAGAGAACACAGGCCGGGTGTGCTGGCATTTCTCTGATCACCTTGAGAAACTGAGCCTAATACTTATCCAACAAACTCCAGCCATTCCCAGGACCTATATTAATATGTTTTCAAGTAATTTTACAACTCATATCATTGAGTGTATACTGTGATTCACAATCTTCTTCTAAACAATGTCTATTTATGAATATGAAATAGTCAAATCAAGGATTCATGAAAACACCCCTACATTTTCCTCACTGTCAAATCCATAAAATTAGAATCAAGGTTTCAATTAGACAGATGGAACCCCCGTTATTTAAACCTCCGACATCTGTGACCTGCTTTGCTGCGTGTACAGTGATATCATGACAGCATCCAAAGAGCGCTCTTAATCCTTTGGCATTTAAAAATACCTTCAGCTCAATTTAAACAAGTCACTCCTCTATGAAAAAGTGAGTGTCGTACATTTCAAACAACAGACTTTTGATCTGAGACTGGCTTCATTTGCTAATTCAAAATGAGAAAGCATTAGTCAAATTTTACAACACAGGTTGATTACTCATGCAGTCTTTAGTGTCATAGTTGTACTTCCAAAATCAGAGAGAGGTTGCACAAATCTGATCTGCATAAGGAGTGTACCACGGAAAAGCTTTTAATGAGAACAAGCCTTTTAGAATTTGAGCTCTGAACAGATAAATCATGCATGAGGAGTTCTTGCCACAAATGTGTAGACATGTGCGGTTCACACACCAAAGGCAGCTTTTGAGTTGAAGAACCTGATACCAGCTGTGAGGCATGGAGTTCCAAATATTAGGGTTGCCTCAGGGACAACAAATGCAATGCCTGCAATTGCTGATTCATCAGTGATACATTACATGTAATACTGCTTCATTAGAATGTGAGTAAATGCACCAGGAAAGAGATTCAATAGAGCTTTGAACAATTGTATTTGATCATCAATCCATCAAAAAGTGGTCTGCCTGAAAAAAATGAAATGGCAAAAGTCAGGGGGTGCATTATTTAACTTTCTTAAAACAAGGATTTTTTTATTTTATTGAATAAATAACATTGTGAGTAAATTACTTTTCCATTTTGTAAACCCACTTAGTTCAGGGTCGAAATGGGGGTCTAGCACAGCCAGTCACAAGGCCAAAAACAGAGATGGACAACTGTGCATACTCGCAATTACTCCGGGGTCAGTTTAGAATAAAAAATCAACCAGACATGTATGTTCCTGCGTTTAAGGAGGAAGCCAGAATTCCCAGAGAAAACCAGTTTGATGTAATTCAACAACCACATAAACAAGCTAATCCTTTTATCCTTCAAGCCACTAATGTATCTATGAGTTAAATGTCCATATCAAATTGAAATAAAGGTGAATGGAAAATTTGAAGTTCTGATATGTACCCATGTGAAGTGAAAACATACTAGCAACAGGGAAGTTACAGAGGAAAAAGAATGATAAGTTGAATATGATAATTCACAGGGAAGTGTTTATTGCATATTCTAGGACTTGTATATGATTATTAATTTCCCTTCAATCTGTAAGGAAGTGCAATTCTAAGGTTCTGAAATGCTTAATCTTAATAATACATATTGTCTTCATCATCACAGATGCTGATGTATTTATTATTCCTTTACATGTCATGACATGTTTTTCACAGCTTTACCGTGCATCTATAGAACATTCTGTGATTTTGATCTACGGATAAACAGAGGGATTAAGTATTCTTTCATGAGTTGCGCACATTTTCTCTGTAATATATGCATCTTCATAAGAATATATTAAAGTCACATTTTCACTGTAAAGCAACATTTTGCTGGTGTTCAAATCTGACCAAGGCTGCAAAAAAAAATCAATTATGTACCTTTAGTATGTTTTCGCTAACAAGAAAACAGTTTGAAGCTTCATTATATTACAAGATGTAACATCATTTTCTTATGTTTTACCTGGCTGTTGTGACCAGTGCCTGAATAAAAGCAATGGTAATTATGTTAATGTCATACTGAAACCTCTGAAATAAGTCCATAGTGTTCCTTGAAAGAGAAAAGCATGTTTTATGGCTCTCTCAAGCTCCGATTTTCAGTTTTATGTAAGACCACTTCACCTGCACGCCACCAGATGACAGCATTTGCTCTGAATTATTTACTGTCAGATAGTGGAGGAATGGGAGGACACACACACAGAGAAGCAGACAGTTACAGAGAAAACAGAGATAAAAGATGCTCTGTACCTCTAAGAGTAGCCCCCTTCCTCGTTTGTCTTCATTGACAGGCTGTTGACACAGACCTGCCTTATCAGCCCCAGGGACTCCTCGTCTCACTGTGATGGATGGGACACACCCAGGCGTCTGCTATTCTATTATACAGCACTCATAGTTAAAATCTAATTCTCCCGTACTTGTTTGTACACTTCAGGGCCTCACAGAGTGATACACAAACTGCACTTGACAGGTTTGATGGATTCCTAACAGCCACAGTTTTGATCTATGGCGTATTTCAAGAATACATCTGGTTGCTTGCAGTGTGGGGGCTGACTACATTCCGTGAAAATGTTGCCTTGCAGAGGGTTTTTCCTTTGCTTTGTTGACCTTTCTCAAATGAGTCCAAAAGAAAAAAGCAGATCATTTTAATAATTTCTATGGGCAAAAGGCTCACTGAATTGTCTGTCAGTCTTGGTTTCAGAAGACTTTTCTCTCAATCTTTTTCTCTTAAAGCAAGAGAAGGTGTGCATGAATAATCTTCAACAATCTGATGAATCCCACATGTACATACACACCTCTACCTGGTTATACTTAGAGATTCTACATCACCAGCAGCACTTCAAACAATATTTCTGTGTTTCAAAATCATCCAAATAAGACGTTTTTCAGTATGAATCCAACATGGACATCCAGGCAAGTGAATGCAGAAACATGGTAACAACAGCATTAGTCAGGTACAGCCATCTCTCAAAAGAAGTACAGGAGTCCTGCTAAGCTGTGCAGAATGCCAGGATCAAAAGTGTAATCCATGACCCCATTCATGATGGATTAGATAATGATAAAAAAAGGGAAAAAAATGCCTTTGGTTTTGATTAAGAATGATGGGTTTAGGAGATTAGAGGGAACCAACCGCTATTACCCTGGATTGAGCCCAATCTCAGAATTAATCTGAATACTAAAAAAGAGAAAACTCATTATAGGGACAGATTAAGAAAGGATTGGTCCATTTATCTTAGGATGTACACAAACCAGTGCGCTCTGCGTGCACAAACCAGTGCATTGACTCAATGAAGGGAAATGTCGCCATAAAACCTCAAACGTTTTCTGTCATTTTTCGCTCTTTGTGTGTGAAATGTCACCGAGTGTTTGAGGCCATTCGTGTCCTGACAGGATTGATAATGAACTGAGTTAGAATTCCTCGCCAAATGTTTCTCTGTTAAGATATCTGAAGCCACATTTTTCCCTTTTTCTTAGTCATGTTGACATTGCCACTATAACTGCTCATTCATGAGCATCTCTCACTGTACTGGTTACATAATCTCAAAAATGTAGGGAACAGTCTGATGATAGAGTTCATAGCAGGACCAGGGTGAACACAAGGAGGGCAGACTTGTTGAAAAAAACGGCACTTATGGTCAGAGAAGATAAAACGGCACTGGCAGGAGCTGACTGAATCAGGATTCACAAGTCAAGTCATGTTTTTATGTTCTTGTTGATTTGTCTCTTTCACCTCACAGACCGCTCCAGAGGACAATAACAAACCTAGATAAAGGGAGGCACATAACACAACGTGAAACACAAAACACAGTGCCAAGGATTTGTCAGAGCAAACAATGTCTTTACAACTGTTTGAATGGTGCATGGATGTGATTTATTTGTCACGAGGAGTTCAATGTCCTTCAATGTGTCCTCATGAGCACACTTCCTGTCGGAATGAGTTAGTAGGTGTGCACTGACTGCCATTCATGCTCTCTGTATTCATGCTGCAGACCGATAATGATTAGGAAATGGATTATAAATTCATCGCATTTGTGAATAAATGGCTCACTGAATGTTTGGATATCAAATTAAAATGATTGATGAATTTCTCACAATGCATTTTTTAATATGTTAGCCTAATGACTGTGATTCCCAGACACAAATCAAGCCTCCGAAGGCTGACTTAACGTTGCTCTGTTTGCAGTGATAGCAGCAACTTAGACTGCAACTTTATCATTAAACACCCTCCTTTCCTCCCATTTAACACTCATTTTGACGTTTTTGCACCACTAGAAAAAACATCTTTAAAGCATTTATAGATAAAAAACTATTGTTAGTAAGTGTTAACTTTATATACTTATAGATGCAAAAGGTTTATCTTTTGGTTCTCTACATATACACAGGAATCTGTTCATGCAGTTGAGAACTGACTCATGACTAAAGCAACCTATCAGTTCAGAGGCTCATTACCATTCCCCTGGTGACCCATGTCCTTCTATAAAAAAGTATACATGAGATACAGCATGTTATCAGAAAGGTCATATTTTATGTCCTTACAGTATATACTCTCGTGACCTGTTTAGACTCCCTATCACTGCAGTTTGAGGGTTGTTTTGAATTCTCCATAAGCTGAAAACTCGGATAAAGTTACACCTGAAATGTAGACATTTTTATATGTAGCATGTATGCCAAGCTTGTAATGTAAGGGAATACATCTCTATGTGACAGCTGTTATTTCCTTTGTGAACATACACATCCTTTGGGAGCTTCTATGACAACTGGGAGAAAAAAAAAAAAATTCCCATTAGGCTTTCAAATTTGACAAGCGGAAAAAAAAAATAGCTCACCCACCGCCCAAAAAAAAAACATGAAAAAATTGTTACTCCCAGGTGAAAAAGAGCTTTGTCTTTGACCCATTGAGATTTCTTTTTTGTTGGAAAAAAAACCTTCTCCTTTTGCCCTTCTCTTCTTCCTGTATGAAATTCCTGCTGGGTTGGAGTTTGTGTGAATGTGTGAGCATGACTGGTTTGATGCCTGTGATGTTGGTCGTAGAAGGGAAAGAAACTAGCAGGTGGGCTCCTGTCTTTGGAGGTTGTTATTTCCTTCTGCTGGCTTCGATTAGCGCCCCAAACCACTGAAGCTATTTTGCAAGGTTGCAGCAGGTGAACAAAGACACATGCACACACCGCTGCCGAGAGAAAACAACAACAGCAGCCAATCATACACAGACTTAAGAAAATGCAAAATTCTTTTAATACTAAAAATCTAAGAAGGTGTCACATTTACACAATGGCAGATTTTATAAAGTTTTCTGATTCAGCTCAGCAAACTGCTATCTACTACAGCCATGAGGGAACATCAAGTGTTTATTCTCTGGGAGATTCCATTCTTACAACCATCACCTGCTTAACAATATCAATGTTTATATGCAGGTAAGATTCTACAAACTATATATATATATATATATATATTACTGCCGAAAATGTAATATACATACACAAACAGCTCGCAATAAAGAGGCGATGAAGAAACAAATTTCACATCAGCTTGCTAGCCCACATACAAATCTGAATGTTGGATCAAACGAAATGCAGTCTTCGATGCAACTTTAATCATGATTTTGATCCCAGGTTCATGTGCTTGAATCTATTCTCCCTCCGTCCCTCCTTGCAGCTCTTTTGGGCTGACAGAGGATGCAAGGGGACCGTGCTGCACTGTGCTGCCGTGACCTCCTCCGGATGCCTTTGTAACACTGCAGAGAGATACCCAATTCCTCCATCACAGTGGTAAAAGACACACACTGCCAACGAGAAAGACAACAGAAAACATTAATCAAAATACCTGTGACGCTAAGTCAGAGAAAAGCTCATTAAAAACGCAGATATCCGGCCATCTTTTGTTTTTTTTTAGAGACGCATGGCTCACTACTGAAACAAAATGAATTAGTCTGAGGGAGTAAAGCTGGAGCTAAAAGTGAGTAGGCGGCCAGCAAGTCATAAACCACTTAGCTGGGACTGATAAAACTGTACTTTTATATAAAAGAGCTACATCCCATTTATAAACTCAATTGGTGCTGCGCAACATGCTGTTTTAGAATAACAGAAGCAACAACCCCATTCCTAACCCCATCAGGTTAGTCCTTGAAACTATCAAAGAAATGCCCTTCTGAAATGAAATGCTGCAGGCTTCTTTGGGCCAACTTAAAACTTGTATGTTTATTTTTTCTGGTTTCTGGTAAGGGTGTTAAAAAATCAGCATTCATGGCACAAATGGATTCTTTCTTTATCTCTGCACATCTGCAGTCAGGCAACAGAAACCCTTCCTGATTATCCAAAGGCTTTTCAAACAGACACCCATGACGTGCTGTTTCAGAGATTAAATCGTAGCCTCTTTCAACATGTTCTTTCATAGAAAAAAATGATTGAATGAAAGTACTTTCTGAGTCAGCAGAATATTGAAAACATTTGGCGTTAGTTTTAAAAACTGCAGTTAACTTAGTTGCAGTGTCATCTCAAAAAGCTTCCATATATTGAATATTTTCAATACTTTATCAATTTTGTTGTTTATTGTCATTCCATGCAGTAATTTATTCACTGCATTAGTCTTTTGCATCTTAGTGTAGCAATGCCATGCTATTCATCTGTACAACACAGCTACTCTGCCCAGACTGTAGTCTGTATTCTGATCAATGTTCTTCTGGCACAGCTAAAGTTGTGAACTTAGACTTTTCGGTGGATCGTGTGTGAACCCCTGATATGATTTTGCTCTCCCTTGTGTCTCCGTATCACTACATCTGCCACGCTGCCAGCACACTAAGCACGACCCAGCTCAGCCTCATTAGCTTCGCATTCAGCTGTCCCATCATGCTTTGCTCTCCTCACTCCAGTTTTAAGCTCTGATTATTACGTTACCGCACAAACAATGCAATTTTTCTGAATCATTTATCTGTGGACTGATCAACAAAACTCAATAAGGGATAACATATTCACAGTCAGCCACAAAAAGGCTTAACAAAAAAGAAGGAATCAAATAACATTTTGTGTTCTTTGATTTTCCCAAAAAACATTGCATTTATGTAAGAATGCCTACTGAGACAACATTTCCACAAAATATGCCACACATCATCCATTTGATCTTATTTAGATGTAATAAAAAATAAAAAATAAAAAAAAGTTTTAGAAATCCCCCAAAAACTTTGCATTTCTAATATTTCAAAATTGAAAAGATGAATAACCCACACTTAGAAAAGAACCATAATGTCTTCTTTATTGCCCTCTGTTAGAAAAGTCTGTATAATCAGACTTTCATCTGAGAAAGTGCTTGGTGCTCAACGCGATGGCATGCAAATAAAAGTGGCTGGTCACTTATGATGAAGACAGCGTGCATGTAGATGAGCTTTTTGCCCCTGATTGAATCCACACTCTCATCCGTAGAAGGTCAATTCTTTCTGCTTAAATACATTCTGTTTATTTACACTTTTTAGTTAGCGAGAGGAATACTGGCTAAAAATGATAACAGAAATCTCTCAAGTCTTGCTGAAATGTACAATTAGCTTTAAAACAAAAAACGTACAGTTGAGAAGAAGGATGGCCAAGCGGGTTCTGAGGTGAAAGAGGGTAAGAGTAACAGGGGTTTGGGTAAGGCTACGGGCTCAGGTGAAGGTTCAGCAAGGGCAGAAGGAATGCCATCTAGTTACAAACCTATAGTCTAGGGCAAATAAGAGTTGTGTGTGAGTTGCCATGGCTACTCTGTGTCATCCCTCAGTAGCCTGCCGCTCTCCAGATCATTAGATAAGGAGCTGCCAGAGGAGGAGTTGGAGCCACGCCGCTGAAATTGACGAGACTGCACCCCGTAAAAGAAACAAAAGGCCTGGTGTGAAGAAAACGGGATGGAGGAGAAAACAGAAAAGACATCCAGGCATGAAAAAAGTTGAAATACTGAGAAAATGAAAATATGAAAATCATAGAATGAAACAGAAAAAAAGGCAGCAAATCAAAGAAGACAATGGAATTGTTGTTGTTCTAGTATCTAAAATGTGAACTGGAATGATCATTTTTTGTCACTGTTATTTAAAAGATAATCAAATTATACCAACAAAAAACACTTGGTAAATATTTAGTTTGCCGTGTTTTGGAGCTTCACCTCAATTGAGCTCTTTACCTCATCTAACCCACTGTTTACTGTAAAGGACTGTTAATTGGACTTTCACCCAACAGCAAGCAAGCATTTTGAGTAAATTATTCATACTGAGCACACAACATCCTGTGAACACTTCAACAGATTAAAAAAGAGAACACCTTTTTTTACACTCTTGATGAATTAGTAAACTGTCTGTTTACTTCTTCATAAGCCACTCATTTGTGTTTATACCACAGAGGAACAGCAGTCTCACACTCACTCACCTCCTCTATGTCAGCATTCCTGCGGGCTTTGTAGATGAATTCTCCAATGGCAACAAAGACAGAAAGAACCAAACCAGCAGCCAGGACAATGAAGATACCACCGATATTCTCTACTCCGAGAGCATTGGCCTCCTTATTGTCCTCTTCTGGACAGCCATTTCCTCTCCACCACTTCTCCTTCATCATGTGCAACTTCCCCTCCTCCTGCAGCTGAAGGATGGCAATAGTGACTTTATCCCTGTATGGAGAGCCTGGTGAGAGAGAAGTGACATTTACAGAGCAATCACATGAACTTCGAGCATCTCTATCTTTATTTGTACCATGCTTTTCTAGATTTTAAATTTACTTTAAAAGCTAGATAATAAAGAGGATGTGTTTTGTAATGAACTGGTTAAATCAAATTTGAACTGGCTCGCAATGTGTGCATCTACATTCACCCTCAGGTTCAGTTACCGCCCGCCATCTGTACTCTAAGTTTCATGATCTCAAGTGGTCAATACACTTGAGATAGATGGTCACTTGAGAGAGCAGTAAAAAGACACTGTTTGAAGGAAGAAGTAAAAAAGATCCTCATGTTACAAAGATGCTGGTCATACCCAGAAACTAGCAAACTTGTTGACTCAAAACAAATCACAGATCTCAATTCAGTTAAGAATGTGTAGTGGACCTCATAGTCTGTACACCATATAAATCCATAAGCCTTGAGAAAAGGGCTAAAATCAAATTCAAACAGTCTTTCAGGTTTAACTGCTGTAAAAGATGATCAGATTTATAGGCATATTTGTTCATTTGCGACTCAAAACTCTCCAAATTCAAGGCTAGACATCACAAAAACAGGGGAAACTGTCAGCATGGGTGAATACTCACTCAAAACTCAAATACCCATGTCAATTCTGGAGTTGCAACAGTGCAATCCATATCTTTGTTTAAAATGTATACAGAACAAAAATGTCTGGCAAAGTTTTTATTTTGCACATGAAATCAGAATATCTCCCTTAAAAAGAGAGATGGCCTCAGGTGTTGCATAACATAATATGTTCTAAGTGCCACTCAAGGAAATACAGGTAGAAGCTGCTCCCACTTTTAAATGCAAGAATATAATCAAATTTCCAGCTCTGCAGTTTAACATAACGCAATAATTGTCAAACCTTCGCTTGCACATTGCTTATATCTCTACATTTCCAGTTGCTGTGGTTTTTATCCGAATGAAAGAGGGTCCACATGAAGAAATGGTGGGTTGACATAAAAGTGGATTGGATTAGCCTAATGACATCTTAGTGCAACAGGGATCAGTACCAATTTAGCTTTCCAGAAATGTTCTGGTAATTGGCTCTCCCTGACAAGTACAACGCTGCAGATGTTGCTTGATTCTGTGGTGGCTGCAGTAGGTTTCCTACAGGAATAGCAGCATTAGAGCTGCAGACAACACTCATGATTAAAAGCTCATCAGGCTGGCCTGTATGTATGAGTGAATGGGTTTGTGGTGGAGGTACACTACAAAGGCTCATCAGCAAAGCTACTCATCTGCTTAATGACATCTTAATGTTACCTGGGAGATTCGTGGAGTAAAACTGAAGGTTATGCAACACTGTTGTTTTTCTTTCACCTTATTAAACTTATAGTTGAGTTTTTTGCACCTATTGATATCACAATAGGTTTCCTCTCTGACGTCTCCCAGATTTTGTAGCTTATAAATCGTGCTGATGTCAATCGTCTCCAGTAGAAATGATAGCTAACACAGATCGAGCTGTTAAGTTCCATTGAAGCAAACACACACCCAACAGTGCACACATCAAACACTATAAAACTTTTGGTTGTTTTTCTGGTAACCAAGTTCTCCTTTCAATGAACCGGCCTAAAACCTTGTATCGATATTAACCCCATGCATTTCCATCAAAAAGCCAAAGTTTTTTAATAGAAATGCATAGAGAATGCAGGATGACACTTCTGCCCTCGAAAAAATTGAAGAATAAGACTATAAAATTCCAAAACAATGAAAATGAAAAAAAGGATGTCAAAAAACTCAAGAACCTCAAGGTCTTTCAATTGAATATTCACAAGAATGTAAATAAAATATGTGTATGTCAAGAGTAACACCAAAATCTAGATTTAAAAAAATATCTGTGCGTGTCATTAAACTTGGATGATTAAAGTGATTAAAGTGAAAGTACCTTTGCATAACTAACAAACCAAATAATAGGACTAAAAAACAAGAGTTAGTTTACATTGCCAGTATGATGTTGATGTGTTCACATTTCATAAGAATGTCCAAAACAACGATTCACCACTGACTGTCTCTCTGTCTTTCTGTCATCCTTCTTACCAATCGGCGTTCCCACTCCATAGCCCTTGGAGTCTATCAGACCTCCGATCTGTGTGAGGTTACAGTTCCTCTGGCTGATGTATTCAATGCTTGTGGACTCCATCAACATGGCGTAGTCTGTTGTTAAAACTCGGGTGATCCCTTCCTTGTTGTTCTTAACTAACGCAGTGTTCTTCCTGCTGCTCATGAAAGCCCACATCTTCTCATAGGTGGAGATCTTGGATTTCTGCAGGACCAAATCAGAGATAGCCATTAAGAAGAGTGACACATTTGTGTAGAAAATCATAAGTTCACGCATGCTTTTTACTCCAAATACAGCATGCGTGCACACCAGCTTCAACTAGATTGAAATTAAAACCATAACTATATAAGTTTCACATCATGATATGGATGTCTCATTGAGTGTGTCTATTCTTGTTCGCTCAGATAAAATGGAACAGCTGCATTCTTAATCTCCTCCGGCTGATTCAATTTGTCGAGGCCATCAACACAGCCTGCATCTTTCTTTACAAGCAGCCATAATCACTGGCTGCAATCTGATGGGATAAAGCTCAGCATGAATCACCCCTGCTGAACCACAGGATGCAAGGAGGGTTGGGAGTTGTGAGGTAAGGAAGTGACAATCCTGCCAGAGGACAGTCATAGATTATCAAACACAAACTGAAAAGTTAACATGAGTCTATCCTCAAACCAGAAAGCCAAAATCACATGTCATGAGGTTTTGATAAGCATGATCCATCTCCTTTTTAGAAACTCACTACTTATTACTTTCAAAGTCAAAGTCAAAGTGAGACCCTTTATTGCTTTTTTTTCATGGGATGGAAAATGCAAATGAATTAGGCAGTAGCAGATTAGACAATATTGTGTAGATCAAAATTTTCCATCCCCCTTCATCCATCTATTTGTCACGCTTATTTCAGTTCAGGTTTGTGGAGGGCACTGGAGCCTATTTCAGCAACAAAAAAGATAAAGGACATAGAATTACCTTAAAAAAGGTCATAGTAGATCCATCCCTCACTGCCCCGTATTCAATCCTGGTCTGTTTGGCAAGATCATCCGCAGAATCGATCGGTGCGTCCATTCTTTCCACAGTAAGGAAAGCTGCCAAGTTAGCAGTGTAAGATGAGATGATGATTAGAGTAAAGAACCACCAGATACCCCCAAGTATTCGAGTGGACAGAGCCTTGGGCATTAGCTCTGAGCCTGGAAGCATAGAAAGAGAGAAAAGAGGTTTGCTTAAAAGGTGAAGGTAAAACAAAGAGTACAAGCTTTAAAGTGGAGAATGATTTGATAACGCAGGGTTAATTGGGCTACTGACACTAATGCGCTAAAAAATATTCTGATTATGTATTTGTGTGGTCGCATCGTAAACACAATTTTGTAAAGCATCCTGAGAAGGCACTCAGAATCAAAGTATCAAAGAATCAAGTATCTATTTTTTGTTATTTTTAAGAAGGATCTCTTTCACAAACAAGTAAGGCTTTGATCAACTCTTGATGATCAACTCTCTGATCAACTCTTCATGTATCCGGATATACAAGTAAGAAACTTACCTTGCCGCATGAGAGCTCCAATGCCAAACCAGAAACTGTTCAGTAAAGTGAAATTGTTCTGGACAAGAGATGAGGATGGGTTGCATGGATGTGGATTGTACCACTCATATGGGGTAAACCTGCAAGACAGGGGAAAAATGTATAGGTGGTAAAAGACACCAGAGCCATTCATTCAAACACAAAAGAAATGCATTAAAGATTAATCTTCCAAACCTATGGTCAAACTGGGATTTTCTCATCATGCACGCCTCAGTTCACCAGAGTAATATACACTTAACCATGATTTACATTTTGATTGTCACAGATCGATTCTCCCTTGCCCTGAAAAACTTTTCAAGGCAACAGAGAAATGCATTCACAACAGTTACTCTCAGTTTTTTAACAACCAAAGAGAACTGCCACTGAATAACAGCTAAATCTATGTTATGTTTATCAAGCAACAGTGATATGCAGAGGTGATATCCCACAGTAAAAAAGTGTATCAAATATTTAAAATCTAAGCAATTAAAAATTTACTCCTCAGCAGATGCACACACATTTCCTCAGTAAGATCCTCTCCTCCCTACATATATCTGGCACATTTTTTTTCATGCTGTACAGAACTTCCTGATGTTCTTTCATTCCACGCACACCTCCATCCTCTTACCTAGCAATCACAAAGAGCACACAGCTGACACCAGTGCAGGCCAGTAGCACGTACATCCAGATGTCTGGAGACAGAGGATTGAGGAAGGAGAACACGCCTGGATTGGTGCCATTTGGTTTCCGATACAAAATGCTGATACCTAAAGTCATAAAGGGCTTGGAGAAGTCGATCACCTTCTCCCTCACATAGGTGATGGTTAATGGAGCAACAGCAAGGTCAGCAACCTGGTGCAAAGATAAAAAGTTACGATCTTTTTTACTCCTGTATTATTTTAGGCATACTTGAGGGTGCATAAGTAAACACGTTGAGAAAATAACAGATTTTCTTTTCTCCAAGCACAATTGATTAAATGTTTCATAAAGGAAAACACTGCAATGCCCCTCAGACTCATGCAGGATTTTTTTTTTTCTTTACAACTCTTCAAACAATAATGTTGCTGTAAGTCTTTTTGTAGTTTTGGTGTACAAACTTTCCAAATGTGCTGGTAACATGACTGAACACTCTGTCTCGAGGCAAGCTTTACTGGAGTCTGTAATATCAACTTTGAACAACTTCATCATTACTTTTCTGCTCCATGAAATGAAAGAAATCGTGACTAACGACTGACTGTCCAAAGGTTTACTCACATGGTCGATCAGCTCCCGGACCATCCCGTTCCACTCTCCCTTATCGTTCTGGGCTCCATACTTGCCGTCACCCACCAGTCTGACTTCATACGTAAAACCCAAGATGTTTGAGAGCTCTTTCAAGAGGTCCATGCAGTAGCCTTCATAACGATCATTTCCCACCAGCTCTTTGTCAGATTTTTTTATCATCACATATGGATTTTCCTGCACAGCGAAAAATCTATCAATCAGTAAAATACGTTTAAAACATTTTTAGTTAAAGACAAATACATTCTCCATCTGTGGCCATTTGGTTTTATGCTGTGTATGTAATTAGGGAATTGGAAATATAGTTTTGGTTTGATGACACTTAAATGAATGACAATAAAAAGGAAGAATTAGTCAAGAGTATATTGTATTGTATAATTGCAGTAAATGATATTCTGCTTTTATGCGCTATATCTTCTCTATTCATTCCCTTCTTCTGTGTTTGTAATTTCTTTCATTGTTCCAACTGTCTCCACTCTAAACATTACAAAGGTACCCTCTCTATTTCAATATACTGTCCTCCATTTAACCTTCTTCCTCACCTGTATGGTGGTGACAATAAGAGTCCGGTTGGCCATAGAATCTGTCACATTGTTATTCTTGTCTCGGTTTGGCTTCTCCGTCAGGGTCATCCCCTTATATGAGTTCCACACAGCAACCTGGAAAGACAAGCATGGCTTCAGAATAATAAATTCATGTTCTGCTTTCATATAAAGTATATGTGACCTGTAACATTAACTGATAGAGTCACTATAGTAGAATGTCAAATCTACTGTGTAGAAAATACAAACATTTCTTTAGTTTTTCCATGTCTAAACAAAAAGTTCGAACCTGCCCTGGCACACTGCGCATTAATCATATTTTCTGATTCAATGAACAGAAAAATTAAGAAGTATAAAGGTTAAAAGGCCTGACACTCCTGGCTCCCTTTCAAACTCGTGTTATTCACTATCCTACAAGATTTCCATTCGATCAGCTCCGCTCTGAAAATTCTGGACAAAGTGCTGCGAACTTCATTTTATACACACACAAAATTAAATGAAGAAGTAGAAGAAGTAAAATTTGGTGAATGCTCATAGCTGCTCTTGTCTTTTTGTGCAGAAACAAAGCTGATTTCCACAGCATAAAGATGATCTTTATCATTAACAACTTTGGATTGGTGCACTTACAATGGTCTGATTTATGTATGCAAAAAGCAAGCCACTATATTATTACCAAAGATAAAATAGTAATGCTTATCTAACTGCTATGAATAGAGCTAAAACAATCTTGTAATAACAATCAAAACACCTGAGATATAACTCTCACTCATCTGAATATGATGGTAAGGAGTAAAAGGGGAAGCATGAATGAAAAACAGCAGAGAAAGGAGGATAGATAAAAATAGGCAGACAGCCTTATTCACACTGTCAATGTGAATTAGGCTGTCTGCCTCGTCTGTCCAGGCGGTATAATCCCTACAGTTATCAGATTAGAACAGGCATCTGGCAGCTGGATTATGAACCCCTCAAATCCCCCTAACTGTTTAACCAAGAAAGGGTCAGGGGAGCTCATGACACTGATGCAATAAAGTCAAGCGCATTAACTCATTACAGTTCATAGAATTAAAAGACATGACTAACTTTCCCCCTCTGGCAAATTCTCTCCGTAACAAAAACTAAAGTGTGTTGTTTTTTTTATCCAGATACAATGGTCTGTTTGGTGACTGCATTAAAGGATGAGCTATTATGTAGATGTCTCTCATTAAATGGAGCTCTGCAGAAAGGGAAATCTTACACTTTAACGGAAAATGTTTGTATGGGATTTACACTTAAAAGATGGAAATGTTTTTACTCTGTTACACAGTAGCCTATACAGACAGACAAAAAAATATATCTTAACTGAAAAGCACTCCATATTCCCACTGTTGCACCCTGTGCAGTAGTCTATAAATCTGTCTTTTATCTCTGGACACTGAAGATGAGGAACACTCTGAGTGCAGTTGGATTTAATTACTTGAGCTGTTCTTAATCAAAAAGATAAATGGGTGGAGTGAGAACAATATTTTCTTGAGTGGGGAGACACTTTGACTTCAGATTGTATGGTTTAACAAAATCATTATTATCATCATATTGAAAATCCAGTCCTCTCTGAAACACAAGATCTGAAAAGTTTTGAATTTAAAAGAAATCTAGCCAAGCCTTTAGAGTACATTAGAAAATTCAGGCCAAGCATATAGTCTTTGAAAGTCCAAGTTGGGGTTTGTTGTGCAAAGCAGCTTGAGCCGACAAAGTGTGTTATAGTAACTGACAGAAATTCTCGCCCCTATGCTTAAACTAAGATGAATGAATCCCACAGCTCATCCTTGCCCAGAACCAAATCACTCTGGAAAACCGTTACCATAGATCAGACCCGTAATGAACCAGGCCTTGAAAGCCGAGGGGGGAAAAACATTATTTCCAGAGAAGTCCACAACTTTGAGTGAAAATATTTTAATTCTTTGACTTTATTCAGTCTCCTTTATTCTCTACACTGTATTTAACACACCAGTGCTCAAGAACTTAACCACAACTGCAACCAACTGATATTTCATTTTTCATGACAATGAAGTCAGACATTTTATGGCATGTGCTCACCATAAAGTGCTTTTTCCTCTTAAGGGAGGGTGGTGAGGGCTAAAGTACTGAGTGGAATTAAAACTGTAGCATAAATCATCATTTCTGCACTTTGACAGCTGCTGACTGCCTGCACAACGGTGGGCCTGACAACTGAAAGAGACAGTGGGGAGGAACTTTGGAAACAAATGGTCTTTTAAAGCATGAACCGCTTCATAATTTGCTTTTACACTCGTGAAATAATTTCAGTTCTAGCTATAGATAATAGTAGGATGCTTTTACTTAACTTGGTTTGGTGTTTGTCTATTTTGAAAATATTGAGTATACTTTAGGTGACGGTACAGAGTATCTCTTCATTGTCATTGGGTTTACATAAATTGTTTTTCAATTTGTTCTTGTGTCAATCTTTTTATCTCATACATTCAAAAACTGATAAATCCAGGTTGATGGCACAATGACATCAGACCTACTTCCATCCGCAAATCAAGCAGGCTGAAGCATAATTTCAATGTGACACCATATGCAACAGTTTCTATGCTATAACAAAAATAATGATCCTTTTTTTTAAACTACAAAAAAGTTTTGACATGTGTCAGAACAGTCAGTCTGTACACAAACAGGAGGAAAACAGATATGTCAAATATAGCACCACGATACACAAAATCAGCGAAGAGTAACAAAGTTGACAAGGCAGGAAGCAAGGGGGTGTGTGGCGTATGGAATGAGAATAGGGAAGAGGACGGGAAAATAACAAAAGTTTCAACCAACACAGGGTACTAGAACAAACCTTGATCCACCTTTTGGTGAGACGACTTGTACCTTCCACAATACCCTTTTGATATTTTGAAAAAGGCAATATGAAGCAAAACAGCATGAAAGGAGACAGTCAGTAGTTGCAGCATCATTACAATTTTTGATTAGACAAACAACAACACATAAGAACATGTGAAGGGATTCCAGAAACAAAAGAACAAGTTTCTGTGGTACTACCCTCTTTCCCCTTTCCTTTCATGAGCACGAAGACACGTGAATTGTCCAGTCTCGACGCTGCAGGAGAGTGGTGTAATTGGCTGTTTCGGGCCTCTGTACTCACCCTGGTAGTGCCATCCTCTTGGAGGCTGATGATGTCCAAATCAAAGTTTCTCCTCAGGCCATCTGTCTTATTAAGCACAATGTGCCCTGTAAGTCCATCCCACTGTGCCTACAAATTAAACAAGCACACAGAATGTAGAAGGAGACCATCTCAGTTCTTTGTATGTGCAGAGCTGGACTGATATAGCTTGAGCAGATGGAGAACGGATGTTTTGTACATAATGACATTTAGCAAGAACTTGCACCTTTCAATGAATGGATGTAGATATTTTTGCGGTAGTCATGTGAGGTCATGATTAGGATGGTGACACGTGACAGTAAGTAGATTTGCAAGCAGGTGAATTCTGAATGCATTTTAGGTGCCTATACACATGTCGCTTAGTTTTATATAAATAAAGGGGGACTTGATTTGACTTTAAAAAACACTGTTCAAACATGAATGAATATTTTATTTTCCAGACCTAAAAAGGTTGCATGAACGCTTCAAACATCTTAAATGTTTGGGTAAATGACAGTCACTGAACATTTCCCTCCCTCAGAGCCTTTTTTTTGTGTGCTGCCTCCCAGCATGACAATCCAAAGGGTCTTTCATGCAAGCACACACTGTAATATAAACACCCCACAGCTAAAATAGATGCTCTCTCCAAGTTAAAACAAAACATATGAACAAATTAAACAAAAGAAAAACTATACTTAAGAGTAAAGCATATCTCAATCAGCCCATGTCTTGATATGTTTGGAAAGTTAAATTTTTGTTTTGGTTGGTTAATTAAATCTAAAAAGAAGGTTGGATTTAGAAATTAATTAAAATCAAGCACAAAAAGCATTGCACCAAGCCACCAAAAAATTGTTCACAGGCTTGTAACGTGTAGTACATCTACTTAATTTAAAAGTGTGTTTTACAACTGGGTGCATAGCTGCTTGCAGAGTGTGTCAAAGAATGTAAGCCAGCTTTGTTCTGCCAAGCCTTATGGATCTACATCATTTATCTTGCTAGGTGAGCCCAAATACCCTTGAGATTCAGTTTTTCCTGTTAACACCCCCTTTGTCTTTCTTTTCCTTTTCCTATTTATTCACTTTATTATTGTTACATTTTCTAACCTTGAAATGGAATGCAACTTTAAAATGTCTTGAGGTGAGACTGGTTGTGATTTGGCTAAATTGATTTAAATTGAAAATAAAAAAAGTATGAATAAACTGAATCAAGGGTCATTTACAGAATGTTGACTGTGGTCAACAAGGCTTTTTAAATCTGGTCTGCATGTCCATTCACTCTTGACTGCAGAACAGACACTCAAGTACACGTCAACACAAAACACAGCACACAGGAAGAGAGACTGTGTCCTCTGGTAAAATAACTGGTACTGGTATCTTCAAATAGCAAAAGGTTTTTAGTAATACAGTCAGGCTTCAAATAATAAGCCCTTTCCTCAGAATTTTCTGTCTTTCCTCCTTGCAAATCACCTCGAGGGATACATCTAGGACATTTTGTCTCAGTTTGTGTTTCACCAACTTTAGAGCTAAAATGTTACAACTCTATGTGAGAGTTTCTATTCTTGTTGGCATTTTTTGATCAGTTAAAAAACAAAAACAAAAACTGTGAATGAATGATTGTGTTGAAATCATCCTTGTTCTGTGCTGATTATAAAGCTTGGCATAAATAGAGTCTCACCCTGCTTTTAGAGACCTGCATATTCTACCACATTATTGATGGAAACAACAATCAAGAATCTGGCTAAAAAAATAGAAACCAAATTGCAATCTGAATTTAAAATCTTAGCCCCCTCACCATCTCCTGAAAAATTTTGAGTGAAACAGATATTTATGAAATTGGACAAAATGCCACACTTTTGAGAATATTTTGAATCCACATTTGTAATCTACTAAATTGTAAAACTTGAGCTATGGTACAGGAGTAGAAAACACTGCAGCAATTTGGTTACAATGTTAGATTATTTTCTTGGTGTGAAATCAGTCCTTATAGTAATACATTAGAAAAAGGAAAACTCAACAAGTATGCATACAAAAAGAATGAATGATAAAATACACCAAGGAAAATACAGGTCATTACTCACTTTTCAGGACACAATGTGCACTAAATCGAAAATGTGTGTCTGAACATGCAAAATATACCTAAATGGATTAATTAAATTCAACTAAACATAATGATTATCAATACCACAATAGCCAAAGAAAACAACAGATGCCCAGGTTAAAGCTTCAAGTGGATAATTTCAGTGCTGAACGCTGTGAAATATTTTTTAATTGTTCATTCGACATATTTTCCAGTCAATTCAGTCAGAGAGGCTATCATGAAGTGATGAATAACACCGGAGGCAAGAAGCTTCAAAGGATGGACAGGAGGAAACACAGGAAAAGCAAAAAAGGAGAGGGAGAGTAGGATGTCCACAAAACGAGCTGGGCATGAAGATGAAAATGGAGCGAGGGGATGGAGTGATAATGTTCTCTCTCCGTGGCACCGTGGCAGGAAAAAGTCCTCTACTGGATTTAGGACATCAAAACACTCCAGCATCAAAGGCCTCATTTCTGTCTGTGGGCATCCAGTCTGACTAGGCCACATGCTTTCAACTTCTAAGTACATAAACGCTATCTATTCTCACATTGAGAGATCTCAGAGGTTAAGCATGGCCTGGGAGAGGGCACATATAGCGACTTATTTCACATGACATGGACAGGCACGGAATATTTTGCTGAATTTTATAACCAAATCGGGAGCATTACAAATGTGAATGATCTTGTGCTCGTAAAGTCCTTTGAAAACGTTGGAACACATCATCAAAAATGCATGGCAAAGCAAAGCAGAGGGCTGTAAGCAGGGAGGTGCGGGCTCTTAGCTCTCGGTAATTTGACACCTTGTCTGACACCGACCTCTTTGAATAGGTTCATGAAGCGTGGTCCGAAGCGCCACGGCTTGTGACGGTGGCACTGCAGCGAGCTGACCGTCATCTGTGTGGCCCGTTGGGAAGCTACAGCCACCATGTACACGGCATCATACATCAAGGCTGCGTCTGTCTGCAGAGAGATATGGTAGGAGGAGGATTTTTTTTTTAAACTCTTAAAAGCAATACACATAGAGACACTGTATATGTGCAGTATATAAACAGCTAAATTACAAAGCCAGGAGAGCAGGTCTTGAGCGTATGATTTTACCAAAGCAGCACACAAATGTTCATCAATGCACGTTGAGCAGAGCAGAACTTACAGTCATGACTCCGTCAATCAGACCACTCTCTTGTTTGGGACCCTGCAGTCTGTCCGTAGCCCACTTCTCCATCGTGGAGGCTACCCACGGGTCATCAAAGTTGAGCAGTCTGAAACCCGTCATGTTGACCCCACTGTAACGGTATGGCTCCAGATCCAGAGCAAACAGATCCTGAACGGGAGAGAAGAGAAGGCAATTATGACGGAACATGGGAAACTGTATTTTACATGTTTTTAAGCTCATGGCGTCACAGTCTCAGTCAAAACTTCGTAATATTCCCTGTGATCCCATATCTAACATTAGGCCATGTGAGTATTCAGAGCTTGGTTTGTGTGGGCAGTTGAGAATTTTTCAAACTCACCAAAGTTGTGAAGAAAAAATGGTAGTATTCTGTCATCATTCCCATTGATGAAAGCTGCGAAATCAGGAAAGTTAATAGGGAAAAAGTAAAGTCCTGGCCTTAAAAAATCATGTCTGAATAATCTAAAACAGTAATACATTCATAAGATTTAAGGACATGTAGACCTTTTTAAATTTAAGGTTTACGTCATACGTTATAGTTCTGCCAAGGACGTTAGTTCTATAATGCTAAGGAACAAACTATTGACCTGCTTTAGGATTTCTGATGCTGCGCGGTATGAGCAGTCAAAGATAATAAAAAATTCTTTGTCCTTCTTGAGTTCCTTGAGCAGGGGTCGGGAATCTTGGTCACCCGAAGAGAGCTGGCGAATCTTGATCTTCAAGTTTAACTTTGCAGGAGCCTTTATCAACTCCTGCATCCGCATCAGACCTAAAGAGAAAACAAAAACACAGCCCACCCACACACACACTGAAACACACTCCTTCTTCCTCGTCCTCTCTGGTGGAACAGTCTTAAAACCAGTGCAGAACATAGGCTTCTTGCTCACAGAAATCCAACGATCACGGATCAGAACAGAAACAGAAGATCCCTTTTCTTTGCATCATTCTAATCATCAGCTTCAGCGTCTTCTTCGGCTGTTCTCACAAAGTAACTGTAATGTGTATGTGAACACCACATGCCTCTGTGACATTTCAAGTAAATGAATTCTTAATAATAATAAAAAAAATCCCAAGATAAAAATAAATGTGACCTTTTAAATTGTATGCTCTCCAGGTTGTGGCAAGAAGTCTGCTGCGCTTTCCATTTTGAAGACCGTGAGCAGAAGTCATAGACTTATTACAGACTAGTTCACTGGCTAGCAAACAAGAAATAACTTTGGTAGATAGGATTATATTTTGTTATTAAAACTATTACATAAGTGTATTGGGAGATCCCAAAAAATAGAGCTAGAAATTTGACAGAGCTGTATTTTTCAGCATTTCTTAGATCCTGCCAATCAACATTATGGATAGTAAAATGAAAAGTCTTGCAACTTAAGAAACTTTGCATTAATTTGCTTTCAATAACTAATTACGTGACTTTAACACTGATGCTAAACATCTGTTGTAATCATTGGTTCCAATCAACAGTGTGTTCAAGAATTTAACCGGTTTTCAAAGTGACAATTGCTCTTGGCCTTACCTGTGCTGTCTTCATAGATCACCGTTAGTTTTTTCCATTTGAAGAATGTGACTACGTCCAGGATGGCTCTGGCGATGGCCGTGTACTCGGGGTACAGGTTGATGAAAAAGGTGTCTTTGTTGTCCACTGATGGGTGCTTCCAGCGAGTCTGTATGTGGGGGACTTCCAGGGCATTGCAGATGGACTGAACTGCACTGACCGAGGAGCTGTGAGAGGGGCCGAACACAGCGACCACCCCCAGGGCTAGCTGGTCACACACTGGGGACAAAGAGAAGCACAGAGTGCATAAAACCAGAAAATGTGACAACAGCCCAGAAAGCTCCAAAAGATGGAGCTTAAAACAGAATGTTTTGTTTGAAAGTCTGTGAGTATTTTAAGTAAAATTGAATTATTTTTTTCTATAAAATCCCCTTAAATAACTTTGATGTGAGGTCAAAGTGAACTGACTTTCCATCTTATCATCGTTTCTTACCTCTCCTGGAAGCTTCAAAGCCATCAAAGACATTGATCCTCTGAATGTCGTAGGTCAGAGTAATGTTGGGCATTAGGGTCTTGTTGCGGTTTATGTTATTGACCGCAAACTTGAAAGCCAACTCGTCCATACTCACTAACTCGCTTTCTCTGGTCTCAAAAATTCCACCTGCCAATGGAGAGGGAGGACAAAGATGATGACTAAGTTAAAACAGGAACAGTGTAAAAGGTAAAACAAATCAATCAAAGCATATCCCAGCTGTTACTGGGCAAGAGGCAGGGTCACCCTGGACAGGTCACCACTCCATCACAGGGCCTTAATGGTTTTAGTCTGAAGTATTTATCAAAGTATTTATCTAATTCACCAATGGTCTATAAGCCTCCCAGTACACTCAGGTGCTCTCTTTTCTATATCAAAAGTGGCATCCCTGAGGATAGGGCTCGGGTTAGTGTTTTTCAAGGACATGTTAAGTCTTACCTTCTCAGCAAAGTTATTTGAGTAATATTAAGTTCTAAGTAATTTATGTCTTTGTTTATTGATAGGTTATTATAAAAGATTAATTCATCCGTAGTGCAGTAAAGTCTAAAAATTATAACTGTGATTAATGAAATCATGAGATGATTTGTCACTTCAGAGAGTGAAATAATTTTCACAAGCTGGTAAACTCAAAGTTATTGAGAAAGTCGTAACAAAAATGTACTTTTTAAAAAACTATTAAACTTTCTCGATGTTGGAGTTAAAACTTAATTTATTTGATCTTCATTCAGTAAAAACCACAATGTTAGATTAGTGGTCATTAAACAGATCTCTTTTATTACTTAACTATTGTAAATTACCAGACTTTTTCCAAACACAGTTATCTATGAAATCTTGTTGTTTTGATTGGTTCATGTTCAGTTCAGTTGTTGAATCAGTTGTTTCGCAGCTTACACATATTGTAACACATCACCAAAATGCTTTATAATGATTCTCATAATGTGGTTAGAAATGCTACATGCCTTAAGCCTCCCACAGATGCCTATATATGATCAGCATGTAGTGTTCGTATGAAATAGCAGCAACGGTAGTTGTTCTTCCATTTCTCTGATTTTTGTACAGTGCTAACAAATCGCTGCTGACATCAGCTGTCAGGACTCTTTCAAGAAACAGTGCTGTTTGGCAGATTTGTAGTTCTGCTCTCCAACTCCTCCTCAGCATCCTGTCATCCTGGTGCAGAGGATGTAAAGTGAGGATTCAAACACCACGAGGTCGACACACAACAAGGCATTTTAAAGGTAGCTGTGAGATCCATCTTTCTAGTGGGTCCTGGGACTACACCAAAGCGCCATCACTTCCCAGGACCTTTGGGACATCATGATAAAAGGTCCAGGACACGTCTTGCAGAGCAGAAAACTTTGTTTGAACCATTTATGTCAACATTCTGAAGTAATCCAAAACTGAAAATTAAACCACACAAATTCCAATCCAAGCCTTTAAAATTGCTGCAAGTTTTTCTGTATGCATCTGATAATATTTACACTGGTTCACAAATACTTGAAGAAATTATTAGAATTGTTTTTGTTTACTCACTTCTGCCCTTTCATTCAAGTCTCTGTGCTAAAGCTAAAGGTTGAAAAGATAAATACCACATGTCAAACGTAATGTTCAACTCTGCAATGCAGTGGTGTGAGCAAGAAAGCACTTGCTAACTACGTCTCACCAACTTGACCGATCGGCTCATACTCAGCTCACAGATATTCCCCTCACAGTGCAATTCAAGTCACAAGGGTTCAGTGCAGCTGTTGGTTGCTTTTGGTTTTAAAAAGAAAAAAATAGCTGTCGATTAAACCTGAGAAGTAGCGAAATCTTGTGACAAATTGCATTATTAATCTTGACGCAATTATATTTAATGAAAATTTTTTCACAAAACATGCAAACTCACTTTGAAGTTATGACAGAAAATGAGAATCATTCAAAAAGAACCACCAGCTATTTGATAAAACATCCTTTTTACAGCAGCTTTTCACTGGTAGTTTAAATAAAGCAAGCTCTGACATAAAAAAAAATAGGTGTGTGGTAAAAAATGAAATGATTATTGTTTTTTCAGCATTGAGTTAGAGGTAAGCTGAAGCTGAAGAGGCTATCCTTTGCTATCTCGTCAAACAGATCTGATCAATCTCTTCGACCTAAAGGTAGTGAGGCCTGGGTCTGTTTGCATGCAGGGGGATTGTCACCCTATCCATCTTTCACTGCACTAATAACCAATAATAATGTTGTTAGCCATTTCTCTTTCCATTTTGGGGAGTAGGTACAACTGTTCTCTGGTGAGTGACTGCTGCAGTTCAGTTTGATTTATTTTCATTTTTTTCTAACAAATGAATAAATGTACCTCAAAGCACTAAAAGCTTTTTTGGGGCCCCAAATCACGAGAAATGATTTAACACAGAGAAGCACATCCATCTGCTATGAAATACATTACAAATGGACAAGCAGAGCCACAGGACTTCATAAAGGCCTTTTAACATCTGATGTTAAAATTCAAGCTCAATCAAAATGCTCTGAGGCCCATTAAAGCATATTAGTAGGTATGTAATAATGGATGAGTGGTTTTCCACAGGAAATGGTTTTTATTAGTTTTTCCAGCAGTGCTTTGTTATATTTCTGTTCTGTGGAAGGCTGCTCTACAACAAAATATAATAAAATGGATCAATAGAAAAGCATGCTCATATTTATCATTATTCAGCTGAATGACTGCCAAGGTCTTGTACTTCTCATCTTAATTAAAAAAAAACACTCGATCTGTTGTCAACATTAGTAAATACGTAAAGATCATTAAGATATTTTGGTGCTTATACAGAACCAGACTATTTACAGACTATCGTGGTTACTTTGGTCGGAGCCACATCAAATTTTGTGTGTCTGATTTCTAGAGCAGACGCATGAAAAGTGCAAGTCCTGTGTCGTGTTTTTAGGATGGGATTATACCGGTCAGTAAGTACCAAATGGTTTTCACAGCTCTATCTCAGGCTGCTTCTTTCTTAAATCACAAGGAAACCCAACATAAAGAGGCACCACTTACAGGGAGGGAATGAACACAAGAGGCTGGCTTCCACCTGTCTCTCCAAACAAACGAGAAAAGTCTCCCAAGTGCACAGAGTCCATTTATAGAAATAAAAAAGGTCATTCGTGTCATTCTAAAACAGACTTCAGCCCTCTCTTTCTTCCTCTTAGCCAGAAGTCTGGGTCTCCTGCCAGTGTAATGAATGATCCCACTGCTGAGACAGCCAATGCCAGAGGAACTGCGTGCATGTCCTCCACAAATCTGAGGCCAACTTTCCAAACACTGGCAACATGGCTGCAAGAGATTCATTTGTTTAACTAATAGCTCATCTAATTGGTTGGAGAAAGACAGAGCTCCCCGGATGAATTCAGGCAGGCACCTTTTAGAAATATACGTCACAGTTTGTGTTCGTTTTAAGTTGATTCAGCAGAAAGAAACACTCCAAGCCAAATTTTTGCAGTTCTGCAAGTCTCAGAGACACACACACATGCACACACACACACACACACACACACACATGCATTGATAAAGTGTCTATGTATGTAAATCTATTGGAATTGTGGATTTCTGGACTTATGTTGTTCAAAGGACCTGAGTCGAACCACTGAAGCTGAACAGATTGGTCTTAAACGGCCCTGAATATTAATATTTGACCGAGAGCTAAAGCCCACATCATAAATCCTCTGCATGTGCGGCCTAACATTTGTGTGCTGCCACAATTGAACAAATGCCATCAGAGCTCAGAAGAAATCCAACACACGGACCAGCTCTCATCAAGATGGTATAGATTATATTCAAAATCAAACTCCTCTTTCCCAGATGGTTAAGTATTTTATGCTTGTACCAATTCGCATAAAGACATATGCCTTTCACAGATTATACCAGTGCTGAATCACAATCTCATGTTTAATCCACCAAAAGCTCTGTTTCTTCCTTTATGTTTATGGAATATCTTAGCCATGTTTTACATCTCTCTTAAACCAGTTTAAGTTACGCATTCACGGTGAAAAATATGTGTACTATATTCTGATTTTCATTGTTTTCCTAACACAATCATCCTTGATTGCAGAGGGATGACTATGTTTCAGTTGTATGCCCCCCAATTTCAACTGCACTGTGGCGTGCCTCATAGGAAAATGGTTCCCAGTTGGAATCCCAACAGGGGCCTTTCTGTGTGGATGTTGTCCCTGTATATAGCATGTGTGGGTTCCTTCCAGGTTCACTGGCTTCCTCTCACTGTACAAAACATGTATGTAAGGCAAACTAGCAATTCTAAACTGACCATAGGAGTAAATGTGCCCTTACACAGCTAAATGTCTTGTTTATCACTATGTGGCCCTTTGATGGTCTGGTGACCTGTCCAGCGTACAGCCAACTTCACACCCAGAGACAGCTGGGAGAGGTTTTTTGTCCAAGTTCTAAGGTTGATTAATACATAAAAAAGTGTTTAGTAGAACACTGGTTGCATTTGATTTTTTTTTATCAATATGATTAATTATATTTTAAAAAATGTTCACAGACAAACGCTCAACCCTCCACAACCCTAACCCTAAAGAGCATAAAAACTCCAAATAGAATCTGGGTCTTAAATAATTTGTCCTGCTTTCAGTAAGCTGTTTAAACCCCTCCTTAAATCGAACCTCTGATTTAATGATTTGGTTCTTCACTCTTTAAATGTGTTACTTTACTTGAAAAACAGCAGGGGGAAAAAGGAATTCTGGAACAGCTTTTACATTTACCTGCATCTACAAAAGGGAAAGATTTTGTGACATAAGAGCAAGTTTAGAAGCCCATAGTCATCGAAAGTGAATATATGTGATCAGAGTTGATACTAGAATGAATATCAAAGTGAAGCCATACACCACAAAAATGTCAAATTACAAACTCCAGTAGTTTAAACGGTCCTGATCTTTGGTATCCTTAAAAGTTCCAAACAGATGACAGCAACACTAACCCTCAATTCAATCAGTCACTCAGATTTGCACATTACTGCCCGTCAGTTATTTGATTCAGTGCCTGAACGTGAACATGTTGGAGAATGAACACAGCCCCTCAGTGTTCACCTGGACTCGTCCTGTTGAATCAAATCTATGCGCAGCCAGCAGAGCCATCTTACCTCCAGCAGCAGCTGATGACAGCTGGATTGAGGGCAATCGGGAGACATACTTTGAGTGAAAATGGTCTCAACAGCAATGTATGTCAGGCAGAACAGAAGACAGGAATCAATAATCTGTTACTTGCTGCAAATTCAAGTAACAGGATGATTTGGGTAGCAAATATAGTATTTAATTTGAAAAAACTGATTCAAATTATTATCCCAGATACAGATTCGTGAATATGATTAATTAATGAGGCTGAGAGTTTGAGCTGCCAGGTCAGAAGGAACTTTCAACATGGCGCCTTCAATTAATTCATCAATTATTCAACTACATTTGATTTCTGCATAGTAAGCACTGCACTCAGTTTAAGTAATCTATCACTTTAATGAAATTAATGAAAAACTTAATGTTTTAGGAATTTACATTAGATCATGCCCTCTCTCAGTTTATATGAGGACATCATCAAAATTATTTAGCTGGTTATTAGCAGGTAAAAACAACATAAATAAACAGAAACTTAAAACCTTTCTTTCGCAAACAGAAAGCTTGACATGTGACTCTTTTTTTGGTACACAGATAATTTAGTAAATGCCTCCATGACAGCAAGGTGTTCAGGTCCCGTGGCTGCAAAAAAGCCCAGTCATCATTACCCTCTCCATTATGACAGTTTATATTATCCAAGTAGTATTCATTTACCTGACATTATACTGTGCATTATGACTTAACTCATCTATCTTGGTTTGGTCTTATAAGATCAAATTACATTGTTCCAGAAGCCTTTTGATTTGTTACTTCACATTTTTTATTGTATCATTATTCAAGTTTACCATTTAACATGGTACATGAGGACTGTATGGAACTCCTGAACTGTGTTTGTCTGACTATGGCCATGTTTGATTTCACAGTGAATTTCTGGAAAGTTCAATCTGCAAAAATCGAAAACTCCTTAAATATTTACAATTTTGGAAAAAAAGAGTTTCCGTAAAAATGGACTCAAACTTGTTTGACAACAACCTTAAAAATAAATTTCCATATAGATAACCAGGAGCAGTGTCTACTCTCAGATACCTCTTTGGCTGGTCTGAATTCTTACAACTGGGAAAAAGTCTAAACTTCTGCTTTTCTGGAGACTTCTTTTCAATTGTTAAAATCAATTTACTGGGGTTAATTTGATGGTCTCCATTTAACCCCTTAACCCCAATTAGATAGGCATATATTAATTTAGTTTTTTTTAATAGAAATGTCTGTTTTTGTCTAAATTGTAAAGTGAAACTCTTTATTTACAAGCTGCAAAGGACACAGCATGCATCCTGATTCTATAGATATGGAAAAGTGTATCCGGCTCTGAATTTTACTCCTCTTTACTCTCACATAGTCTCTAAAAGAAAGAATCCCAACATAACACTTGCAGGTTTGGACATATCTTCAATTAAAACTAAGAGAATAAAGCCACAAAGGTGTAAAACAGACTAATTAAATAGAAATTTGGGCTACTCCTTTTGCTGGCATTAAATTAAATACTTGATGCAGCGTTCCATCTTGACTGTGTCCAGAAGCATCTTTAACATCGTGCGTACACAGCTGTTGCGCTTACCGATCCTGAGGACTTGCGCTGAGCTCAGACAGAACTCCACCGCGAAGAAAATAGACCAAAGAAGTCCTTTTGGTGGCTTCATACTTTTCCACTCAAAACTCAACAAATATGGTGAGCCCACGACACACTGAAAGAGCCGCTAACCAAGTGTGGACGCCACCGACGTGCCATGCCAGCGCGCAAAACCAAGTTTTATTCCCTACTCGATCCAGTCTGCATCACTCCGCTGCACGGAAAGATAAAAAGTAAAAATGACAGTCCAAACGCGGGTGTCCGAGGAGTCCCTGCCTAATCAATTTACAAAAATCAGTTCATCATTTCAAGGGGAAAGAAGCAGCTGCTCACGCAGGTCCACCGGTCTGTGCGCCTCCAAGGTGGTAGTAGCTGGAAGCCCCAACCTGTCATACTAAGAATTTAACAATATCCGGTGTGGGTTTTCAAATTAAGATTTCTCAACACTGACCTCAATTTATCTCTTATAGAAGAGATAAAATGAAGAGATTGAAAGAACTAGGCAATGCATCTAAGCCACATCAAGGTTCTAAGTAGATACAGATTCCGTGGAGACTTTTGGCAAACATGAAAACCGATCTTTTGCACTGAAGCTATTTCTATTCATTCTAGGACGGTGTACAGGGTCTGGCCGTGTTAGTTTTGGATTAAGAGACAGATGGATTGGTGCGATTCTTTGGGCAGTTGTGCTGGTGAGAGCAGAATAATCTTCAGGTTACAGGGCAGATAACAGATTATCTCTCTTTGCAGACAAGCGAGCTATCAGTGGATCATTGGATGACTTCCAACCTAGTCCCAAGACTCTAAATAGATCATTTTGGGATAAACTTTGAGTAGTTACATCATGTGGTACAGCATTGCTCATCAACCCAAAACCAGCTTTCCATTTTGTATCGATTTTCAAGGGCTAGACATTTAACCACCTCTGGAGTGAAAAGTTTGTGGCTTGTTAACTCTGGGCTGCTGCTCGATATTGTGACATTTGAGAAAGCCACACTCTCTGAGCCAGTCATGCCACCGTTGTACTTTCTTCAAAATCCCCAAGTCAGCATTGGCATTTTGTTTATCACAATCTCTGGGGTCTCTCAAAGCTAGAGGCCCTGATGATTTTACATGAACCTCTGAAACTTAATTAACTCAGAAAAATGAACACCTGTCCTCTCCAGGAGCGTCCTTGAACAGCAATTCGAAACACCAACATGATTTGAATACAGAGCAGAATTGTCTCCAGGTAAAGCTTAACATACCATATATGGTACTTGTTAATGACTCAAATCCTCTTAGAGAGCAGATCTGGAAGAGCATGCTTTAAATCCTTTCATTTAAATAGGCGAGGGCAAACCTTTGATCATCCAAGAAAAGAAATCTCACACAAAATAAGCTGAGAAATTTATTTTCACATAAAAATGATAACGCGCCACAGTTTTATGTATGAACAGTTCAATAAGTAAAAAGGGGGAGGGCCTCTCACAGGATTTGCCTCCATGGCAAATGATTGTACTTCACAGTTGGAAGTTCTGAGTGTCGTGACCCAGGAATCTAAAAATCTAAGAAACTATCGTCATTGTGAACAGACAAAAAAAAACATACACAGTGTCAATTGTATCTACTCTCCTAGAGTTTTGAGATGCTCAGATCCTCGCCTCAGTTTTGGCATTAAGTGCATGTTCAATACATCCAGTAAGGTGCGCACCACTGAGTTCAGCAAGATAATCAGCATGTTGCTCTGATGAAGTGAAACAGCAAAGCCTGGTGGAAAATCAGAGAATTGCAGATTTGTGAGGAGCGTGCAGAGGGTGGAGTCAATCCCTACTAAAGGTAAATTGCAGAGCAGTGGCAGATAAGAGGATAACATACTACCAACACGATGGATCTGTAGGTTACGGCTTCAATGAATACTTCCCAAAAAAAAGAAAATTCAAGTAAAAAAAATTGACTGAAGGAATTATGCCATTCATCTTGAATGTGTTGCATTAAGACAGGTATACCCTGGGATAAAAGAACACCCAGTATATTAATATATGTGATGTCAAGGACTAATAGAAAGGATACCTTATTTGGGCAACAAACCTGTAATTTTAACATTCATGTGAGGGCTTTAAGAAAGGGCTTTATCAAAGCTGGTTCTGGCACTAACACACAAAACGTCATTTGTAACACTGAACATTTGAATGTTGTGTAAACATTAGAAAATACAGTATTTTCAAAAAGGGCTTTATTCAGTAAAGGATAAGTAAATTATTTGCTGTCCAAACTACGTTTTAAAAAGGATTTGATATAAGACAAAGGAAGCTTTAAAACAGTTTTATACAAGAGGTCAACAGCGCTATACACTAAAACTACACACCGACGTGTAGCTGATATTAAGTTAAAACAATGAAAGCACGATAAAGCTATAGCTGTATTTAACCATCTTTGACACAGCAGTCATCAAGCCAAAAGCCCCTGAAGAGAAGTTCAGTAACACACAGCCCTTGAGTGTTGAAATACAAACAGCTTAAGCCAGAAAAATATAACACTCACATTCCGGTGTTGGAAAAATAGACATTTTGCCCAGAAAGTCGCATGTCAGTGATAATATCTCTGTGCAGTGCGTGTGCATGGGACAGTAGCTGCCTGTGTCTGCGTAATATGGGCACTTGCAATATATTTTTTTAAAAACACACTTGCTTTTCTACTTGTGCGTACATGCAGTATTGTCTTCTTCACATAGAGTTTCACTGGTGTGTGAAGTGCCGGGGTGCATGTCCAACATAGTGAGGGCTCTCTGGTTTGCCTTTCATGAGAGCAGCTCTGGGTGAGAATCTCCAGGCAAGAAGAAGAAGATGGAGTTTTCTTCACTTTCCTCACAGGGTGCTGCTGTACTTCAAGATTGTCACAATGTGATGAGAAAAGGAAAAGTTTAGGAGTGTTTAATATAAAAAAAAGGATTGCATGGGGTCTGCAAATATTACACAGTTAAAGCTTCTATCAAATTTCTTCCACTCCGTACTGCATCTAAAATGTGGAAGAATCCCCGATATCTCCCCTCTCTTCATCTCGTCTTGCGATTCCCAATCAAAACACATCGCTGTTGCACCTGTTGGAAAAGTCATCGCGCCGCACCCATATCACATCCCCATCCTGGTTTGTGGCCCCCTCCACAGCACACTGCTTCAGAGGGGTGAGCTTCACACAGCGGGGGACGGAAACACCACAGGAGGTGAAGGAGTCCACAGATGATGAGTCATCCCCCGGCTTCATCTGGCCGGCTTTCACACTCTGCGTGCTCTCACTTCTGGTCTCCACTGGTCCCTTCAGCTTGACCTCTTTGTCTTGTAAGCTCAGTGCTTCCGTGTCTCCCTCCAGGGTTTCCGGCTCCGCTGACGCAGAGCGAACAGACTTGCAGTATTCATCGTCGTCGCTCAAAATGTCCGTCTCCTTCACTTGCCTTCCATCGATACCGTCGCACTGGTCTTCGTAGCAACCCAAGTTAAACTGCTCCTCCACCCAGCGATCGGTGTCCTCGGCCTGAGGTTTAAGGGACTGATGGGGGTGCTGGTGAAATGAGTCGGAGGAAGCGCCGGGCGGCTTTTGGAGGGGGTGAGCATCATCGCCGTTGTTGTTGCCGTGGAAAACGAGATCGGTGTCAATGGTGATGCGGTTTCTCACCAGCGTTCTGCGAGCCAGCGTTCGAGATGGAGCCGACGCTGAACACACCAAAAGATAAATAAAAATAGGGGAAAAACAAATGTAAATAACTCATAAGAACACATGTTGGTCCGTAGACATATTTGTGTAACATTTCTTTCAACAGCATACTGTTGTTTCTGTAAAGTAAAAGAAACTTAGGATGGTTCACCTGCTCTGTTAAACGCAGGCCTAGAGCCTTTGAGAGCACTTAGGCGTTTACCACCAAATGGGACATACTGCTGGCTGGGTGGGACAGACTCCGTCTTAAGAAGCTGGCGCCGTTGTTTCTCCCTCAGGATGGAGTGGACTGCTTTCAGGAAGTCTTTCTTGCTGTCTGGAGAGCTGTAAATTATAAGGCGGTGGAGTCAATAAGGCATGACCGTGAAAAAAAACGATGATGGATTTTAAATTTAGTGTCATTTTGTTTTAATGTCCAGATGGAATATGGTCAGTGTAAGAACAAAAAATACCTGCAGCACATCTGGAAGGTTCTCTCTGGTCGTCCTTCTGATTCTGACCTTGTGTGGACTATTTCACACACTCTGTTGGATTCAGAGTCTGAGAGACAGAGAAAAGAGACATGATCAAGAACTAATCATTTCATTTCGGTTAATTTCTCCTTCTGCATAAACATGCCATTACACTGACAATCAAAGTCGAGCTCAAAGTTCCAGAAATGATTCGTGGTTTTACTTAGGCAGGATTTTAAGGAAGATTTAATACAGTTTTAACAACTCATATTTATCTGATGTGCTTACAAAAAGTTGATTATCTTTGGAAGGTGGCAAAAAACAATCAAACCTATGTCGGAGACCAAAGTCTAAAATGTAAAAAGATCAAGTTTTTTTATTTTTATAGTATAATATTGTTACCATCCTCTTGCATCCAAAGGATCTTTTTTCATGCACACAGACTAGAATCTCCTTCAATCCAACAAGAGGTAACTAAGTAATAAAGTCTGTTTAAAAAATGATTTAACTTTTACTTAACGTTTATCAATAGACCTACTTGCAATAGCACGGACTTGGAGAGAGTCAGTAGCAATCATGTGACGGAAACGGAAAGGATCTTTGTCATCACTCACAGATGCCCGATGAGATCCGCCCTTAAAGCAAAATAAAAGTAAAATAAATTACTAACTGCAATACAATAACATGACAGCAGGGGGCACACGAGTGCAGCCATGCCAATGGGATTTAACCCATCATTTCAGACATTTATTTTCAAACCCACCAAGAGTTTGACATTTGAAGATGTTTTCTGTATGGGATCTTTTGTTGTGCCTGAACACTATCCAAACAAACTTTTTAGAATGATATTGATAAAATATTTGTAAAATGAACATTTTAATGATTTAAACTTGCATCGAGACGTAATTATTTTCTTTCAGAATTAATGCTGTGGATGAAAATACAGCATTGGTACAGACACTTGACAGATTAGCACACACATTCTTCAGATCCACTCATATCTTCTTTTTATCCAACACCATAATCTTAAAATATCCTTAATGCATTATAGCAAAACATTTGAATCTTTTTAGTTTCAATTTTAGACTAACAATAATGGAAGAGTACTTACGATTTTTTTCCTGTGCTTGGCGCAGTCTTTGTATACAAATACAACTGCCGTTTTGAACACTGCATCAGAGTCAGGAGAAATGAAAGAATAAACCATTAGGGAGGTCTTTGGAACATCCATCCATCCATCCATTATCAATGCCGCTTATTCCCTCATGGGGTCGCGGGGGGAACTGGAGCCTATCCCAGTGGTCAACGGGCGAGAGGCAGGGTACACCCTGGACAGTCCGCCAGTCCATCGCATACAACCACTCACACTCACATTCACTCCTAAGGGCAATTTCCCCAATCTCCAATCAGCCTAACATGCAGGTTTTTGGACGGTGGGAGGAAGCCGGAGAACCCGGAGAGAACCCACGCAGACACAGGGAGAACATGCAAACTCCACCCAGAAGGGTCCTGGTTCCCCCGGGATTCGAACCCAGAACCCTCTTGCTGGGAGGCGACAGTGCTAACCACCACACCACCGTGCCGCCAGATTCTTTGGAACATTTCATTTGCAAACTTGCAAAAACAACAGCATGATGCAGGGAAAATAGATAGCTACAAGCATTAGCATAACAAAGCTTAAAATGAACCAAAGTCACATCATACAGTATGTCCAAGTAACCATTCCTACTCAGTCACTTGGCAAGAGAATCATTATAGCATGTGGATGCAATATTCATTACTAAAAAAAATGTAAAAATAAAATTCATGCATTGCACTCTAGAGTGTCGAGTCTGCAGGTTTCAGGACCATAGTTTTAAAATATTAAAGAACAAAAGCATCCATTCGAAAAGAAAAAAAATCTGATATTTAGTAGAATCATTCTTGAATTGTTTAACTACTGTGTTTCTAGTCTACTATTCGTGTGAAGCATTGTTGTGCATAGCTTAATGTAGAGACTGATTCTATGCATCAAGAGACAAACAAGTTTTCCATCCAATATTTAAAAATATCAGGTTGAGGTTATAATTATAAAGATTACCTTTATGTATTGCTATACAAGGAATGCTTTTATCAAGTCAAAAGTTGGACAGTATGAGTTTCCATAACTTTAATCCAAAACTACTCTTATCTCACCAAAGGCTGCCAATTCGGGGTCTTTTTTGCTCTTCACCAAAGAGGATGGAGGGTTCATCCAAATCACAGTGGAATGCAACAACAGATCACCCATCGAAAGGTCAGGCACCTGATAAAAAGACACATTCATCAAATGTAGTTATGCAGTTACACAATTCCTTGTACTCAGAATAAAAAAAACATTAAACAGAGATACCCTTACCTCTTTTTTATCTGCAGTTTGTTCATTGATGAGCTGGTCAAAAACAGCTCCATACTCCTCATGAAGCTTCTGCATCTCATTGATGTGACTTGCAACTTTATTCATGGCCGTCATCGCAACTGGAAGAGACAATCAATAATAAGTTCTGTCCAAATGCATTAACGTTCCAATAGTGAAAAGCATAGACGATTTTAACAACAATTTCACAGTGCAAATGCACGACAAAAAAAAGCTATTCACCATCCAGGTGATAATGTTCTTCACTGTCGGGGTCTGTGAGAGAGTAGAGTTCCCTCAGCAGCAGAGGGTACTTCAGAACTCTCTGGATGGGTTTGATCAGGTAAGACTCTAGAGTAGATGAATGTTGCTGTCTGGGGTTTCTCTCAGCCAGGAAAGCTTTGAATTCTGGGTCAGTTTTAGCTGGAAAAGAAGAAATAACAGTTGACTGATTAGGGGCAAGTAGCAGATCCGACCAAACATAAACCTGCAGTTATGCAACTCAACCTTTTTCATGCCAACCACATGCTTACTTCGTTCCTTTGAATTTTTTGTTCTGACAATACTGATGGAGAATGGTCCTACAGAAACTAAGAGATTATAACTCACTGACCAGGGGTGAAGGTATAAACACAGTTTTACCTTTAGCAAGCACCTTGGGGACCTTGGTGTGACTGGCACAGAAAGCACTGTAGATCTTAAAGCGATCAGCATAATAAAGAAATGAACCGCCTAAGGAAAACAGCACCTTCTGTGGAAAAAAGCAATAAAAAAAATGTAAGCAAAAATGTCTGCTGAGCTGAAACAACACCATATGAACATCATGGATAAATTCATGTCCCATTATAAAACGGCAGGACGCAGTAAAAATAATCATTAGATTCGAGCCGGAATCAGACTGTGGGATGAGTCGAGTTATTCCACACCTTGAACTGCTCAACTTTCTCCAGTCGATCCAGGTCTGGAACCAGTCTGATTCCATCTTCCAGTGTCCTCAGAAACTCCACCTGGAATTCCACCATCTCCCCGAGGTTACCGAACAAAACGTCCAGCTACAACACAGGTTCAAACATTCTGTAAGTACCAGTTTTAAAACAATGTGAACTGAGTAATCATAACTTGTGCATTTTTTTTTTTCTGAATTACATTTCCCAGGCTAAGTAAAACATAATGCACACCAGCATAATATGATGTAACAAGCATTACATTTTTCTCTTTAAAACAATGTTTACGATTTCAGTTAAAGTTATTTTTAGGTCCCTGCACAAAGTATTTTTCAGACACTCCTATATTGTCTTTCTGATCACTGGCAAACTGCAGAAGTGCACCCACATCCTTTCTGGAAAACCTTGAAACCCTTGCTTGGTAAATTTTTATTTCAAAGTCACTAAACAGTTGTTTCCTTGACTCAAATGACTGGGTTCTTTTGCAACTACATTAACCATTTCCCCCTATTCCTACATAATGCCAATTACCTGGATTCCTCCTCACCCTACATGTAAGAAATTGATCTATTACTATTAAAAATAAATAAATAACTTTTCAGAAAAGTAACAAAATCATAGAATCACATTTACATAAGCCAAAATTGTTTGGCACTGAAAGGAACTGGAGTGAGAGTTTTTTCTCCTGTCATTTGTGTTAAATAATACACAGTTCTATAGTCTTCACAAGCTTAAAGATGCTCGAGTCACAGCTTTTTTTTTTTTAAAGAACTGAAATCAGTATATCAAAAGGAAAGTACCTCATCTTGTGAAAGGAAGCTCTCTTTCTGTAAAGGTGTTAAGTAGCACTCTATCAGGCAGCGCAGGTCCTGAAAAAGAAAGTATGCACAAGGTTGTTCTTACGTTATTGTGAAGGAAATAATGATTTTATCAGGAGTAAATAAATCTCAAAAGTGTTGGAGCTCACTTTGACGTATGTCTTCTCCGTCTCCACGAGTTCCCCGATGACCTTGCGCAGTTTGTCTGCGTGAGAGAGTTGTCTCTGGGTGGCAAAGCCTGCCGTGGGCGGTAAAGCCGACACGGGGCTTGGGGAGAGGGACGACGAAGACGACGATGAGGAGGAAACGGGACACTCATGGGGGTTCATGTCATGGAGACTGCGGCAGAAAGCAGTGACCTGCTCTGTGCTCTGTTGAGACATTGAAACATCAAGTCATTTGTTGAAGAGTGACAGGTCAGGTTGCAAAAATACAAGCCAGCCAATTCAGAATTCATTAATAACCATCAGCGATATTCTGTACTCTCACAGGTGAATTACATTCCCTGTATTGGCATCTCTCCAAGAAAGAATGAGAAGGAAATCAGTTAAATGGATCCAGAAGGCAAAGACATGGCTTCAGCGACAATGAATAGACCCAATCGTGCAATTGTTCCTTGGAAGTGCTTCTTGTAAGGATCAGGATGCAACACCCTGATGTTTACAGAAGCACAAGTGTCTTTATTTAATGGTCACACCTCAAAACAAACTGTATGTACACATCAATAACAAACGCAGGGGAGTCTTGAAAACCTAACTCCACCTTTCTACATCTGTGGCATGAAAAATACCAAGCATGAGCAGACCTGTAGAATTAACAGCAAATAGAGATACGCACAATAGATTTTTTTGACACCTTGCAATTGCTTTGACAAATGCTAGTTAATTTTGTTTCCACTACATAACCAGAGAAGTATTATGCAAGCCAGAGTCTGTATTTGCAGAAAGCACAAAGCAGGCACAATCCAATTTCAGCCACCCCTTATTTCAAAAGGATTAATGCTTCCAATTCAGGCCTCCAGCCATTACTCAGTAGTACTTCTGCAAATGCATGCCACATAAATAGCCCTCATTTGTGTTGGGTCAGTGCATGTGTCTTTGTTTTGTTTTTTCCTAATCGGTGTGACAGTGCACTGCACCTGCTTGTGTGCAGACTACTGAGCGATATGGAGACAGCTGAAAAAGTGCCTTGTCTTTACTGATTCCATGGCTTGTCTCCCATCAGACTGCTGAACTACTGACAAACAATTTTCCACTGTGGTAATGAAACCAGTTTTGTGACGGACAGGGCATGCACACAAATGCTGATGCATACATTTCCTTTTTGGAGTCAACAAACCCTTCCAGTCTCTTAAAGGAAACCATTTCCATATCCACCAAAAGCACCACCGATGTGCCATAGACTAAAAACTTTTGAGTAACTTAGCTGGTCACTATACATTTTAAGCAACACTTAGGAATATTTCATATTGCAATTAACAGAATGTGTTTAAATAATATTATATTGACAAGCAAGGTTAAAGAGATCGGAAAAAATGCTGGAATTAGGTGGGAAAAAAAACACAGATCCACAGTGATAATGCCTCAATGCCTCCACACAAACAATATGACAGACCCGATATGCTTGACAACATCCTGCCCTTGACACACAGATTTGTCACAGCCATGTAATGGCCACTGGCACAGACAGTTTATGGAGGTGAAGGTTGGCTGCATAATGTCCAAGGATTGGATTTCACTGAATGAGCAGGCATGATAAGAAGTTTTTCATAAATCATTTGAATAGCATGTTCCGCTGGGAACTGACCTTAAGAGTAAGGTTAGCACCGATAGCACAGTACCATGACATAATCACTGACCTGTGTAGCATCAAATCGTCAAGCAATCCCTCTCACACACACACAAATATAAACACACAGAAGGCTCACCAGCTGGAACACATCATAGATGGATTCTGCCGAAGGTTTAGAATTCCTGCTTTTCCTAAAAGCAGACATCCTCACAGCCCAAGCAGGTTTTCCCCAAATAGCCAGGTGTTCATTCTCTGTCCTGCTTTTCCAGTCCAAGAATCAAACCTCCTGCCTCACTTGTTTAATAGTGAAGGTTGTATTCATCCAAAAACATGTCAGCATGGGAAAAAAAAAAATATTAAGAATAAGGTCAACTCAAAAACAAAGTTTAAGGTGAAAAACATGTGAATGCCCGTTATTCGTGAAAAACACTGCTGCTGGTAAAATCATTACAACTGCAGCGTCATTACCCAAATTGCACTGAATAGCAGCACTCTAATGTCACCGTATCCTAAAGCATCTACCCAATCACTTTAAATCCTAACTCTGCATCCACCAATGTCCTGTCCCCCTTTCCGTAGTCTATGCTCCCTCTCTTGCCGTTCATCCAGCTGTTCGAGAGCAGCGGCTGTGTAGAATACAACACTAAATAAGATCAAACAAAACACCCTCATGAAGACAAGATGGGAGGAGAAAGGAGGGAGGAGACAATAGGAAGTAAGGAGGCAGAGAGAAAGTGGAACACAGCTTAAAGATACTTAGAGATAGTAATGGATTTAAATACACATGTTTTAATCAGAAATAGTCAGAAGCATTAGATATGTAAGATAACAGAATAATCCAGTCATTTGCAGCTAAATGAGATATTCTACTATGAAGCAAATATCCACATTTTTGTAGTCCAAACTGCTTGTAGTAAATTCAGCATCCAGATCTGATAGAACTCCAAGTACGACTCGTAATCCTAAAACGCCAGCACACAATTTCTCAGAAACAAAACTCCAAAATACAGGTGGAGCAAAACAGTTGCCTTCAGTCCCACCAAATTAAAGCCCTAAGAGTGTAGAGCAGAAAAGAACGTTTCAGCTGTTGAATATAAAAAAAAAACTACATTTGCCATATAGTTCGAGTATCTGATGTAGGGGATTAATAATTATATTCTGATAAGAGTACATCAGAATTGGTTGCTGCTTCATGCGTCATACAAACAAAACCAATTTAAAAATCACCTGGCTGCAAAGAACAAGCAGTTTATGCACACCAATGGGCCACCAATTCACATGCAAATCAGCAGTAAGAACCAAGAACAAAGAAAGTTACTGGATCAGTACCTTTACTGTAGTGAGTTCAATCATTGCATTCCCTAATCCAAGATAACCCGTTACTAAATGTTCTACATCCCTGACGCGCCCTTCAGCCCAGAGAGGGAAAGAAGTACAGCATAAGGGAGGAGCATGGAGGCAAGCAAAAACCTGCTCACATGCCTGTTAACTAAAACCTCTGGCATGCGGTCCCAGAGTAAACACATTACACTTACATGGAATACAAAAAGACATTTCCCCCCAGCCACACATGTAAACTCATGATCTGGATTTTGAAGTGCAGAAATGAAATGGTGTACATTTAATAACATTGCAAATTATAGCGGGTCTATGGCTCTTCTCGGACATTCATTCTCAGAACTAACAAGCACATACTTGTCACTGTCAGTCAGGCAAAATGAGGGGGAGGCAAAGGAGAACGAGTAATAGAGTTGGTGTCATCTGCAATCAGAAAAACATGTGAATCTATGAATCTCTACAATCATGGTATGCACAATGATTAATCACTCAATGTGAATAGAAAGACTAAGTATTCTATTATTCCTTAATCGAATTATGAATATTTAAACAGACATCTAATTTAAGTTTTTGTAGTGACATGAGAATAAAGACCTCTGTTTTTAAAACCATAGGACCCACCCAGTATAAATGATGGAATGTACCTCACCGACTGGGGAAGAAAATATTAAAATGTGCCCAAAATGATCTGTTTGCACTGAGTCTCAACCGACATCTTTAGGTTCCTTGCAGGCTTTATTAAAATGCACAGGGCGCCCTCTAACGGAAAATAGAAGTATAGCAACGGCTTGGACAAAGCTTGAGACTCAGTGGACTGCAGAGGTGAGGAAATATTCCTTTACAAAAAGACCCCAGAGATGTACTTCCAGTATACATATTGATAACGACATTATAAGATGTTTTGGGGAGGGGACGAACAGCAAATTTACCACCAGGGGACAAAACCCGTAATGATCCCCTCAAACACTGAATAATATATTTTCCCATTTCATATGCCCCCAAGCCTGACTTTTTGGCATTTGTAAACTATAACCAGCACATGTCAGTACAGCTGGCTACACACTGCAAAACACCAACTTTCAGTCCCATCTCCATCATCGCCATCATCCCAAGCAATCACTGTTTTATTCTCGGGTTGCTTTTTCGTACAGCTGGGATAGTGTGTGTGCTTTGTCTAAAACAATGAACATTTCCATTTCCTCTGGCTAACCAGACAATCATTTATGTCTTCTAAATCATGCAAAACACGGTTTGAGAGTAAAGTAATTAGAGTGTAGAGATAATTAAAATTGTCCCACTTTGCCTCTTCTTCCTCAGTTGTCTGCCACTACGTGACCGCAGGCACTGGGTTAAATGAGGTGAGACGCAATCTTCCCCGCTTCAGAGATTTGCCAAAGAAGTGGAAACAAAGACTGATAAACATGAAGGGTAGAAATAGAGCTATACAAATAACGGGGAGATATGACATCGTTTGGGCAGGTCCTGTGGAATATGTGCTGGAAATTTGGACAGTCTCTGACAAAAAGTGTCCAAGTGTTCAGGGTAAGGTCAGGGCTCACAGCCGGCTGGAGCGCTAAAGAGAGCAAGCTGTTTGAGAGCCAACAGCAGCCTTGTGTTGTGTATGATAATGAACAGCAGGGGGCAAGAGGGGAGGGGGTGGAAAGAACCTTAGATCAGAAGAAAACTAGACGGACAGCAGGAAGGAAAGGGCATTCAAAACAAATAAGAGCAGATAAGGAGACCGGCTGATTAGAGGGGACAAACTGAAAAAAAAGGCAAAAAAAAATAGTCTCAGACAGACAAATTTTCATATTTTCCTTAATTTGAAGAGCAGGGTTGAAAGTATATCAAATCAAGAAATAGAAGCAGATGAAAATGACAAAAGGGTGGCTAAGAAAAAAAAAGAGAAAAGGCAGCAGATGGAAATTAGGACACAAACCAGACAGCACATGTGAGAGTGGAGCAGGAGGTGAGAGACTGAGAGGTGAGATGAAGATCACAGACTGTCAATGCTTTCTAATTTTGTTAACCAATTCTGGTGTAATTGTTAACAGGGTCTTTACTTTCTACATTCCAGATTTTTAAATGTTGGCTCCATGTAGACACTGAACAATAAAGACACTAAATACTGAAGTGTCTGCACAAAAAGCATCTAAAATAATTGGAAAACACTTTCCATCTCTTTACCTTCTGTGGTTTTCAATTGGTGGAATGCAGTTTGGTTCAGCTGAGATCAGAGTGACACAAATGGTTACGAACTACTCGTTTATTTTTTATGTGGACATGAAACATTAGAACTTTGACAGCACTGTGTAAAAGCACCAGCATCCTTTCATATAAGGGATATAGTGACACTGACCTTAAAATAGAAAAGTTATTTAAATCTTAAACAGAAGCTGTACTGAGATTCAAGACCCCCCCCTCCTTTTCTTATTAAAGTTTTATGGCACAATGTTTTCTTTAAATCAGAGGCACAGAGGACGACACAAGCCAAACTCCTGTCCCCATTGTCTGCCGTTTCATGGTTTAGCTTCAATCAAAAATGGCACAATCGAGTCACAAAGCCTCGACTGTCCAGCAGAACAGAGCCTAGAATGGAGACAGCTCTGACCTCCAACATTATTTTTCCCTCCAGACTGAAGCTCAGTGACACACATCTGAGAACGAACAATGCATTCTTGGCTGTTGCCTTCCTCATCTGCTGTTCAAGACTGTACATCTAAATGAAGATTTAAAAAAAAAAAAATGTTCCCAGTAGTTTCTGGCAATCAGACAGTGCCTAGTAATGGAAGTGACAACTGTATCCAAGGGAGACTGGCTGGCACACAGCCTCTCCCAGCAATCACTCCGTTGACCCTGATCAGAGCGGACACAATCTTAATTAGAAAGTGATGCCATTCACTCACTCTTCCGCTCACCTGTCTGTATCCATTTCTGTACTCCAGAGTGCACACACACATCTAATTCATTGTGGACACATCTGTTCATATTCCTGAGTCTGACACTGCACAGAAATGTAAGTAATGTCTCAATTGAGCACAGAAGTCATACGCAGCAGTGTTGAAAGAGAGCAAAATCCACATCCAGTATTTTGTTGGCTTTTTGATTCATGACATTTAGTTTTCAACAATAACCCCACTCTCAGAGAGAAAAATGGCTCGGCAACAAAAGAGAATGCCAAAGCTGCTGATATTTGACAGCAAAAGCACATCTGACAAGGTGTGTGAGGAAGTGTGGATTGTCAGTTCATTGGATCGGTTGCATGTATTTATCTTGGAGTACAACATGTATTAAAGTTGTGCTTTTATATGTCATAGCCTACCTTTAGCCCAGCTCCTACAAAGGATCTGTCTTCCGGATGACTTCCTGGGCTCTGCAGGGTCAGACCACATCCTGCCTCTGAGGTGTCCTCCAGGCTCTCAACGGTCAAACCCGACACTTCATCCAGGATGTCCTCTGCAGAAAAAGACAAAACATCAAGTCGGAAATAGTACACGAGTCCTCTCTCCACAAAAATAAATAAATAAATAAAATAAAAAAGCTACACCCCATTTATGTGTTTTCCCTTGCTCCGTTTGAAAGAAGTCCTCTGATATAGTTACACTTTTTGGGGAAATAGAAACCTCTTGATTTACTTGCCTCATTACCATTCCATACACCTAAATTATGTTATGATGGGTTGATAAATATCTTTCGAATAAAAAGTTAATACTGAATATTTGGTAGAATTTCCAATTTAAAGGCTCCTTTGTGCTGAGGAACTCTTACACACGAGCCTCCTCTTTAGCATGACATCATCAGTGACCTCCATCTGGCTGCTGAAAGTGTTTTACTTTCCATCTGACCCTGTGCATATGGCACATCCTCTGTGATGACAGTTCCACACCGCTGAAGGAGTCACATTAATATTAATATTGCTCTAAGTCTCTGTATAAACAATGCCAGCTTGTCAGCTTGGGCATTACAAGTCCTTGTTTCTGAGGAATACAAATGGTGCCCTTGCAGAGATAAAAAGAGCAGGTCAGAGGAAGGCTGGCGGCTGCCTGCAGGTTAGTTATGAGACTGCACTCATGCATAATTAGTAAAGAGCCCATTTCCATCCCTGCTGAGTGTGATGCGTCTTGTTTTTTCTCTGAATAAATATTTGATGTTTTGACGTTGGATGTTTGAACTGCAGAAGCCTGAATAGTGTCAATTAGTTAAGAAAAAGATCTCTCAATAACAATAAGTTCATCAGACTTTTCATTTTCACAATTGTTAATGTTTACCTGACAGCAAAATAGACTTATCCCTAGACAATATTGTACAGTTTGTTGAAGTCATCTTATTAAAATTACCACAACAAAAACTCTAAAAAATATCTAAATATTTCAAGTCTTACCTTGGCTCTGGGAGAAGATGTCAGTTGCTAGGTCTTGCTCCCCTTCAGAACGCCGGGGTGGATGGGCGCACAGCACCTGAGGATCCAGCTGGGGCAGGGTGCTGATGCTCAGGGTGAGCATATGGTTCACAAACGCAGCCTTCATATCATCCAGTTGGAGGGCAGATGCAGGTTTACCATTAAGGAACAGAATCTCACTCCCTGCTTTCAGACCTAACAATGCATTTAAAGACATAAAAGGGGGGGGGGGGTTAAAGCAGGAACCTTTTTCGAAGGGGTTTAGTTTGACATTATCAAATTGACAGAAAATATTGAAAATCCACAAGGTCCGTGAACATACAAGAGAATATTATCCAAAGTGGTCTTCCTTGTGTTGTAATGTCTCCAAAGTTCAACAGAAATAAATCTTAGCGTCATACTTCCCATAACAGCTTCTAATGTTTCCCAATCCACTAGAAACACATTCCATGCTTGCTTGCAGCAAATAATGATCTAACGAGACCAGACGGAGGGTGAGAGGAGTGTGCAATGCCTGTCTGTTCATGTCGTGTCAACGTATACATTTTTCATGTGGAAAGTATATGAGAAAGATAACCCACTGGGCTAACTGAAACGCAGCTTTAGTTTGAGTCTCTCTCGCTCTTGTCCTTCCTCTCAACCACCTGCGCCAAGCTCTGCTAATTGAGAATTATCACTCAATCAGCCAACTTCATCAATTAACCTGATTGGTTGTGACAACAGCTGAAGGGAGCTGGCAGCCCTCTCACCTGCTGGCAGCCCAGAATGAAGCCGCATGAAAGGGTTCTAACACAACCTAATTGATCATTATCAGTTGTATCAACTTCTGTTGCATTTAAAATAGTCTAGAGCAAGACAAACAGTAGACATTCTGTGGAATGCTGCCATAAACCAGTACATAAAAGCCAGCACACCCCAATTGTATTTATAGATAGACACCCAAGGCACACATTTAGCCATAAGTTATGACCTAGTTGTGTAGGATGTGAAATGTCAGCTGTAGCAGGGTCTTTATAGCAATAACCCCTCTGGCCATTTTCTATTGTGTGTGTGTGAGAGAGAGAGAGGGAGAGAGAGAGCATGAGTGTGCTCGGGTTGTGTGCGCTCCAGTTATGTGTGTGTGTCTGCAGTGGGTGGTGGTACAGAAATTATGAGAGAGAGCTCCTTTGGGGCTCCTTGTCCAGTACACTACTCTGCGTGATCTCTTTCATTCACCATTCATTATCCTCGCTTTTGAAAGAACAACTTGTGCACACACACACACGCACGCACACACCGACTCATCACAATGTGCTCGTGAATCTAACATAATGCCTGACACAGTTTTGTGATGTGAATTCTGTGATACAGCAAAAGACTCCGAATATTACAGTAAGATGAACTGCGTTAGCTGGATGTGAAAAGACCTTTCTATCTGCACAGAGCTAGATAGTCGGTAAAGCTGTGTCCTCTGGCTGCTGGCAGCCCGCTAAGATAGCAGCTTTTAGATTGCTAATACACTGAAGGCCACAATCTCACACTTGAGTAACCTTGGTTCGACCCTGGGGCGCAGTAGTGGTGCATGTTATTTTCTATACATTACTGCTCCAGCTGCAGGGCGCCTCCATGTTTCTCAAACCCATTAGGTTTCCCTGGCTTGGTTAAAAGACAGGGGCTAGTGAGTGGGGGATGATCTCGAGCCCGAGTAACTCGATGCAGACAAAGAAATGAGAGGAGCAAAGTTGCAAATCTGCAGCTTTTGAGCAGCCCTTTCTGGCTTTTTACCTTTAACCAGATCATGAAATCAGAAATGATATGTTAAGCAATTACAGAATATGGATCTTTATATATATTTCTGCTGCCCGTTTTCATTTTTTTTTCTGTTTTCTTTTTCTATTCTTCACCATTTCTACAGTGAAGATTATCTTTATAAACCGTTACATAAAATGCAAATTACTCTGAATGACAAAGATTAAAACGCTGCGAAACAGTCAGGAGCACACTCCCCCCTTTCTCTCCAAAGGTCCCTTACTACCTATGAAACCAAATATTTCAAACCAACATTAGCTCAGCAGGTAAAGTAATGTGATAAACACAAAGATGCACTCACAAAAAGTCATGTGATGCTTGTCAGGAATTTAAATTTCATTGTTAACATAACTGATACACAACCTGAAACCTGTTTGTTCATTAAATAAAATAATTTCGAAACATTTACCTTTGGCTGCAGCCAGTCCTCCTGGTTTAACATCGGTAATGTGGAGCTGCTGCACTCCGTCCTCATCCACAACTGCCACAGAAAAGCCTATAGACATGGATGATTAGGTCTCATTAGATTCACTCATCATATCGGTCTTTTTTTAAATATATATCTATTTGAAAGTGTGCACTGATGCAGCATGAAGACAAAGCGATTAGATCCATTTAAGACCACATGTGATCACCCTGGGTCATCCTCATTTATTCATTACCAAAGCATGACTCAAGAGTTGATTAGTGAAATCAATTTCATACAGATTTTTAGAGTGTGTTAGAAAGTGAAGAATACAGTCAAAGACAAGCATACCATATCCAATGGTGCTGGACTCTGCTTTGTCAAACCGGATCACTTTGGTGACTTTGGGACAAATCTCAACCTCTTTGTAGAGCTATAAACACAAACAGAAAACGTCATTATAATTGGCAAAAAAGAAGGGATACAATTCTATTAGATGCACAGGTTCAAAGCTATGCAATTAATCTTAAGAAAGAATGAACAGGCCCATGCACTGTGTTTAGCTCCTTACAGGAGCAACCGGATAGTAGGGTTGTGGGGTCAGAATCCATGTCAAGTTGTTGGAGTGCGAGAGTGTTCAGGTGAGGCTTTAACCTCTCAGAAGGCAAAAGCATAGACACAGCTGTGTGTATGTAGAAACAGACAGGACAGCTGTCTGCACAGTGACGGCCTTTACTGAGCAGAAATAATAATGAAATATCACACTCTGAGGATGAAAGAGGCAGAAATGAGTCACTGATCAAAGCAGGAAGATAAAAGAGCCCTTGAGGAAAAGTGTGGGGTATATGGTTTCAGTCCTTTGAGAAAAAAGTTCAGAATCACCCACAGAGCAACATCGCAAAGAGAATTCATTTCGGAGTTTACGGTGGTTGAATAATCTGGAAGTACGTTTTTTTTTCAAGTGAATGTGATTGTTTTTATGAATAATAATAAAAATGCAAACAAAGATGCACTCAAGTGTAAATAGTTCTTTCACGGTGCACACACTCAGCATATTCTTCATCAAATATATCATATGCAATGATGGTTTTTTTGCTTCCTGGAAACTTTGTGTGCATTGCTAATCAGATCAGAATCCAAATGATAGAACATGCATAAATTAGCGTACATATCTGCTGATAAAGCACGAATGAGCACTCATAGAGTAATGAGTCTCTTCCTAAAAATGCAATGAAACATGATAAAAAGAAAGAAAGAAATTCTGAATTACCTAAACAGTAAAAAAAAATACATAGATATTTTGTAAAAAGAAACTACTACTTGAATTATGTTTCAGGCTCTAAATACTTGACATGATGCTGTGGTTTCCATACCAGATCAGAGATGTCCTCCTCAAATTTGGGAACATAAAAAAGCATTTGGTGGTCCACCCACACCTTTACTCGCAGATAGTGTCCAGAGGGCTCAATCTTATGGGTCTGGGGACAAAAGGAAATTAAACACACAGGCATGATGACACGCCATTACCACAGTGATGGGTTATGCACATAAAAGTTCATTCTGTTTAGTTATTAGACCCCTTATTGTAAGATATCCTCCAAGAACAGAGGTTTTTAATAAATGCATATTTAGAATCTTTCCGCCACTACCTTGCAGACGGTGCTCAGGACTTCCAGCGCCGTCACTCCAGGCTGTATGATGGCCAGCACAGGCTGATCGTTCGGCAGACACACCCAGGACGGTTTTAGGAACTCAGGAACCCAAATATCACTCTCTGCATTTGGCTGAGGAAGACTTTTCACCGAGTCTTCAGTTTTTTTCTGAAAAAACCAACAGAGACACATACACACTGAAACTTTGAGTTGCTATAGTTTCAAATGAGATCCAGAAAGACTGCGACATTTTGTTTCTACTATTAAAACTGCTTAAAGTAACCTTAAAGCCAGCAGTCTGACCTCCACTTGCTCACCCCTTCTGTTTCACCTCACACTTTTAGCAACGTATGTCAGATCAAGTGACAGCACCCACATTTTTCTTTCATTCCTCTATCACACCAACCCCCCCCATTAATCACTGCCTCTCCTTCTGGTGCCCTTTCCCCTATCTGTACATCACCCCATCAGCTCCCCCCTCCTTATCCTTCGCTTGTGCCTTGCAATCTGCCGACAGTTAACAATCAGCGCCCTGAATTAACTTAGACCTATCTGTGTGTGTGTGCCAGCGTATATGTGTGTATATGTATGTGTGTGTGCTTGTAAGAAAGTCTGAGACAGGAGGAAAGTCAAAGGTTGAAATAGATTTGTCAGCAGGCTTTATATTTACTCGCACATGCACAAACAAAATACAGACACAAAAAGAGAAGACATTTTCTCAGACAGACTACAGACTGGGGGGCCTGTAACCAGTACCTCCCCCTACTCCCTGAACTCCCAGCCCTGCTCGGCACCATCTGGCTTCCCTCCTGGTCTATCTAGGATTCCTCTGCTGGGGGGATGAAGAGGTTCCAGCAGGCATATTAAACTCTCATGTTCTCTCATTCCCTCTAACACTAACAATTGGAATCCCCAGAATAAAAACACAGTCATGGCTGGGATGAGTCCATCACATGTAATCATTTGGAACAAATCCTGCTGGAAGTTTTCTCTAGATTTGTCTAAAGTATTACATTTCTAGTTCTATTTTGATACAACAGAAGGCATATTACTTATTTTGCATTTCTTTACGGTCATCCCATACACTGCCAGCTGAGGTTGGGCGTGGGTGGAAGGAAACTGAGCTCTCAACCTGCCACAGGGGGCTTGCACAGCTACGGCGGGTTATTGCAGTTTCCTTCTATTTGCAGGGTTCAGATAGAGGCCTGATTTTCCTCTCACACATCCCTGCTTCCTTTCATCAATCCTCATAACCTACATGCCTGCTCTTTCACTAATCATGAGTAACTGGACATTTTTCTTTTTAGTTGATGTAAAATCACCACTTCGCCATCTGTAATGATACACAACAATCACATCTAAGGTAACTAAATCTTATCTGATGTCTTTCTTTCCTCAGATAATATTCACTAAGCAAGCAAAAAGCAAATTTGGTCAGTAATGCAGACCCAGAAGGGCACAGATGGTGCAAAACTCTCAGGCCCTTTGGTACCTAGTGTCTGCATAATCTCTGGAAACATCAGAGGCCTAATGATCTGCAAATATCAGATCAACTTTGTCTCAGTGGGGCTGGCAGACAGGACAATCCCTCCAGCTCACAGCCCATGTGATGCTGATAGAGTTGGAATTGCCTGGAGCAAATAACAAAAGAAATGGAAATCTGTCAGCAATGATGTGGGGGTGCACTTTGATCAAATGGGAAAAAAAAGCTGAGAAAAACAATAAAAATTAAGGTGATTTTTTTTCTATGTTTCATTCAGTTGGGAGAAAACAAAGGCACAAAGTTTATTTGGTGAGTGAAAAAGGACAAAGGACACCTAATAATGTAGGAGACTTTGTGCATCATAAACTTTTAAATCATTTGATCATGTAGCAAGAAAGATGGTATAAATATTAATGTTTCTTCACTCTGCAAATGTTCTCAGTTACCCCACATGAGGAGGTCAGGTGGATGTCTGACACTACTAAACAAAGAGCTTTAGAATGACCTTAAAAAATGTTCTCTGTTCCAGAAGGTTGAATGAACTTGTGACTCCCCCATATTAGTCACCTAATGAACAACTAGAGCACCAAAAGCATAAATGAAAAGAGATGGAAAATCCAGCAATGCTCCTGGCTTCAGCGTCCTACAAAGCTCCCATCCTATTATACAAGTACAAAGGTAGATCGGATGCTCCAGCGATCTTTTTCATGGTTTACAAAAATGGCAAACAATGACAAGTAATCAGCCCAAAGCTACGAGAGCTCCGGTTCTCTGAAGTGAATGCCAAACAATGAAACTGAGGGGGAACTTTGTACTTAGCCTCAGGAAGATTATTAATGTATAGACATAAAAATTCCCTTCATCTATTATAGCCTTTTGCTCCTTATTCTGGGTGCAGTCCGGGAAATGAAAATAACTATCTATGGGTGAATAACTATCTATTTATGTCTATATAAATAGATATCGACATATTTGTATATGTTTATGCATATATGGATACACATAACTTAATTCTTCATGAATGAATAACTTAATGTCTGAAAGTAGATCTTGTGTAAATCTTCACACGTGTGTAGTGGTATCTTTACACTTAATTGTTTAGCCTTATTTCCATCTCAACAGCTTGGTTGGCTTTATCTTGGACCCCACTCACACTGTCTTCCCTTTTTTTTAACTTTATTACATGTTCAAACAGCTAAAAATGTGCATCTTACATAAGGTAAACCTTAAACCCATTCACCAACTTCAATAAATTGTTCCACTATAGATGTCAGATTAGAGAAGATTTTTATTCTCTTGAATGATAAATGTGGCTCAGCTCTTACTGATTTCTCACTGACGGAGTCTTCAAACATGCTCTCCAATGGTTTTCTTACTGGTTCCATCCCATCGACAAAGACCTGCAACCACAATGAGAACCAATCAGTTGCATCAACAGTTATCAGACAGTTACTACGCCGGGTGCAGATCTGAGTGTCTCTGGAGCCCTTTCACACTAAACGCTAATATTGATTTTACTATAGCATTTATGGATGCTTGTCAAATATATTTAGTGGCTGCGTTGAAACAACCACAAAATCCAGTTTCAGCAATTTTGAGTAAGGTGGTGCAACAGTGGGAACCAAATCAAACCTGGTCAACAGATAGATGTCCTTTGGTCTTCCTCTTGGATACGGTGTCCAGACCCCAGAGCGAAGAGAAACGGCTGCGGCGTTTACTAAAGGTACGAGACATGGGCTGATTCCGCCTCCTGGCACAGCTTTCGGTACGGGCGGATACCTGGGACAGCAATGGCAGAATGGATGGGTGATAAATCATTTTAACCATAAATATCCTCAAATCTGCTATTTTAAGACAATTTTAAAGAATGTATCTTAGGGAATTTAATGAAAATGTTCTAGCAGTCAGTATTTAAGCTTGTTATATTAATTTCAAACTTAAATGCTATTGCTATAGATGTGCTAAATATAATGGCGTACATCATACATTTGACTAATCGAATAATCTAATTGAGAAACATAATTTTGAGAAGTAAAGGAAGGGAAAATGTGCAAGATAAAAGGAGAAAGAAATCTTTTAAAAATAAAGCAGATAAAGAAAAGGCGAGACAGACTGAATGATATAAACACAGACAGAGGAAGAGAGGGTGTAGGCATGAGAGGAAAGGCAGGAGCAAAGGGCAAAGAGTGTTGAGCTTTTGTGGGAAAGTGCCTCAGGGATAACAGCTTACTAAGAGAGTTTGTATTGATCCAGTAATCACAAAAAAACAACATTGTCAATATTCTGATGCATTTGTGTTCATGTGTGTGAGTTGATATGTGCTTAGCATATTAAGTAGCTTGCTGGTATGAAACTGGACAAAAGAGATCCAGAAAAAAGCATATTTTAAATGAACCATTCTTTTCTTGGGTTATATTAAGTGGGATGCAGCCACAGGATTCACAACATCAAATCTTCCATTACTCTAATATTCATACCTGACACTCACAAGCCCATTGTTGGCACTTTGGGAGTGGGGTGGGTGGAGAGACATGTGACTAAGCTAACTACCCATTGCAGCTGTCAGTTTTGTTTGGATGCCCATGATCACATTGCAGGTTCAAGCCTCAGGTTCAAATTCCTTGAACCACTCTTGATATGTACTAAGCACTGCATACTCAGAGCATTCCAAAAGAAACAAAAAAATCAATCTCCATCCTTGACAGATGCCACTGTGATGAGATGATGAGATTAAAGAACCTTCAGTGGTTTCAGTGTTATGGCTGACTAAACATTCTAATGTTTAAAACATTCCTTGCCTGATGGCATTTCATATAGTACATTCTTGAAGCGCTTCAGCTACAGAACAGCACAGTTTAAGGCACACAGCTCATGATTCGGCTTTGAGCCACAAGGTAAAGTTGTCAACATCATGTGTGAGGGAACAAATTGACGGAATGCTTTTCATTTACATATCAAGCTCTGAGGCAGGTTTCTGTGATAGCTGAGCTGTGAGGACAGTGTTTCTAAGTCTGTACATCTTAGTGTATAAATGGATGAGAGCCAAGTTTAACTCATTCCATTTTAAAATTTCTCTTGAAGCTAATTAAGTTTGTTTTACACTCATTGCTGATACTTTCACACGGCTGGAATGACTTAAGACAAACACAAGCTTTGTGGAGACAGGCATTCATTTTCATCACAATGCCAAGAGAAATAAATAAACATGCCACAGCTGCAAGTGCATTTTTTTTTATCCCTCCTGTACATCTATGAAATAAAAAAGCTTTATCTCCATTTTTGTATTTTTTAACCTCGGGTCAGATGCAATGTTTTACTTTAAATGTTCATCAGGAAAGCAGAAATTCTGAAGGAAGCATTTGTGACAAGATGTTCACAGCCACATAAACCAACCCACGCACCAAGCTGGGCTGCTATTAAGGGTCAGCAGTTTTGCACCTCTTATGCAATGTCTATTTGAATGTGTAGAGACATGTGCTTAAGTTTTGAATTTGAAAACAAAACTAGAATATAGCCAGTTGGGGAATAACTTCCTGTTAAGAGTTTATGAAAAATCTGTGCATATGAACGTGAGTAAGCATTTCTGACCGTACCAGTGCGTGGAAGGAAGATACAGAGAAGATGCCCAGGCGACCCATGACCAGTTTGGTGGGGCGCGAGGCGAAACCCAGGAGGCGTTTGGGGTTGGGAGGCTCGCCGCCCTGCAGACTGGCCAGGTAGCAGCGACAACGGAAGAGTTCTATGTGGAACCGCTCCAGGTTCTGCTCCCACAAGAAGATCTAACGGTGAGAAGGAAAATCAAGAAAAGAATGAGGGGGATGTGGTTATGATTATGCAAGCAATGCAAACTTTGCTGATAACAAAGTTTGCTCAAATAAATACCTACGGATTTAGCTACCAAAAAAAAACCCAATGGAGATTAGGAAGAAGATATTAACCATGCATAAAGTTATGTTACATGGTTGGGGGAGTGAGATGTGGGAGGAAAGAAGCTCCTGTGGAGAGGTATTACTCACTCTGACAACCCCCACCGGTTGTCGACCTGCTGTGCAATGTGAAATGCATCACAGGGAGGGCCGTGGGAGGTGGAACACAGAGAAAGGCCCACACACACATACACACACAGGGCCTAAAATGAGTTGTCAATATTAATGTTGAACAAAGGGCAACCGACGTGTTTTCCCAGAAATTACATTTGTTCAACGAGACTGATCTTAACATCTGGGTGATTTTGTTTCGTAACATTTCGTTTTTTGACAGTGAGTCGACTGTCCCACCCATGTGAAGTCAAAGAGACTTGTGAAGGTTTTGACATTTTTTTTAAGTTAGAAGATTTTCAAGAACACTGCAATGCAGTGCAGCTCACTCATAGTGAATTAAGACTAAAGCTTTGTTGCATAGAAAGTGAACAAAACTGATCCAGCTTTCACATTCTAGCTGGGACAGCTTTGAAAACAGAGGGATTAGTGGTTTACCAGCCCGCAAATGCTGGCTTTGAATGTGTTTCAACATGTGTTAAAGATACTTGTATAATGCTGTGCTTGCATCTATTCATAAATGAGTGCCATTTGGGATATGTGAAAACACCTGTGGCAGGATGTGCTTGTAAAGAACATTTTGTCCCAATGACGCCACCATGTCAAGATGATTTAGTGCTAACATTTCAGTGAAGGAGAGAATGAATGCACTCAAAATGCACTCGGATGTGTATCTATAAAGTCCCTTCGGCGTTTTTTCACTTTTAAATAGGGTTCAAACATGAGATCACAAGCCTGATTCAAATGAAAATCCAATAGAAAATAAGTTTTATCAATCCTGTGCTTCAGCTTTTTTGACCGAATGATTTTTATCCCTACATGCCATTTCTTCATTGATGGATGTAATCGATTTGTTTATGTTGTTTAGATTTTGTCAAAGTTTTACTCTTCTCACTTGTTCAAGTATGGTCTTTCTCTTCTTGGCGTCATTGACAGTGGACAACTGCATATCGCCCATCTTCTTCATTTTCTCATCCATGTCGATCTTCTGCTCTAGCTTGCGAATCTCGGTTCGAAGGAATCGCACTGTGTCCTCCCTGTGGTGTTGTCGAGCAAGAGTAGCAGCACATGCAGAGTGGATAGCCGTGATCCAGTTTTCCAGTTCAGTTTGGCCGGATGTCTGACAAAAGAGGAAAAAATACAAATCAAGTTATATAGCCATTGAAAGAAAGGATGTGGAAGTTTAAACAATTAACTGATAGCCCAATGCTGGCTTAGCAGATAATGTTGTCGCATCATTATTTGACAATTAATCAATTATCCTCCTATACACAGACAGAATGTCTATGTGGAAAGCCATTATTAATATAAATGGGGTGTTCTCATTCATACAATGGCCACATTGGAGGATCACTGTCACAGCGTGACAGCATGGCATTTAGACATGTCAGACATTAAATAAACACATGGACATAGGTCTGTCGTATTTCCACATTTAGCTAAAGGTCATATATTGTTGCACTACACACACCAAAGGTATATTATCTCTTCTCTTAAATAAACGTGGGCACGTCTTCTCTAGTGTGTGGTGCTATCATGTTGTTTTAAAAAAACAATAGAATCATCTCCACTATCTTTTGGACATTATTTCAAACATTTTCTTAATTTACAAGCACTTTTAGGACTTAAAGGAAAAGAAGGACTGCTTCACATGGATGTTTTGATTTCCATTTCTTTTCTCACCTGAAAGAGGAAAGCATCTCCCACTGAGTTGCTGAGGCAGAAGACAAAGTCTTTCTTGGGGTGTTCAGGCACAGCTTGGACAATGCTGTTCTCCACCCACAGTGCATGTTTAGGTACACTGTTATGGTCAATGCCCGAGCGACCGTCAGATTCATACAAGTAAAGGGTGCATCCTTGAAGAACACAACAAAAAGACGACTCGAATGAATAAAACAGCAGTCGGTAAAGAAATAAACTAAACCAGTTATCCTTTGGGGAAAAATTTATATTATTTAGTATGATTTATTTTTTCATTTCAATAATCTGAATATGTATGAGCATTACTGGTTACTGGTGCCAACCTATAACCCGAGTTGTGGAAGGGCGGACACAAATAGTGGGTGCAGGCAAGATAGCAGCTCTATGCTGTATCTTATGCATTTCAAGAGAACCTGATTAGATTAGACACAGATGCTGCCATGAAATTAAACTGTGATGAGATTGAGCAGAAGCAGCGTGCAGCCAGAGAAATTAGTGTAGGAGAGGTCAGTGGGAATGACATCCAAAAGCAGGGACTTGTTTAGACTGATGTGATTACAGGCTAACAGGAAAGACAGTGTGGTACGTTAAACAAGTTTGGGTCAGGTTACAGAGATTTTCTCAATGTGACATTATGGTTGCAATATTTTATTCATAACAAGCTGTTTTCTAGGGCAGGATCTAACAAAGCATGATGAAGCCGGCAATTCATTTTTTCAGCCGCTCTTTTGTTTGTGTATGGTTTACCATTACAAACATGAACCTCCTCCTTTAATTATTGTTTGTGGTTTCCTTATCTTAATATTCATAGACAGAGAGATTTCAACTGGCTCGGAATTGAATTCACATAGCTGAAGCTGTCTCACATTTATTGGCGCACCTCTGGAGTCAAGTGATAATTTGCACAGAACAAAAGCCCGTTTAAATTATACTTCTTAAAAATGTTTCATTCTCACATGATAAGGGGTCTGCAGCCAGGAGATCATATTCATTCAACTAAAAAACACAAATCTAGTAAGAGTCTATGCGGCACCTTTCAGAGACACCCAGTAATGTTTCCACTTGCGCCTCGTTGCAGGTTCCACCTTCTTGTTCTTCTTATGAACCAGGAAGTTCTTCACAGCCAGGGCCCCAGCTTTCCTGACTGTGCCCTGTGCACATCCAGTGGCACTGTCAGATGGATACAGGCTGCTGAGCGTGCCGCTGCTCTGCTCGTCGCTCGCAGCTGAGCCTGCCTCCTCTGTGCCGTCCCGGCCCCGATTCGTCTGGCAGATCACCCAGAGATGCACCAATCAGAAAAAAAGCCACATTCGTCAAAAACATCGTGATGTAAATTAATTTAAAACGTGCTGAAAAAGCAACTGACCCACACTTGGTTTTCCAGTTCCTTCCGGAAGTTTTCATACACTCCTCCCCTAACTCCGTCGCCCCCCCGTCCCTCTCCTCCACCTGTGCTGCTGCTGCCGCTGTCGCTCCCGTTAAACACGCTGCTCTCGGTGGCCGAGTACACCGAGAAAGAAGCTGACATGGCCTTACAGCGCCGGGACACCAGTTCTCCATCTCCATCCATCTCTGTGACAACTCCATCGATCCCGCTGTCACCATACTCACTTCCCTCACCCAGGACACCAGAGATGTCCTGCAGGCACAAACAAAAACAGGTCAAAAGAGTCTACATTGGAGGGAATTCTAGTAAGAAGCAGACGGAAAGATATGGAAAATTGATCTGTAATTCTACATAATACAAGAAGTGAGTTGTCCAGGGGACATGTTCGTTTCTCATTTCCAATACAAAACATATTTCAGTTTGACCTGAAGGTTCTCCATCTTTCTACCAAGGAGGGTCTCCGTCTGTTCTTTTTCCTTCTTCCTCTGCTGTGTTTGTTTTACTAAATATATCAAACAACCCTCTCTGTCTGACTAGATGAATTTATAATAAGCACTTAGGCTGAGTTCCTCTCCAAGGGGGTTTGTGGGTTGTGGGAATTAGTTTTTTGTTTTTTTAAACAAGGTTCCCTGTTTTAACATTAAATCCAAATATTGTTTTAGTCTAAGACAGAGACAAATGACAGAAAACTCATTAATTGTCTCCTGTGCTTAACATAAAACACCAACTACCCCCATTCCTCTTCTTTGAATTAATCAGCATTAGCGAATGACAAGACCAATTCCAAATTATGCTCACACTGTGTGTCGTTATATGCAAAAAGAGGAGTGTGTGGGACATGAAGGCCCCTTTTTGTCTGAGTCTTTAATCCCAACTGGAAAGAAACAGGCAGGAAATATCTCTGGTTGTCAACAAATCTTTAACTGTTGAACTGACTACGATTCCCTGTGATGTGTGAACCCTATGAACTTCCTGGACCTTACTGGAACACAGAGTGCTCTATTTGGAAGTTTATTTCACAAAGGACAAGCCACACATGGATGGATCAGAGGAGAAAGTTGTTTTTTTTTTGCATATATTTCCATACATTTGTATCTCTATATAGATACATATTTATACATATACTGTATATCTATATATATGTATCTGTATATGAACTGGGATCAAACCTGGGTAGTCTGTGCACGTCGTCCTTGGAAGGCAGGGCATGGTGCAGCAGGGATCCCCAGAGCCGACAAGCCCTCGGAGAGGCAGTGAGAGCGCCGACAGGGGAGCGTGAACGCTCCGTACCCACCGCCATCCTCTTCAGTTGGAGACATCAAGCTATCATCCTCTTCTCCACCTCCGTCACACTCTGCTTGTCTGCTATTTTTGACATAGCGACTCCTCTGCCCCCGGAGGCCGGGACTCTGCTGGCTGCACAGATGGTCCAGAGAAGATGCCCTTTCGGCTGAGCCTGTAAGATACACAGGTGGTTATTCCAGAGCATGTGTGTGTGTGTGTCTCTTTGTATGTGTGTGTGTGTGTGTGAGGGAGAGAGAGAGAGACAGGGATTGAACCAGGGGGAATTTAGTATATCCTGATTACTGTCAGTCTTGTCTTACCCATTCAACCCCCTCTGTATGTTGCTGTCTCCTGTTAATCTGTCTGACTTTTGTGGGTTCAAATCTTTACATGAACAAGTTTTCTATCCATTGCAAGCCAATACATTTTTCTGACCCTGCACCACCTTTGACACCACTGAAAGTTTATTTTCTGTCAAAATTTTTCCCTATGCTCTAAGTGCCTGCATTTTGTTTCCATCGCCTATATCAAACATCTATTTAGTGACTTTTTAAAACTCATACCATAAATGAGATGCATTCAGTTAGAAACTTATGATAACATCAATGATTCTTACAAAATGCTAGACTTTACATGTGTCTATTGTCCTCACCTGCACTGCCTCTGGGACATGTGAACTGTTCTTCCTCCTCATCCTCTCCTCCGTCGATCATTTCCTCAGTGCTGGTGAGATGCTCCTGGCTCAGGTCAGAGAGAGAAAACTCCAGGCTATCTTCTCTCCACATGTCGGCTGACTTTGATCGCTTCTTTTTAAAATTCCCTCCCTCGCGGGGAACCTCAGTCATTCGCTGAAGATACCTGTCCTCCACAGTAACATTTTCTCGCCCATCCCCCATGGAGTCCTCTCCAGCATCCTGAGCCACGGTGTCTGCCTCTGAGGTTTCTGGAGTGGGTGTCGCCAACGGGTCATCGTCTTGCTGATAGGACTCTGGCCTCATTGTCATGGCGACACGTTGCGTCCAGTGTGGATTGATGCCAAACTCTCCAAGCTCATCTCCAGTGTTGAAAAGTTCCAGTCCATTCTCTGCCAAGGATTGTGGGATGCTGGGGGTGCTGGAAGAACGAGTGGAGGTTTCAGAGTTCCTGTGTTCCTGTTTCACTGAGGAGGAGTGCCTCGGACGGCGGGTGACGGGCTGTTTGTTAGAGAGGCGAAGTGAACGGGATGTATTCTTACGGGACAAATGTCCTGTCCCATTGCCATAGTAACCACTGTCTCCATTCTGACTCTCCACATTTCCCATGATTAAGCTGTGGAGCAAGAAAGGAATCTCTGTGTAACAGTTTAACCATTTCCTCTTAATTGAAGAGGGCTGAGTTGTAAACATATGAAGCATGGAATAACCTCAAGTGATACCCTTCATTTCTGTGCTGTGCTCTTAGCTCATACCTCACACCTAATTAAACACCTAAACATCTAAAACACTTCCATGACAGTATTCATGGAGTCGTAGTTGTGAATGCCACATCTACTCACTGTTTTTTAGGGCAAATATGCACCATTGCTGTGAATCTGAAATTGTTAATCTAATTATGAAAAGAGTTTTGCTAATACGAACACGTACTTTTTTTCGGCCATCGGGCTAGTTTATGAGGAAAAATTACATTTACAAAAACAATATCTATATCATATTTCAGTTAAAGGAGAAAACAGTACTCTCTTTGTGCTCCCTTTGTAGATACGATCACCAATATTAATATTATCTATTGAAATGACGGAATACACAACAAATTATTTTCATGTGTTTTATTGTGCTGAAACTATATGAAAGTAACTTTATTTATCTCAAAGGGAAACTATGTTGTTTGATTTTTCATTTTGATGCAGGTATTAATCAAAGCTCTCCAAATTATGAGCAATTAAATTTTTCAGCTGGGATGAAAGGCAAGAATTACGGTAGTGTAGTTAATCAGCAGTGTCAGCAGTTAATTTCTGCATGGTATTAAAATTTCACAATAGCTCTGCTTTCATTAGCTTTACTGATGAATAAAAGAGCTTCATAGGTAGCCTTCAATGTTCAAGCACAGGACCTGCTCAACCAGCTATTTCCAATGACTTTGTTCACATCATTAATCATCATGACCATCACCATCAGGTTCTCAGCCTGCATAGACAGGCTTACCAAAAATCTGTTTTAACAACTATTCTATTTTAAGCTCTTTATGAAGCTGTAAAATCTCCTTAAGAAAAGATAGCTGCAGTTACCTGTGGTTAAGTAGCCGCCATCACCATCTTCCACACACACACAGGACGGGATCTTCTACCACCTGCATGATCCCCACAGGCTGAAACGTTGGTTTCAGATTTTTCTTGGGGAGACAAGAAGAGAGAGGTGTTTCAGTAGGGCTTTTGCAACTTCAAAGTATGTGTTCCAAGGGGAAGATGCTTCTAAAACAACTGCTGGATATTTCTAGATATGGTTTTAAAAGCAGGTGAACAAAAGATAAAAGAAAAATCTCATAAAAAATACATTTCATAGAATGAGATAATACAATCATCACTATAATTCAGGGGGGAAAAGAAAGCAAACAAAGAGGAATTTCAATATATACTCAGGGACTAAATAGCATAGTACAGCTATAGTGTTACTAGAGCCTAAGGGATAAGGGGTGGCACCTCAGAAACAACCGCAATTTCTGGCAGTTCCAAGCTGAAACTCATTGCCCACATGAAACTGAACAGACATGCACAGACATGTGCGTTAGACATATCAGAAAAAACAGCCGTCGTCTCCCTGCTCACAAAGAAATAAGAGCACTGCCTGGTAAAATGAGAAATGATGAGAAGAAGCTGTAGAGTATGATAAACTGCTTAAGAACTGACTCAACTGTCCTTGCCAACACAACTTAGTTTTCTCTAAAATCAGCCATGGGCCATTTAGGAAAGACCACGGTTTCTGTAACGTACAATGCAATGCTACCAATGCAGATGCAAGCCTTTGTTAAATATTTCCAGTTAAAAAAACAAGTCAAGTGTTGCTGTTTTTACACAGAACATGGCAGATCCTGATCCTGGTCTTGCTCAGACAGTACACGCATTCAGAAGTTTCAGTAGTTTCTGAACAGCCTGCTGCTCTCATACTTCAAACACAATTAACAGATTTGACTCTGGCCTGATAAGCCAAAATAGCAGGAAAACGATGAAAGAGAACCACTTCTGCAAGAAAGATAATACACCTTTATCAGCCCGATGGCAGATGGCCATCAGCACAGAGTCTGTCTGTAGTCTCTACAGCTGGGGAGTCTGAACTTTTTTCATTTCAGAGCCCAAAAGAATGATCAATTTGTTCCTCCCTGGAACACACTGCCTATATGTTATAGGATGATACTTTTTCCAAACTTTGGCTGCAGCTGGGATTTTTATTACATGCATTATTGGATTATAGACAGGATTACAGATGGCACTGGGACAAAGATACACAAAATCAAATATTTTACTATTGTTGGGAAATACATGGAAATGAGATTTGAGAAAAGGATGCTTTGTCTTAAACTGGAATACATACTTTAGCAATGCAGCATGTATATGTGTTCGGATCTCTTATCTCAGCCACTGCAGCATTTAACCCCAGCTATATAAGCAGTTATATAAGCTAAAATTGACCCTGAGACTTCTCATCCTCTTCTCCTCTCCTCTGCCTTTCATTCTGCCCTTTATTCCTCATCTCTCCTCTGTCTCATCTATCCTGATGAAGCCAGCCCACATTCAGTCCCTGAAGCAAACAGAACAAAATTTACACACACACACACACAATACTAATGATTCATACATAGTTAGTGCACAAGTGGTGCCTGAATTGAAGCAGCAACCCACCCTAAAAAAAAACTGTTGTTTACACATAACTGTGTGGACCAAAAATATATTTTGCTTCCAAGAATTCTAACATATACAGATTTTTTATCACAAGTATGATGGCCATTAAAACAGCAGTTGCAAAGCCGTAAAGATCAGTTTGTTTCTCTGTTTAGTGAGGGGGAAGGTGGAAAAACACACACTCTGTCCAAACAAACAAAAGAGTCCTGTCTGATGCCACACTGGGGAAATCAAACTGCTGCCTTTCCTCGGGCTGTGCACAATTTAAAATGTTTTGTCTCCCCGTTTTTTCCTTTTCTTTGTGCCCTACAGCAAAGAGCAGGAGACAGAGAGGGGTAAGAAGCAGAGGAGGGGAGCTTGCTGGTGAACCTACTCAGAGCCCAGAGGTGAGGCAAAGCTGTGGGCGAAACGCAGAAGGAGGCTGGTGAGGGTGATGCAGACAGAAATGGAGGACCAAAATATTGGGTTCTCTGCTATGAATAAAAGTTGGATGGGGAAAAGTGAGGAAAAAGGGAAGGATTTTTTTTTGCAATGAGGGGAGAAGAGAATGAGAGAAACTGGGGGGTCCTATTGTTGCTGAGCTCAAAGTCGATAAGTAGACGCGTTCTGTCTGCCTCTCCTCTGGCTTAATTGAGGGAGCCGAGACAAAAGAGAAACATAATTATTCGGTCTCTTTCTCCCAGCCTCTCATTTCTCGCACTATATTAACACATTGAGAGTGTATTAACACAATGCCCTCCACCACAGCAGCATCATTACCATGCCGACATGTCCCGGCAAACAGATGCACACACACACACACACACACACACACACTGAGAGGAGACAAAGAATACTGTTGAAGAAAGTAAAAATTCATGGTTGAACCATCAGACACACCTGTGAAAATGGTATCTCAAAATTCACATTTCTTACTCTTCCCATCTTTGCTAGCAACAAACGGTTTTAAGAGAAAGGGCTGAATCAGTGAGACGACAGAGCACCGTGAGGGGAATGTGTCAGGAACACCTCTGTTCTGGGGCTGTCAAACCGGCATTGCAGTTACAATAAAAAAAATGTTTCAAAAACTTCAACACCAACAAGCCCCCACATCTGAAACCCACCCGAACATAAACACTCAAGCACGCAGGCGTTTTCCTGCTGCTCGCACTGGGGTACAATGAGGCACACCTCCAGTCACACACACCTGTACAGTCTCAGGAGAAATCCGAGCAGGTTTTCCAGCTCACACTTATGCGCTCAGCCTCCTTGGAAGCATACCAAAGGCCTGTCAGAACAGCCACTGAGTAGGCACACCCTATACTTCCCCCTGCCTGTCTTTTTATCTCTGCACCTGTCTCACAACTCCACCCTAACCTGACACACAGCACTGTTCTCCAGAAAGAAACCGCACATGGCTTGAAATGTGAGGTAAAACAAAAACATGTCTCGTCGCTTCCAGACTGCGCTCTGTGGATACTGCGGTTAACAATGATTCACATAATGTTTTTTTAATCAATGCTGATTATCCAGACATGAATACATTACAGATGCTGCTTTTTTAAAGACAGTACTAGGGTAGAAATGCTTCAATTTAGTTCTGTTGCTTAAAAAGGGCAAGAATGGTTTGTCGTGAATTACTATTAAAGCTTTAAACTAAACTCCTGTATATAACCTTATGTGTTTATATCTCCTATCTACAGGAAATTTAATTTTCCAAGGAAAGCAATTTCACATTTGCCTTTGTGAGAACCTTAAGAGGTGGTACTTCATTCATCTAGAGCATGGTAGGCTTATTTGTGGAGCCAGAAGGGCTCTCAGGAGAACTCATCCTGCACAAAGGATCGATCCGCTATTTTGCAACTTTAGAAAGCAACCCCAAAAACATGCTCATATTGATTTTGTTGTTCCCTCTCTCAACTTCCACTTCGACACAAGGTTTTACGACATTCAGATTTTGTATTCTAAATGTTTTGAAGTTATTCTTGGTGCAACGCTTTCATCCATAATGTAACAAAAGGTCAGGGGCAACAACTGATTAATGGAAGATCACATTAGTGAGTAATGTTTTTTTACTCCAAATTGGATGCAAAAAAGACAGATCCTCTCTTTAAAATGAAGGATTAAAAGAGTGGTGACTGGTCTAGACACAGCAGTAACCGGAGAACCATTCATTTTCTCTGACCTTTCTCTGGATGCTCAAACCTTCACCACCTCCTCAAGCTCCTCCACACACGACATGGTGACTTGAGTCACCCTAACCTCAGGCCTTTTCCCACACCTTTAACATTCCTCACATTGTTAGCAGATCCCCCTGGCAAGCATGGGAGTAGAGTTTCTGATGTTTAGCCCCAGTTTCTGGGTAGATAAAAAAAAAACATGTTAAATATAAGGCCGTGAAAATTCTTGATGAGAGATTTTTATCACAGTGTCAGAAATGTTCCCATTTTGCATACACATCTGTACTCACCTATGGAAATGAGCAGTTAAAGCATGCAAATCAGATCTTAAAGATAATAAATTCACTGAGGAAAAAAAGCAGGATTGGGGGCTTATCTGTCAGTACCTGCCGCTATCCACATGCGAACGTGGGTATGTGTGCATTGTTCACATTTGAGGAGGAACTCCTCTTATCTAACGACGAGACAGGAGTTCGATATGCTCTGAAAACATCCTATTGTAGACATGGGAGTGCACACTCCATTGCACTCCCACAGTCCCTCAGAGAGAAGACCGTCTGAGACAGAGAATTCCCTGGAAGAGGGAGATTAGCTTCTTATTCATCCTTTGGGGATCTGACAAGGCACGTGCCACCTCCCCCAACTCCCATCTCAAATACACAGACACACAGCGTGCCTGCAAGCACAAGTCTCAACAGCTTCTTAAATCAAACATCAATTTCTTTAAACTGGTGAAAGACAAATGATAATTTGCTTCCTGAGGAGCAAAGCGTAAAAAAACACAGAGAGAAGTGGAGTGGGAAGGTAGTGATATGATTGGCTATTATGTTTTCAATGGGTTCCTCTTTTTGTCATCTCCAAACAGAGAAATGGAGTGGAACATTTGGTGATTTCATTAAGACAGACACAAGGAAAATTCACTGCCAAAAAAAGTTGTCAAGAAAGTCAGAAGAAATAAAGTAAAGTATACAGACATAAACAAGCCAAAAACAGGGAAAGAAATATAGACACTAGTGTAGAATATAATTTTCAAAATGACAGATTTAAATAGAAACCAACATTTGGGCTAGTACTACAACTAAGGCTCAAAACAACATGGATCCATAAATAGATAAAAGGGACACAAGAAAGTGGAATTTACTGTCAACCAATTCACTCTAGTTGGCTCCTCAAGTGTCACTAACCTCATTAAATACACTTTCTAGCAGCTTACACTGTATGCTCCTTAACTCAGATTTCAGCGGACTGTCTCCGCAGCATGCCGCAGTCAGGGATTACCATAATTTAGAGTAGATTTCTTCTTCCACAAGCCCTCCATTGAGTGAGAGGCCCAAGAGAGTCAATGGATGTGTGTAGCTTTTGATTCTTAACCATAGACTGCTCAGTTCAGTCACTACTGCACCAGAGTACAACCTCAACTGCCAGGAGTCCCTGTGAGAATTCAAAGACAAAAAGTCCAATTCAAACCTCTCATTATGAGGGTTAGAGATGTGCATTTTAATGTGAGGATTTTACACTCAATGATTATAGCGTTTAGTTCACTCAAGGTCAAGTTTAGGGCATGTCAGCCTTAATTAAATCCTCCTTGGACTTCTCCTGTAGTGAATAAGCCACTCTGAATCCTGCAGGCGACTGAATAACAAATGAAGATCTACCAGTTGCTGTTTGTTAGATAGTAATAAACAACCTCCCTCTCTTGCCATTCCTCAATCAACACTCTTTTTTTCCTGATGAATGAGTGATTAGAATGACAACCGCCTCTCGGAATGGAATATTCATGTGGAAACTTGCCGTTGCAAACTTAGGAGTGGAAAATGAACATAATTAAATTATTCAAGAGAATGCACTGCATTTGCATTTTGAGAAACAATAGTCAAGAAAATCAGAATTAGAGAAAAAATCATTAATGTGTATGTCAGACATATGTGGAATTTTGCTCAAGAACAGATGTCATTAAATCTATTGAACAATAAACACCATCAGGCAGATGTTCTTCGAACCATTTAAACAATTCTGCTCCCAAAAAATCATTTGAAAAATGTATTCAGCACAAAACTGCAACTTAAAAAGGAAAACGGTGACATATATTGCTGTATCATGATATGATATATATTGATAATAATGACTAGACATATCTTATCTCTAAAGCCCATCTTCATTTATCTGTGTCACATGTACCCAGACACTGACACAGAGACAGGAGCAGAAATGCCACAGACGGGTTTAATGCAGTCAAATTAGCAGGTAATACTTCAATTCCACTTTGTCCAGGCCGAAGGGACAGCAAAATAACAGGGTAGCTGAGAGTACGAGTGAGGTGGATAAGAGGATTTCAGGCAAGGGTAGGCTGATTGAGGTGGGAGGTTGCGACATGGGGATGGGACGAGGACAGGAAGGGAGTCTAAAAAAACAGATGATGGTGCTGAAAGGGGATGAGAGGCTGTTAATGCGGTGGGGGGGCTGGTGTTATTGAGTGTGGGGCCACAGGTAGACAGATGAATGATATGTGCTGAAGTGGAAGGAGACATGAGAGGTAAAGAGGTACAGTGGTGCTGATACGTCCTTAGGGATTGATAGAGATACATGCTTTGTCAGTTCAAAGTAGGGCAGACTTGAAAAGGCCCTATTAGTTGTGACTGGAAGACTATAGGGGGAGAGTCATTTAGGAGATTGTTATCTCTATTGTAATTGTGTGTGTGTGTTTAGGCGTGACCTGATGGCCTCCAAAGAGATCTTCACACGTGCACTGCAGGCTTGAACTTTTGTGACCATCTCCTCTAAAGCTGTAAGCACCTAATTATGTACACTGGTCTGACGAAAGAGTTTTCAAGTTCAGTGAAGAAATGGAAATTCAAATTGATGCGTTACTTTTAATTGAAGCCTGTGATACAGAAATAGCTTGATTAATGAATGTTGTAAACACAACAATCAGAATCAGAATCATCCCAGAGGGATTATAATGCGCTATGTGTCATTTCATATTCTTGCTTTGATTGAATTGCAAAGTCTTATGATGGCAGTTAATAAAACACAGACGAGTACTTTAATTACTTTTTCAATTATGGTGAAAACCAAACTGTTATTAGGGTACACCACAAAGGTTTGTGGGAGGAGGAAAGTATCGAATGAATTGGGGGAAAGGCGTTATAAAGACACAGAGGTAAAAACCAACCATCTAGGAAAGAAAATGACACAAGACATGGCCAGTTATGAATGATCTTTGCAAGAGGGAAGGGAGCAACATAGAGCAGGTCTGGTGGGGGAAGGGAACAGCGGGATGTAGAAGGGGAAGTTATCTTGGCACATCCCTGCACCTGAGTCAACAGCAGTACTCACAAACAAAGTGCCCCCAATAAGAGACAGAAGACAATGTGCAGCAGTGGTCGTGGGGGCAAGAAATATTCAGCAAGAATGTAGAAGACAAACATCATCTTTGTCTCCGAGTCTCAAGCAAACATAGGCTGTATACCACGAGACCACACTGTAAGTCTTGGGCTGTAAGCATGGTGAAAAAATATTCAGTTTTCATGTCCATACAGATGTAGGAAATAACCGAATATAAAAATAACTTTTCTGAAAATTCTAAGTAAAAAACATTTACGGATTTCGCACATTTGCATCACTTTTTTGCATGACTGTTTCACAAGACACACCCGTCCTTGTTCTTCTTCTCCATTTGCACACTTGAATATATCTCTGATGCAAATAGGTGTGACACACCAGAGACTGAGGGGACCTACGCCCAGATGGTTGCACATAAGTGCTGCACATTTTCAAAACAGCCAAGCACTGCGATAAACCCAGCTAAGAATAAGTCAGTTCGTCCACACAAAGACTAAAGACTGCACACCCCGATATGCCTCCAGAGAGGCTGGCGCTGAAGTTAATGCATAATTGAACTTGTGATTAATTGGTCCACCGATGGGTCTGCAAGTCAAGAAATATTTGTAATAGTTGTTTAACAAATGTTTTGTCCCACGGACCATACCTCTTACTGATATTTTACTGCTCAGAGAGGTGGGTAAATATGCACCTATGAGAAAGCGGCCCCTGTAGCATAAACTTTCATCACTATAATAGTAATAAAGTCAGATTTCACAGCGTGTGAGGTCGCACCAACACGCTGAGACAAGATGTCAACAAAATGTCATTTATGTGTCAATTTTGTAGATGAGGTTGGAACTAGGTCAATGGGTACATTTGGTGGGAGCTGATCTCTTCCACTGGCTGGGGGTTATTGTTTGAGCTCTGGGTGGCTACAGTGAGTGTACTGTAGCCTCCCCTCACAGTGCATTAGTGACCTGTATAAGCTCCACATGACTCTTTGACATCTGAGTGCATGCCTGAGGGGAGACGACAAAGACGACCTGACCACAAACACACATGCGTACAAATATTGGCGTGCCTAACCGCTGACACACTTGGGACAACAATTAGAAAATGTATTTTAATGGAAATCTTCGTGCTTCAGAGGTTTTCAATCCCAAAAGGAACTAAATCCAAGGAACAAAGGAATCAATGCAGCTTTGGGTGTGAGCTTCCATCCTTGCTTTTGTGTCGCCCATGCACGCACATTCACAAACATATTTGCACATACTTATAAATGCACCCACTGGCTTTTGAGACTCCCTTGTAATATCCCGCCGCATCACTTCCAGGTCAATAAGCAGGAGCCTGAAGTGTGACTATGTGATGAGCACAGAGTCTCTAGCCAAGTCAGCATCCCTTTATATAAGTATGAAGGAGGAGAGACAAGGACAGATAGTGTTTAAGATGCTGGCTTAATTAGCTTTTATTACATAGTTGCGGTGGTAAAGTTCATTGGAAAACAGACTCAAAGAGACGGAAGCGTGAAAATTTCAAAGCAGATGCTACAGGAGATCCAAGGCAGAGCAAATCTCCCTTGTGCAAACAAAGCATAAACACTATCTTTGAAGACACTCTTTGCACCTCTGCTCTAATTCCTCCTTTTAAAACCCTACTAAACGCCTTGCACACTCTTGCATTGCCACTCTCTCTCTCTCTGAAGCTTTCACAGCAGTTCTCTCCTCTGGTAACACATCTCTTTTTAAAGCACGTTTCTCATCAAATCCAACTTTCGCATTAAGTCAGCCTCCATCAAATTTTCAAATTGCATTTCTTTGGGGTGTCATCATGTCATCTTGTTTACACAGAGGATTCATTGGATTTTCATTTAATGAAAAACACCAATGTCCTTTCTGGAAATGCCAATACCAGAGAACCGTTAATCCTGTAGCTGAGGGAGAAGCAATTTACAGTCTGAGCTGACAAACCCTCAGTTTTCTTAATGTTGGTATTTAACCTTCTCGTATTAGAGGCAAACTGTAGGAAAATCATGAAAGAGTTTGATTGTATATCAAAATTAACAAAGCAGTACTCAAAAGCGATATAATGATACAGGCAGAAAATCTGTGACTACGGATGAATAGTTTTAAAACACCAGGAGTAAAAAACAAAGTGCTGTCACCTACTTTTTTTTTTTTTTTACAAAATGCGGGCGGGGGAATTTAAATAAATGAAAAAAAGTGAAACACCGGGACCCATAACCGAAAAGAATGTGAGACAGGCAATGACCAATGACCCCTGAATCTCCCCCACTTCCTGCAAAGCTTAGCTGGCTCTGTTCACATCCTGTGCCAATCGCTCTATATCGAAAAATCTAAAGTGATCATCTTTCTTTGCTGTCTTTATTTGTATTCATTTTTTACTGGAGACGCCATGGGGGAATACAAATCTAGCCTTTTGTACTGAGTTTTTTTTTCCATCATCAGCTGGCTGCCAGAACTGATGTGTGTGGGCTGGAAAGCAACACTGATCAGGCATAATGGGCAGACATGACAGGACTTGTAAAGCTGTCACACTGCAAGAGGGGAAGAGGAAATGTGATGGAGTGTGAGAAAGAGGTAGATAAAGAGAAAGAACAGGTGAAAAGAAGGAAGGTTGGGGCAAAATAAGAAAGGAAGGAAGGGGGCAGCTAATGATTCATCAACAGACATTGAAGAGACAAAAGCAGGGAAATGAATGGGGGCACATGCCAGCTCACGTCAGCTCTCAGACACCCCTCCCCCAATCTGGCCCCCTCATAAATTAGAGACATCCCTTCTCGCTGCTCTTGCTCCTCTGCATGGTCATTTTCCTCTCATTGGGGGGCTGATATTGACGTAACGTGTTCTCCACCTCCCAGCTGACTACTCCTCTAGTCCTGCTCAACCAGATTAGCGACATCACAAACAGGTCCTTTTCAGCAAAGACGTCAGTGTGACATAATGTTCTCACTGTCTCATTAAATCTGTCTTGTTTTGCATGATACATACACTCGTAAATTTTTTCCCAGGTTTTCCCAATCAATCAAACAGCATCTTTTTGTAACCCATCACCAGCAACATGGTCATCGCCAGCACGACCACACAGTATTCTCTGTGGTCTATTTAAATGGCCGTAAACTGTCAAGACCTAATGGAAAATCAATGTAAGGGCTGGGTAACTTTTTTTTAAAAAGTTGTATTTGTCAGGCAGGAGTCTATTTTCTTTTCAAGAGCTCAGGAACTAATTTATTTTCAATATACACTTAATATACTTCATATACAGTATATATTTAATATTCAATGTACAATTCCCCCTCTTATCGCACCCAGCTGTGACAGAGCCAGCTCCTTAATCAGGCAGAGAGCAAGAAAAGCATGTTTAGTAACTCTCCCCTCTCAGCTGTAAGGTTTTCGACATCCCCCACCATAAAAAACAAAGAAAACACACGCAGAAGGCATGAACACGGTCAAATACAACATTTAAAGAGCTTGGATGCGTTTTGGGAGGTGGGACCTGGGGATGCATAAACCACACATTTGTTTGACAGCTAAAAATAATGGCCTATGGAGGAAGAGAGATGAATCATTAGAAAGACAACTTTTATAAAAATGAGAGAAGCAAACAGACAATGCAGAGACAGGTGCAAATAAAAGAGGTCATCAGTTTTATCTTCATGGTATCAGTTCTGTCTTAAGTATGCCACACAGTCATAAAACTGCATGGTATGTGCTCTATTCACAGTTCAGATTTAGAATTTGGTCTCAGCCATACGGTCAGTTATGTCTTTTTTAACATGATTAATGTGCTGATCATTTTCCTAACATATTATACTGTACAATCTAACTTCAATAAAAATACCTTAACTTATAATGTATAACATAACTTAATGCAGGCACCATTTCATGGCTTTTGTATAGTTGCAGGAAAGCTACCGAACAGGGGCATTTCTTCAGTGGCTGAGTATTTCTTTATTTCTGTTCATCTCAGTCATAAAGTAGCAGACAACATGCAACAGAAATCAGTTCCCCTCAGGGAAATATTTCCACATTTATCTCACTTACTGGTTAAGGTGTGTTTAAGTATTATCAACAATGAAAGATCAGATTAGTTGGAAAGAATATCTACATCAACCTTTACAGAAAAGCTGACTGGCACAGGAGCAGTGTAACAATCTGGGTCAGTGTATAGACACACAGTGAACACACAAATGAACCCACAAGGCTCAACTGACAATGCGCTCGTGCTCATATACTATGTTTACTTAAGTGCACACAGCACTTAACTTATTCTGATACACATACACATGCACTTTGCCATCCCAACACACCTAGTAAATGGATACACATACACAACTACTTGGATGTGCAGACGTCTAAGAGATAAGAAAGCTCCCCCATCCGCTCTCTGGTTCTGCCTCTGGCTTTCACAAAGTCTTTGTCAGCGACAGAAAAAAAGTGGGTAACCACACACCAACACACACACTTGTACATCAGTTTTATTATCTGTCACTGTAAATCCTTCATGGATCACAAAACACCCTGCCAATATTCAACTTCCTCTTGGTGGCAACTGAAGCAGTGAATCAGAGAGAAAAGATAACATACTGGAAATGCAGTGAATCAGAGTAAAAAGTGAGATTCTGTGGAAGATCTGAGATTAAAATGTCCTTAAATATTGACTCAGTAAGTATTTTGTCTAATGAAAGTAGTGTGACCGTCTATAATAAATCATTTTGTTTGTTGGTTAGACATGCCACATCAATCTTAAACCACATGCTGGGATAACAATACCAATAGCAATAAGGACTTAATAGTTTACATAGCATCTGTGGTTTAAATGTTTATCGTTGACAGGAGAAGGGCATTTTAAAATTTCCTCTTTTTAACTCTACTGAAGGTACTGAGGCCTGTTTTTTTTTTTCACTCTTTGATGCACCATAATTACTTTGCCGCCGGATTTCTGGAGATGACCCTTTGCTCCCTCTCTAACACACACACTGACTGGAGTAAAGGCTGGATAGTGTGTCTACAATATACATTCTACACAACAGTGTTTTCATATTAAGTTGATTTGATCATTTATTACTCAGTTCAACGTATTTACTGGAAACTGGCTAATGTTTTGCTCTGTCTTCAGACTTTAGCTGCACTTACAGCATCTGCTTTGTTAGTCCTTTATTCTCCTACTTTGTCGGTTTTCCCTTCTTTTCATTTCTATAAGCAAATGTGTCAACTTAAAGTCAGTTTGTAAGGTGTAAGGCACACAAACTAATTTTGAGGAGTGACTTTATTAAATTCTTTAGATCATCGTTGAATCATTGTTAAATTAATAGGTGTTACAGCTTTCAAACAAGTTTGTTAATTGCTTTAACAATTACTTGCCTTTTTGATAAGTATTTTAGCTATATCCATTGAATTTTAAGTCCATTTACTGTTTGCCCTTTGAGCTGTGCAGTCTGCACTATAACAGGGATAGCTGGTTGCTGCCAGTCCAGAGGGCTGTTAAGGTATTTTGTTATCACTGAATTAACTCAGTTGAAAACTAGGCAGTGTCCCAGAGGGGAGCATTAATGATTGATAAAGTCTTTTCATCGGCCTATACACAAAGGCCACAGCAAGAAGGCAATGTTTAAACAAAACATTTTATATGTTGGGATAGGTGTACATTTTTAATGAGTTTGAGTCATTAAGTCATAAAGACTGAGAATGAAAGAAGTAAGGGCCACACAGCAGGGTACTGTATGAGAAAATAAAACTCATGTGCACATGCAAAGCATACAATCTTACAAGGCGTAGAGTAAATGAATAAGCACACTATGCATGACACAAATGCTGCACTCTTGTGGAAGTCGTATCACCATAAGTGGACACCATACTGCCTCTTCACCATCCATTTTGGTCCGCAAATATATAACAAATAAAAGCATTCAAATCTGTAACTAAATTTAAAAAGCAACTTCCTTTTAGTCCGCAGTCAGCTCTGTCTTTCTGTGTGTCTTTGTTTCTCAGAAAGCTCCCAAAAGATGCAAAAGAGAAGAGATGTATCTTCTTACCTTTACCAAGGGTCCCAGAGTTTCTTGTGTGTAATGCTTAATTCCTTGTGATGATTAAAACACAGTATGTGCTCTCTTCAGGAGACAAGAAAGAAATCCTTGCATCTGTGAGACGCCTCCTGGACTCCAGCAAAGCATTTCACTCTATTCACATTACAGCACATACTAACACATGCTGCCTTCATGCATGCCTTGATCACACTGTGGGCTGAGTAAAGGGTCTGTGTACTGCCTGAGTGTAAACCCGCCCTCTTTTCTCTGGTTTCCTCTTCCCTCCCTCACACACTTACTCAGCCCTCCTCCTCTTTCTTTCCCCTCTCGTCGCCGCTCTCCCTCTCGCTCCAGTTTCACTTCCCCTGGCTTGGCAATTGACTGCCTGCATGTGTGCTCAGTTTGTGCCTCTAAGCCTTTGGATGTCCCACTCTTCTGTTTAATTGCTGGCTCTCTGGCCTCACAAAAACAAAGGCATGAAAATACAACAGTCACAAATATAGCTTTCAACAAGCAAAATATATGCAAATCAAAGTAATTTAACTAGTAGCCAACAATAGATGGCATGTTAGTGGGCAGATTTTTCCATGTAATTTATGTAACAGATTATTTAATCTCTCATCAAAGATAGAAATCTGGTAGAATCTGGCACTTTGTATAAGATTGAAAAATCAATGTTCATGTGGAATTTTTCCCGATTTTCTCTTGTTTTTTGAGTTTCTAAAAATCAACACCTTTGGACTCCAGTACTAGGACGGCTTCTTATTAGCAGCATTTAAGAATACTTATTTGGCAATATGTTTTTTTGTTTTAGTTTTTTTATATTTCATATACTTCTTGTTCAAAATCAGTTCACAGGGTTTTGCAGTTCTTCAGTCTCTTATAAACTTTGTGGACAGATGATGTCCATTCTACTGCACAGTAGTCTATTCTACATCGCTGATTATATCTTGATGAAAAAAGTACAAAGAATTTGATATTTGATAGCCCATTTTAGTATTCTTGAAACATACATGGAATTTGAAGACATGACCACATTGAATGAATTAAAAGGGTGTTCAGGCTTTAAGGCAGTCCTGTTTTAAAAAAAGATCTGGACTTTAAATCATTGCATAGCCTCAGAAAAATGCCCAAAAATAACAATCTATAAAGATGGCAAATTGGAAATCATTTATCATACACTGCATCCTCCAAACTAAAGGAGAGGAGGACAATCTGGCTTTTTACTTGCACTGAATCTAAATTAAACATAGGTATTATACAAAGGTGCACTTACACTTCAGTTTCAAGAGCAACAACCTTTTAGGGCCTTTTTTCTTCACAGGGAAGATTTTGCTATAGGACAAAGTCAACCGGCATTCAGAACATATTATATAAGCGCCATTCCATTGTAAAAAGGCAACGGCACTAAACTTACCTGCCATCTTCGAATTCCATTGAAGATGGCTAAAAGGTTTTACATATTTGTGCTTCAAGGGAGAAGAACAATTGCATAACAGGCAGATCATCCCTGTCTGTTACTGCAGATTGTTTTGATATTCAACATTTTGCGGAAGCAAACATGTCAGGGAAAAGGGCGGCGACCGTTACAGATCTCCCCAACAAAAGGACCTGACACAACCTCCACGGGGGAGAAAAGGGAAACAGTCAAACGCACAAAGTCACCACTGTACACGTGCACTGGTGTTCATGCAACACACACACACACAAGCACAGACATTTGCAGTTTTTCAGCCCCAGGTGCACTATGACATTTCAACACCTTCCTCAGATAATACCACTGCTGTGCTTCTTGCTTGTATCAGTTCCTTTGTGTAAGGATTGTGTGTTGTGTTCGTGCACATATGTTAACTGTCTAGCTGTTGCCTAGCACCTGTCAGATCATGAGATCTCATTTTCCTACCAGTCTATCCATGCCTCTGTCTGTCCTCCTTTTGTTGTTGTTTTTCTGTGTTATCCAACGGTAGGACTGTAGATGGTTGTGTTGGGCTGTGAGCTGCCTGTACCAGGAAATAATCAACCCGGGATGATGAGCAGCCCAGTTCTCACACTCCAACCAAAACATGGTGTTATTGGTCAGCGATGCAATTATCTAAGGAGTGGGGTTAACTAAGTTAGGGGTTTAATGATAGATATTATGTTTTGTTTGAAGAAGAAGAAGAAAACAGAGGAGGTAACAATAACAGCGGCAGGTAGAGGATATTGTGAAAGCGGGAGGAGGTATGGATGATCGTCAGGGTGCCAGGTTTGGTTTTTGTTGCTTGTCTTGCTGTATGTATCTTTTGGAATGCTGTTTTCATTGTGTGAATAACCCCATTGTCCTCTGTTGTCTTTGCTGTAGACAGTGTGAACGTGAACAAAAGGAATATCAAAGTAAGCCCAGCAGTTGCATTTGCCGTTGATTTCTGTTTGGTAGGGTTTCCCCCATTTTCTGCTCATCTGAACTGGCATTTCAGCACAATGAACTTCACATTTCAGTCCTTATCAGACGTTATCGCAGTGTGTGTGAGGGATGGGGGTGGCAGGATATGTAAAGCGCCAATGGGGTGAGATTGATTCCTGATTCCACACAGCTTCCTGCCATTTCAGATGCTGAACATATGACGTTGAAACTCATCAGCATGAGGTTTCGTACAAACGAACTACACAATCAGAATTGCCATTTTCCCTCCAAACCAACACCCATCACATCAGATTTGATAAAATCATTACCACCAGCCATGCAACTGGAGCTGATGAATAATGCATGTACTACTGGCCTTCAGTTGAACATCCCTTCTGGTCGGCTACCTTTCTCTTAGTCCCATTAGTTACAGATTGCTCTTTCACCACTTGAAGTCATATAAGATAATCCCCGTAAAGCCTTGCTACATTTTCCATTTGCGCAGATTGCCACCACATACAGTGCAAAATCATTAGGTCACACACACTTATGAGTGCGTATATCCACATTATTGTGTGCAAAAAAATATTCTGAACAGACAAACACATTGCCACAATACAGTGAAAAAAATCAGTTGGAGGTATATAAAGAAAGGCACAACAGCACTCGTTAATACTGACAACAGATGTGTCTGAGGGGCCCTTAAAAATGGACAGTAAGATGGGATCAGGTGTTGGGTTGCTTCCCTTTACGATCAACAAATAAGAAACCATGACATGCTGCAAGTGTAATGCCAAGGTGGACAGCACAGGGTTTGACATGGCATTTCGATGGTCACATATTACGGATTATATTTGAAGCATGGGCCTCTTCACTCAAGTCAACTTGGCAGGTTTTACTGTAGATCCAGCTCACATCATAAAGATGAGTCTATAGCTTATAAGGAGGCAACCCAGTCCCGGAGCAAAGTGTGCAAATGATCACTGAATCCAGGGACATACATGTAACCATCCTTCCATCCATCCATCCTTTTCCTATACCACTTATTCCCGACATTAATTCTACATCTAATCAAAACTTAAAACAGCAACTTTGTGTTTGACTAGTTAGCCTGAAGTTCAAATATGTCCTACTGGTGATATATGTTGCATCATGATTAGGGCAGAGGTAGTACCACCTCCAGTATTACACAGAGTTCCACACATTACATGATGCAGGCTATTATGGAGCTACAGTGCTTCTATTCTCGTGTAACATGAAGGGAGCTCTTCACAAGTGCTTAGCCTCCCCATCATTCAGCTCTTCAGTCCTAAAATAAAAAGAGCTCGCACAAAAGAATCCAAACAGGCCAGAACACAACCCATACAGCAATACTAACAATGAATCAAAACACAAACATCCAAATAGCAAATCATGTAAATAAACAAACAGGAACACTACTAGTGTGAGGTGACAGTTAACATTAAAACTCAGCCAACAAAATGAACATAAACAATAGGGAAACAGAACTAGGGAGAGATCAGGGAACCTACAGAGGGGGAAATTCAAGTTACCAAGTCAAGCCACCCCTGGACAGAACAATAAGGGATGACAACTACTGACTTCCACATCAGGTTCCATTTCAAAACCCTGATAAGGGAATGGAAGGAGCTCAGTAAAAAGCTGTTTAAAAAAAGAAAAGGCTTACATCTGAAATAATGCAGGTACCTTCCAGGAGGCCATAGTCAGGAGGTCCCATATTTTTTAACATTGGATTTCTAAATACACACATGAAACTTTTGTTTGTCTGTAATTAAATTTGAAATAGAAATGGCTGATTTTCAAAGTACTTGGGCGGGAAAATGTTTCATATTTGCACACATGCCATCTTGAAAATTATCTTTTTTCTCCAGAAAAAAAATGTTGATATTGCATTTTGTTCATTTGTGAACTACTGTATTGTACGCTTTATAACATGCCCTAAGAGTGCATGCTCACAAAAGGAAAAAAATAATAATTTAAAAGCCAATTTGATGTTAACTTTGCTCATGGGTCTTTTCTTTTGTTTGTAAGGTTACACAGTACATTTGCCCAAAGCCGTGAGGATGATGAATATGCATGTGGGAGAGGTACGTTTAGTGTGTGGGACCATTGTACATTCATCCATTTATTTTTGTGGTTGCACCTACATTACTGCTCCAAACCACAGTTACATTCAACTGCCTTGTTTATTTCAGAATCTCATGGTAGAAAAACAACGTAACATTCAGTCCTTTTTCCTTTTAATGGTCGCAAAAAAATGGAATTAGACTTAGTCATTTGCATTTATTAACATGTCTGATTGTGAGCTCTGCTGTCTGATTACCACTGACGGTGTACTGCCTCAGTGTCGTTATAGCCGACAAAGTTCAAATGTATTTCAGTTGAGCCATTAGCAACAAAGTGACTCGCTTTCACATGTAAAATTTAACAGCAGGTTAAATTAGCTGCTGTCACAATGAGCATATGAGCTAATGAGGAAATCTAAAAAAGAGTCCAACCACACCATCTCCCCAAACACATAGTGTCACCTGTCTGAGGCTCCCAGTGTATCTCAGTAATGTACAAGTGTAATAAAAAGGAAGATATGTGTATGTATATGTAATACGTACTGTATATTGTCCAAAGAAGCTGCATACACAAACAGGCATTTTTCAACAATGTTCAGCATTTCACCAATGGCATTTAATTCCCAAATATGCAGAGGATTACAGGAAGCCATTAGACCAACAGGCTTAATCAATAGATTTGTTGTAAAATTTTGTTTTAGACTTTAACACATTATGGAAAACATGAACATACATTCTTCCATTCATGCTGTGTTCATTTCACTGTGCCATGGAGAGCAAGAGAGGTTATGGAGTTTTCATGAGTCTGACAGCTCGATTAAGGGCAACCAGACCCTCTGTTGCCCAGTGAAAAGGTCAAGTTGCCCCAATTCAACTCCTTATGATTACCATGACCTGAATGTATAAGAATCTTTGATGACGCTGTTGAAAATCATTTGGAATTAAAGTGAAATTGTATTACAAAATATGAAACACACACACACACACATCTAGACTTCCTGCAGTGTTTGATCCACAATCATTCTTCTTTGTAAAAATAGAACAGTGTTTCACACCTTCAAACATGACCCATGCAGGTTGTACATGGAATGAACAAATGAGTGGGCTCACAGATCAGTGCACTGTCACTCAATGAGACATACCGACAAAATAATCCACCAGTAATCTAAGTGTTGCGCAAGAATCATCAGAAAAGTGTTTCTGTTTTAAAGGTTTATAAATCCCTAAAGCTTAAGCAAAAAAACTAGCCAACAGAAGTGATTACAGTATACAACTATATATAAAGTGCATCCTTTTGGTAATGTGATATTAGGTTTGTTATGATTGCAAGAAAGCAATCACAGAGCAACCCTAAACAGATAATTAGACAATGTTGCTTAGACCTTTGTCCAGACAGCTAAACCTACACTCAAATTAAATGTGCACTTTTTTCATATGAAGCACATTTTCCTCAATGCATGATTAAGCCCTTTTATATCAGTGGGGTTAATGCATGGTCTCACTCCCTTCAATCCTGATCCTTTTCAACATAAACAAGGAGCGGCAATAATGAGCGTGCTGCATTCAAGGACACAGAGGTGTGAGGAACAGTGCAAACGTATCCTGCTTTAAAGCTTACCTCCTCTCTTTCTATTTTTTACATTTTTCAAGAATATTAAAAGAAAACAAAAGAATTAAATGTGTGCGAGGAGACTAAATGTGGGCATTAAATAATGAGACAGATACAGATGTAGCACACCTCTAACAGCTGCACACGCCACATAACCTCCTGACCTTGTCTCAAGCTAATAAGCCCAAAGTGCACAGCCTGCTCCATCACTTACACAGCCACAAACACAACGCCCCCACCCATTCTAGTCTTCGGATATTAAAGCATCATCCAGACACATCAGCAAAAGACCTTGTAGGGCCACAACTAGAAACATGAAAAGATTTCACTGTTCAGCAGAGCAAGGATGCAAATGCACTAAAATAAAATCCTGGATAATACTTTGCCCTTAAGCTTTTTTTTATCACATCTAACACCAGCCATTAAAAGAGTTCTTGCAAAAAAAAAAAGTCTGGGATCTAAAAATGATGTCTTGGCCCTGCATAGAACAGCTGATCATTGATGAGTGCACCATTCCTTGTAAACTAAGCTTAGCAGCCACACAAACAAGAACAGATAAAAAAACAGCACCTTGTTTGCACAATATTTTAATATTTCTGTGGTGACTGCATGTTCTCAGTTTTCTAGGCATTTTAGCAACCTGACAGTCGGATTTAACTCAAAGCACTGCTCTGCTTTAGCTGCCAGAGCCGTTGGCATGCCCATGGGCTCTTAGCCGTTTTAATTTAGGGAAAAATAATTTTACCTTTTCTGTCTCTCGTCCAACATTATACACAGATAGGCTCATTCAAAATGTGTAATGTAAGGGTTCTTTTCAGGTCAAGCATTAGTGACAGAATTAGATCCCATCTTATCTATGTTGTGATGGTCTTATTAGATCTCTGATCCACAGGAACAAGTCATATTCATGTCCCCATTAACGTCTTAGTCAGATTGGGTTGAAAAGTCACTTTAAAGTAGGGACATATGGGTATGGAGAGCCAACAGTCTTTTCAGTGATACTAATGGCATAATAATTATTTTATTCTAAGCACTTTATTCCTATGAGGATATGTGTACTTACCCAGTGTTGTCCCAGTGGAATAAATTGCAGCTGCATATTTTCATCAAACTGTAAATGGGCAGCTTTTAACACATAAACCTCTGCAAGTTTCAGCCACTTCAGCTAAAAGATGACAGCCACTTCGAGGAGGGAAGGAGCGAAGACAAAATGGAAGACAAGGTTAAGAGGTTGTGTGTGGGAAAAGGAGGAGAGGAGAGGGAAGAAGGGATTAAAACATCAGAAGGCATGGAGTTTTGCTTATGGATGACAGGCTGATGGCTGCTCCCACAGGAATTACTGGAGGAGTAATCCCACCAAATGGAAGAGTTTAACAGTTACCACCCACTAAGAGTGATACAGAGATGAGACACGCTCACACACAAACACACAGTCACTCAAACAAACATTCACATGCATGCAAATGAACATTCGCTACCTCAGACATGTCAGTTTTTTGGGGAACTTTGACAATAGATAAGTCAATAATAGTCTAGGCAACACACAGATGAATTATGGCTAAATGCAACCCTACATTTGCACATGCACAGTCTAAGTGGGAACATTGCAGAGAAGGATGGTTCTGGGGAGTGGGTTGGCAAGCAAAGGCGAATTTCATCACCGGCTGTGAAGCTTTCTGTTCACATCAGCGAAATCAAGGACTATTGTGCCCCTCTAAGATAGGCGGGGGGGGGGACTGAGTTTTGATGTTTGATTTGACTGGTGGGACTCTGCTAACACATCAATGCTTGGGTAGGTTTCTGCTGTGTTAGCTGGCAGGCTCCAACACTTTCAAGCGAAACAGCCAGAAAGAGGCAGACGAAACAGGAGGCGGGGTAGGATTGGGTTTAGTGGCTGAAGCATGCTGCCAAGTGGATGAGCACCTTAAAACAATCCAGACCGTATTTGGCGATTTGAATAAGAAATAAGGAGACAAGAAAATTAAACAATTTCCATAATTTTCCTTTGATTCAAACTACACATTTTTTGTCAATTGAAAAGTATCAAAATCCTAAAATTCTGTAATTTGTTGGATGACATTTGAAGGATTTGTTTGAGCCTTTTTTTTCCAATCTGGAGATGCAGTTACTATAATCATAACAGGAACCTCTCTGAAGTTCAGGTTTATTTTATTCCCCATTTTAAATTTGTATGTCATTTGTATGACATCCGAATTGTCGCCGTTAAGGTGAGGTAGTGGATTAATGAATTGATTTTCAGTTAATGGATTAAATGGAAAACACAGATCATATGTCTCTATTGCAGACATCCTAAAGGGAGTTTCTCTCTCACACACAGATGTATAAACTGTTTAGTGAGGTTCCATGACCACATGCTTACCTTGAAGTGGCAGTAAAACCTTTTAGAGCTTCTCATACACAATTTTTCCCTTGAGATGATACTCACAGGACGACATGAATATATTGATTTTCCTGAAGAGTTGGCAAATTGTCCTGCTGATGATCTCCTTCCATGTTTCCATTTCCTATATATCAAAGAATGAATTTATTTTTTTTCAAAAAGGCTTAAATGATACAGTAGATGAGCAGTTATTGATCGGTTCAAGGGCATTGATGGGGACTAAAACGTTCAAGGCTATGCAGTCCATCCACCATTTTAACCTTAACCTTCACTATTGTCATTTTAATCTTAATTCTTTCAATTGGCAGAGTTGTTTAAGAAAATATCCTTACCTTTCGGAAACCTTAGTCCTTTCACAACTGCTCTTCAATTCAATTCTTTATATTTTCTGACAGTTTAAGTAGGCTGCCCTGCAAATGCTGACATCTAAGGGGGATACACTTAGACACATGTGAATGTTTCTGTGCAAAAGAAACATGATTTATCCAGTATTCTCAAAATCTTCCTTTTTTTCTCTCTCTCTTGTGCAACATGAACACATTACATTAGAATCCACCAAACAATGTATTAATGAATCTCATTGTAGTTGAGCATTCATATATTGGAATGATTCAAGCCACATTATCTGTGCATGCCAGTTTCAGGTTAATGGAGGTTCAGACCTCTAATCTTTCAATGTAGGAGAACCTGCAGTGGCTGACTAAATACTTTTTGCCCCTCTATATTTTTGCAGTGGACAATTCTGTTTTTTTAGTGACAAAAACTAATAGATCCTTTCTTGTTACATGTGTCTTACTTCTATCAGTGACCATTGAGACACTTTCCCACCTTGTCTCAGGCCTGACTTACAGCCCAATTAACCTGTGACTTACAGTAATGAACCAATCATAAAGAGTAATGCTGTACGAACAGCATACAAGAACAGTAATGTATATTTCACAGCATGAGGGGGAGGGAAGTTTTTTAGGGCCATGGTTCAAAGGGTTAATGGACAAATCAGAATATGCAGCCTCAGTCTTAACATATTTGACTTTTTTACTTTCCAAAAAGGTTTCACATTTAGATGAATAATTAAGTAAAACATGGGAGGAAGCATAGAATTTTTAAATGGGTTTTTCAAAAGAATGCTAAAATATGCGCGTAATTTCAGATTTATTTCCCCTTTCGTTTTAAAGTGTGCGGTCAGTATCTTTGTATAAAATCTATCCTTATCTTAGAGGACCAAATATCTAGGGGGAAGTGCCTGTGAGGGTAGAAGCTCTCATCTACTAATTCCAAATTTAGTTTTTCTGTCCTCCTAAGAAATATCCCTGATCTTTTTTTCCTTTTCTTATTTCAGTTTTGTTCCCATTGTGTTCCCCCCTCTTACCCTAACAAAAAATTGGAGTGTGTGGCTCTTTCTACTGCAGAACACTTCACACCTATGCAGTACATTTCACACATACACATAAGAAAGTCTTAAATGGAAACACAGTGTAGGTATACACTCAAGTTTTTAGGAAGAAAAACAATTACCAAAGTGTGAGATCTGTGTGGTGAGCCTTTACGGGAAGCAATTTTGAGGAGGGCACACTTGCCAAGTGCAGGTTTCATGTAAACAAACTATTTAAAAAAGAATCTGCAAACTGACCGTTCCGTTGAACTTTTCCAGATCTTCCAGTTTCTATCGCTTGCAAATATTTGCTTTGAAAACAGTTGAATGCAGAGCAAATCTACATGTCTGCAGGGAAACCGACTCAGGGGAAAACAGCATATATGACTGCAGGAAGGTGCCAGTGCAAATCTCTTTTAATTCTTTCTACACATATTAAATTAATGAATTTGAATTAAAATCGGATGGCCTCTGTCATACAGACACAAACTATTTCTATCAGCTACAGCTGAACTATTTTTTTTTTCCTGGTTGTTAAAAGTTGCCCTCCTGACACCCTGTCACTGACCAGTGCAAATCACGGGTCAGTGGCACATGGGCACTACAGTCACCAGTAAAAATCGTGGGCAAAAGCTTGTATGTATTTATTTTAAACAGACTATATCTGTCAATAATTACATAAAATCCATTGATTCACAAACTACTGTTGGTTCCTATTCTGGCCTGACACCCTTTATGGATTATTGGTTAGTTTGTTACACAGAAACATATGGACAGGCATAATAAAAAAGTGTTTAAAAAAGAGTTTATACAAAGAAAGAAAAATATTGGCAGGGTATTAAATGGGCCATTTATCATGTTTGAAGCCACTTAAATTTGACAAACCTGATTAGTGATAGGGTCAAATTTATCACCCAAATGCCCAATGAATCACTTGCAAACAAATCCATTTTCTCCTTGTGAAGAGAATTTGTGTTCGTCCAGCTCTAATATAACACTAAAGAAACATCTGTGCCAAGTTTGAATGTTGTTAGGTTAGGGTTAAAACAACAAACATACAAGTGTCTGCTAGTATTCATAAACTAGTGATTGTGATCCAGTGAATTCACAAAATAATCTACTGAGCATTCATACATCAGATTTTACAAAGACATACCTGAAGAATGTCCCACCAGCACCTAGAAGAAAGACGTATGATCATACAGTAAAATACTCCTAATTCCTAATCTATTTCATTGATGAAGTGAAACCTTGTATGAAAGTGGAAGTTATGATCACGCAGGAAAAGCGGTTTATGGAGTTTCAATCTAAATCCCCAAGAGAAGGATTTAAAGTGTTAAATAAGTACTTTGAATCTCTCTGCAATCATTTATAGATTAAAGTAAAACGTGGAGAGTAATGGGATGCTATAATAAACACGAAAAATGACATCACAGTCTATAAAAAGTAAAAGCACTGAGCATTCAGGGGCTCCATTCCAATGGTCCCATGCCACGTAGCTCTGGGGTCAGAGGTTAGGTCAAAGGTGCCCTCTAATTAGCCTGTCTGCCAGCCATCCATGTCTCAAAGGATGGGCACCATTCATGGCATCTCACCCTTGACCTATGGCTAGTGGTCACTAAAACAGCCCTACAGTGTCAGAGGTAGGCATTGTACACCAGGGCGAACTTTTACCTCCGACTAGAGAAAGGCCAGAACTCAGTCATCAGTGTTTCCTCAACAGGAGAAAAGAAGATGTGGTGATTTCAACTTACTCATATCTAACTGTGAGGAAAAAGCCTGTCTAGACAGTTCCGTTGGAGAATTGGTGCCTAGGGAGAGAACATCGAGCATCCTCCAACAGAAATGTGACCGCTCTACTTTTTCACAAAATTTATTCAAAGCTGCGTAGTTAATGACACCAGACAGAGCTGTTCCTACAAAACAGCAGCGAGAATGCAGATCAGCTGAATGACTGCACCAGAAGAAGACGCAAAAGAGGGAAAGGCATTGGATTTCTAAAGCAGGACAGCTTATTCATGTGAACATCACATGTCCCTGAGGATGTGTGTCAGCCATAAGAGCTCCTGTGTTTTTCTGCCATGATCTGAAAAATATTCAGGGCCATGTGCCTTAAAGGCCAGGAATAAATAGACTGGTTTAAGGGATACATTGAATAGAAACACACACAAAAGGACCACACACACCGACAATAAGGTCGCTGGGTGATCACTTAGATAGCATTGAAAGAGAGGTGTATGGAAGACGATCAGTCATATTTGTTATTTTTGTGAAAATTGAACATTTAAAAAAGAGTGTTTAAAAGAAACTGTTAAAGCTTAAATTTAAAACAAAGATAAATACACAGTATAACATAAAAAATATATGTATAAAGAATACATATATTAAGTTTAAAACATGTGTAAAACATCTTTGAAAGGAAGAAGAATTTTTTAAAATAATGCCGCACCGAACGCGTGACGCCACAGACCAAACGTTGCGTTCTTTCATTTAAGTTACCCACATACATATTAACATAAACCCCACCTCATCAATTATGATACCTGATGAAGTGGGCTTTATGGTGATATTCAACACATAGTCTGAGATGGTCTATAGGATGGATAATTAGGGTTCTCCTTAAACTTGCTATTCGGTCAACAACTGATCATTGTTCCTTTTTTGGCTTTATTATTTTATTCTCTACCTTGCATTCCTATTATGATGAATGCTTTTCAAGTGGGTTTTATCGGACTGCTGTAATGGCCCCTCTACCTCACTGTCAGCTGCATTGGGAGTCTCTATTATTCATCATCTCCACTCCCAGGCTATTTATACCTGCTTTTACAGCCAGTCTGTCCTTCTGCTTCACTGGCTGCGACTGTCTACACAAATACAACTAAATCCACTCTTCAGCTCTGGCTTGCTTTAGGGTTGGCTTGACACAGAACGGCCACCCCCCCCTCCCAAAGACAGGGAAAACGCATATGCAAACAGTAACAGTAACCACATTCTTCTACCTGGGTTGTGCCACAAAAAAGAGAGCAGTAGAAATGTTGAAAACTTTTTTTTTAAAGGCACCTGTTCAAATTATAATGTAAAACAAACAAGCAGAGCAACACAAATGTTTTTAGCACACGCCTTGTTACACATATGATTATTCTGTTGCAAATCTTGAGAGTTAAATGTTTTATGAAGGAATCTGAACGGCCCAAACACTCTACCTCTGGATATCTTCCTTGGGTATTATCTCCTCTGAAGGGCTACCCATCCCTCAAATCCCTGGGAGAAGATCACAGAGTCACGTCCCTTCACATGGCTGCATCCAACATACCCACTGAAAAAGAAAATGCTTTCACAAAAGACCATTTCAGCAGTCATTCACCAGGTATTTGCAGACATTGGTCAAATATAGTATATCTGAGGGCAGTGATGTGTGTGCTCTCCTGCATGGGACACAGCTGTTCGGTTCACTGACAGAATGGAAAAAGAAGCCGGCTGAGATTGCAATTCCTCTCAGACATTTCCAATCACAAGCCATTGTTTATATTTTAGAAGGATGACTCATTTCGGCTGTGTCTGTTCAAGTTCATGCTTCCAGTGCAGAACAAAGATTGGGGTGTCCACTTCTGAGCAAAACACCAAGCTGTTAAAATTAACATCTTTTTGTATTCACTCCCACACTGAAACACCTTTTTTACCTCCTAGAGGAGGACAAAATCTCTATAGGTGATGTTTAGCAGCTTCAACATTGTGTTTGTTGTCTTTTGAGTTGTGTTGCATTGCCCCCTAGATGAAGGTTGACAGCATTACAGAACTGTTTTTTTTGTAATCAGGAACTCCAAGAGAATTCCAGATTGCAAGAATCAAGAAAATTAATAATCTCAGATGGCCCATTAGATTTTCTAAGAAAGCATTCAGTGCATTTGGAATGTTTGTACCCTTTGTAGTGAACTTTGTGGAACTCCATCGTAGAGGACCAAACATTGCATTGCTCATGTTGGACGCCAAATATAACAAACGTATCCAAAATGCAACACTGAACTTATCTTGAACACATAACTCGGTTTCCGAAACATCACATGGCACTATTCATGACATTTGGGGGTCGGCTGCTTATCCAAAGATTTGGATTCATTTAAAGACCCAGAAAGGTATTTAAACTGAACTGAAAAGTTTCAGGAGTCGTGTTGCTGAAACAAATGAACATCCTTGTACAGCAGGTGGAATTTTGACCAGGGCAATGTTATGATGCAGGACTCACTTTTAACAATTCCATAGAACAAAAAAATATAGTACAAAGTTTTTTTTTTTTAAAGACCTAAGGAAAGAGCCAAATATTGACAATGAACACACAGAAGATTTTCATGATTTTAGCCAATTTATTTTTTTCATTCGTATACATTAGTAAATTATTTGTGCGTTACCAATTCTTTGGGACCGAGGCTAATTGGCAGGAGTGTAAACCAACGCACACAACTGTCATTAGGAACGGACAGAGAAGAGTATGGCTTCATTTCTACAACAACTGGTCAACGAAAAGCCAGAGTACTGAAAAGGAAATACAGTTACTTAAGTAGCTATGTTGGTCTCATTAAGTGCAGTTTTCAGTGCTCCACGTCATGATGCATGTTACTGGGTAATTCCAATGACCCCACAGGCCAGACGTCCACCAGCATTACCAGTTTTCAAACTTTCGTCATTTCCTCCTTTTCCCAGATCATCAGCTTTCTCGTGGATCTAAACAAAATTAAACATTTTTTTTTATAAAACAGAAAAAGGTTTTTAAAAAGTGTAGTATTGGACAGCAATGAGGTGCCACGTTTCCTTACCACCATGGTTCTGCCAATGATGGAATATTGGCCTGCAAGTGTGAGAAGTTTGTCTGTGATGTTTATCTTGGCAACATTATCTGCTCCTGCAGTCACATTACCTAAATCTCCAACATGTCTGTAAAGGAGAGAGAAAATAAAATATATAGATGAATAATAATCGTCAAATTACCCAAACAGAAGCTCATCAATAGGCAATTGAGAGAAGCTTTTTAATGTTCTGAAGTTATTCAGACATCTAAAACATTTAGTGATTTTAATGATTTTATTCAGCCAGCGTCCAAGTAAGATGACATGGAAAAGATGGCAAATGATCCTCCAGAGAACTTCAGTGTTCAAAAGTGCTGATACTGTAACAGTTGCTAACTTTGGTTGCTCTTGTAAATGTCGTACAAAAACTTCAGATCTAAGTGTGTGATTAAAGGCAATATTTAACACCCAGAATATATTTCTAAGTTAATTTAGGACTACACATTTAAAGTTGTAGAAAAACACACTGCCAGTTATATAGACTTTAAAAGCATTAAGAGAAAATCCATATGGTCAGTTGTGGACTAAACATCTAAAATGTATGAAAGGCCCTTTCAAACAGAACTACTCATCAGGATACAATTCTTTAATAACAGCTTTTAAAGTACCCAGTAAACCATTAACCACAATAGTAATGTGGTCATATGATGTTAGCCAAATCTTTGAAGAAAATATTAGTTAAAATCATGATGAGCTCTTTGGAAAATTGGGAAGAAATGTTATCTGAAATAAGCATATAAGCCATAATCAATCTCACGGCACAGCAAAAGGGTCCCTTTGAGATAAACATACCCTCTGGTGCAAAATGTGACAGCAGTACAGTATGGTTCTTGTTTTAAGTAAAGCACAATCATCTGTGCAAGCTCCAGCAGTCTCTGCACTGACGACAATGTCACCGTTCAAACCATTTGTAGCCTCAGTAAAATGCAGATCAGGCGCCCCCTCAAAACATTTAGAATCATGCTGTTTGTCATTTTCTTACATGTTGAAGATGTGGAAAAAAACAAAGTGCAGATTGTGTTTGAGCATTTTCAAGCACTCCAATTTGAAATTCAAGAGAACCACCTCCCTTTCTGATGGACTCACCTTACTTCATCATTAGGGCCTGCATGAGTCTTGTTGTGCGGGTTATAGTGAGGGCCAGCACTGACACACCCTGGGTAAGAGAAAATGTCAGAAAGCCAAGACAACCAGTCAGCCCTTACATTTCCCAAAAGCCAACAGATTTCCACCTTAAATATGAATTCTATAATTACCGTTTGTGTTGTCACCAAAAGCATGGACATGGAAGCCATGCTCACCAGGGGTAAGGCCTTTGATTTCTCCTGTCAGCTTTACAGGAGCTGAATCACTCTGGGGAAAAAATTAAAAAATGAATACATTAAAATGTAAAAATCACATCATACATGGGTCTGAACATAAAAACACAGCAAGCATCAGCAGTACAGAGTTACCGGATTCTTAAATATAGCCTGATTGGTCCTAAAAATCACAGTAACAATTTCAAAACAGTTGAGATAAACACAAAGTGGGGTGAAGGACTTCCGGGTGGCCTGTGGCACGTGGTCGCTCGGTCCCGAGTCGCTCTATAACGAAAGACCGAGGTCACGCTATGACTCAGCAAAAATAAACAACATTTAAGATCACCAGTAGCGCGTTTTAATGCAGCAACAAATGCTTATATTTTCCGCGAAAATAGTCACAAAATAGAGGTCATAACATACTTGGTGCAATTGAAAATATCGCTAAACAACGACTAAGATTGTGAGGTACGAAGACCAAAAACCTCTAACTTACGCAACAGATATTTACACTGTTAATCATTACCAATTCTCCGGCTATTAGTGTCCAAAGGTTATGTCTTAAGTTGCCGAGCTTTGATTTCAGCCATTATACCCAGTGGTTATTTATGCCTTAACATGAATTGCCTACTTTGAATAAATAGTGTCAACTAGGTGTCATATAAGCGCACTCCCCGTCTTATTTTGCAACGTGCAGTTGAACTCTAATTTGCATAGGAGAGGCGTTGAATAACGTCATGCAAACATGCAAGGACTAGCCAAGCTGAATGACTTGAGATTTAATTATAACACACGCCAACATGAATAGGAAACAGCGAATATGTCTGCTACAAGCCTCTGAATGGAGAACTACGCTAGCTTAGCCTTCACGCACTTAAGCACCCAGACACACGAACGTAAAACCTCTGGTTCTGCTCGTTCGGAACGTTACAAATCTTACCTCCTGTTCAAAATAAACAGTCCCACTGGTCTCACCGGCTCCTTTGAGCACACAAACAGCTTTGAGCACCATCTTTGCAACAGTTTTCCAAGACACCAAAGTTACAATTGTGTGCTCGTCTTCTGCAAGGCAACCGAACTATGTAGTACGAGCTTAATGGGCGGGGTCGTGTGAGCAATAGCCAATCATAATCAAGTGAAAAAACTGGCTAAATGTAATTGGGCAAACACAATTCACATTAACATTTTCAGTTCATGAAGAAACGTTAACTAGTTATAATAAATATCTCTATTGTATATCTCTTAATAGAAAATCCATCGGTAAATGTATGTCTATGTTTATCCATTTAGCAGTGGCTTTTATCCAAAGGCCTAACAACACTCCTGCTGTAAAATTAAAGGCAGTCCTTCATATGAGGAGAATACGATTTACATCCAATTACTTCATAATGAAACCTTTTCATTAGCTCAAGTCAATTTTCACAGTTTAAAGAAATACAAGAAAGCCAAAATGGTTATTTTCAATGTATTTATCTGTAGAAACCAACTAAACAAGAAAATCTAAACTGCATTAAGCATTAAATACAAAAAGCAGAATGATTTGGTACAAAAATAGTTTATTAAAAACAATTTCCTGTGGCTGAAATATTGCAGATTTGATCTCCACGTCTTTTGTATTTTAAACAAATCATAGAAACATCTGTCAACTTTTAAACCACCAGGAGTTAAAAACGTTAAAGCATGGGAACTCTGACGTTCTTTCCACATCAATTTTGTTTCTCTCAGATAAGCAAATCACAGAATATTAACAGCAATTACCATGAAACCTTTGAAGTTGTCAGTGATACAAGCATATTTACAGCAGTGTTCCAGGCAGTAACCTTCATTTCATCACTTCAGGTCTGTTCTCCTCACCTTAGTTAATAGAAAATAATAATAATAATTCACACAAGAGATGCACTAGCCAATTATGGGCGTCCAATTTGACCAAAGTCAATATAGTGTATGTTTGGTGAAACAAACACTAGTTTGGTTGTGTTTATCAATTAGGTATAAAAAGAACAAAAAACAAAACAAAGAATTACTATTTACTTTACATACTTTGCTGACACCAAAGAACATTTTCAGTTTGGCTGACTCGGCAGACAAATGGCTGCCTAAACGAACTATTCCACCATCACATTCTTTAGAAGCTTCTTTTTTAAGATTAGGAACCAGGAAAGCCCAGTGGAGACATAACATTCTGACTCTTCTTTCTGATCCAACAGAGGCCACTTCGCCTTTACAGAAGACTACCAAAACATATGTATTTCATACAAACATTTGTTTGAAAAAAAATTCCCCAAAATTAAAACCAGCAAATACTTCTTACAATTTGTAAAGTTGAACTAAATCTATGTTGGATTTTCTTTCTTTTTTTCGAACAGGGGCCGAAAGAGTAGAGGAAAGTAGTTTACATCCTAGAAATGTTTTAGTGGACTTCCATTAAACTTTTTCACCATTTGACAGCCAATACAAAAATTGGAATCTTCCCTACCAGAGAGAATATTTTGCCTAATTTCTTTTTTTGTTTTTGAGGTAAAATTGATCTAATTCAGTTTTCCATTAAAAATATCCTTAAGGCTCAACACCACATATTAGTTAAAACCGTCAGATTTCTGCTCATACTGAATATTTCAAAGGTCCTGCACTTCGATAAACTTTTTACATGATTTTCTGTGCAATGTTATGTCAGCAGAAAATTGGATTAAATGCTCAGGGAGGGAATTACAAAATTCCAATAACAGTTTCGTTGTAACGCGACATCTGTATCAGTACCTTATAATCAATTAAATGGAAGCAATCTTTCAATATTACCTTGGAATGGGTTATCTCTTAATGTATTCACTAAGATATGACTTTCCTTGCTCTAAGAGTTCTTAAGAGAAACACTAGTTTAAAAAGTTCCACAAAACTGTACTGATGGTGGATTTTAAAGACACCAGGAAAGATTAATCAATTATGGCATCAAGCATCTGTAGTTTGACATCTTTTTAAGGCCACTATTGTCCTTTACAAGTGGAGCCTTCTTGGCTGCATTAAAGTAAGGATGAGCCAACACTTAACCCATAAGATGAGAAAAGAAAGAAGAACCTCTTTCACAACAGAGTTGTTTTAGACAATATTCAGTGTTCGACGTGACATTGACAAAAAAAAACACCCCTCTAAACGAACACATTTCCATCATTGAGAAGTGCCTGCCATCTCACACTTGTAGAAATGGAGTTAAAAATAAATCGACATAAATCATGTCTCCTCGGTCAGAATAAAAATTGTTTAAAAAAAAAAAAACTATACATGCGAGCACTCATTTTTTACAACCATTCACAAGAAGAAGAAAAAAGCAGCCGGTTGGCAATAACTAACAAGGGTTTTTAGTAAATAGATCTCCTGTTCTGAAATGCAGATATGAGGCCAAATTCTAATTAATGAAATGTCTATGATCGTGTGTTTTGCGTTTGGGAGAAAGAAAGGTGCTACTGCCCAGAAACTGTCAATTACAAGCTGACTAACTGTGACTAGTTAAAAATCTACCTTCCAACAACTGAGACTGATGATTCAGCCGGACAAAACCTTCTGTATATTTCGGTGGTGGACAGCTGTCTCTGGCAGGAGGCCTACGAGGCTGCCTCCGCTTTGCTTTCTGAGGGCTCGCTTTGAGCTGTGGGTGAAGGCTCAGGGGGCACCGCATCTCCAGTCGGGGTGGTCACATCTGGGGGCGGAGCTACGTGTTCAGAATCCGCCTTCTTTTGAGATGCTTCCCCCTCCGGTTCTTTGCCTATTTCCGTGGTGGCCACAGGAATCACGCGAGACTGCTCTGTGCTGTTAGAGGTCCGAAATTTGTCCATGTTTTCCAGTTCGGCCAATCGATCATCCCTATCCCATCGCGTGGTCCTCTCTCGCCGCTCCGCACGCCTCGGCCTCTCCGCTTTTCCTTCGTCTCCTCTGCCTCTTTCTCGACCAGCCCCCTCCCCTCTGTTTCTCTCCCCTCCCTCCCCCCTCCCTCGGTCCCTCTCCCCATCATCCCCCCTCCCTCGTTCCTTGTCTCGGTCCAGGCTGCCTCGCCTCTCCCTCCAGTCTCGTCTATCTCTGTCTCGATCGCGGTCGCGGTCTCTGTCACGGTCTCTTTCTCTGTCTCTCTCCCAGCCTCCCCCACGGTTGCCGCCATCTTCCTGCCAACCTGCAAGCCGGTCCCTTCCATCCATTTTATCATTTCCGCCTCCCCGCGCTCCATCACCGAACGGACGCCTGCCTCCTCCAAAGCCCCTGTCTTTTTCTCTCTCCCTGTTCCGATCCCAGTCTCTCTCCCTCTCCTGCTCTCTCTCCCTGAATCCAGGCCTCTCTCCCCTGAATGACCGATCCTCCATTTCCTCCGGCCCATCAATGCCTCTCGGACCCCCCGGTCTGATAAAAGGAGCTGGGGGGGGAGGGCTTTGAAGGGGGGGGCCCTGAGGGGGAGGGCCATGTTGATGAGGGAAAGGAGGCCTCATATTATGTGGAGGCGGCATTCCAAAGCCTCCTTTAGTCAGGGGGGGCTCGTGGTGCATCACCTGGGGGTGGGGGCCCCGGGGTATCATCGGTGGAGGTATAGGCGGTATGTTGGGGTGAGGTGGTCTCGGCCCGTGGGGGGGGAGGGAACCGCTGCATGTGAGGAGGCGGTGGGCCTGGAGGCCGCTGGAGTGGGATAATACCAGGCCGTGCACCCAGCAGACCACCAGAGGGGGGCTGGAGATTCCCAGCATGCCCACCTGGAAGAGCACCTGGAGGTCCAACTGGGGGGCCACCGGGGGGCGTGATGAGAGGTCCACCAGGAAGACCACTTGGAAGTCCAACTGGAGGACCGCCTACTTGGTTACCTGAAGGTGTAATGAAATGCGAAGGCAATCAATATTTTTAAACAGCCTCGTATGATCCACATGACTTCTCCCAGTCTACTGAAAACCAAGCATGAAAAACACAGACTGACCCATTGGTCCCAGCTGATTGTTAAAGATGTTGGGACCCTCCAGGGCCTCATCCTTCCTGTTCCCCATACCTGTTGGATCATGGGGTGGCTCATCAACTCCAACTTTGGACGGAGGTGGGGGACCGAGTGGCATCGGACCCGGGGGAGGAAAACCTGGGAGAATAGAGGAGTGAGGAATGAATATGGACACACAGCGCATCTCTATTCCCGCATAAATGTTTAGTGGAGTAATGTAAGATAACTAAAGCTATAATAAATTAAATAGTATACCTTTCTTAATACTTATATAAACAAAAAAAAAGTTTTTCTTTTTAAAGATTCCTGTAAAACCTAAATGAGAGCTAGAGGAACCCCCAAGCCATGACTTCCTTGATTTATTCCTTTATTGAAAATCAGATTGGGTGTAAAATCTGTGATATTTGTCTATTTTTAAAAAGCGAAGTTGTCTTTGCTTTATAAAAAGGTTTTAAAAATTCCTTTCACTGGACTGGCGCTGGCATTTACTCCATAATACATTATGAAGGGGTTAGAAAGCATTATGTTCAGAGAGTGAAGGGGATTAAACAACATAGCGAATAGATTTAAAACTATGATTAATAGGAAGGGGGCTACGGAGATGAATAATAACAATAAGGAGTGATAGGAGGTGGTACCTGGAGGCATTTGCATGGGGTTGAAACCATGTCTGATGAAAGGAGGAGGGGGGACTCCTGGAGTGAAAGTGGGTGGAGGCATGCCCATGGGGCCAGGAAACACTGGAGGTTGGAGAGTACCCACAGCAACCATTGGCTGTTGCATTGGAGGAACCTGAAACAAATGAGGCTTTACTGTACGAGTGATTTTTCTGCTCTCTTAATGACACTCCTGTGAGCGTTAAGCTATTCTGAGTCACTGCAGTAAGTAGATATTTTTCAATAATCTTCAATAAGTCCATTCTGCGCTTTACAAAGCCTTTCTAACAACAGATAGATGAATTTCTAATTGAAAAATGCCTGATTCTGGTCTTCAGCTGATGTTTACCTGGACGGGAGGAGCAGCTGCAGGTAAAACCTGCGTCTCCTCAAGCTGCTGCTGCTCAGACCGGCCGTTATGGGTGAGTTCCTCTGAATGCTCAATACTCTTCCTCACTCCACTCCAGTCTGAGGACAAAACCCAGTGCAAATTAGTAAAAGATAAAGTAGGTGAACGACATGAATGCAGCAGTTTCCTCTGTCTGCTAATGTTAAACATGAAGAGGATGATTATGTTCTACCTTAATTTAGTATTTGAGTGACTTTTTACCTGGTGATAAGGTATCTACATCCAGTACTCCTCCCTCTTTCAGCTCCTCCAACTGGTCCTCTCTGATCTTAGTCCAAGGTATGTAGGTGACCCCCAGCTCTACATCCCAGTACTGTTTAAAATCGGCCTTTATACCCTTGTTCAAGGCCCAAGCAATCTGGCAGGAAACAAAACAAAAATGATTAATTTACATATTGTGATTTCAACATTTTCTTTAGCCTATTAATAAGCTTTGACCCATGACTGAGCTCACCTTGATTGCTTTCTGGTTAACCTTAAATGATCCTCTACTGAGCTTCTGCAGCGCCCTGTATGCATCTTGTCTATGTATCATGACAATGTAAGCACAGCCGCGCGGAGGGATCATCTAAACAAGACCGAAAGAGACAGTCAGACAAGTGAGGAGAAATCTAGACCTTCGTAGATTACTTTTTTACCATGTTTATTGCTGTTATTGTGACAGCAATATTTTCTTTCAGTTCTAAAGAATTTGGACATTAACCATCAAGCTTAAGTAGATAAAAACCAGTGTTCAGAAAAATACACCTTTTTTACTAAAAAAAAAAAAAAGTGCCAAGAGATAAAAATTATTAGAATTTTTGTTTATACCTCTCATTTTAACCTTTATTAAAAGGGGCCGTTATAGTGCTACAAACATTCACTGTACAAGTCACCACACAGAGCTGAAAAAGTCTCTTGGATGCATCAAAACCAGATTTGTTTAATCTTATTACAACCTGCCAAAAGCTTGTCCTAAACACACATTCGGGGCTGTGTCTGTAAATGCTTGTCATTCAAATTAAACTAACCTCCGAGTGGGATGATGCATTATAGTCAGGATGTGTGTGTGTGTGATGTTTTGGTCTGAGTTACTGTGTGCGCTCCACCACACCCATAAGATTTGCCAGCCAGTTAAGTGTCCAAACAATGTCAGCTTTATTGCAGCGTTTCTTAAAAAGAGCAATTATAAACAACAGTGCAGAGGCTTTGAGCTACCTAGATAATAAATGCCATTAAGACACTGAACATATGAGCACAAATGCTGTTGGATAGACAACAACAATTCCCATTAAGAACCAAACATGATCCAGAACGTTGTTCATAGCTGAGGTCTCAGCTGCAGCAATATTACTGATCCTCATGAATCCACTTACATTGATGGAATCTATTTGCCCAAACTCCTCCAGTAACGAGGCAACATCTTGCTGTTGTGTCCTTTTGTCCAACTGACCCACCCAGAGTGTTGTGCTGCAAACTGTGCAGAAAAAACGGAGGGAAAGGTGTATAAAGAGGCCAAACTGGATTGGTTGGGGGTCGTTAAAGAGAAAGTGTGACTCACTGCTCAGCGTCTCGCTTTTTGGTGGTGGAAGGCCTTTCTGTCGTCTCTCTCGTTCTTTCTCCCTCTCCCTGCGCTCCTGCGAGCGAGAGCGTGGGGAATGGTGTCGCCGATCTCTGGAACGCGAGCGGGACCGCCTGTGCCGGGACCGCCGCGAACGGGAATTAGACCGTGACCTCCTCCTCTTCGGAGATCTGGGGATGAGAAACAACACAAAGCAACCCATTTTTTTTTTTAAGTATTCTCTGCAGATCAGTAAAGAAAGGCCAAACAATAAGGACATTACACTAAGCATTTGACAGCTTCCTATGAAAACAAGCATTCTTTTCGGACGCTCACCTGGAGCCTGAGAGGGACCTTTGGCCACGTCTGCCGTCTCTCATGGATGAATGGTCCATGTCCACTGAGGAGTCCTGACATGATATGAAAAGTGGCATATAGTGAAACGTTCCAGGCTATAACTCCTGTCAACACACATTCTATGATGACACAACAGAAAAAACAGCATCAGGATTAAACTGAGCTCCATCTTTAAAAGTCCTAATTTATAGTGGCAACTTCTTTCTCTGTGAAATAGTTTATCATATGTGTAGAGTTTGCAGTACCTGTTGTTGCTGGGCAGCATTTTGGGGAGGATATAACCCTGGGAAGTTTGGCGGCCCAGTGGAACCAATGAGAGGTTGCCCCGGCAAACCATGACCCATAGGGGGCATTCCGATAGGGAAGCTCTGTCCCGGCAGGAGACCAATGGCCTGGAGTTGGCCATTAGGTGGGACAGGAACCTGAGGGTGAGAACACCTGTCAGTCTGATGCATGTAGAATAGGAAATAGACAATGTCTTGGATAATGTCGGAACGAGCTGAGTCCTTTACCATAGCGTATAGTAATGAATGGAGTAAATCTTTAAGTCCAAAGAGGTACACAGAGGACAGAGAAACGGCTTAATGGAGGTGCGTTTACTGTGGATGCGATCATCTCTCGCTGTTTTTGACATCCTGACATTGTGTAAATCAGTTTAAAGTAAATATTCTAAGGCCAGAGACACGTCTTGCACCTATGTAACAGATGAAAAATATCAAAGGCCATGGCATGCATTTTCTTAGATGCTGTAATTGTGCCAATTCATGTCTTATTAATCGTGTTTGTTGTGACAGCACCGTTACTTTGACTCCTCTCTCCTTGTGCCTCTCTTTGCATCTCTTAAGGAAACAAGACGAAGATGAACAAATTAGGTTATTATGTATGAGGCATCTGAGAGGCTGCTACACCAACTGTTTGCCAAGAACCTTTAAAAATAGTATTCTGTTGACCTCTAATCATAGACACACTGCAGGTATATTTTGAAGTGGTCGGAATAAAAGGACCTTTAAATGAGTTTGGCTTGTCTGTAGGCATGACGACCTTTCTATTTAGAAAAAAAAAGCACTTCACATTACCTGCTGTGAAAGGTCCTGTGACGTGTTCATCATCTGCGTACTAAAGTGCTCCATGTGCGGGGGAAAGGCCGGAGGCTGTTGCATACTGCGATTAAAAATATACACTGTAAGCTTCACAAGTCAAAAAAGACACGCAAACTTTTCACTCTATATCACATATGTGCCGTCTTCTTACAATGGAGGCTGTGAGGAGATTTCTTCCTTTTTTGTGTCTTCTCCAACTTCTGGTTCATCATCATAGTCAAAACGGTCCAGCAATTTCTAAGAGAGACAGAAAATGGTGAATTCTCTTTTTCTTCAGTAAAAACACTTAAACCGTGCTATGAAATTTTTAAATGGTGACAATGTTAAATTGAAATTTAAAGCCTCAAACGCACCGTCACTTTGTCAAAGGCGGGCTTCTGCTGAGCAGGTTGGGTGGGCAGTGGAGGCTGTGACGAGGGCGGGTGCAGCTTTGGAATGACCAGGGCTGGGGGCGCGTTTTGGACCGGCGCGTGAACAGTCTGAAGAGGAGGCTGGGCGTTGGTCTCCGCCTTTAATGGCTGCTGCTGAAAGTTCTGGAGCATCTGCTGTAGCTAAAGGCCAGTGCAAAATGAACAGATTTTCAGTCTTGAATGTCCGACAAAGATGTGAACACATAAAAACCACACGCGCAAAAGGGGCTCAGCTCATGCCCGTCTGCATTAGTGCAAACACACCTGCTGACCCTGCGTGGTCTGAAAGAGCTGCGCCACAGCAGCAAACGCTTCGGAGTTGTGCAGCTGAGGAGCTGATGTCATGGTGGAGTTGGCTGTTACCTCAGTAACGGGCGCTGTGGCTGGAGGTGGTGAGGAACCTGAGCAATGAGACGCAACTATGAGCATTTGTGCAAAGCACACAAACTGTTCACTGAATCACTGTTACATTGGACTATGTCTGTTTATTTTCCCAGTGGACAGAAAAGCCTGTTCAATATGTATTAAACATCTCAAAAAGTAAATAAAGATGATTCAATTATATAAATGGAAAAAATACTAGCTTTACAGCTACAGTGTTTCCTATCGAACTGGCTTAAAAAAATAAGTGCAGGACGGTATTCGGGACTTTCTGAATCACGCAGTTTACCCGGCTCATCTGTGCTTGTGAAGGATGCCCCACCACTGCCAGAGCCAGCGGCCATATCCAGGAGGGGCTGTATGACCTCGATCTTAAACACCCCATTCTTCTGCCACAGGTTCAACACACGCACAATCTTACTCTGCAGAGGAATAAAACAAACACATGAACATGGATGATTGGATGAGTTAGAATGAGAACATGTGAACTGATCATTTTACTGATCAGTTTCTTGCCAGTGTGCATTCTGCACCCACTATTTCAGATCTTACCCTGTCTTCTACGGGGCAAAGGCAGAGGTTCTCAAAGGTTCCTGTGATGTTTTTGGTGAACCGTGGCCCGAAAACATCTTTGTCTGCTCCAAACTGGTGCCTGGACTGCCTGACGATGGAATCCACCACATACAAGCCTGCTACTTTATACTCAGGCTTACACTGGAGGAACGAGATGGAGAACAAACAGGTCTGAGGTGATATTTTTGATGTGGATCAATTGGTTTGTCACTGAATTTAAAATAAATCTGCTCACCTTTTTGATAAACTTTTCAACGATCTGGACCACATGTTTGTAAAGCTGAGAAAGACAGTAAAGTAAGCAGACTGTCATCTGGGTACAGGCTCAAAAAATGAACAACAATAGACCACAGAAGTCAACTGAAGACATAAATGACTAAATAAAGGATGATTAAACTTTCTTACTTTCATAGCTTTGATGGCCGATTTGGTGATGGAGATCATCTTTGCCCGAGATATTGGGGGCTTGGAGTCCATCAATGAGAATAACTACACAGAACACAATAGGTCATGAATAAATTAAACGTGAAACCATGACACAGGAGGGAAAAAAACAATAAAAAGTAACAGACAGCTGACTTTTCAACATCTATATTCTATTGCATTTCCATCACCCAAAACTCTCTCACTCTCATCTCCAAGTGACACAAAACAACCTCTTAAACATGAATGTTTTCACTCAAAAAGTAAGAGTACTAAACAATATTTGAGCTATGAATAAATACATCATGCTTAAAATGCATCTTGTTTTAATGTAAATGTCCTTTATTGATTATTTAACTCCTTTTGTTGTGAAGTTGCTGTTACCAAAAGCGCTGACATTAGATGTATAAGATGCTACTTCACTCTGTGCACGTGTGTATTTTGATACAGAATTCTCCTTCCTCTTTAGGTGTGAGGTGATGCAGTACTTTAAGAGATTTGTTTGCTATTTTCCCTCTGGACAAGCCAACTTGTAGCCAAGAATGTTCTTATTGTGAGACAGCAAATAAGGCCAAGAGTCACAGGAAAATGTGACCCAGGCCACATGTGCCACTCATTGAAGTGTGGTTTCCATTCAATTGCAATATCTTTCTTTCCTCAAGCGTGTTGTTGATCTAAACTAATCCTAACAGGTAACAGTGAACACAACACAACACTCAACTGTGATATGACAAGTTTAAGCCTTTCACAGTCACATTGCTTCACTAAATATGCAGACCCTGCTTTGATACCGGTTAAACTGAGACGCCTTATACATTAATAGGAGAAACTGGATGCACAGATCAGCAGATCTGTGTTTTGACGGGTCCTCACAGTATAAACAGTCTTCAGGCCTTCCAGTAGCTTGGCCTGAAATCAATATTCACGTGCTTTCTTACTGCAGCTACAGTGAGCTATTCGTTTGAAAACATGCAATGTACCAGTAACATAGCATTCTGTTGCACAGTATGGTTCTTCAATGTTCAAGCACAAGCAGGATCAATGTAACCAACCGCAGAGTTAGTGACCATAACTTACTCCTACTAGCTAACATCACGCAGGATACTGGATCCATGGGTGGGGGGTTATTGTTGCGTTAGCTTGCTCCAAACCAGATAATCCAGATCATTTCATTCATTGAAAACATTTGAGCGAAAGAAGCACAAACACAAACGTTGTGTCGCTCCGGTTAAAGCCGAAAATACGTTCAGTTAGCAGGCCCATTGGTTCGACCTGCTCAGCTAGCAACAGAGCAATACAGCGGCACCATGACCAGCACAAGCAGACTCGGTGAGCTAAGGGTCTCTGCGAGTCCCACAGGCTGCTTACCTCCTGGTTAAAGGCGTTGACGGCATCCATGATTGCCTGACGCTGCGAGCCTTCCCTTTGACTCCCGATTCTCCGTTATAAATTGAATTTAATCAAGAAAGAGTCGGTACAACATGTCCGCTCCCGGTAGCTAACGCCAGTTAGCCTCACACCGATAGCTCTCGGGTCGGCGGGCGCGGGCAATGCATGATGGGATTGTGTTTTGTTGTTGTGTGTTTTCTCCACTAGAGGGCGCAGCACTCAAAGACACTGGGGTTCACAATTATCAAATGAAATGGTATTTTATTGTAGTGTTGTTATGTATTCAAATTAAGATACGTGAGTCACCTCGACTCCTGAAAAAAGCTCCTGAAAGAATTAAAGGAGAGTAAAGTTAAAACTAAAATCCCAACTCTTGAATGTCAATTTATTTAGAAAACAGTGTAAATCAATAGGTACAAATTCAGGCTTTATATGTGTGTGCAACAACCGTGAGTCATTATCTGGAAGCAAAACATGGAAATGATAATTTCCAAAGATGATTTGATATCACAGATTATGTACAATTAGAATTAATTTTGGTATGAAAAATGGAATGCCACAATGTTAATACAAATTTTCTTTGTCATATCTTGCCAATGGATTATGTTTATTCTTCTATAAAATCATCAAACCTGGACAAACATCCTTCAGTTACCATTGTAACATATCTTTTGCCAGGGGTTGAAGATTGTTTCAGTTAGGAGGAGACCATGACTTATCCAAATACATTTTGTTTCATTACAGGTCACAATTACATTCGAGACATATAATTGGTTTGGAATAAGTTGTGGGAACTATGTTGTTTCTAAAGGAGGTAAAAGAAAACATAAGTATTCTGTCAATGAAGTGTGATTAGTGGATCAAGTGAACATGTCAGAAAGTATAAAATCACAACCCTTACACTCATATAACCCTTAACTCAGGGGTGTCAGCTCTGTTCCTTTAGAGCCGCTGTCTTGCAGGTTTTAGATGTTATCTGATTCACTTACCGTAGTCACACCAATGCACCGGTAGAATAGATCCATTAACTGATATTAAGAATCAGGTTTGTTGAAGCAGGGAAACATCTAAAGATTTTGCAGGACCACGGCCCTCAAGGAGAAGGGTTTGCCATCTTTTTATTTTTCACATCAGGCAAACAAAACTGCTTATGTTCTTCCAGGAACTGATAAAGTAGCTCTTTGATCAGTTTAACAAAACATTTGGTCATTATCAAGAGAGATTAATGTTAACATCTTTTTATACAAATAAATCACAATCCTTCTTACAATAAGAATCATAAAGATGTGTTTTCTCAGAATGAGTTTTTGTCATTTCAGAGAGAATCGTATACCCAGTACACCAACATTTCTATCTTTTTCATTCCTGCATAGAATTTTCAGTTTCAATGGTACAGTTTGTTCTTACCTTATTCATAGTCTATTTTTTTATAATTCCCTCTGCTTTTGGTAATTTTCAAGCAGACCTGAAAAGATCTGTTTATCTGTGAGAAAGTCAGCCATGACACCATGATGTGAGATTTTATATTCTGACCCTCTAACAGCTTTGGGCCCCAAAATATCATTACAGGGTTGTTCATATAAAAATCTTCGCAAGAAAATAATGTTAGGTATATCTGCCCCATTGGTAAAAATGTTTGCGTTTGTTTTTTAAGTCTATACAGAGAATGGGTATGATGGTGTTGATGATGGAAATCATTCTCTCCAATTTGCCTACCTCATCTCTACATTAACTGTGCAGGTCTTATGCAAAAATGACAAATCACGTCACTTTTTACATCACCATTCTGCGATAGTGTCAAGAGTACTGTCTACCACTTATTAATTATTTATCAAATATGAAGGAGTCGTCCATGGTAAAACTGTTTCTCTTGTACATGTTTGAGTTTTTTTTTCTTCAGTTTATAACACTTTGAAATAAAAATAGGGTTTAAAGTTCTGCTTAACGAACGCCTGCATTTTCACATATAAGTCTAGCATAAAGGATCTCCACTAGATGGCGTAATCGATTTTAAAGGTTCTGATTTTGGATGGTTGGTCAAGTGCCTAGAAAGCATGGTCCAGTCTAACAGCACGCTGTGGTGCTCTTGTTCTTGTGAGAGGTTTTGAGAAGCTGCAGACAAAACGTTGCACAAACGTGCTCCATACAGTAGCTAAAAGTGATTGGAAGCATCTCTGCGAGGTACTCAAAAACATTTTAATAATGAGTCAAATCTAATGCTGTGCAGTATATTTCCTCGTGTTTGATTTTGCATGTTGAATTTACTGTAAAGTTAAACGAAAACATTTGTTGATTCATCCGAAGACTAATGCAGGTAGCAGCCTGTGAATCACACCGCTGTCATCACCTTTTATTATCCCTCTGGGAAATAAATACCATATTAATTAGGTCATTGAACAATTCATTGAGAAGGAAGGAGGGACTCCTTCTTACCTGCTCTTGGAGTAAACATTTCTATTATCTCAACATTTTAATTTCAAACAAACAAATAAAATGACTGACGAGAATACAGAGACGCAAATCAATATTGCTACTTGGAGACCTCTTCTGCCAATTTTATAGAGAAATAATTGTGCTCGTTCCATGGTGGGAATTTATTTACGCACAGACAGCTTATTTAAAACAGACAGCCACCAAGAATACTAATTACATTTGAGACTTATAAATCTATCGAAATAATGAAATAATAAACAATTTTGTCAATAACTCTGTCAGGCAAAGTATTCTTTGTTCGTGCCCGTGTGCGCAGCTCGGGGTGGTGGTATCGGTAGACTTGTTGTTCCCGTTGTTCTCACAGGCGCTCCGCCCGCGCGCGCTGATTGGATTGAAACCATTCCCTGCGACCATCAACGTGCGCTTTATTTTTTTTTATCACCCACCCAAGGAAACGCCCACCCAGAGGACCGGGAAAGTGGCTTCAAACTGAAAAGCATGCTGCTCATTCAGTAGACTCAGGTTTGGAGGTGCCACGCTGAGCGCGCGCCTCTGTCCTATAATCCCAATCTGCAAACGTCTGCGCGTTTTGACAGACTGCGTCAGTTAGGTTCTTAACTTTCCATTACTCAGAGCAACATTTTTTTTTTTTTGCCTGTGTCATATTTAATCTGAGCTGAGACAGGAGTTTGGGAAACTGCTGAGTGGGGCGGCTGGATGCTTTGGGTGAACAGGTGGCGCACACCGGACGGACTTAACGCCCTTTACAGGACGCTGAGCCTTTGGTAGGTTAGTTGTCTCTGAGGTGTCGCCACTATCTAGCTGCGGGTTTTCCGGACAAGGGGAATCGTGATGTCTGGGGAGGACGGCGACTCGATGGTCAGCCGTATGTCTGAAGTGAAGACCGCGAGAAATGACATCACCCCGTCATCTCTGGCCAGTCCCGAGGCGGACATCCTCAAGAAATTCTACCACACCAAGCGGGTGGGCAGCTACCTGATCGGGAGGAAGCTGGGCGAAGGGTCGTTCGCAAAAGTTCGGGAAGGTCTCCACACTTTAACTGGAGAAAAGGTGAGTTTACTTAAACTTTAAAATGGATTTCTGTTTTTGTTTTGGTCTATTTGCTTCTTTTTAATCCACTGAATTTAACATGACTTATTCTGATCCTGCCACAACCAATAAGATCTAGGCTACAGTTGTCAAGACACTATCGATTTTGAAACTTTTTTAAATAAGAAAAAAAGGAAGAAAGACATTTATGTTTTTAATAATTTCTTTGGGACTGTGTGTTTGGTAAAAAGGCGTTTATTTGCAGTCAAGGTCTGTTGTGGTTCTCATTTTTATGTCAGGGAGACAGCTGTCACTTCCACATGCGTTCCTTTGTGCCACGAGGTAAAAAAAAAAAAGCATGACGATCATATAAGAGATTTCATGTGAATGGATTGGGTATCCATTTTTTTTCTTCATTCCTCTTGTCACAGTGTCAGTCCGGTTTAAAGATTAGCCATCTCAGTGAAAGACCAGCCCTGTTTACACGGAGGGTCTTTGTTAATGAACCCATGCGGCACCGCCAGCTGTGGGCTGCAGTTTCTGCCCAGCAGGGCTGCGTTTTCCGACAATATTTCCAGATTGTTTGAATGAGAGACTCAGTAAGGACTGTGTTACTGTTTTGATATATCCATATATGATTTTGCATGTAGTGATGAGTGATAGTGTCTGTCCTCCAGCTCTGCTTTGTGTTGTATGCTGGTGATCTCAGCCCAGGCGAGCGCGCGGTGCTCTGATAGGGACAGAGGGGAAAATTGGCTGGCCTATGAGCGAGCAGAGCCACTACTTGCATATGAAATCGTGTCGTTGATAAATGGGTTTTTGTCCTCATTACAATTCAGCCAGCGCAGGGCTTTGACACGGCCAGCCATTCGCCACTGGTTGCCTTTGTCTCTGTTGCTTCAGGCAGTTTTGGGATGCGGCCAAAAAATTTGCATATTAGAAAAACAAGTACAACCCTATTTTCGCGTGCTACCGCCTGTAAAACCTGTCTCGTGTTTAATTTGTACCTCGCCGTATACACTCATGCTGAAAGTCTTTGTCAAAAACATGTCTGATTAGATCATCTTGGCCCCCTCCTTACCCAACACCACAATCCCCTCCCGTTGATGTGCGGAGGAATCACTCCTCTCCTCCTTTCCCCCCCCTGTCCCCTCACGGTCTTTGTTGAGGATGATGCAAACGCAGGCAATCTCAAAACCTAGCACATTTCTCTCATTTGAATGTCGGCATCCCACAGGCTCTGGGAGGAAGCAGAGGGCAGCCAGTTTATTCAAGCAAGGGGGTATTCGGGGGCAAAGAGAATGCATGAGGACTCCCCTTTTTAGCATCACTAGAAAGCTGTAGTGAGGACATGTGGCAGTTTGTGTTTACAGGCAGGGGGTCTGAAAGCCAGAAACAGAGAATGATGGTGCCATCGCCGTCAGGGGGTTGAGGGGGTCACATACACGTGTTTTTGATGTCTGTAACCCACTTTCCCTCTATGTCCCCCCCCCCGCACGCCCCCTTTTCTGTCTGAGGGGCGCCTGATAAACAACTGAATCCCCCAGAAGCCCCCCCCGGCCCACCTCGGGCAAGGCACACCCCTCCCCCTTCATACCCCACCCCTGCTTATATATAGTAGCCTACTGTAAATACATAGCCCCCATCCCCCCATACATCCCCCGCTCCCCGTTTCTGTTCCACGGTTGTAAACATGGCCCATCCCTAACTGTCATGCGAGCGCACTGACATACCGTCCACGTACAGCCGGGTTTAATTAGCAGCTGTAAAAAGGTTCTGAGAGGTGAATCAATTAATCGGAGCTGAAAGGACAGACGTAAAAATGAACACTAAGCTCAAGGGCAGAAGAAAGAGACACAGCATTTCACCATCCCCTTAATGGACATGGTGATCAGTTTGTCCATGCCTGGCCATGTCTGTGAGCTCTCCTTCAGGTGATTTGCAATGTATGGTGCCCATGTTCTTGAACTCAGTCTAGACAGCATACAAGGAGACACGCGCAAAGGATAAAATACCGTAATGGAGGGTTTTATTGAATGCAATTATCTACAAATGTCTGTCATTGAGTGAAGGGCACATTCTTTGGCTTTAATGAGGCTTTTCTGAAGGTTTCTTAATCAACAAGAAAAGAGGCTGGGGCGGACGAAATAGACTGGGGCGCTTGTCACTACAGTTTGGGGTCTGCTTTTGTTACAGGTTCTCGTCTGTGAAATTGCAACTCAACCCCGGGGCATGTGGGGGTAATGCCAACTGTCCATTTGGCTTTAGCACCTTCTCAACATATAGGATAACATTTGCCTTCCTCCAACTTTACGGCACTTCAGTAACCTCTGCAGCTCTCCCAGACTCTCACGTAACCCCCCCCCCCTCCTTCATTCTCAGGCCCTTTTAGCGCCTGCACTGCCTCACACTGAGAGCAGCTGTCTGGGAGAGGCCAGTGCCGTGCTATATGCCCTGCAATAGAGATTGAGAAGCTCATCACCTGTTACCCTAAGACTCCTGAAATCCTACCTTAAGAGCCACCATAATGCGCTTGTGTGTCGTTCTTCATTGGTATCACTCACAGTGCCATATGGTGCAAGATTTAAGAGTCAAACCTCAGCTGCCAGGTCGCTGCCAAATCCAAAAGAACCTCTGCTCATTCTCTCCCTAACTCTTCTTTATTTTCTAGGTGGCAGTGAAGGTCATTGACAAGAAGAAGGCCAAGAAGGACTCGTATGTCACCAAGAACCTACGGAGGGAGGGGCAAATCCAGCAGATGATCAGCCACCCCAACATTACGCAGCTTCTGGACATCTTGGAGACAGAGAACAGCTACTACCTCGTGATGGAGCTCTGTCCCGGTGGAAACCTCATGACCCTTATCTATGAGAAGAAGCACCTGGACGAGAGGGAGACTCAGAAATACATCCGGCAATTGGTGCTTGCTGTGGAACACCTGCACAGATCAGGCATAGTGCACAGGTAGAAAATGAAAATAAAAATGCGCAAAGACGTCTTGTTGGCACGGGATCTCACGTGTTTGTGGTAATGTTTGTTTTGGAATTGACAGCTCTTAATCTCCTTTCAGAGATCTGAAGATAGAAAATCTCCTCCTTGATGAGCAAAACAACATAAAGCTCATAGGTAACCTAACTGCTTTTGAATGTCTTATCTTTTTTTTTTTTACCTTGCTCGGGCAACTTTAACTTTATTCATGGGAAGTCATACGCTGTAAATAATATGAATACTCATCAAGAGTTTTATGAAATTCTGTCAATAATGACAGAGGCCACTAATGTTACACTGGAAAAATACAAGACAGTTTTTTAGTTGATCAAACACATTTGCCCTATTGAGGTGAGGGGTTAAAGGCAATAAAACATTCTAGCGAATCCCCACTGCAGCCCTACTGTCCATCTGCTTGTTGTGCTGGAAAAAATATTATTAACCCAGGAATGACTCTGAGTTCACCTTCTCCTCCACAGATTTTGGCCTCAGTAATTGCGCTGGAATCTTGGGGTACTCTGACCCATTCAGCACGCAGTGTGGCAGTCCGGCATATGCTGCCCCTGAGCTGCTCTCCAGGAAGAAGTACGGCCCCAAGGTGGATATCTGGTCCATGTGAGTTTACCTTCATTTTCAAGCAATACATTTTTCAAAAAGAAATTGAATTATTACATGTACAGTAGTATTCAAAGCTGAATAATTATTAACTCTGATTTTTAGTGGTGTGAACATGTATGCCATGCTGACTGGGACTCTTCCATTCACTGTGGAGCCCTTCAGCCTTCGAGGCCTTCACCAGAAGATGGTGGATAAGGAGATGAATCCACTACCCCCTTCACTTTCCACTGGTAAGTAAAGCAGACTTTTATTGACTTTATTAACCAACTAACAAACCATAATACATCTAAAACAAAAGATGGACCAAAGGTCTATACACAAGGTTTGGGTATTTCTTTCTAAATGTCACTCAACTAGAGAAAATGATTTAAAGAAACTTCTTGAAAACCCCTCTTTTGAATTACAATTGTTGAAAATGAATGCAAGTTGGATATTTTTTTATATTCCGTTATTTTTGTTTTATGATTGAAGAACTGTTGTCATCTACGGATCTGAAATGAATTTTTAGAAAAATCTGACTTGATTTATGCAGCATTGCAAACACACTAATTTCCAAGTCGCTGGCACCATGTCAGTCATTGTGTTTGCGTTTGGAATTCCAGTGCAAATTGTTGAAGGGCATTACAGGAAAAACAGGTAATAGTTCACTTCCCTGGAAGGTGTTATCTCTGATCAGTCTATTTGAGCGTGTTAGAACTGGATCTGTCTTTACTAAGAAACCTATAGAGTGACTCGCTCTTCTTAAATAGCCAATCATCACCGTAGGGATATTTTCCCTTGAGAGTAAAAAACCCATAATGTTTGTAAAGCATGTAACGACACGAGGATTGTTCACATGTTATGCAATTACCTGGAAGTCTTTGGCAACATATAAAGATCCACACTCCTGTCTTTCATCAGCTGCCATCTGTCTGCTGAAAAAGCTTCTTGAACCAGACCCCAACAAACGCCCCAACATCCATCAGGTGATGGCTGACTCCTGGCTGCAGCTGGCCAATAAGAACACAGGAGCCCCATTCCTCAAAAGGTAGACCTACAGGCACATTTAACCTGTTCACACTTTTTTATGTAATCTAAACATGTAAGCAAATTAAACAAGTATATAATAAAACATATTATTTCCACATTCATTCTTTCATAAAGCGTTTATTTTTTCCTCTTCTCTTTCTGATTTCTGTGTTAAGGAGTCACATTGAAGAAATAAACCAGACAGTTTTATGCCATATGACGGAGAAAATGGGCTACAAGCAAAGCGAAGTGCTGAGCGCTGTACTTACCAACCGCGCTTGTCACATTTTGACCATCTACATGCTCCTCAACAAGAAAATAAAGAGACTCTCCAATGAGTACAGGGTACGTAGAGATCCCCACTAATATATATTGCACCAGAGGGCAGAAGATGAAGAAGAACGAGTTAACACCTGTAACTTGAGGCTTAAGATAACATTCTCATATGTACTGTATTTGTGCTCGAAATGCAAGGTGATAAACTAGTTGCACAACAGGTCTGACTTGGTTTAAATGGTCACGTGCTACATCTTTTCAGGAGATACTGGACGAGAAGGAAAGCAAATCGGAGAAGAAGAGAGCGGAATATTTCCAGACCCAGTGGAGGAAGCATGTCGAAAAACTCAACTTCCCCCCAAAACAGACACCAGTCTACCTGGCTGTTAGCAAGGGGTCCAGCAAAGACAAGAAACACAGAACAGGTGAGGATCCATATAGTTTGGTTAAAAATAGCAAATGTCTTTACAAAGAGAAGAAACACTGGTTTTCTTTCTCTAAAGTACCCCTTTCATTTATTGTATCTATTTTATTTACTTTTATTCACACAGGGTAGGTTGACTGAGCATGCATGTTCTTGTACACCAACGATTCCCACACATTTAGTTTCCCTGTCATCCCTCCATCCATCCATCCATCCGCCCATCCATCCATCCATTGTTTGTCTTTCCATCCATCCATCCATCCTACTCAACCAACCATCTGAGAGGAAACATCCAGGACAACTTACCAGTCAGTCATGGGGCAAAGACACATACAGTCTTTTATTTCTATTCTTAATCATAGTCTAATATACCTGTTGAAAGTCAAATGACAGCATAGCCCAAAAGTAAGTATGATTCGCAATTAATCTGAAATGAATTCAGACTTTGAAAAAAAGAGTGCCATTGACTATCTCATGACACTAATTGAGAGCTTACAGCAAACGAGGAGCGGGGCAAAGCTGTGGCATAAGCTCCTTTCCCTGTAAGAGGAACTGAGAAAGCCCATAGGCTGTTCTTGATCCAGCACGTCAGGATGGGCTAGTCCCCCTGCAAAGTTATGAGAGCAGAATGTACCATAGACCTGCCCAGCACAAACTGTCAGATGATTGACATGACGTAGAGATGACGTAGTATTTCAAGTATGCTACGCACCTAAAAAGAAGGAGCTGTAGTTCCCACCCCTTCATTCAGGTGTTTCTGTAGCAACTTGAGCAAAGGTATATGTACTGAATTCATTGATTGACATCTGTTTAACAAAAATGCACAACTTTTTTTGTTGTTTTTTTTTAATAGGTATTTTGAGAGCCTTCATAGGGGGTCACCGTAACTCACCTCTAGCCCCACCGGGTACTGTTGCTTCGTCATCCATGGAATATCTGGAGATCCATCCTCTTTTCCCCAACACCCCACAGCAACGGAGGCGCTTAGCTACCCTCCCACAAGTCAACACCAGCCCAGAACACAACATTCCCGCTCCACCGGCACCATCACCAATCGGTATGCATTCCTTCGGATCACTCTCCAAAGCTGAGCAGATCGAGGATACACCCTCATCACCCTGGTACAAGTTGACCAATGGTACTCTCTCCCCACCACGCCATGTCTCTGCCTTCCAACCCGACTCCTCTTACTTGAAAAAGGCCACCATACCCAGTCCCCCTGTGCTCATTGTAAACCCACAGCCGAAGAAGAGTAGCTCATCAGATTATTGCGGTTCCTCTGACACAAGCGGAAGCCCCCCCAGCACGATAGGAAGCCCCCCAGGAAGCTCAGCTTTTAGCCCTCCGAAGTCTGCCTTTAGCCCACTTAACCCCACCTCAGCCTTCAGTCCTCCCTCCAACAGCGGGAGCAGTGATCCTGAAAGCCCGACACATCGAAGTAAGTTCCCCTCGATGGGAATTGGACAGATCCTAAAGAAGAAAGTCCAATTGCAGCCATTCTCCTTTCGGCCAGAACAAGTCATTGAGGAGGTAGTGTCCCCCCCTCCCTACCCTATGCAGACTCTCCTGTGTGCTTCAGGTGCGCTGAAGACCCTCTGCTGAGGAATCCATGACAAAAGAAAATGAAAGAATGACAGACTAAAGTTAAGGGCCCTCTCGACAGTTTTTTTTTTCTTATTTCTGTTGGAGAGGTCTTCCAGAGTGGCCTTTGGAATTGTGAACTGTCCTTTTGTTTAACTGAGCCGCTTTTCATGAATAATGTGATTATTTAAAAAAAAAATACAAACAAACAAAAAAATACTGAAGGGGGATTGTTCCACATGGGTTATATCTTTCCTCCCATGTTATGTAATGACAAGTGAAGACACTGAGAAGAAGAGATTTGAAACGGATCCCTGAGCAATGACTAAACCTTGCTGTGTCCCAGATACAGAGTTGACTCAGGACAACATGGTATTATGGGCCTTGTGAACAGATTTGCATACACATGAATATATACACACACAACACACTGTATAATAGTACATGTTTTGTAGTATTCCTGCAACTTACCTACTGAGCCGTAAACTGATTCACACCAGCTAACAGACCCCAACCTTTACCCTCACCCTAACTGTATGTGAAACTATTTTGTCTGTGAAAACTCTGTATGATAGCCACTGACCTCCAGCCAGCTGGCACTGGATCTTAAATGCTGATGGGGTGAAAAAGCTCCCTGCACTGTTCTTGAAAACCAAAACCAATATAAACAATGGTGTTGACCATCTTTTACCTCACTGCATCATTCACATGTGGAAGCATTGCAGTAGTCACGTATGACACGCTAGTGTAGATTGTGTCACTGCACTGCAACGTTGGAGTACATTAAAATCAACATAGTGAAACTGAAGTAGATACCAAGAGTAGAAACACATCTTAGAGTCACCTTTTTTAGAATTCAACCGTCATTAACTCAACTTTTTTATACACACGTTAGATCAGTTGTAAGATCCAAAGGGAAATTTCTGTAAAAGTCTTTGATACGAATCTTTTACAGCATGTAATGCTGCATTTTGGCAGTTTTGATGAAGAAAAGCTTCAAAATATGATATTAAAAGCCTTATGAAACGGATTCACCTCACCGGAGGTAAAAGGAAAGGAGATAATTTGGGAGAACTGCTACTGTTACATAACTTCCATAGAAATGACTAACTTCCTTTCGTCTTGTTGTGCAATAGTCTTAAATGCTAACTGCAATGATGAGTATTTGCCAAGAGCTCTTTGAGAGTTACGTGTAAATTGTCCCCTGTAAATAACAGACAGCGCCAGTGCTCATAACCTGCACCATTTGGTATGCGTGACGGTTTAAACAAGTTTGCTGAAATCGTATTTCACAAAAAGGCTTCCACAGGCACATGGAGCTTTTCACTGTTAAGGTATGATAGAATCTCTTCTTGTCCAAATGAGAAGTCGCATGAGTCGAATTGTACTGTGAGCATTGAAAAAGAGGTCTTTGTAACTTTTTCCTGGTTGAAACTGAGATTGATACTTACGCAGGGGTGGTGTATTTTGTAAGATTTTGTAACGATTGGTTCATGTTTGGGTGTCAAGAGATTTCTATGCTGTATAAAGTATTTTAAATATTTATAAAGAATCCCCTGTGTCTGTCTGGTCTTTAACATTGCACAATTCCTCTTGTCTGGACTAATTCTTTCACATCATGCATTGTATCTGGAGCCTATTAGTTGAAAATATTAAATAAATACACTTTAGTTCAGACTACAGAGCACTGAATCCAGCAGTTTTTGTAAAATATGTAAAATTTACACATGCCTTGTGGTTAGCAATTTATTCCTAAAACTCTTTGCTCCTTGAGGGCTTTATGAGACTTGGAAAGATCACCATTAATTTACGACTACAATGTGCCACTTGTCTCACATACCATGAACTTTTCCCATGGGACACGTTTTAAAAAAAGAAAAAAAAAAAGAAGAAGCATGGAACAGCTGAAGGACCCTTGGGACTGACGGTCACACACATACCGCCACCTCTCCCTCCTCAACGGCACTCAAAACACACACACACACACACACACTGCAGACACTAATCCACTCTGTGGCTCCCCCATCCAAATGATAAACATCTCTGGGTGACACTGCCATGTTGAGACAAAGGGGTGGAGTAGGGTGGGGGACGGTGTCACCACGGCGGCCTCTGAGACAAACACGCGCACAGGACAACACAAACAGGGATATACGATTAAATCGCCATGTGCTAAGCTGATAAAAGCTGAGGGGCAAGAGTGGCCCTAAGATACATTAAAGCCAGAGCCTTTTGTTTATCAATGAGAAAAGGAATGTTGGTCAAAATCACCCAGCAGTCTGGTGAGACAAAGACCCTGTGGAAGGAAATATTAGAGCTTAACCACTTTCAAGAGGATCTAACAGGATGTGGGCAGGGAACACTGTTCAGTGCTGCTCTGGTCAGATATGATCTAATGGTTTATTTTATGATTAACTCTGGGCATGGCCTTTCTTTTTAGTATCATCTGGCAGACTCTAAAAACAAACAAAATAGCTTGCTTTTCTGTTTCAGACAAAGGTAAATCAATGTTTTGGATTTATTGGCTGGAGAGAATATTTAGTATAATATGTTTGATAGAAGTTTTAAAGTATTAATTAAGGTTGGCTGACTGATATCTAACTTGAGATGGAAATTAATAATCCATGAGAAATGATAGAGAATAAAAACGTCTGAAATCCACTCTGATGTGATAACTGGGAAATAATTCAACCTTTAAAAAAAGATTACTGTTGAAAGAATCTGTGTAAAACCGGTTAAGATAGGATAAATGCATCAATATATATATATATATATATATATATTAAGAGTTAATGGTTAATGCACTTTTTTGCATAGATTATATTCCCTCGCTGAACTGAAGTGACTTTGCCATTAGTGGTATTACCAATACCATGTTTGGTATTGTCACAGAATGGCATCACACAAGAGGAATTGGCACCTCTGTTGGAACAAAAAAAGGTTGTGAAACCTTTTCACGTGTATCCAAACTGTCCACTTACTGTCCAGCAGGACATCATTTATGTCAATCTGTTCAGGCTTAGATCCCGATGACACTAATCCTGTTTTCAGCCCCCTGCTCATCACATACACACACACACTCACACCAGGGTGTCACTGGCAATGGGACGAGCCTTTGTGTCTGAGAAAAACAGACGATTAACCTGCCGTACAGCGGAGGCCACTAGGAATGCTCTTCTCAGCAGACAACCTCATTGTCCTGGGTCGGCCCCACACACCGCTGCAGCCTTTCTCTGCTGCCCTCGCACAGGCCGAGCAGAAGGAGAGAGTGAGCGCGGGGCAGGATACCTGGCAGACACCGTCGCGCACAAAGACGCAGGGGCAGATAAACAAACAGATGTTTCTAATGAAGCAGGAGGATTTGAGCACTCAGAGGGGATTTGGGTTATTCCTCCAGACTGACTGTCCGGCCATACCCTGTGATCAATTAGTCACAGATGAAGGTGATTAATGAAATGAGAAGTCTGACGTCTAACAGAGACGTTATTCCATTCTCCAGAGAACACAACAAAACTGGGTTAGGTTTGTCACAGATTGAAGACTGAAGTTACCCTGATTGTTTATTAATAAAACATAAACACACAGGTTAGTGTGGATTACATATTTTCAGTAAATCAGTAAATTAATTAAATACCTTTCAAGGGGCGGGCAGCATTTTTGTGGGAAGTAAAAGATATGCATTCACTAAAATACAAACAATGCCTTTGCTGAAATGAACAATAACAACACAACTACTAATATTCTCACTTCCAATTACAGGCAAAAATGCCTTTGAATCTCTCAAACCAATAAAACACAGAAATTTCCATGGCAAAAAGTAATTATTTTTCACAAACAGAGATTTTCTAAGTTGGCATACAGGTGGCACTCCTTGAGATGTTTTTTTCCTCTCAAAAACAAGATCAGAAATTCAATCAAAGAGCAGCGCACAGCCAATAGGATCTCAGTGTCTGTGTCAGCAGCAGCACCAGTCTGAGCCGCCATTGGTCGGCTGTTTCAGAAGGGAAAGCCTGCAATTGGTTGCAACCGTGCCGAGGCTTCATTGCCTCCATGGCAACATTGCTTCCTTATTGCTTAGGGAAGGTGAAAAGAAGGGAAAGAGGGGAGGCGACTTTTGCTCAGACACTACCTCTGCATTATTCATCCTTTGTCCCCGAGTGCTTGTCGAATGTGCGCAGACGAACCGACTGTTGAGTGTTTCTGTTAGTCTTGTATTTGGGTGGCAATGATTGGTTGAGACGGAAGGGGTGAACGGGGTGAAACCGGTGCAATAATTGCACTCATCTGTGCAATGCATCCAGCAACACC
>CAJRST010004446.1:8895039-9056624 GCA_907169785.1 Menidia menidia | reverse complement strand
TAAACGAGTGGGGTGGTGCCCTGATCCTCAACAGGCTGGTTGCAACAGAGAAAGAAACACTTGAAAAAAGCTCATCCTGGAAGTTCTAATTGGTTTTAATCTGCCATGTCAAACAGAAAACACTGACATATATGGTTAAAATATCTCTTGAAGGTGTTAAACGCTTCACTACACGACAATAACTGTGATTGACCAAAACAAAGGCAAGCAAACAGAAAGTCAATGCAATAACAAATCATGAACGGACGCCACTGAAAAATCTAACAAAGAAAAAATTCATTTTTTACAGAGTTCACAGGTGAATTTGTCTGTAATTATGTAGCTGTCTGATGTATTTGTCATTAAGATCTGTTCTAATCATGTCATGGTTTCAACAGAGAAAATGAAAGATATGTCCAACAAACAGGCCACACACTTCAGGAAAAGAACAAAGAAAAAGTGTGTGTATGTGTGACCTCAAGTGGCAAGATCAATACAGCATTGTGCTGAATGTGCAGCCTGCCAGATGAAATCTCGCACAAATAAACATTCTGCTCATGGTGCGCGTTCATTCGCCACCGAGGCCGACAGAAACGATGGTGCCACGAGCCGCGGGAGGCGAGCTGGCAGCATGATTGATTACAAGTGCTGGTAGTCTTTGTTCGCCAGTAGTAATCAGGACAAAGCAGAGTGGAATATGGGAGTGTGTGTGCGTGGGTGTAGGTGGTTTGATCAAGGTGAGCCTAGGACAAATTGTACTATAGACAGAATGCAGCTGAAATCTAACTTTGGAACGGCGGGCGTGAATGTAAAGGTCCAGGTTAGGAGTTTTAGCATTAGATTCTCACGCGGACAACACCTGGACAAAAAACCCTCCCAGGCGGGTTCACGTCCATCACCGTCACACCTCGTCGCACCCTTCTTCTAGACCGGCTTCAATCTCTTTCAACCTCTGCGCCATGGACATGACCAGCATTTTCATCTGAAAGAGGTCGGGGACAGGCGGGAAGGAGAGAGAGAGGAGGCATTTTAAACATCAACCTTGATTGAAGATTAAAAATTGAGAGAGAGTGGAAGTAGCCACAACGGGGGAGAAGTGAAGAGGAAAATAGACAGGTGGGAAATAAGTGGAGCAGGAGAAAGCAGTGTGGCTGTGGGAGGGGTAGAGTTAATTGGAAAATGAATATGGGGAGGAAAAATGGCAAATCCTCGAGGGGAGGTGGTCAGGGATGGGATATGGAGGACAGGTCAGTGAGTATAGAAGATGAAAAACCCAAACAAGTGTCTCCAATTCAGACAGCCAGACAGAACACATTAATTGTGGCACGAGGAGCGATGAGCGCCATCACACAGAGCAGCGCTGAGGACAAAGACTCAGCACCGAAAAGGCCGAGTTTTAAAACCACAAATTAGTATTTCTAAATAAAGAAAACAAAAAATATTCTTGACACCTCTAAAAGTGTTGTCAGGCACCCATTTTCTTAATTTACAAAGCAAGGAGAGGGATTAGCAAGTTTTAAAATTCCTTTTAAAGCTTTTTTTTCCCAAAACAGTGTTATTACCAAACTAACTTTTTTAGCAATCCAAAGGAGCCAAATTCAATATGCATGTACAAGACATACACAAAAGAGAACTGAAGAGTTGAAAGTGTCTTTTAAATCTATGCAGAGTAATAAACGTAGAACATCTCAAGCAGCTGAAATATTTGCATACAATAACAGAAAGCTCAGATTCTGATTCCTCAAATGCATACAATCCCTCATAATCCTGGGCCAGTAAATACGGCAAACAATGAAAGACGACTCTAAAGCTCCAAAAATGTATACAATTGGTCAGCAGCTAGTCAGATTAATACATTTATTTTGACCGGTATCAAACGCAGTCAGTGACCGGCTGGATTTAAGTGGTAACCCGCATTTTAGCCCAAGACTAAGCGAGCTTTTACATGTGACAGTACCTATGCGAGCTTTTACATGTGACAGTCCCCAGCCCTTATGTACCCTCGTTGCATGCGTGACACCAGTTACATAAGTTTCACTGTGCCGGAGGCCAGAGGCATATTTTTATACTTAACTTATGATAAGCAGAACCAGTTTTCGGTTCACTTTTCTTTCACCATCCGATCAGATTTAACAACTGGCTAAGTGGCAGGTTCTGATAATTCAGACGCCGAAAAACAAGTCAAACTAAATAGCAGGCATACATTGACCTGTAACAACAAAGACGCTTCTCTTGATGAAAACATGTTTCATTAGTCACAAGGATTCCTCAACATGCCACCAATCATATCTATTGTCCCTTAGTGTAGTGTGGCAGGTGGCAGGTACCTCTGCACACCATCACCACCTACTGGCCAGTTTGGGAATCTGTGGATATTTCCCTAAACAAAGGGTGATTAAGATTCATTTAGAGCTATTTATGTTGGAGATTTGAGCAGAAAAACGCTATTTAAAAGTATGACCGTAAATGAAAACTGGAATTCTGAGGATGGATGGTTACTTACAAACTAACATTCATGGTCTGGGTGGAATTATAAAAATACACAAGCACTTTATTTAAGTCTGTGACATCGGATGAAAAATAAATAGTGTTTTCAGTGGATGGCCCGGATGGACAGATGAGGTAATGTCTGAAATAAGAGTCTGCCCTCTCCAGCAGTAATGGAGCTGATGTCATCCCCTCTGTAGTACAACCTGTGCATTTTCAATCAATGAGGGGCTCGTCCTAAAGCAAAGAGACCAAGACAACACAACATCCAGTGCTCTTGATTTGAAACTGGCCAAATGTGTAGCTCGCATTTTTGAAAACTTTTTCAATTTTCCTACAGTTTTAAACAGTAATATTAAAATCCACAAACAAGATAAAACTTAAGAAAATCAACACTTTGAGGTAAAGAAAGGGCGGCACTTAAAAACGTGCTTAAGGACAGACAGTGTGCTCATTTTATATGAGAACATTCTAGCAGGAACAGCAGGAACAGGTTAGAGGGAGCAGACAAAGGAAAGCAGCAGTGATTTACCTCTGTCAGCTGGTGTTCAACACTGCCTCTGTACTCCAGTGTCACCGGCTGCTCTTTGGGGCCCTCTGCTGTCAACATCTGGCCAGCAGAGCCCAGCACATAGCTGGAAAAGAGTTACAGTTAATATTACCAGGGTGGAAGACAAACTACTGAAGAGCAGTAGTATTCAATGGGCACTTCCCACCGTTGACATAATTCAACATACCCTCTTTTCTTAATTCTTTCTTACCCAAATCAATAAAAAAATCCCTTTGCTTCAACTATTACAACTTAACACAGTGTCTTTCAAATATTGTTACATTAGGAAAAATGATAAGGGCTGCAAAAAATTCTGAGACTTGACTAAAGACCTCTGTTTTCTCTCTTAAAGATTCTTAAAGAATCATCTGCTGTGATTGCTCCATCTTTCATAGACACATGCATGCACAGGGAAGTCTGCATACATCACCCTTTGTGCATTCAGTAACAAAACAGTTTCAATAAAAACAGTTAAGGACAAAAAGACTGCTGTTGTAAGGTGGGAACGGATGTTTCAGACTATAACCGACACATAAAAGAATGCTAGCTTTAAATGATGCTTTGTGCTATTTTCAGTTTAATAGAAGGTCCAAATCACTGGTATGTTTTGTATTCCGTTTTCAATTCAAACTGCACTTACTTTATAGGCTATTGATCTTACATCAGTTTAGCACAAGTTTTTCTTTCTTTATTTTTTTCCAAATGAATCAAAGGTCTGTATTTTCAAATTTGAGACCAAAAAAAGAAGAAGCTCTAAATAATGCAGTAAAATTGTCTTATGGGTTCAGTCATGTGCTCCTCCTCGTACACTGACCATCCTCTGATACGTGTTAGAACAACTGAACACTACTAAAACCAAAAAACAGCTGCTATCCATGTCATTAAACTTTACCTGTCAATGTCAGCAACATTGAGACAGAATGTAAACCTCTTGTGGTCCAAGATCTTGGGAGTGGAAGTGTAAACCATGCCCAGTATGGTGTGACAGCCCCTGCAGATGAGGTCCACGATCAGACTGCGGATAGAAACACAATTAAAAACACTGCCCAATTTAACCCAGGGGGACCTAAAACACAAAGACAGGACCTGTAATGTCAGGTAACTGTCTTTCAACCAAGGGCAGATGGACACAGTACTTGCTGTATTTGTACATTTGCTTCCACAAACAATCAGAAAAGGCGTCACAGCAGTAGCATCCTCTTACCAGAGAGTCTGCTTTCCCACTTCAAACGGGCGATTTTCTTTCCCAACCAGGACGTTGTCAGTAACCCCTAACATAGAAAAACATCCCAACATGTTAGCTGTCCAGAGCATCACTTTTTTTCACAACTTCTCTAACAGATTAAGTCATTCTCCTTCTTAAACATAAAACTCTGACTTTGGTGTTTGGGGGGAAAAATGCTGTTATTTCATTAATACAGATCTAAATATTCATTTTGTTTTTAAAAGAGTGGACGTTGGATTTCTTGAGGCCTGTTCTTACAAGTACATGCAACACAGCATGTTACAGATCCGTTCTAAAGATCGTGGCATTTGTCGTATAATCAAGTTGATATTCAGTTTGGGAAGGGATATAAAAACCAGTAATCTCGGTCGCATACTCACGCTCCAGTCTTATTTGATTTAGATCGTCTTCCCTTCCATCCCAGGACACTGAATCTCCAACTGGTAACTTGCACTTCCCGCAGATGAAGACCATCGGTCCTTCGTTGTTGTCTTCCTCCTCCTCCTCCAATACGTTATCGAGCTTTTTCTCTTCAAATGTGGTGGACTCGCTACTGGACGATTCAAATGTCCTATTCATTCTTTTTTTGTGATATGTACTTAGTTTGTCTCTTGTCGTCATTTCTGCTGGGTCTATCGATTTTCTTCCAAACATGAGGTTTGTGTTTCAAACTTGGCGGTCGTTAAACTATGCAGAAGCAGCAAGATTGCCTCCTAAGTACTTCCGGTTTTGTGTTTGGACGCACTTCCTGTAGTGCCCTCTGTGTAAAGGTTTTACTATTTCAGGTTTTCCTACATGTATAATCTGCCATATAAAATGTTTACTTCAATGATAGACAACATATTATACAAACATGACAAAACCATAAAGTGACATCTATTCTGTCTTTGTTAAATTACTAATTAATGATGTTATGTTCAGACATTGTCCGTCAGTAGAATAGACGTAAACCATCTTAACCAGATATAATCTCTGCAAGAATTAAAAATAAACTGCCGAATTTTTTCATGCTCGGATTAAACACGTTTATATCTTGTTTTATTATTGTCTTATCTGACTTACCCCATTCCTGTTTTTAAAAAACTGTGCTAAATCACACGTTTTCTGTTTTGTTTTTCAAACGCAGTCAACATCCGCATCGTCCGCTCATTGGCTCAAAACCCGGAAGTTATCAGTATGTTTTTAGGGAGGCGCGAAAAACATTTCTCGTCGCTTATGTTTGTTTGAGAAACACAAAAATTTCTCAAAGTACTTGGGCTTTAGACATTTTCCGCCTCCCCTTGTCAGCATGTGTGAAAAGATTAAGAAGGTAATTCCCGTTTTCTGTGTTTACTGATCTGTATTTGGCCGCCCTATATACCCGGTCTTTGCATGCCTCTCCTCTAGGTGAACAGCTGGCTCAGCACCGTGTTCGGCGATCAGCCGGTTCCACAGTTTGAGGTGAACACCAGGACAGTGGGTATACTGTACCAGCTGGCACAGGCCAGTGAAGCCCGGTGTAGTGAAACAGCTCTCCTTGTAGAAGACCTCAAACAGAAAACGTCAGAGTATCAGGCTGATGGTGAGTAAATGAAGGAAGAATGGAGAAAGTATGAAGGGTTATGTGGATGAAATACAGAAACACATACAGAAACTGTTGTTATGCATGTTCTAAAGAAGCGGCCGTTCAGTAATTAACACCCAAAGTCATCACGTCCTCCTGGCTCTGCTCTCTCCACGTAGCTGCTCATCTGCAGGATGTTCTTCTGCAAGGTGTCGGCCTCTCTTATTCAGGTCTGTCCAAACAAGCCACAGAGTACGTTTCTGCTTTGGTGGACCACGCCATTGTACTTGGAGTGAGAGACACGTCACTGAGCAGGTATGCAGCCATTGCTGTAATGTCGTCTGTGTTATTCATGAGGAGTGTTGCTGGAAAGCTTCAGTTGATCGTCTTGCATAGCTTTTTTCCAGCAATCAACAACCTGACCAGTGATATTCTGGAAGCCGAAAAGTCCAACAGAAGACTTGAGAGAGAGCTGAAAGCCCTCAGAAAGAGACTTGGTGCCACTCTGGTGCTACGGGGAAACTTACAAGAGTAAGAATCAGACTTTTAAGGGGGGCTTTGTGATAACTGTGCCTGCTGTTTGTGTTCATTTGCCAAAATCCTGTCTTGTCTGATAGGGACCTCAACAATACAAAGAAATCTCAGGCGATAGAGAGCGCCAAAGCAGAGGAGAGGCTGCTCACCATGGGTTTTGTGAAAGCCAAAGCTCAGGAGCTCAGTCAAAGACAGGATAAATCAGAGGTGTGTCTGTGGTGTTGCACTTACTTTCGTTCCGGTTATACAGAAAAAGATGTCATCTGGTGTGTTAAGCGTTGCTGTATCGTATGATAAATTATAAGGAAATGTAAGCCTGAAATGAAAGTAACACGCTTGTACTTTTAGGGGCCGCAGAGGAAGATGATTTGATTCATGATGATGAATGATGCTGAGAGACTGATTTGTAAATGGAAACTGTGTGAAGTGACTTTGTTTTTTTGAAAGAAATGTCTACGATACTTATTTGAAGAATATACAAAGGCGATAACTAATATGTTGCTGCCTCCCAGCTTCACACAACATTCAGACCAGGTCCTCTCTGCTAACCTTCTGCTCGGTCTGTGCTACAGGCTCAGCTTGTATCCAGGAACATGGACAAGTCTATTACACACCAGGCTATTGTGCAGCTCTCTGAGGTATTTCTGCTTTTCTACATGCACCCCAGTCGTCACCGTGGAAATAAAAACCTCACACTGTCTGCTTAGGGGTTCAAAACGTACCATCTTAATATTTGTCTCTGCAGGACGTTAATGCCTTGAAAAAGGAAATAATCCCACTGAAAAAAAAACTGGAGCCTTACATGGACCTAAGCCCAGTAAGCCTTTTCTGTTTGTTCCGAACCGTACAGTCTCTCCCCTCTTGTCCCATGCCATCATTTGAAAAAAGTAGCCTAAGTATACTTATAAACTATGTAAGCCAATTTGTTTTTCTGAACTTGTCTTTGTTTTTTCATTCTAAACCCTCACAGAGTCCATCTCTGGCACAGGTGAAAATAGAGGAGGCAAAAAGAGAGCTGGTGAGTCTCCCAAAGGGGAAAAACGAGGTGACCTCATTGTTTTATATCATTTGAATGTGCTTTTCTGTACTTCATTTACAGGTTGCCCTTGATTCCCAGCTGGAGATGAATGTGGATTTTAAATGATGTGTCATTTACATGTTTGTTTGTTTTTAAACAAAAATATACAAATAAAGTCTTCACCTTCATACTTTTGCGATACGCGAATTTGTTCCCCAAAATGTTGCCTTTGGAGGAATGAATATCCCATTTTACTTAAGGAAATGTTCTTATGTTCCATGCCCAATGTGCAGGATTTGATCATTTTTATGCTTTTGAAAATTAGATTTAGTGATTCTTTCTGTGTGAACTGGTCCTCTATGAGATGCCGTCATCGAAAAGAGAGCCGATAGTGAGCTCCACCAAGCAAACAAGGGATTTGCCTCTGTCAGGGAAGAATGGAAATCGCTAATCTTTGGTGTGGTTGGTCAGGTCTTTGTTTCCTTCTCTTCCTGTTTTTCTAAACACCATTAATGTTCATCAAGTGTTTAGTCTTTATTCTCCTGTTGCTGTAGTCTAATTGAGGTTGTGATTCCACTTGGAGCCAAGCTTTAACAACATGACAAGAACTTTTCTTCCAACAAGGCTGGCTTGGTAGATATGGAAAGTTGGAGGTCAACAATCTCTTTTCTTGTTTGTTTGATGTTGTTTGCCTGGACTGACTGAACATAGAACAAAGTATAATATCAAGCCAATCAGAGGGGTTATTGGTATATCGTTTCTGTGTTCTTAAACAAGAATTTATGCTATCACTGGACCATTTCCACTGAAAATGCTCAACATGATCTCAACATCCCCCTTAATTATATTTACTCCAGGGCAATTACGCTCCTCACCGTCTGGCCATCATGTCTGAACTGAGTCTTAAAAACAAAGCACAGGAAGCCTTTTGAGATTGACAGCAGAATACCGCAAGCTTCTGAAGAATAACAGCGCATGAAGTGGGCTTTGGAGCCTCTCCCATTGTGCCTGAAGCTGAAGCGCTGAGTAGAGACCCAGTTTGTCCCGTCTGTATGCAAAATCTCAGCCCCGGGTTGCCTCCCATCTGTCAGCCTCCTTCTACCGGAACCTCAGGCTTGTCAGTCAGCTCGACTCTTGTCGGCCAGGTCTGTGGTCTGACAGGGAGACTGACCCGTTTCCATGGAGTGGGTCATGGATGCGGGGTGGGAGGTAGTTTTCACTGTGGGCCCCCCAGCTTCTCTGAAAGGCACCATGTAGTCAGGGTATCAATAGTTTATGAAAAGAAAGAACTAGAAATGGCTAAGAAAAAAAGAGCTCTCCTTTCTTTAAAAGTTTTGACAGTCAGGATTAAAGTTTGTCAGCCTTATGTTGACTGTTTTCACACACAATGTTGCATCTCTAAATTGGGAGATGGGCTAGTTTATCTAAGTTGTACTGTATCTGTTCAGTTTTGTCAAATAAAGAAACTCATTTATGGCAACTTTAAGAAAGCTCTATGCCTTCAGTTCCTAATGACTTATGCCACATGACATAACTAGCAATCTAATTCATATGGCAAATAATTTAGATGTTGCTTAATGCGCAGCAGTTTGCTTTGGAGAGGGGGGTTCTGATCTAATGCAAAAACGCCCTCATGCGTCACAGCAGTGCGCGTGTCGCCCCTGTTCCCTTCAACATAGTTTGATGCGCCACGCCCACTCCATGATTCCCCCTCAGCTGTTCCAGTAAGTCGCTCCCAGCCTCCACATGCATCCATTCACAGACCCGCGCCGCTAGCCGAGCTGCAGGGGCCTCGGACCGGGAGGATATCTGCCGCCACGCGTCGGCCTGATCCCGCTCCTCTGTCACTCTGGAACAACTTGTTGCGCAGCTGCTATTTCAGACCTCCTCTGAGGTCCAGCGTTGCTTCCTCTCTCTCTCTCAGATCAGCAAACGGTCCACCGAGGGCAGATTCTGTGAAAAGTGGACAGCTGGATGTCAGTGATTTGGAAAGGGATGGCTGTTGAAGGCGTCGGGGAAGCCTCCCGGGATTTTGTCTTGGTCATTATGATGAAGTCCTAGAAGTCTCCCCGGGGGCATTGGTCGTAGGTCTCTAATATGATCAGAGGGACGGGGGATGCGGGTCATGAGCTGGAAGCGTCCTTACCACGGACTGGACTGGAGCCACAGCCTCTTCTGTCTCACTTTACTCCTGTGGACGAGACGCATGACTGGACTTGCTGACTTTTCAAGTAAGATTATGATGATGATGATTATGGTGATGATGGTGCCTTACTTTGAGGAATAGGCCAGTGCTTATACAGACAAGAGGAAAAGCATGGCTGTGTACTGTAGGGTCAGTGTGCCATGTGGATGTAGAGTAAATGCATGTTGGCTCTGGTTTGAGGTTATTTCCCATGAGCAAAAAGCTGTAACTAGACTATATTGCACAGAGAGACGTCACAACGTTACACAGGGTCTGAGATAATAAACAACCAGGTGACCTGAATGCCAGCCGTGACATTTGCCACCCAGGAAGAGAACAGGCTCTCAGACAGCACTGTAATGGTTGCTGAGACAGTACGGGGCATCAGTCAGAGCTCCAGAGAATTTGGTCCAGTAACTCTGTAGAGGTACATGCCCAAAAATGATTTTCAGTGATCATTAAAGCGTCTGCACTTGAACATTTTCAGAATGTTTTTGTCCACTTAGACAGTTTCTCTGCTAATAAACCTGGTCATGGTCTTTTCTTAAGCAGACTACTTATCCCGGATCATCAGCAGCCACTCAGCTCACGCCTGTGACGGAACGCCTCTGCGACTGCACTGTCCACGTCACTCCACCATCTCCATCCAGTCAGCCTTCTACGGACGCGGGGAGATCCGCCTGTGCAGAGGGGACTCTCCGGGCAGACCCCACAACCACAGCTGTTCGGCTTTTACTGCTCTACAGGTGCACTTTATAGACGGGACACGCAGAATCCTGGGTTCCTCATTAATAGCTGGGTGTTCCGTACTTTATTTGAGTGGGCTCGTCCCTCATGTGTGGTTTGCTTTTACAGTAAAATCCCATTAGGCTGGTGAATGCTGTATAAAAGTGATGGATTTGTAAGAGCTTATCCCATTAGTCTTTCCCCTTCTCGTGAAGGTTGAGTAATCTTTTTCTTTTGCATTAAATTTGGTTCTTTCGGGTTAATCCCTGTTCGCTGACATCAGATCCTGAGCACTGGACTTTGCAGACTGTCCCCTGGCATTTTTCTTGTGCGCAGAAGCTGCTTTCAGAGTGTCAGAGTCACAGAATGTGCCAGCTGCCTGTCAATCACCAGCTTTTTGGGAAAGACCCATGCCCTGGAACCACCAAATACCTCCATGTGGATTACAAGTGTAAACCCGGTGAGTGCGGCGGCTCAGATTTCTCTAGTTTTTAATCTTGCCATCGGTTTGTCTCACACGTTCGGGCTGGGATGAGTGTGGAATGGCCGCACAAAGCGCCCTGTGTCCCACCACCACCTCACCTTGACTTTTTTTTCTCCTCACTCAGCCGAACACAAAAGACACGTGGCATGTGAAGGGGAGACCATGGTCCTGCGCTGTAAGCCCCCCAGGGTGCTGGTCATCTACGCAGCTGTCTACGGCCGAAGTCTGGCTCAGACCGACACCTGCCCCTCACACCTGACCAGACCACCCCCGTTCGGTGAGTCGGTCCTAAAACCAACAGTAACGCACAGCTGTGGCTGTCAGAAGGGCCGACTCGCTGCATGTTTACTCATCTTAATTCTAATAGATTTTTCTGTTTGTAAGATATGAAAATAGTGTTGACTTACTGTATTATTTTTGGATGTACTTTACAACACAGAGCAGTGGAGATGTATTGATACCTGGGCCTCTAAGGAAAAGACAAGCAAAAACAGTGCAGGCTTCTTTTAAACATTATTTATTTTAATCAGAGGACTGGTTTCTAATCGTTTGGACATTTGGTAGCTGCATTCCACCCGAGTTACTGAACACCTATGCTTATCCTACTATGAAACGGTGTCAAACGGTGTGATGTCATGAAACGATTCAAGGGTGGTTTAATTTACACAGTTGGATGTAAGTGGTTAACTATTTGAAGAAAAAATGATGGAGACTAAACTAACACACAGTTCAGTTGTTAAAGGGGCAACTATCAAACAATGAATCTGCAGCTATTACAAGATTATTCACATGAGTAGAAACATCACATGCATACATTCAGAAGCTCTCATGCAATGTTAAAATTCCCTGATTTAACCGAGCTGCTCCTTACAGAGTGTCTGAACCACGAGGCTCTACACTCGGTGTCCAAGTCCTGCTACAGCAAACAGAAGTGTGCTGTTGCTGTTGGCAACCAGACCTTCAGGGACCCCTGCTTTCCAGGAACCAGGAAGTACCTCAGTGTGCTCTATTCTTGTGGTAGGCCCCTCTTTTGCTTCCTCATTCACTAACTCACAAACTACAGCTAGGTTTTTGAAAAAACGAACAGACTGGTGTGACGTGTGCTTTTGTTTGGCCTGCTTCAGAATGTGACAGTTCCTTGAGTGAGTACTCGTAGCTTCTGAATGGAAGTTCTTATCTGTTGATCCCAGCCATCAACTATTCTTATCGTATCGTAGCCAAAAAACACAGCAGCAGGCAACAATAAACTCTGACCTCTGCAGTTTACATCCTGGCAGCTTCCTCCGATTGGCCCAAATGCCACTAGGGTCACACGGCAACTTTGCTCACATGTATGATCATTTGGTGTTGAAAGAATTCCTCTCACTGGTAATGCGGGCTCTATTTTGAGCACAATAATGTGTGCCAACTTCGTAGGGCGGTTATTATTGCAGCCATGACTGAGATTCCATTGTGGGCCAGTTTAGATGTACAAGAGTAGCTCACTGACAAATGTGTGACTGCAGATTCAGCAACACAAAGTCACTGTAGCAAATTGTTCACAGCAGTTATCCCACCATCAGTTCCACAGACTCTTCTAAAGGAGGCAGACCCAAGCATACTAAGCTCCACTGCATTTCCTGTTACAGAAAAAGGTAAGGCCGTTTTTTCCGTTTACTACAGTCTGCGCTTTTTATGGATTTGTTCTCACACTCTAGTTGTAATCTTCCTGTTAGCTTCTCCAGAAGATCTGGGAGAACCTTCGTCTAAAGGAACAAGAAAGCCAGAACATTCTGGAGCTATGATGAGTAACTCTCTCCTGACCTACACCTACATCAAAGGTACAAATCTAGAAAAAGCACTTGTGAAGGCCGGTCTGTGGAGAAAATATCTTAAATCTACCCCTTTCCCCCCCCCTACAGAGCGCCCAGAGATGGCGGCGCTGCTTTTCACCTCCAGTGTGTGTGTCGGCCTCCTCCTGACTCTGCTGGCTCTGTCCGTGCGAGTGACCTGCACTGGGCGTCACAGACTCACGGTCAGGTCTGCCAGCCAGACCGTAAACGTTCAGAAGGAGGAGGAGTACTGCGAAAACGAAACGGAGGACAGTGACGACGAGGGAACAGAGAGCTCCCTGCTCTCGCCCGCTGACAGGAAGGCCATATCTAACTGGGAGGAGGTGACTTATGTGAGCGAGGCAGCCGACCGGGCCGAGAGGATCGAGCGCAGAGAGATGATCATCCAGGAGATCTGGATGAACTCATACCTGGAGGACAGCTCGTGTTAGATGTCGTAGGTCTCTTAGCATTGCGTTCACATGTTTGACCACATTTTTATTTTTACATTGTAAAACACTTCTGTTTGCTGTAATTTAACTCAGAAATACTTGGATCCACAAGCTCTGTGCAACAAAAATGATGGCCATATAACTGCTGTATCATCACCAGATTAAGCTCTTCTTCACTGTCACAAACAGGGAAAGATAACCGCTCAGCACCATTAAGCTGACCAGACGTCCATGCATCTGTGTTGATGCCTCATTATTCAGTATCTCAACTGCTGCATAGTTGACATGAACCAAAGAACCGGTCAGGGGCCGTCCACCTGAAAGGATCAGGACGTTTCAGCTCGTATGTCGAAGCTCCCTCTAACATGAAATCAATAAATCATAATCACACTTTGAAAATTCTCTCTTTACATAAACCGAGTTAAATCTGCCAGCTCTTCAGATCCAAACATGATTCTGTCTTAGTGTCTACAGCTGTTCCTCATCTACAAAGAGCTAGTACGAGATGTGTGTTTGGTAGAAATATCCTTTAAATCCACATGTTTAAACCATTAGGTTTCCGCTGTTCTCTGCCCCTTGTTTCTGGTGGGATAAACACTATGTGGTCACTTCCTGCCTCAGTGCTGCAGTGACTTTAAGAGGTGTGTGTGTGCCACTTCTGTGAGACAAAGAGAGGAAAGGTGTTGCATCCTTGTCCCTGCACTCCAAGGCATGGAAAACTGGACACAATTTTCCACTGGAAACAATTATTTTTTAACTCTTTTCATGTACAGTAAAAATATTTATTTTTCTTAGCACAACTTTAAAATAGGAGAGGTTTATCGGATGAGTGCCTCATCAAATGTCAGCAGAGTCATGCCATGGGAACACATCAACCGGAAAGCAAATCTCAAGTCACCTTAAGAGGAAACATTTCACGGTTGCGATAAGGCGTATAGGTCAGCTGCACACAGAGAAGTTAGGGACCAGGTCACAGGCATTGGGAGATTTAGTTAACTTTATCTCGGCCCCCATTTGATATTTGTGAGGCCTTGAAACTGTCGTTTGAGCGCCTGTCTGTCCGACCACTCTGAGTCCAGGTAGCTATCATCGTCTGCATCATTCAGTTTCTGAAAATGTAGAAAAGGAAGAAAGTTTTTTTAAAGTTTATACAGTTACATAAAGTGAATGATCTGCTTGTGCCTGTCTTCACCTTGAGCTCCTCCTGTCTTCTGTAGTAATGCAACATCATCTGTTTATGCTGCTCGTCGTTGACCACAGGCTCTCTCGCTGGCGCCCCCTGTCCTTTCTGAGGTAAACAGCACCGGAGAGTCATTTATGTCACAAAACAAAAAAAAGAAAAAAATATATTGTTGTATAACACAGACTGGCCCAAATGCCTCACCTTTTGGATTTTGACCACAAGCTTTGTCTTTTCATTTCTACCAATGTAGTCCTGTAGTTTCTTCCCTCTCTGCATCTCTTTGGCCGCCCACCATAGTTGGCATTCATCCTCGGTAATCACCTGCAGAGATGCCTGAAGCATGGAGACAGATGGAGATGGCAGACTCAGATAATGGGGACAAAAATGAAACTTTATCCAACTGTTTTAAACAAAAACAAAACAAGATCTGCTCGGTCACCTGTGTTCCTGAAAGGTCCTCCTGGTCCTCTAGCTCCATTCTTATCGGGTCATGAGGAGGCAGCCCCATGGGGTACACTATCATTACTGCACCCCTCAGCTGATCCAGGGCTTCTTTAACCATACCCATTGTGACACAAACATTGGCTTGAACTTGCTTCTACAAGATCAGGGGAATGACAGCTGTTACAGTTTGATCACATCAGTGGCGAATAATGTAAACGTACATACTCTAATACTCACTTTGGAGATGAGTGACTTTGCTTCTTCTACAGTTTTCTTCAAAACCTCTTTCATTTTATCATTCGGAGCTGTTAGTGGGAAAGAAGGGGGGCATTTCAGGGCAAATGCATCATTTTTGTGAAACGTCTAAATTACAGAGGCATCTAAAAACCTGAGGTGTGAGGTTTCAGGCCACATTTACAAGCAAAGGACCGCCTCTCCAAAGAGGCAGCCAGGCCTTCTATATGGTTACCCATGTAGACGATGTTAAAGAAGTAGATTCTCACCGTGTCCATTCCTCCTCCCAATCTCATCTTTCTTAAACACCGGTCCTCCACTGGGAATGCACCTGTCCTCCCACTCATCTTTCAGCTTCAGGTCCACAACCTGCTCCTCTGTCAGCCCCTGCATGTTGGGCGGAAGCGTGATACCATGGTCTGCAAGCTCGGGGATCTCTGAGGGCACATAAGAGCGAACAAATATCACTCACTATTAAACTGATATGTTTAAGCTCAGAAACCATCACAGGATGAACATTTACTTGGCTCTAGCTGTAACTCAATTGCAGATTTACCAGCACAAATATTTATTTAAAGAGAACGTGTAACTGAAATAGAGTAGGATATGTATAAGACGATCCTAACCCTACAGTTTAACATTCAAAAGGATGAGAAAACTCAAACGATAAGTTTCACCTGAACATAGTCGGTCCACTTTCAGCCTCCCGTTGTAAATGGCCGTCACCTCTCGGATGACCGCCTCCAGAGGAGCGTCAGCCGTGGTGTCGAACAGAAACTGGCTCTCATCCCCACGCTTCACATGCAGCTGCACCATCTTCACCAGTTGACCTTCTGAAAAGGGACGTACGTTCCTCAAAAACGAGCAAGTAACCTGGAAATGGACACGAAGGGACGTGAGGACAACAGTGTAACCATAGCAACAGTGCATTGAGGACGCTTAGAGAATAGTTAACTTTTTGCTCTTTTACGCCGAGTGGCTGTGTTTCTGAATAAGTTCAGAAATACAGCCAAGTAATCAGAAGTGACAAAGAATTGTGACACTTACATTTGTAGTACTAGCGACTAGCACAGCCACCCCACACTATTTTTGACTGGACCTGTATTGTTTACAGTTGGCAGTACCACCGCCTTAACACAGGAGAATGGGTCTGAACACTTCTTCTATGGTTTTGGAGTGACGTACCCGGTAATTCTGCTTGTCTTACCGCCCTCTAACGGCAAAACAAAAACTAACATTAAATTAAGGCAAGTTTGATTTAAGGGTGTTGTTTAAAATGCACTGTACATGAAATTATTATCGGAAAAGTTTGAATTTATTAGAGTTTATTTAGGTTCACACTCAAAAAAGCCAAACGCTCATGTTAACATACATTTATTTTTGCATACATACAACAACTGCTTCATACATTAATGTGCCATCTGCTGGGCACGTAAAATATGGAACATTGGATATTAACATGAATCACAGCTTCATGTATTCACTTTAATACGTACATTATTTTTCACAACACAAAGTCTTATTTACTATGGATTATAGCCATAAAAAGAGACACCCACCTCACAAAAGGAGCAAATTGTAACCTAGAAAATCTCATCTTGAACTGTGACGTGACACAAAGCGCTGGCTAGTAACCTACTGTTGAAACAGTATCAACTGCACACATTTAGATAAATGCATTGAGATGGTGTGTAAGCAAATATAGCAGGGTGGCCTTGGTTACAAAGTGAGCCACTCCTTTGATTGCAGTGAGTGATGATTCTTTTTTGCTTGTTCTATATATGCTTATGAGTGTGGAAGCATTACAAAGCAATTTTTTAACTGTATGCCTGATGTTTCAGCCTCCACAATCCATCCAAATGCCTTTCAAGCCATTTTAAAGACATCAGGTCATTTCTGAGGGCGAAGGGAGAGATAGCACATGTGTAAACTACAACAGCTAGTGTGTCGCGTTGAGGAGGATGAAGTTCTCACTGATCTCTTTGCTCATTCGATGCCTGTCATGATCACTAGGCCAACAGCAGAGAATGAGTGAGGCAGGTAACACCGGACAAAATACTGACATCACCGCTGACACACACCACGCAACTCAAAACTAACCGAAACATTAGCGAGACCCTCTCAGAAAGGGGGAAATGGCTATGGTTTAATATTGCAGCTGGGTCTGTGTACACTGAGTTTGACATCCAACACTTAAATCAAACTGCTGTCTGGAATGTGAGCCGCACCGTGCCTGAGAAGTAATGCTATTTGGTGATGCATTCAAGGGTCAATCTTTTCTATAGAAGTGGGAGTAATCCATTAGTGGAGCTACGGGGAAATTCTCAGTCAGGTGGAGGGTGGTTTGTTTCTAACATTTTTGCATACAGTATTACCTTTCAACAGCCAGTGGACAGGCTGTTATTTCACACTGTAAAGAGATACACTGCTTTGTCTTAAGAGGAAAAAGTCCTAAGGGAATCTCTGATATCCCACTCTTACATCTGTACACACTCACGTCCAAACACAAACACGACAACAGACAACCTGCACCGCAAATACAGAACGTCACCTCTCACCACAGGACCAGCAACATATTATTTAGATTACCTCTTTACTGGAAAACATAAGCATGACCTTTTCAATAAATCCAATCTGAGGTTGGAAAAGAAGTGTCCTCGTATTACCGCACGCTGCATGTGCTTGCTGCCACATCAAGAGTGGAGCTTTGGGGAGCCAAACACCACAGAAGGAGGAAAACGAAAGAGCCCATCCATCTGTTCAACCTGCGGTCCATATGTTTAGGTCACTCGGCCTTCTGTGAGAGCAGGGCCGGGAGATCACATACAGCATCTCAGTGCATATCAGTTGCTTTTGTGCAAACCATGGCCATCACAAACATACTCACACATCCAGTAAGTACTTTACACCATGAAAACATACATTTATACATAAATCCCTATGTATATGTTCTGATATATGGACAAAAAAAAAACAAAAAAAAAATTGAGCTAAGTGCCTTGGTTCACAAATAATGTAGCCTGATGAGAAATAAGTAAACGTCTTACTATCGGCACCAGCCCTGCAGTGGACTGACTTACATGTTCATTTTCAGGCTGTGCGTAAACATGGAGGCAAAACCCCGTGAAAATTAACGGACATTCAGAAAGAAGGAATGTGTGCAGTGTAGTTTTGTTAGTTGTACCTTTTTAGACTCCAAACAAAACAAGAAGACTCATGAAAACTTTGACTTAAACAAATGTGGGACAAATGTAAAACAGTTAAAGTGTATCCCCTGATATATGTCACAAAACCAAAAAAAAGACCTATGTAACCATCAGCTCTGAGAATTCATCTTCTATGATCGGATGGTTATAAAACGAAGACAGGGCGAAGCAAATGTAACGCATCAAATATTTAGATTAAAGTCTACAAGTAAAGGCAGCACAGCCACACAGACATATTTTGATATTGCACACATGGTTAAACACATTAACTGTGCATTTAGATATAGTACAACAAACTGTAGACACAGGCACAGGTTTGCTGCCTTGAGTAACAATAAACGGAGCGAATAACATTAAAACTGTTAGCAGGGGAACAAGTAAACCTCTCAGACTCTCTTTACATTACTGCTCCAGATATTAATCCTTTCCTGTGACTCTGAAGGGGATTGGTCGATACCTTTTAAATACTGTCTCTTTTGTACACACACACTGACATTTTCCATAGATCTATACATATCTGGATATGCCCCTTACATATGAAGGGCGACGTTATCTCTCAGTCGACTCCCTGGGGAAGAAGCAGTTGTTACTGGGTCCCTCTGGGAGCTTTGGGTAACTGGTTGCAGTTCTAGTTGGGACGGGAGGGGGTATGGTTGGGAAAGGGTTTGGGTTGGGGGCAGGGGATAACCAGTCGGGCTCTGAGTCGAACACGGAGCGGGCGGGCTGAGTCTGAGGTTGGGACACCAGAGAAGGGGGTGGGAAGACAGGGTTCTGTTGCGTTTTGGTTGGGGCTGGACGATCCAAATCGTCATCGAAAGTGACCCACTGCCTTTGTTTCCCCGCTGAGGGGGGGGGCTGGCGGAGAGGAGCGAGGGCAGCTGGGAGCGTGGAGGGCGGAGCCAGGGGCAAAGTGGGAGCTACGGAGGGAGTGGAGGCGAGAGGGAGCAGAGACGCGTGGACAGAGTTATGACTGGCCGATGGACCGAACAGAGACATGGTCCTGCTGAGCTGGGCGGGGGGGGCCGCTGAGGGGGCAGCCGCAGCGGCGGGGACCAGCGGGTGGGTGTGGGCGGCTCTCTGAAGGTTTGCTGCCATGGCCTGGTGCTGGAGGCTGAAATCCGGGGTGAGGGGGCGCCTCTGCTGATGCTGAGCCAGAGGGCCTGTGAAGGGATTGGTGCTGCTGGGCCGGGCGGGGAGGGGGTCGGTCGGGAAGGGGTTGGGTGAAGCGCGCAGCATCTCCTGCGAGCGGCTGCGCGACGGGACCGGCGGAGGCGGGAGCAGGGAGGAGGCGAACGGCGATGGGGTGGAGAGCGAGGAAGAGGAGGATGAGTCCAGCGCCTGGAGGTCTGATAACATGGAGGACTGGAGGGAGAAGGAGGAGGGGAGGGTGGCGGAGGAGAGGGCAGACTGAGGAACGGAAGGTGGAGAACGCAGGGAGGAGCCTCTGCTCAGTGACTGGGTGGCGTGCCAGGAGGAAGCAGGGGAGAGGAAATCTGATGCAAGTGTGTTGAAGGGGTCAGGCTTCCATTGTGCTTCTCTCTGGAATCCATTCAGTCCATTCATCTGAGGAGGGACAAAACAAAGAAAACACCAACAAGTTGTTTTACATGGGCTTCCAAGAGTGGAGCGTTTCAGATTAATGAGCCACAAAAACATTTTGGTGTTGACACAAACGAACTAACTTAAAGATACCCTTTGGAGCTTTTCTTGCACACATTTTCTCAGATTGGAGAACTGACACACAGACCTTGCTGGAAGATCTTTATCTTATTCTTTATTTTTTATGCTTCGGGGGTACCTTTAATGTGGCGGACTTGCAGTGAACCACACTGACTAGTGATGTATGTGTGGGAGAAAACAAACAGTCACTAAACTGAACACAAATTAAACGAGTCAAACAGATTTAACTGGCACAAATAATTATGAGCGCATTGCATATGTGCTCACTTTTACCGTGTGAGAGAGTGAGACCATATGACAGGACGAGGAAGGGGAAATGGCAAGAACAACCAAATCATCCCCCCCGATGCAAAAAACACAAACAGTAGAGTTTATGTGCCTTGGATAAGAATAAACAAAGCCTTACAGAGGACTGAAACATCCAGATTAAAAGCGTTTGATGTAAAAAGGTGGATAAATCAATTACAACATAAGGTGGGGTGGGGGAGGGGTTACTGAATGTAATATGTGAGGGGTAATAACATCAGAACAGGGCTGTTGCGCTATGGATGATGACACAAAAAAGTGGTTTAATATCAAGTACCTTTCAACCTGATGGCTTCTCCAGCTTGTGAGAAAGAGACAAACGCATCAGAGAGACAAAAGCGAGAAGAGTGACACAGACACCTGAGTCATAGAGGCAGAAAAATAAGCTTTTTTCCCTGCTTATATTTTCCGTTAACACCTTTCAGAACTGAGTACAACAGGTAAGATACGCTTAGTGATCTTTTTTTTTTTTTTTACCCTTTTTTTTGGATGAATTCTTTGTTCAGTTGCTAAAGTCCCAATGGAAGTGACTACCAACCTGTGCATCTGGGGCTGAATCGGGCTTGGCAGCTTCGGGTGGCAAAGCATGAGTGGAGCGGGAGCGAGGAGGTGGTTTAGGGGAGGCCAGGCCCTGCTGAGGCCCGGCAGGGGGGGTGGCGGCGGGTGGAGCTGCTGCCTGCTGTGGCTGCAGGGGTGCAGGATATGTGGGCTGCATTGGCGGGGGCAGTTGAGACTGAGCAGAAGGGGGAGCTTGCTGCGGTTGCATGGGGGCCTGCATGGGTGACTGAGTTTGTGGTTTCACCGCAGAGGGGGCTGCAGAAGAGGTCCCTGAGGGTGGAAGACCTGAGAGAGGACACAAAACACAAAAGTTAAGAATTAAATCGCCATATCAGAAAGAGAGCACATCCATCCATTTTCACAGCTCTCCACTGATGTGTCTGTGCATGATTTACAGGACTTCTGTGTGGCCTGGGTTCATTCTATACTTGAAGAAATCTCCATTTTTTTTGTGTCTCCCTCCCGTTGAACCCACTATGCCTTGGGAAGCTGCTTTTTTTTAACTGCTGAAGCTTTTTGACTATTTCCAGACTTCCGATAACGATCACTATAATAATGAGCAAAATGTTTTCCATGTTTCCTGAATAAAGACTGCTTTAATAGATCTTGTTCCTTGTCCTGCATGAAGACATATTTCTTTACCCAGTGGCAGGTCGTGGGGTTTGGCTTGCCCGCTGGGTACGGGCCGTGGGGCTCCTGGATGGTTATCTGGGACAGGCCGAGGGGCCCCGGGATGCACCTCCGGGATGGGCCTGGGCGCCCCGGGGTGAGAGGGAGGTTGTTGGCGATGCTGAGGAGGCATGCTGATCACTCCAGCTCGAGGCGGAATATTCTGAAAGGTTTAAGTAAAATAAGGAACAGAAAGTTGGATTTTTCATAAGAATCAGGAAGTAGACCTAAAACGTCATTAAAAAAAAACCCACTGGTCTGGCAGCACCTCCTGGTCCTGGAGCTCCAGCTGCAGATTGGCCACGACCTGAAAAAAAAGCCCAATAAATGAATGCTTAACACAAGCTTTAAGGGCAAGAAAAAATAGGTTTTGCAGCTTTAATGAATGTGTAAGTTAAGACAGGGGCAGAACAGGAGCTATGACTTGTAACTCATATCTTAGTACACTTTATCCACCTCAGAGTATGAGGGAACATATTTCATATGGCATCTTCATTATCAGTGATGAGTCAGTCATTCCTGAGCTGCAGGAGATCTGGAAGAGATGCAAGCCTTGTTCCGTGAGCCAGCTGCTCACCACTCGGCAGGCATGCTCCTTTTCCGTCTCTATTCTTTAGCTGAGCCCCTCACAGAGCCCGCAAACATTTTCCCACACCACTTAGATGTCCGCTTCTGTGTTATTGTTCAATGTGCAGGCACCAAATGTAAGTCAACCCAGCTAAACACACACACCCTTACTGTGAAAGAGGGGAATCAGTTAACCACAGACACCACACGAACAGCTAAGGCAAAGGCGGGTCAAGCCGCCGATAGGCTGAACCACCAAATCCTGCCCTCCACCCAAGGACAGGCAATATTTTGTGTCAGGGCATTAGCACATAACCTGTGACTGTACCAGACAGGGAGGCATCGTCTCGCCACCATATCAAAAGTACAAAGAAACACCGCACAAAGGTGGACTCTGATTGGGCGAATGCAAACCGACAGCCCTTTGTGTTTGGTGGGACACGGAGGCTGAGCGTGGCTACGTCATGCTTTGTGGCACTCACCTGCAGCAGCATCTGGCCGAGGGAGAGCAGGGCTTTTCGATCCTTTGCAGCACAAAGGAAACCAAACCACATTACTGTTACACACACCGCGCCACGCAAGTCATGAGATGCAGGTGTTTCCAATGACAACATTTCACAGGGGAACTAAGAAGAGAATGTGATGGCAATAATGCAGCAAAGCAGTTGAGCCGGAGATGCTATCCTTGGGATGCTGTGAGTCTGAACATATCCCTGTGTGAGGGGGATCTTTCCACAGATCATCAGGGATTATGCCAACCAAGCCGATGCAAAGATGAACTCAAAGACAAAAGAAACTTGTACTATCTCACAATCTGCCTGTAATAATCAGATTATATAAGGGCATGTTTACAAGGTATCTACCTTTAGTCAGACAGTCCTTTACAATGACTTTGTGCCTCATGACTAGCCTTATTATGCATAATATCCCCTTTAAACAAGTTGAGACATTTTCTTTCAGGTCCTAACACACATGCTGCCTGGAGTGTAATCAAAGGAAATGCATATGACAGAGTATGCATTACACTACTGATAAATCAGAGGAAATGCTGTCCTTTATGTTGAGAAGACCAAATATGCTCTGTAGCCACATCAGAACATATGTCTCTCTTTTTGGCTCTTCAACCGGATCTTACCATTAGCAGGTTACTCTGCATTTGAATAACTCCTTTTTGCTAACAAATCACTACCACTACTGACATTAAAGTTACACACTAACACACACACAGGACTGCAACTGTCCACAGTGAAGCAAACTTAGTCAGCAGCGAACCATCAATGTCAGCCACCCTCGATAACATTGATGACACGGTGTAAGACCGCTGGGATCAGATGAGGTTTAAAAACAATTCCTGGTCAGTTACCTTCACTGCCCCGCCTATCAAGCAACGGACTGGGACCTTTGCCATAGTCTTAAAGAGGAGAAGAGGTGTTTTTTTCTTTTTCAAATAAAATACAGCATACATACATAAAATAAGAAATTAAAAGAGATAGCTGCACGGTTTATGCTACACCATTCAAACAAGCTAGCACAACACTGAATGAAAATAAATGCAGGCTAAAATATCAAATGCACTCTTAAAGTACTAACAGAGAGTGGGATGGTTTTAAGAAATATATATAAACATATAGAAGAACATAAACCCACCAAGATTACCTGCTCTTACAAACTCTTCTACAACACAGATATACACTATTTTATGTCCAGGGAAGATTTTATTTTTTATTTCAACCCATGATGGGAGTTCATTCTTTTCTTGAGTACACCATAACTGAAATAAGTACTTGAATTCCAGAAATAACATCGACAATGCATTACAAAACCATTATTAGTGGTTCTCTGCATATCTCTGATGGTAAAAAGCAGCAGCTACATCAGGTGACTTAGCTACTTAGGCATGTAAACACACTGTCCCATAGCATCCACTTTACCTCCAGATTCCTTTCTAACAGGTAGAGGGCTCATGCCCCCTTCATCCAAAGCAGCGGAATAAAGATGAAAACGTTACTACTTGGCTAAAACATCTCATACTAAATCATAAAAATGACATTTATGCATTTCAAGTGCAAAATTGGACATTTTTCCTCACAACGGTTAAATGCAACTGTAAAGAGAATCAGACTTTTCTGAAATGCACTTAAACAGAGGGTCGGGGAGGGGGCCCACTGCTTTACCTGAAGGTGGTGGTGGACGCTGAGGGGGAGCAGGTCTGGCTGGAGGTGCATTGGGACGGGGAGGAGGGGGGCGCTTGGGTTCCAGGCCTTGAGCAGTGGGGGCACCAGGCTGGAAGTCCACAGGGGGTCCTAGTAGGAACGAAAGAGTGAAAAGGTCAGCTAACACATTTAGAAAATTTGAAGATATATTTGGAAAGAGCGCATAGGTTGTTCACTGAATGACATGCTTTATACCATTTATCATTCTGAGAAAAACTGCATCACATTTTCCACAATATATGAACTTTTGCAGCACTCGTTCTATTTTAAAACACAAACATATTCGAGGCGAACTGAGCCGGTTCTGAGACAATTGGCACATCCTACAATTCTGTTCTTAAGCAGAAGTATGATTCACATGTGACTAACGAAAAGACAAAGCACTGCACTCATTTAAATACTGCACTAGCAAACACGGGAAAGGGAGACAGTTAATTGTTAGGCAAACCATTTCCTAATAACACACACAGATGACACCATCACACATCACATTACCTGGAAATTCCCTCCTCATTGATGACGGACTTAAATCTGCTTTGGCATGTAGCAAACACAACGGAATCATAGTTTATTTTCCAACACAGGGCGACGCCTGAACAGGTGATTCATGTGCATCCTGAGCAACCTGACTGCGGCCGAGTGAGCAAGCAGAGGCTGTATTCACCTTGTGATGGTCGGGAGGGTTGTCCACGGCTGGGCCGGCTGGGAGCTGAAGGTTCTCCCTGGGTGGGAGAGGGACAGGGGCTACTCCGCGGTGAGGGACCAGGGGAGGATCCAGGGCCGGAGCCGGCTCCAGGCTGGAGGTGCTGGGGGAGGATCTCTTCCACCTCCTCATCAACATCACCTAGTACAGGACAGAGGAGGGGAAGTATTCATGTTTGAGAACTGTAGGCTCTGCAACATTCCATAAGCCTATGGCCAGAAAAATGAGTGAATGTATTAATAAAAAAATGATAGTTTCTTGCTGCCCCTCACCCTCCATGTCATAATCGTCGTCACCCATATCCGCATCCTCTGCAAGCAGGGTGGAGCTGGCTGACGTAGGAATGCTTCCACAGATTCTATCCACACTCATTTCCTCCTCAAGACTCTTGATCCAGCCTGGACTCTTAAGGCGGATGTCAATCATCTTTCCAAGGACCTAACGTAAGCAAAGCCAGATTCGTAAGTCAGCGTTATGATCCCACAGTCTGATGCTAACACACCAGTTTCCCATGAGGCACACAGATCATGGCTACGCAACAACAATGAGCTTAGTTTGTTTTCATCAGTCAAAACTCTGCCATGACTTATTTTAATTGGTCTTTTTTTTTCTCCCGACAAAACACAAACCAAACAATGGATCCATTTACGCCCCCCCCTTTCACCTGCGGGGTCCACATTATGCCACACACCTGTAAATCATTTCAACAACCTCTATCAAATGAATTAGGTATGAGAGCAGTGTTGAGTAAGTGTGTTTCAGAAATGCCTGATGAAAAAAACTTAGGATGATTAAAGGAGGTGAAATAAAATCTTCATCATTGACTTACGGTGGAAGCACTGAGAGACAGAGCAGCTAGAGCAGAGTAACCTTCCAAGAAGGTAACCCACATCTTCTCCTCAACAAACCTACATTAAAAAACATACAAAATGTCAATATGGTATGTTCAATCTTGACACAAACCTCACTCTGTCTCTTTTCTCTGGCTCACCTGATGAGGATGACCTCTCCATACTGGGTAAACTTATCCAGCAGCTCATCTATGAGCTCATCACTGAAGTAGTCGTCGGGACCAGAGGAGCACAGTGACACCAGGATGGTGCCATCTGGAGGCCCCTGACGGGCAATGACATCTTTGTACACCTGGTGCCGGGCCTCTGGGTCCACCTCCAGAATGTCCACGTCCATTATCGCCACCACAGGCCTAGAGTGAGACATGAGGAAAGGCATATTATGCTTCCCTAATGGGAATGCCACCAGAGCTGCATCTCTTATGATCGTATCATGATACCTGTGGTCTGAGGTCTTAAGTTCAGCCCTGCCATAGTACTTCAATGAACCAGGGCTCCATTCTTCCTCAGGATCATCTTCAGTTTCTCCAGATGTTGAGGCTGCACCAACGACGTTCATCTCTTCAGCTGGAAAACAAGCATTAAAGCAAAAATGTCCAGAAGCAAATAATCAGACTTAGTACAATGATGTCACAGAAATGTGAATGATGTAAAACATATTGTCTTTCCAACATTGTTTCTACAGGAAGGTATATTTATGGTGCAGTATGACTTGTCTGCAACTGCTCTGATTCACACCTGTTTTGTTAAAGTTCCACTTCCTTCTCTTCCAGAGGATGCGGTCAGTCCAGGCGGGTGTGCGGCACTTCTCACTGGTGTCATAATCTTCTGAGAAGAGGTCGTACTTGTAGGTGGGGGCAAAATCTAAATTTCCTTCAATAAAACCCCGGAAGACCTTTGGGAGACATTTTGAGAGGAAAACACCTCAGTTAAAGAATTTTCAAGAGTATTTATGGTTGGATGACACCCTGCTGGTACATTATCTCATGTTATGTTATTTTTTATCTTTAGGTTCACATGATTTTTCTTTCTGTGAGGAAGTAAAACCCAATGCTCTGTGAGTGCTGTAGTTTGTACCATTCCAGCGTTCTTCTGTTCAACCAACTGATCCCCAGCTGTCAGAGCATCCCAGTTCTGCTGTTTGATGAGTTCTTTCACTTCCTCATTCGGTAGGCTGATCCGATAATTAAAGTCTCCGCACCAGAACACATAATCGTGTGAGTAAAGCAGGCGGCCCTGGAGGACAAACCAGATGTTGCTGTGCTGTGCTCCGTGTTTTGAAGTGAATAAGTTAGTGTCATAGTTATCACAGTTGTTACCATGGGGAAAGTGAGTCTGCGGGTGATCTCGTTGTAATCGTCGTTCCTCTCCTTGACCTGTGATTGGCCGGCAGCAAAGTGGGAGCAGACGAAGCAAATGCTGGTGGTGTGAAACAGCAGGCGGATGGCCACGCCTCCTTTATTACCTGTGGCCCCACCCATTCCAGTCTTCACGGTATCCACAGCGACATCCCTGAAACACACCAACAGGGAAGGTTCAATCTGCAATCACACACCTATGAACCTTAAACTTCTAGCATGAGAACGTGGACGGCTCAAACCTGATGAAGGGTGCGTGCTGAGGTCGGATGAAAACAAACAGACACACTCCCACCAGCTGCTCTGAAGCAAGCAGCACATACTTGTGGTCCCTTGAAATGTTTTTCTGGAGTTCAGCTGCCCAAAGTTTCTGGTTGGTTGTGCTGAAACAAGGGAAGACAGTATTAGAACAGAATTGTTTCAGGAAAAAAGAGTGATGAGGTAAAGATCAGCACATTGTGATGTTACATTTTTAGATATAGCTAATTGTTTTAAATTTCAAGCCACATTATCAAGCATGATTTATTGGACCTAAGCAGTTGTACACATATTTGTATATATATGTAAAACCTCTTTCACTATAAACTGACCATATAGAGCATGAAAGAACACTACATGTTTGTTATCACAGGACGGATTATGTTTGCATACCTGGCACTGACAATATTACCAGCATTCAGTTCAACCATTTCCTCAAAACCGATGGCAAAGATATCAATGGGATCGGCTTTGCTGTCTGTAAAGAAAGTAGAAAAAAACACTTCAGTGTTCAGTGTGTCTAAATAACAAGTTAAGTTCACAGAAACTGGTATATAAAGTCTTGCATCAGTAATTAACTGATCTGGCCAGTATTTTCTCAACTGAAAAAGTGTTGTGTCACTGCCTGAGCAGAGGAGGGCAACGCACCCTTCTGCTGATTAGCCAAGACCAGCAAGTGTTGCATATAACTTGTTGGATTACTCATTTCTGAAGATCATTACTGAAAAAACATGTTCAGTGCTTGTGCTTTTAAATATTTTTCTCTTTTTTTTTTTCGCTTATAGTTAGCATTAGTCGATAAAACCGATGGACTCAGAGCAGTGACTGTTATACCTCATAATTTTTTGCAACAAATGTAATGTTATAACTGCATCTGTTATTTAGACATTATGATATAAGAATGAGACAATGGCCGATGGCTGCATCAGTAACAGCCAATAAACAAGAACTCTTGAATTACAATCAATATCAAGACATTTTCTTACTGATTAAAGCCACTTGTATAACACATCCATCCCATTTTATTAAAGACTGCATTAGATGGATGTTGTAACAATCTGGTTTATTCCCATTTCTCGTTTCTATTCTAGGATCAGACAACCAGCTGCTGACTCGGCCTTAGTGATAAGTGCATCGACAAAATATCTTTAATCAGTGAATTCATCCTCAAAATAAGAATAGCTTTTAGAAACACATTTTTCTCCGTGTGAACTTAAGCTAAAAGAAAACCAAAAGGCTACATACCCTGGAACTCAGGATTCCCTGCCTTTTTTGGAGCATCAAGCAGCCAGTCGTTGAGGGTCTGGTTGCGATAAGCAATGCTCCTAAACTGTTTACCCCCATTGACATTCCAGGTCCCGACACACACTCGAATTTGCTTGGGCCTTGTGTATTTATGGTAGTTCTGACACATTCCCAGCAATACTCTTGGAGAGGCTGTAAAGGAGAAAAGACAAGTTTCAGACTACAAGACAAAACAATATGAATGTCTGGAGATCAATGAAGGAAAACTGAACATAACTGAGAGAAAAAGATAATCAAAACCAATGGCATTGAATCCAGGTATAAAAAAAAGGGAAGTCCACTCTAATGTTCTATGGGGCATGGGGGGAAAAGAATGAAAATGCAAACTGGCTGAAACACTGATAACATTCAAAGTACAAACTTTGGTAATGGTTCAAAGCTGTCTGTAAATCTCCACTGAAAATTGATCAAATTCTAATTGTACAAAAAAAACATCCATATCATTGAAGTCTGATTAAATTACACAGACTGGATCAAACCACTACCAACTGCACATTGAAAAATGAAGAGTGAACAGCTAATGTGAACAGCAGATGAAAACGACAATTTGACAATGTATGAGCCCATTGTTTGTAATCCGACAGTTACAGTACCTGATTGTAAGACTGGTTCAGTGACTAAGTTTGCGATAGCAAGCAGGAGAGAAGGAAAAGAAGTGTGGTTAACCATTGCTTTAAAAATAATGTTGACAGAGTAGGAGACAGGCATTTTTTGACTGAGATAAAGAGCTGACTCATGGTGGTTAATTTTCCCTCATCACCATCCTGAAAAACAGCTTCTGGCTAACAGGACCAAAACAGCAAAAAACAAAAACAAAAAAACTTGGGCAACTCTCATTTCTTCATATATTTTCAGGAAACCGTCTAAAACCGACAAAACACTGGTCAGGTGACTTTAAATGCTACTTCCATTTAAACGTTTTAGAAGCAAAGTAAGAAACATAAAAAACATTTCCTCTCAAAATGGTAAAGTACATAAACCCGATTGAACGCGAGTGAGGATAAAAAAAAAAAAAGGAAGTAATAATAAAAAAGGCCTTAAGGAACCCAGGACTACTACTGAGGACTGGCTATTAGAATGAAAAGGAAAGTTTGACTTTTTTTAGATTAAACGGTGATCAATAAGAGAGCAACCAAAAAGTGTGCAACTTGTTAACTCTGTCTTATCATACAGATCAAATGATTTGCCATCTTGCCACGTTGAAACTAATTACCATAAAGACTGGAAGTGGTGAGCAAGGCTCGAGCTTTGTCTGCTAAATCGCTGTTCAGCGTGGAACCCAGCCTCAAGATGTCGATAGCTTCCTGCTTAGAGCTGTCAAAGAAGTTGTTTTGGATGGTCCGCGTCACAGAACGAGCTCCATCTTTTAGCTTTCCAGCCTATGATAAAGACAAATAGAGGCAGTAATGTAAAAAGAAAATCAGTTACCCACTTTTATCATCAGCTTCACTTGGTGCGAAAAAAAGTGTTTTTCTCACTGCGATGATGGAAGAAAAGACAAACAAAACTTCAGAGAGATCTAATTATGACAAATTTCCCAAAACGTTACAGATTAGGATAAAATTTGATGCCCAACATGATTTGATTCGGGACAAAAGGTGGCAATTTGGACAGAATTGTCTTGGTCTCGCAAAACACTGCGGATAATGAAAGAAAATTTACTAAATAAAATCACATGATTGTTTTTTTCCCTTCCAATTTCTTTTTTTGGCATTTCCGCCAGTTAGATCTCCTTGGAGCCTGCAGAACAGCATGTATGACAGGAATGTCCCAAAAGGAAAAAAAAAGAAAAGAAAAAAAAATCAACAAGATCCAACCTCCATTATTACGATCTCATTCAATCCATAAGCTGAAATAGACAGGAAAAGGACCCACAGCTCAAAAACAATATCGACTGTCTTGTTAACTTACCACACAGGTAGAAAGGTCCAAAGGATAGCCGAAAGACACAGCAAACAAGAATTAAACAGAAGCTCAAACTTCTACACACAGAGGATCAACTGCTCAAACAACACACTTTGACTCCATGCAGAACTAATCCCCAGTGATTAGTGTAGAGTTCCTAGGTTTAAAGTAAGAATCTCATAATTTAGTTTTGTTCATTGTCAGCGCAGGCCTTTGGCCTCTTATCAATAGTACTGGGACCAATGCTACTTTTAATTGTAGCTATCATTTGATTCCCAGTCTCGACCTTTTATGTTGGGCTGCACTGATGCCGGTCAGAAAACACTTAGACTGTTCAAAATCAGTCCACAGAAGAGTGAAGGAGCCATTAAGGAGCAGTTGTAAAAGTTGAACAATGATGCAAAATATTCAGTTTATTAAAAAATGAAGAGTCATTACATATGTATTGTGGTGTAAAACCCAGATTTGAGCATTAAGAATATAACATAAACAACTTGTGGAGCAGGTTATGAGCTATGACACTGGCTACGTCTGATTGAATAAAATAAATCTAAACTGAGTTCTGATAACCTGCTGTCTATTACAATGCACATAACTGGCTCACCTGTAAACCTGCTTGTTTGTGTGTATTCATTGTGTAAAATGTCTACCTTGGCCTTCCCATCCAGTGCTCCGGTGCCAGCGTAGATCTTACTGACAGAGTCCCCATTACTGGACCACATGTTCCTAAAAACCTCCTGGAATCGGGCCACCAGCTGCGGCTTTTCTGTCAAACCCATTTGTTCCAACTGCTTGGGCAGCATCTAAAAGTGGGAGTAAAAGGGACTTTAATTAAATGTCTTCTGACTGATAGTGGGAAACAACATCATGCTTGCTGCTGGATCCTACCTCCAGAGCAAAAAAAGCCTGAACACTGTTGGTTCTGTCCAAACAGTCCAGGCAGTTGGTCCTGAGGGTCCCTCCCTGAGTCCTGAGAAAAGAGGGAAAAATGACCATTTTAGAGTTTTTCTGATCAATCAGACAAAATGATTTTGTTTTTGGATTTGACTTCCTGTATATCTGCAGATCTTCAAACTACTTTCCAAGCACAAAAAAATCTGTTTAGTTAATAACTTGTGCAACATAGCCAATGCACCATGATGAAACAAGTCAAAGTTATCCAAGTGTGTGGCGCTTCCTGTGTTAAAACAGCTGAGTCATCTGTTCATTCTCAAGTGCTGATCCCAGAACAGAGGATAGTTTCCCCTACACGACTCAAATGCAAAGTACCTCTACAGGGACCTAACACATGCTCTCTTATGAATGACCCCAACTGGAAACGGCTACAAGCAAGGTGACGCTGCAGTCATTTTCTTTTAAAAAAAGTTAAATGGAATCTATTTGAGCTAAATCCTGCAGAGGGATTAATGGTGTAGGAACGGAAAGAAACAGGGAGTGAGCCAGAAGAGGAGTCACATGGATCAAAAAGAACAGACAGCAGCGTGTGGAGGAGAGGCAACACGCCAGGCTATGGGAGCCACAACATAACTTTAGCAGAGAACCAGCCCTATCCAGCTGCTGATGATAAATTTGGCTCAGCACAGTGGAGTGTACAGTTAGCACTTCTTAAAAGATGGATATCTGTTGGGTTAATGGGTCCAACACAGAGCCAGAAATAAATCAAGACTGTCAGAGCTCTGAATGCCATGATAAGCAAAAAAGAAAAACATTAATCTTCACAAACAAAAAGTCTTTGATGAAATATTCCATCATTACCTCACAATGCCCGTTTCCCCGGAGTAGTAGAAGAAGCCGCACTCATCTACGAATTTGTTGAGGTACGGTTTGAGGACACTCTGGAGTTTGTCCGTCTTGCCACCTTTAACATTTTGATGGTAGTCAAAATTAACCATTTTCACTGCTGTCGCATGCTCTGATGCCTTCAGGTGACTCTGAAAGTGATGACAGAAAGAGGACATGTCTGTTTAAAATCACATGATAGAAAAACCTTTGCACATGCAAGTTAAATGGCCCGTGTCAAGAAAATGTCAAACCAATGGCTGCATTCCAGTGAAACCTGAAGAGTAACCTGTGAGCACGCAGATCAGCTGACTACCTGTAACTGCCTGTTCTGCTTCCTTAATGTTGATGCTTAATTCACAAAAGAAAAACACTGCTCGCTGACTTCTTCCTTGGAATCCTTGACCCATCCACCCATGCGAAAAACTTCCTCATTGTCATTACGTTGTGTGGGTTAACCAAGGGAAAATACCTTTTCTGGCCCTTTGCTCGCTACAAGTGAATATTGATGCTGATCATATGAATCCCCTTCAAATGCATTGGTGTTTCAGGGACAGAAAATTCTCACCTGAAAGGCTTTGCTGAGCATGTGCTCCCCTTCCTTACTTCCAAGCAGGTTGATGATCACCTGCTTTCCATACAACCTCCTGAGTGCAGTAAAATGTCTGCAAAGTGCATCACAAAAGAAGCACTGCATCATTACAAACATAAATAAATATGTAATTAAATGTAATAAAAGAATAATAAAACCTGAGATCAAAATGACACAAAGTAAAGCAACACTACAAACGGCACAGAGAAAGGCGGGAAAAACCATAACTTTACATAGCTGGGTAGAATTGTTGGCCCTTTACCATCTAAGAGATGCAGAAAATACTTGGTCATTGCTGTGAAAAGCTGGCTTGAAATGACAAAAGATGAATAATCATTCCGGTAATGAGCTGTTACTGGAACTGTTCTGACTACAGCCAACTGTTAAATGACAGAAATGATTATTTATCTTTGTTTGATTCATTCATAATAAGAAACCAGAGAGTGATATGGAGCCTTGCTGGGTCTATCCTTTACAGTCCAGGATATTTGAAAATCAACAGAACGGCTGGTTAAATTCCCTCCTTTCCAGACAAATGTCTTTAAATGAGAGAACGGCACTTAGACACTGACTGTTTAGGTTGGGCTGCTGTGAGCTGATAAGACTGGAGCCAGTGCTAGGTGTGGCACTGTGATTAGTGTAATCGTCCTCACTCTAAAAAGTGCCTCCAAGAAAGAAGCGCAAAAAGTTGAGGGGGGAAAGAAACCTCCAGTTATGAATACAAACTACAGCTTAAGGAGGCCGGTTTATTGCTGAGGGCTTACGGGATGCTTAAGTCCTCAGGAGTAAACTGGCCTCCATGGACACAATTTAATTATCATATTCCTCTTCAGAAAAGGGTATTCTCAGTGGTGACTCAGACTGTAAGTGCCGGAGTGCTGCTCAGGAGTGGTATTCTGTTGGATGTCACATAACGGCCCGCCTCATAGGGCATCTTAGTTACCTTTCAAAAGCTGGAGCATTTGCTTCAAATCCCCGAGAGAGTTTGACTCGATGGGAGCCGACCTGTGAAGACAGAAGCCCCGAGACCTTCTTCAGTAGAAATTTATGACAAAAGAAAAGGCGCGTACGTGGCAGAAGTCGAGGGGACCAAGTGACGGAACGTGGACGTCGGGGAGAATTTGGAGACAACACTGTAACGGTACAGATGAGATCATAAAAGTGAAATCACAATCAAAAGAGAGAAAGCTAAAGAATGGAGCAGAAAGACGGCAACACAGCTGAAGTGTGGGGAGGTTTGCTCACACATAGACAAGGAGCCGCGGCACTCTCCATCTGAAATTCTTCTATTTGTGCTCTCATAGTGGTCCTATGATTGTGCTGTGACTAATGCCACACCAACAGAAGCCGACACAATCGCACACATGACTCTGCCAGCACCAGATTAGAGAGAAGTGAACACTGTGGCCGCTCTGTGGAAATCTGCTCACTCTACACAGCATGTTCTGACTTGCTTTTTTTTTGCTGCTTGAGGACAACATTTCCTATCCTGATATTACCTCATTTCTTTCTCATGCTATTCAAATTCCTTCTCTTCCCGTCTGTGTTCGCATTGTGTCGGCTGAGGAAAAGATTATTTTGTTCCCAACCCTTACTGGCCACAAGCACCATGTATTCTAGGCCTAATCCAGCTATTCGTTGTAAAGACTAATTTCTCTCTCTGGGAGTTATGGGGATCTACTTTGTGCTCTCTGGTCTCCCTGTGCTCTTTCGGTCTCTTCTTTAAAACACCTATTTTCATTTAGCTATAAGCTTCCACCAGCTTAGTGTGTTTGCATATGACCGGATCATGCTGCTGCCATTTGTCGCTCCTTTCTTTCCCTCCTATCATGCAGGTCTAGTCTATGCATATTTAATAACTTCCTGAGATGCCATCAAAACTACTCCGGTTACAGCTGGTTGCAGTTGAACATCTCAGACCCAAACCTCCTGACACTCATTATGACCAGTTACATCGGAACTTCTCTCCTCAAATTAACTCTAAAACTTACACTTAAAGGTCTGTGCTAATAAAATAAATGCTGCTGACAACAATTCACCAGTTAAAGAAATCCCATCCAATAGGGGCTTTTCTTATAGGAGAGCCTTTCTGAAATCCAATGTTTGTGTTGCACTGAAAGAAATTGGGGGTGTTAAACATATTTTCCGCCACAGACTTACAAGCTAAATGATAAAAAAAAAGAATGGAAAATATGATTTGTTTCCCCCTAAATCAAGGCACTGGACAGAGAGATCAGATATAACCCCATTCACATTGTGAATATTTCCCAAAATGATTTTGTAGGGAGAATAATGATTCCCCCACTGGGTCAAAGTGAAATGACACAACCTGCTCAGAGAATATATTCATAGCATTGGGAGGAGAGCCTACATGTCAAAAGTGGTAAAGGGGACTGAAAGCTAAAGCAGTGCTATAAAAGTGAGAGGACTAAAGTTCTGCCTGAAAACAACCCCGAACCCACAACCCTGTGTTCTGACAGACCAAAGACCTTGTCGACTGAATAGGCGCCCAATATGGTCTTGGCTTCCTTTAGTTTTCTAGCAATTGGGCAGCTCAGTCTTATCTATCTTAAGTGAACACCTATCCAGTTGCTTTGGGAATACTCTGACTAATTGAAGGGAAGTGGTCAGGGGCTGTTTTCAGATCAAGCTCTCACCTGACCAAAGAAGTCTGGGAGCTGAGGAAAACAGAAAAAAGCCCTTTACCAAACACTATTTCTATCATTGTCCTCCCCCAATTTCTGCTCTAAACGAACAGTCTGTGCAATGTCAGGACAGCAGCAGGAAAAATCCCACTGAGGGACAATGCTAGTTTGCGATTCAAATATCCAAAATAGAACTTCCTGGGCAGATGCAGGCGATGAGACCCGGTTAAAAGCTCTTACAGAAATTCCTTTTTCATCCATGGCCTTTGGCATTGCACAGAGGAACAGCTATCTGCAGGATTAAAGCACCAGCACCAGCAGAGCCCCCAACCACCCCCAACCCCTCTGAAAAAACAGGGACAAAAAAAAAGGTTATACCAGGTGGGGGTTCTCATCCAGTCCATTAGGTTGCCGATTCTCATTGAGTTGCAACAAGACACCCTTAATGGACTTTTTCTGAACACAGTGACAAAATGTGTTAAAACTGGAAAAAAAGGTATCCACCGTCATGACAAAGAGACCTTTTCTCTCTTTGACAGTATGAACAGATGCAAAACAGTAGTTTGAAGTTTGCCTGTACACGTCAAACGATCGTGTGCGAGTCCCATCTAAAGCGTCAACGCTCAGCTCAGTATTGGGTTTCACAACTTAGATCCGAAGCACTTGCAACCACATTCACAATTCAGAGGGACATGGGATAGATTCAGCTTCCATTACCTGGATTCCAGGCTGTTCCCAAAAGAGAGGAATGGACCCCCGAATCTGAATGAATGATGAGACTTTGTCATCCAGGAAAATAACCTGCAAAAAAAACAAAACATTTTTATCTCGTTAGGTTGATTTGTTATTTAGAAAAAGAAAAAATGATTTAAAAAAAGAAAGTGAAACAACCCCCCCCCAAAAAAAACTAAAATAAAATAAAAAACCCAGAGGCATCTCCAAAGGCATTTACCTGAGCAGGTGACATAAAGGACTAAAGTAGATGTCAAAAGCCTTTATGATAATAGCAGGGTAATTACCCCATTGCGCTAACCTCTACCGGTTATCAGCAAGTGTGTCTGTGAGAAGATGTAAAGTCAATAGCACAGATAAATGGGGCTGTATCAGAAACGGGCGACATTTCTCTGTGCCAACAGCATGACAAAAATCTGTCAACACCACATGAGCTGAACTAATGCAGAAGTACACCTAACAATACAGTCCCATCCAGCAAAAAAGCAGCACTACACAACAGCTGTCCAGCTAATAATGTTCAACTTTACTTAAGCTTTTGACTACATTTATACTAAATGACCTTTGAGTGAGTTTTCAAGGAGGCAAAGCTCTCTAAATGTGCTGCATTACAAAAAAATGTCACAGTTCCTGTCCCTCTGCAACAGTTTTATTGAACAGTAAATGTACAAAAAAGCCTAAGAGCTTAATATACTAAAAGGTCATTCATACATAAATGTTTTGACAGTGTGATAACTAAGTAATTAATTTACAGTTTGTAGTGCCAGACAATAGTACTGCTGTCCTATAACAGCTGATTGTAACAGTTCTTTTAAAAGTTGCATTCTACGATAACATCTATCAAATAGAAAAGAGAGCCTTGATAACTCTGTTAATGATCCAACTCACCTGTTCGGTCTCCACAAAGTTGGCCACTTGTCCGTCGTCATTAGTCCCTCGGACATTGAATCGTGTGCCGGCTCGCTCTGAGCTGAGGCGGGAGAAGATGCAGGCCTTTGCCTGTTTGTGGCCTGCGTAAATGGTTCTGATTTCCACGCCGCCACACATCAACCTCAGCAGCCAGTCATCGCAATTGACTCCGTAATGTTTAAGGTGCAGATGCAGAGATTGGTTCCTGTTGCGAATAAAGACGGACAGAGCTGTAAATATGCTAACTGTACGATCCCTCATATGGTTCGTAGAGCCTGTATTACGATTTTACAAATAAGAGGGCTGTGCAGATATGGAAATGTTTATTTAGTTCATGCAGCCAGATCCCTGTCTATTTATATGCTGATAACCCTAAAAACATGAAAAGTTTGCCTACCAAAAGAAGCGGTTATCTGTAGTATCCTCCAGGATCCTACGGTGTGCGTTGAGACTCAAGTCCATGCTGACTCCCGTTGAAGACCAGGCAAAGTAGAAGTGTCCTGAATTGAGTACTTTGCGCACCTCTGCAATACGGTCCTCATCTCCAGGATCATTCTTCAGCGAAATGAAATCAGTCTGTGTGACCCTGAAAACCTCGGAATCCTGCACCTTTCCAGCTGAGCTGCATCCTGTCACAACGACAAGGCTGTGGAGCATGGAGTCACCTGGGGGAAGATGATGAAAAATTCGTTGGAAAGCAGTGTTTAGCCTTTTCTAAACATCAAGAGACGGGACAGGAAATTAAATTCAACTTCTGTACCAACCCCTTAAAAGGAATTCACCATCCAGTAAAATCTAAGCCACCCAGAAGACTAAGTTTTGTTATTTTACAGCGCTTTTCCCCTGCCGTGATAACAAGATTCTTCAAGGACATGTGTAGGACAGAATAAAGCAGATTAAAACTAAGAAGCACCAGTGTGACAAAGCAGAGAGGTTTCAGTCACATTAGAGCCCAGGATCAACACTTGGATGGAAGCCTAACCCTGAAGAGCACAAATCTAAATAATGAATCTCTTGACTTACCCAGGTTAAGGCGAAGGACGCCAAGAATTCCATAAGCATCAACAATTTTGGAATATGTATTTTTAATGGCCTCCTTTTCTGCTGCCGCTGGAGGTCAGAGGATCAGTAGGAAAGAACAAGGAAAACATTGAGCCAGTGAAAATGTAACCTACGAGCTACAAATACATGAGGTAAATTCTCAAATGTCTCAATATGAATGAGATTATCTGTATCTGTCAGAAATGACACATTGTAAGAGTCTAGGTTGGATTTACAGTCTTTGTAACAGTTTAAAAAAGTTAAATAATTGCTTATTACATTGTAATCAACCAAGATGCTTACACAACACAGCAACAGCCCCTGATTCAAACATGAGGCATTCCTCCCTGGCCCTTGTTTCCACTATGACACTGTAAGGTGGTGGATCGAGCTTGTGGTAAATGCGATATCCCTTGCTGAAGGCCATGGCCAATCCAGGAGTTGATAAACCTATATGACCCTGAAAGAAAAAAAGACATGAATGATAACAAATTCAAGTGTAAAAGAACCCCTTTAAATTTTCTTAAATCTGATATCATCAAAGACCACTTTCTTTTTCCTTATGTCTACTTCTCAATAAGTTTCTTTGAAGTAGGAAAACTACTTCTAAAGAAGGTAAAATTGCAAAACTTTCATCATTGAGCTCGACTTGATTTATACATAAATCTATCACAAATTTACGAAATGTGCCATAAAAGTCAGAAAGAATTTGCAAAAACAAAAAGAAGGCCTAAATTGCGAAATGCACAGCATAGCAGTCGATCAATGCAGACACAGGCCCAGAGCCGTAACATTTTGGTTCTACAAAATATCACAGGTAGCACGATGACAGGACTGAAGGATTGAGTTAACAGTTTAAGGCCGGGGACATGGCATATCCTCCATCATACTCTCTACAGTCACGACTTCAGTTTCAAACAGCATAAAGAGGTTACCGCAAATCTGCCAGCTAGCTCAAATGCTACATTTTGTTTACGAGAGACCAAAAAAAGAAAAAAAAGAAGAGACGGTATTATAAATCCAGAGCAGCTTGTAGTATTTCTCTCATCCAAGGTTAGCTGAAAACGTTAGCTGAGTTAGCGAGATTAAATCACAAGGATAGCTAAGATTGGCTAGCTTACTATATTGATGGTGGTAGTGTTTGCATGCCCGGAAAGACTAACTGTCAATTACTAAAGCATTTATTTGAGCATGTAAAACAATTAATCTTGACAATATTGTACTCATCAAACAACTATTGGTTGTAATCGAATTAGTCAAAGCAAGAGAAGCTGTAGAATCTGTCTTACCTTTACCCCCACCGGGTTGTTACTCCGCTGTCACAACAAAATCCTTCCCGGTGTTTCAGCTAGATGGTACATTCCGACGCAAAGCACGCATGCCCTGGGTTTACCGTAATACCTTTTAGTAAAGGTGTTTTGAAGATTTTTATCTAAGAAGACATTTAAGCAATTAAGCAAATGACAAACCAAACTTTCCACTTGGTGTTTAATGGAAAATCACAAATAAAATCTACAAGTTGTAATTTACCGGTTAATCCGCTCCACACAAAAGTCACGAAATGTTCTCGTCCAAGTTTATCAGATGATTGACAGTAGCTTTAAACCAATCAGAACCACTTTGAAAAACTACCTTCCAATCATATTAAACTATGGGTGGGATCCCGGCTTTCGTAACCTTATGCGCTTGTATAAAGCACAAACGCCCCACCACCGTGCGTAAACAATAATTATTCTCAATAAAGGAGGGAGAATGATCTAGGTAAGTAATTAATCTGGTGAGTGCAAACTTGATAATGTATTGGCAATTTATACTCAGAAGGATAAAGACTAAACTCTTGTGGGTTGTTACGTGTAATCGAATTTTACGTGACCTGACCCTTCTCGTCCTGCAGCATCTGCTGCTGTATTTACTGGAAGTCCACTAGTTCACATAGTTATTAACACGTCCCTATCCTTTAACAGATGTAGAATTTCTCCAAATAATATTTGATCCATGTTGTTTCTTCATTGATCACAAAGAGAAAAGAGAGAATCATGTAATGCAGCCTTGGGAAAATATTTACAAGGATATTACAGAGCCGAAATTCCCCTGCCTACAATAGGACTCAAAGGCTTGTTCCCTATCAGCTGAGTGATGTAAAGTTAACCCTGTTATATGATTAAGATCATGTCTACTTTCTTTGTTTTTCAGGAAATCTCTATCCCTCAGCATGAAGGGTCTTTACCTGGTTGAGCCCGTGGTGGCCCTGTATGCTTTTAGCAGCTTCCTCATCTTTCCACTCGTGCAGCAGTATGTCTACAGAAGGCTCTGGCAGGAGCTGACCAACACCACCTATCCTAACTCTGGAAACACATCCAGATGTGCTCCAACCAACATCAGCGCCAACCACACAAACTATCATGAGGTCAGTTTTCAATTACTTGATGTGGAGGGGCATTCATACATTTAACTCCCAGCAAAACGAGTGCTCTCTGTTTACATGATGTTGAACAAGCTGCTTTTAATTTACCATCTGACAAAACAAGGTCATGGTGAATGTCCTGTACAAAAGTTTAAAACACAACAAGGAAAGCAAAATTTATGCGAAAAGTCGCTTTAAACTGTTCATATTTTAGTTGCCAAACTTAATTTCAATGTCTGCTCATTAATCCTATTCATGCACTGACATAAGTAATAAAAATATGTCAGTATTACAGCATATTACTTACACGCCTATATATATATATAGAGATATAGGCTATGTATGTATATAGGTATGTATATAGGTAATATGTGTGTGTAGAGCCTTGTTTGTATGGAAACTAATATTCATATCTGCTGTCTGTTTTTTTTCTGTCCTAAAACATAAAGTTTCCTTAACCTTCACCCCCACCTCTGTTTTTTTAAACAACAAAATGTATTTTCCAAGATAGTTACTGCTCAATAAGCAGATATGTAGGGTGGACTTCAGACTTGAACTGACTTTTCTGAACCCTAGCATTAGAGAGAGCTTCTATATATTCAGTTAATATTGCATCAGGTTTGAATTTAAAGAGCGTTTAACACGTGAGAGCATACCATATCAGGGGAGATATGGTTTTTCTTACACATTAGGTAGCATTTGTTTTTGAAGAATGACACATTTATGAATACGGTACAACACGGAAGAGAAAGACAGACTGGAAAACCCTGTTTTTAACAGCAGACAAACTGAGGGCTGCCACACCTGCTGCACAGTAGAGCACTTTGTTCTTTTTGGCCTTCCCTAAAACAACACATCGCGTCTGCATGTGATCAAGTGATCTTAGTTGTATTTAAGTGTTACCCAGTTGTAAATTGAATATTGATATCATTTTTATACGACTAAACCAATTAACCTTTCTCTGTTTTTGCAGATGGTTCAGAGACAGGCCTCCCTCTTCTCACTTTACTCCGAGCTCCTCTCCACAATCCCCTCTTTGATTGTCACTCTCCTGCTGGTGGCCTACAGCGACAGGGGAGGGCGCAAGATCACCATCATTATGCCTTTAATTGGCTCTTTAATCTACACCACAACCTTCCTGACTGTGTCCTTCTTTGAACTCAACATTTACCTGCTCATTGGCTCCTCATTTCTCAGCTCCCTGTTTGGGGGTCTGGGCACATTTCTGGGGGGCTGCTTCGCCTACATAGCAGACCTATGTAAGGATGAACGCCAGAAGACGCTGCGTATGGCTGGAATAGACATGATGATTGGCCTGTTGTCTGGGATTGCTGCAATATCAACAGGCTACTTCCTGAGGGCTGCAGGCTTTAACTGGCCATTCTTTACCTCTGCAATGTTCCTATGTTTGACCCTCCTCTATGCAATTTTCATCCTAGAAGAGACTGTGAAGAAGGCTCCTACAGATGGGAATATATTAGATGAATCTCCCCGGCACTCTACTCTGAAACACATGATCTTTGGTTTTTACCAGATCTTTGCGGGGGCCGGCCAAGGGACTAAAACAGTTTTGGTCCTGCTGCTGATCATCTTTACCAGCTTCTCATTTGCCTATGTTGGTGGCATATCCTTGGTGACACTCTATGAGCTAAATGAGCCACTGTGCTGGACTGAAGTCTTGATAGGCTATGGCGCAGCACTTTCTACAACCGTGTTCCTGACCAGTTTTATGGGAGTGTCAGCATTCACATACTGTGGGGTTCCCCAGCTGGTCATTATCCTGCTGGGAATCCTGTCTGTCACTTCTGGCATGGTCCTCTTGGCATTTGCTAAGACAACTGTGCTAATGTTTGTAGGTAAGATTAAAACAAAAACCTTACAATCACATAAAATACATTGTGTAATAGAAAGAGACTTTACAGGCTAGTTTAGCTGGCTGTTGATTGACATTCATTTTAACTGTTAAACAAAGGCTACCGGTCTTTATTACATAAGAAATTACATTTACGACACTAAGCATTACATTATATAATCATTGTCATGTCTTATCAGTACTTAGTTTATTCTAACTGTATTAAATGCCAGGATACTTATAACTAAAAACCTTTTTAAATATATTGCAAATATTGTGCAAACAGAACCTTTATCAAATAAGCAATAATTAGAATATTATATAATTTCCGCTAATTAAAGTTTATTGAAATACAGTAAAATGATGACAGCAGCCGTGTGATGTATGATATCACTCTGTTTTCTGATGTTTTTTTGTCTGTTGCAGTGAGACTGCCAATGCTTCTGTCGATCATGCCTTTCCCTGTTCTGCGCTCCATGATGTCAAAGCTCATCTCAAAGTCTGAGCAGGGTGAGTGGGTTTAGGACTCTACATGAACCACAGAACCACGTCTGTGTTTGTAGAGTCAGAGTCCACCGAGGCGTGTCGTATTCAAGAAGCTGCAGTTTGCACTTTTACCAAAAAAAAAGAAACGCACTCTCAGTTTCTGTTTGTTTAAGCAAAAGATTATCTTGAGGCTGAACATATTTCTTTGATATGTTCCTGTTGATAATAACTTCCCTTGACACTATTTTAAAAGGCTGCTTTTCCTCCTTTTTTTGCAGGAGCCTTGTTTGCCTGTCTTTCCTTTATGGAAAGTTTGACCAACAATGTGTCTTCTGCAATCTTCAACAGTATTTATGCTGCAACAGTAGCATGGTACCCTGGTTTTGTTTTCCTATTGGCTGCAGGACTCTGTGTCATTCCTATATCTGTACTTGGGTAAGTAGATTTTGTGTTTTCTTTGTTTTGAACACAGCAATAAAGGAAAAAACACATCAGCCTTTTACATAATTACAAAGGTGCAAATATTTATTTTAGCTTCTTTAATGAAGACGGGCAATATACCTTTTAAATATACAGTATTGATTCACATCTAAAGGCTTTATTAGTGAGAAGATATAAGATTAAGCACAAACTAAATTTAATTAGATGTGATTGCTGCCACATTGGTCACCTTCACAGTTTGGGCCTTACTCAATCTATCATGTAAATAGCAGGAACCCATCCAACTATTACCTACACATAGACATGCAACCACACTCACATTCACTCGTAGGAGCAATTTAGAGTCTTCAATTTAACCTAACATGCAGTGTTTTGTACGGCGGGAGGAAGCCAGGAGGAGTACCCAGAGGGAACCCACACAGAGAGGCCCCTAGTCCCCTAGCAGGATCTATTAAATAAAACACAAAGCACAAACATAGTTCTGCTGTAGATTGACAACACTCCTATAGCAAAATCTGTTAAAAAGAAAAATCCAAACCTTCTTGTTCACTCAAAAATAAACAACATATTATTTTCAGGCATCAAGTGTAAAAGAGGACGGAGTCAAATTACAGCTTTTAAACCTACGTCACTGTTTGGCCAGGTTTGCATGACTACTACAGAAAAGAGAAATGCTTTTTCTGACTCAACCCTTTGGAATTAAGGAAGACTCTGTTCCTCATTTTTTATTCAACTTCCCTGACCAAACAATTTCCCTCATCGTATGTTAATTTAAATCTGACACATTGTTATATCACTAATAAATCTTCAATTTTCAGACATCCGTATTGATGTTCTGTCACTTTGGTAAACATTAAAGATTAAATGATGTATCAGTCCTCCTGTTCTTACATGTGTTCTGACTAGACAAAGTAGTCCTGCTTAGTCATTCTGGGGGTTATATTTTGAAATATAATACTCCTGTGACAGAAGTGCGTGCACATCTGTCACATGTCCCGCTATGTTCATTATGCCGCGGTCAGTTACAGAACAACAAAGTCACTTGTTCAGCAGTCTTAATCTAACACCCACAAACTGCTGTTTCAGCGGGTTATGCACGGCAGTGTCTAGTCTGGGTCCAAACGCACATAGGCTTTTGATGTTTTAATAAAACTTGCATTTAATGGATTCTCCAAGTCCTCTACGCTGTGTGAATCTATCTTGTTTGTTCTGGTTATCCTCCGGTTGTCTATTTTGGTAATTCTTTATGTGTAATTATCACAAGTTATTTTAGCTCTAGAAACATAACCAGGTGAATTTTAACACAGTTGTGTGGAAAGGATAATACTCCTAAGAAATGTTCTCTTTTCTTCTGGAAATGGTAAAAATGACGATGTAACACAGATTTGAATTATTCCAAAAAAATGTTCTCTACTTTTCAGCATTGTGGCTGTAATCGGCGTAGATACCGGCAGTGAGAACAGAAGGCCAGAACCTTTTGTCTCAGGGGAAGAAAGTCACGTTGAGGATGAGAATGACAACACCCCTCTTCTTAGCTGAGGCACATGGAGTGTCCCAACCATGCCAGCACTTTGTTAATCGAATTCCTTTTACCTTTTGAGTTGTTTGCAAAGGTTAGTGATGTCCAGTACAGTTTCATCATTTTTCTTTCTATTTCTGCGCTTGTTTTTCTTGTTGACAATCACTCTTGATGCCGCAGTTTGTGGCTTTCTTCTCCATCTTTTTCTTGTTTAGTTTTTTTGTGATTAATTTAATTCATATCACAATTGCTGCAGGAAAGGAGAAATGGTTCAAAAGATTTCAGTGAATAGGAATTAGGTAGCCTATATTTATGTGTACACCTATCAGGCAAATCGTAGTCTTTGAAATGAACTTTATTGCTAAACAAATGCAAGGATTACAGTCAGTCCAACATTTTTCTGAGCTACGCACATATTTAAAACAAGAAAGCAGTTTTGTTTTTCTCAGGGGGATATAAGTGTGTCCTTCTATGTGGGATCTGTTCTTTGTTTGCACACTGACACTGAAGGATAGCATCAGGAGTTTCTAGCTGCTTCATGTCCTGCCCACTTAATTAGCGCTTTATCTTCTCAGTGCCTTTTTACAACCCTTGTTTTGGTTGTTTGCTTTTTTCCCTGCACAGTTTAGTTTTGCAGCCCTTTGTGTTTGAAATAATGAAGGTGTGTCATTAGTTTGACCATATGATATTAAATGCAAAGGCCTCATCCTTCCTCTAAAACACAAAATCCAGGGTACTGACTTGGGATATTTGGATGTACATCCTGTACAATGTTACAGTCTTTTGTGGTAAATTGTGAGGATTCTTGTTGTTTCTAATTAACTGGGACATTTGAAAGATTTTGATGTCTATTTTGTATTGTGTGGTGTGATTACCATTTCAGATTACCATTTCCTTCTGGTATTGCAAAATGTTTATGTTCCAATGAATGAAAAGCCTGAGTGCAACCAAAAGCGTGAAAAGAGGTAACCACTTTAGGGAAGACTGAGTTGTTTAAGGAAATAACTTTATGAACATATGAATGTTTCTACTACAACCCACAGATTTGTGGTATTTTCTAGCCTTCGTGTTAAAAAAGGGAAATCATTTGGAAAGTAAATGTTAAATTGATATTATTATGTAAATAATTTATATAATATTTGATATAACTTCGTGCCATTCTGTTACGATTCTTCCGAAAGAAGAAATCATTTCTAATGGAGGTTTCTAAGTTAAAAATAAAGGCATGTCTTTCAAAAACCAAATGTTTTTCCAGACAGGCCCATTGGTGTTTAAAGAATGGATCTGATAGGACTGGAAGAACTGCAATAAAAACCAAGCATAACTACTCAGATTGAACATGCCATAGACATCTGTATGTTGTCTCAAAAATGTCATTTTAATGTTGTACTTGTTGTTTAAATGACACCTTAATAAAGACATTATACAACCAAGTTGTCTTTTGCTGCTATTTAAATGGTGCAGATCAACAGTCTTCGGCAGTCTGCTGTAGGGACCGCTTTCAGTACGTACTTTTTCCAGTGTGGCAGCCTCAATCCAGTCAAACATGCTTTTTTTTCACATCAGAAATTTTACATCTGCCCAGAATTCTGAATAAGTCTGAAGATTGACCATCGTTTTAACAAATGTAGTTTTGCAGAGAACAAAGCTCCTACCCTCAACATTGACCCTTTATGAGAACATTAAACTGAAGCTTTACCACTTTTTTGCCACTGTGTGTCACTCTTGTTCCAGCCACACGGACACCTTCAAAAACCATCATTAATATGGAATGGTCATTGCTGCAGGTTGTGTAGTTCTTTTCTCGATATGTTCTTCATTTATCCCAAACCTCTCAGGGAATGCAGGCTGTCAAAATATTTTTGAAGGATCTCACTTTGAAGGATTTCCAAAACTCTTCCCTGTCTCTGTCCTCTTGATAGACTCTTAATGTTTGCACAAACATTTATGTGAACCCTTTTTTTCTCGCTTTCTCACTGTCTTTGGGAAAAACTGAGATTTGAGGACACGTTGTAGGCATGTAAATTGTTTTGAGTCTTACGGATGATAAATGGACATCAGATATCCTGGCAAGCCAGCCATCAGATTGCATGGTTGCTTATTTACTGCACCAGTGGGCTAGTATGTAAATAAAGTGGTGTGCAACCACAAAAGATGGATGATACAGTGGAGAGCGTGTAATGTAATTCTTTCACATGAATCTGCACTGAACATACCTCATAAAATCAGATAAGAGTTACATATGATACATCACAAGGTATCAGCTTTGACTTGGACTAGTCTGTCGGTGGAGCATTGTGACTGTGACTGCAAATATGCAATTGAGAACAGAGAGACACTTGTTTTGAGAAAAGGGTTAAACAAGCAGTACTTGGATATGCTGAAAAGGTCATGTGTGTCTGAACACATGCCGCAGACCACCTCAAACTTGAAAGAAATAACAGATTTCTACTTTTGAGAACTGTAGAAGTATAACACGGTCATAAAAGTGTGTGCAATTTCCTTTTTGAAAATTCAGTCCACACGTAGCACGTCAGTTTGGACTGGCTCCATTCGTGGAAACCCAACTGACGTCCGATCATAATGTGCACTTATTTGATTTCCATTTGCAAGTCTTGAGATCCGTGACTCCAGCTAGACTGTAAAGTAATGTTGAAAATGAGTTTCAATTTAATTCAGTGCGGGAGGTTAACCAGGGTGTCATCTGAGGGAGGACTTGCTCGGCATCAAACATGAGGTTTCTGGCTGAATTAGAGAAGAAGGTGTGGTGAGCAGTGACGATAGTTTGCGCAGTTTTCCCAGGGGTAAGCAGCTCAGGGGGAGACAGTCGGGGTGGCGTGTGTGTCTGGCGTGCAATGGGGTCGATGGGGATGAAAGAGAAACTTGACAGACTATGGTTGAGAGAGGAGGCAAGGGATCGAGGGTCTTTGGTTTCTGGTTTCCAAACACAGCTGAATCAGCAGTACGATCATCTGCACCCCACCACATCACATCACCAATAGCCCAATTTTGAAGTTGATCCAAAGAGTTACTAACAGACTGCTCTTTATCTCAACCCCCTGCTCCCCAAGAGGAGATAATTCACCATAGTATAAAAACCTGTTTGAGGTGGTTTAACTGACTGAAGTATAGGTTAGAATAGAAAGGCTTCCAGATCTGGAGTGATTTTATCATCTGGGGATCATTTAATCAGATTTATTTTAATGCTCAGTTTTCATATAGTGTTCATACTCAATATCATGTATGGTGTTCGTAAGCAGGTTAGCTGAATTTTGCTTTACATACAGATAACATATAATGGCCACACCCCCAAAATCTGTTATCATGAAGCATTTGTTATGCTTTGTTGATTTCGAAACTTAATTTTAAGAATTCACTTGTACAAGGCTGGCTGGCTAATGAAAGTTTTTAACAAAGTCATCTTAGATTCCAGTCATCCACTCTCTCTATTGATCAAATTATATTCTAGTTGTATGGAGTCAGAGCTCATGCCATTGGGCAAGAGGCTGATTAAGCCTTGAACAGGTTGGTTGTTCACCAGCCCACCTAGAACATGCAAACTGAAACAGAAAGGCTCCAGCTGAGGCTAGGTGTCACCACTGAGCTGCTGTGCAAAATGAACGCTGAAAAAAAAAAATGTTATTCACATTTATTTAATTGTTGTCTGTTAACCATCTGCTAGATGTCAGCCATTTTTTTGTTACTTCTCTTCCTCCCCATTACAGCAGACATGTTGCTGACAGTCCGGCATTCATTGTGCCATATTGGTTTTGGCCTCCTGGCAGAAGTGCCATTAGCTTCAGAGGATGTGTATGTTGCATCTATCAACCAATACTCACCACATGCTATTAGTGTGTGCATTTGTAGTTTTTGTGCTCCACACCCTTGATTACTGTAATTCCTCACTGAGTTTTTTCAGCGTTCTTCCTAGTTCTGTTTTATGGTTCTTTGTTTTCTGTGATTTATCTGCTCCTACTTGCCGAGATATTCTCATTTGCCCCCTCCTTCCTGTCCCATCTGGATCCTGTGGCTTCATGTGGTTGCCACTCCTTCCACAGATGTCTTTTCCCTTTTCTAACTGCTAATAATGTATGTTTCCTGTATTCCCCAGTGTTCCTTTTACCTCTGTATTTTCTCTGCACTCCCTTTGGCCGGCCATTTAGAACATTTCAAATATAGATCATAGACCATGGTTATTGGAACACGCCTTAACCACATACCCCTCATGTGTTCTTTTGGCATGTCCAGACATCTCACCACCAACCAAGTGAAGAAGTGTGTTTAAAGTCAAACCCATCTTTTCTTATGTTTGCTACCCTCTCCACGTGTGCATTGTAAAATTACAGTAACAGTCAAATGCCCAAATAGCTTATTTGATATATATCCAGACACAATTAGTGCCCTTTAAAATTACAATTTTTGTCACATCTGCTGTTCAGTACTGCAGTACAATTCACTAATATTCAGGCAGTATTTTCACTATGGAAATTCATTTAACTTAATCTCAAATACAATTACTTATTGGCTTAACACATTTGTGGTGGTGAGCAAAATGGTCTTAAAAAATGGTAACAAGCAAATGAACAAACACATAATAGAAACACAATCAATCTCCAATACATATACCCCTGAAGAATCTATTGTTGCTTGCTATTTATTCAGAACCAGCACTAGAATCTTCCCATCATTTGTTTTATCTCTGCAGTTCTATACAACCAAATAACACAAAACACACACCCTCTCTTTTAAGTTATATTGATTTTCATCTCAGCCCTCTTCAGATGGACCTGTCGGTAGATAAGTGTATGGAAGTGTCACCATGCTGAGACCACAGTGTCTGAAAGCTATGAATGTCATTTGTGCACAGCAGCATTCCTGTCCTGCTATGCTGGATACTGGTGAGAGAGTGTCTTAAAGAGTGGCAACCCCCAACATCGGTGTATCTGTGGTAAAAGAAAGGTCACTATGCCAATCAATACACTGACTGGTTCTGCTTCAGTGCACCAGATTAATAAGTCTGCTACTGCTGCAGACTGGGGCACAAATGTCAGGGCTTGAAAGAAGGAAATCTGGGAAAGAAATGGAAAGAAGAAAACTTGTCCAAGAATGAGGAACGGAACACACATGAGGAGCAATGAGTAGAATGATTACAGAGGGCATTGTTGACTCTTCGGACATTTTCCAGTGCTGTCTTCATTATCGTTGTAATGATTTATCACAATTTATTTTCTCTTTTTTTCTGCTTTCTGGTCATCATCTAGTTCTCAGTTGATGAATTCAGCCGGTCTCAATTTTCTTTGTGAAGATTTATTGTCTCTTTGGGTATATTAACGGCAGCATGTGTATTAAGTGGGTTCAGACTAATTGCATTTGGTTGGGGCGTGCTCTTAAACACACACAAAGGGAGCGCACAAATGCACGGCCTTAGGTATCTCTGGTCAGATCAGAGGCTCTCCTCCTTTTCTCTAGCATTATGGGACCACAAGGTCAGTAAACCATGTGTCTGTCCACAGTGGTAATCAGTTGCCCATCTTACGCATGGAGTGCTGTGAGGGAACACAGTCTAATATGCATTTATCAGGTTTTTTCCATCCCATAGTCTCCTTCTCTTCTTCCCAGGGAATTCAGTTTTGCAGCCTTCAGTTGGCTGCTTTGGCTGTTTACAGGTCTATTGGTGAACATTTTTATTTTGGTTTGCATAAGCATGATTTTTAGGCAGTAATTAGCCAAAAACTATTTAACCAGAGGAGGTATATTTTCCTAATACGGTTAAACATGGTATACATGCAAACTGTGAAATAAAAGTAGCTGCATCATAGTATTTTCTAAAACAAACAACAGCAAAAAAATCAAAAAGTAAATGAAAGATCATTTAAAAAAACTTCTCCACTTTAACAGTTTGCTTCATAACCCCACAAACCCCCTTCCCTCAATCAACCAGTGAGGACAAATACAGTTAGACATTGTTGTTTTTAGCCAGTGTTACCTAAACACCAATAAATAGTTAGTTTGTTTTCTTTGAAACACAAGACAGCCCTCAAACTGAAAAAGTGGCACGTTAATCACATTTCCCTGAGTGCTGCAGCCACGAAACCCACCGTCTTTGGCTCAAAACCTCCATGTCACTGACCCTTACAATATTACTGTTTCATTTTCATTTATCTGAATTAGCAAATCCCTGAATGCTCAACAGGGGAGTCAGATTATCCATGTGCACCAAGTTTTAATGAAGGTTGTTATTTGATATGTCTAGTACTTTGTCTGTCAGGCCTCTGCTATGAAGCAACCCAGAGACGGGAGGCCTCATTTCCATCCGGTGCAGTGTGAGATGACAAAGAGGAAATCTGCAAAAATGTGGACACTCAAATTCAAACTAGAAATCTTAGGGGCATTATTCATACTAATAGAAATATTAATCATAAGACTCCACCAAGGACTCAGACGTTGACCGGCTTGTTAGGGTTTGTTTACAATCATAGTTAGGAAAAGCTAAGAGATGCAAATGTCAGGGCTTCAATGTAACTCAGACTCTTCAACCTTGTCCAAACAAGCTGAAAAAGGCTTTACCCCCCCTTTTAGTTCAAAATGTAATTAATTGCAGGAACTGTAGAGTTCAAAATGAGGTCCGATATACCAAGAAAACTGACTACTTAATTTACCAGAGTTAAAATGACGGTGATAAAAATATATGATATTTATTAATATTAATATAATACATTCTTCTTCTCGAACAAAGAGTTATAACTTCTGAGCATATCGCTCTGAGAAGGGCTTCAGTTGACTGAGACAGAAAGCTCTTGGAGTGTGTGAGACCTTGTGGCAGAAGCATCTGCATGGAAAGTTTCAGAACACAGACAATACCCTTAGGGCTGTTTTGCCCTTATCCACAGCCAGCTGTTATTTCAGAATTATTTGTGTCTGGTGGAACTGTGATAACAACTTTCCGGTGTCTGCTAGTGATTGATGATAGACATGTGATTGATATGAGCATATCCCAAACCCATATGAGCATGAACATTCAAATTTATAGTACTGAGAACACATCTGCCTACTATGTACACATTTGTTTTTTTTGGGCTTTCATCCAGCAGTTCAAGACTCTCATTTTTAACAATGTAGGATTTGTACTTGCGAATAAAAATTCTTTAATGAGAAAATGAAAAAACAAAACAAAATTCCATACTTGTTATTTACCATCGGAGATGTGTTAGCATATAATCTGTCCATGCAGTCAGTCTGCAAACCACTATATCAGAAGGATTATAGACACCAAGGCTCCCGCTGACTTCCAACTTCCTCCAGATCCTCCTGAGGGATCTTCAACCATTCCCAGGCCAGCTGTGAGATATGATCACTCCAACAAGTCCTGGGACGAACCCTTGTCTCCACCCAGCTGGTCATCCTCGGTCAAACTCTCAACCAAGGCATCCAGGACAAGTCACTGAACCACCTCAGCTGGCGCCTCTCAGAGTGAAGGAGCTCCATGTCTGCGCTAAGCTCCCTATGTATGGGATTCTCAAAATTCTAATAATTTCAAATTATTTTTCCAGTCTTACTTACTCAAACAAAGCAGTAACCTCACATAAACTTAAATAAAGCCGTTCAAGTTATCGTATCCTAATGTTTTAAGCTTTTTTACTTACTTCGCCAGGAGAGAAATACATTTATTCAATCATTTTAAGTTGACCAGTGTCATATTTGTATATATATATGTATAAACATGCGTACAGGCATGTATTTAGAACCCTCTTTTAGACCATAGACATACACACAAGGATGGCCACATTCAAAGAAGGTGGTAAAAAGTTACAAACATAATTTATGCAGCAAATTTCTGTTTTCAGTCAGTCTAAAGAAAAAACATTTGGGGGTATTCCTCAAATCTACCCCTAAGTGTGTCAGAATTCTGTGTCCATATCATCTGACTCACTTAAGGGTAGCAAACCGCATGTTTCATGCAGGACATTACTAATCTCTTTCATCAAACTACTTTGACCGATACAATATCCCTATGGAATAAAACGAAAATGTATTGATCAAATTCAAAACTAAGATCTAATTTTTTTACATGAAATGTTTCTGTTTTAGATTTGGTTTCCTCTATCAACGATGAAATACAGTACAGTTGGCTGATAAGAAGCTGGCTACTTGTCAGCTTAAAATGTAACATGTGTTAACATTTTAAAAACTGAGCTTATGTGACCCAATTCTCTGGCTATAGACTCCATGGTCTTACCAGTATCAGATGCTTTTCAAGTGATACGGTTTGCATGGTACTGACTGTTTGTAAATGAGGCGTAGAAGGGTGGTTAACCTTCTTTTAACCTCAGTGATAATCTCTATGTTGGCTGGGCCAGCTCATATCAACTGATTAGTTTTGCTTAAAAGGGTAGCAAAATGAATGCAAAACATTGGACACGGTTCAGAGTGGAAAGAATTAGGGGGAAAAAAATCTCAACCCTATTAAATGCCATGTGAAAAACTGCGACAATTAAATCATTTGATATATATCGTGCAAAACTCTGCGTAGGGGAAGGGAAGGTCAGTTTTGTTATTGAAAAAAAGAAAATGTTTTTTGCCGTCAGTGTTTCTATTCCCTATTCTTCACAATGGTTACAATTTCCTAAAATCAGCATTCTAAATCTTTTACAAACTGAAACCCATGAAATTTCAAGAACTAAGTACCTTCTGGTCTCTAAACAGATCTACAGGGTCCTGTGCGCTATTGTTCTGCTCTGATTTATGAACAAAACGTCAACAGTCTTGATGAAATATTTCCTTCCACTCCGGGCCCGGGTGACCTCTCCCACTGAGCTCAACAAAGTTCTTAACCAATTAGGAACATGTGTAATGTTTTAGCCAGTGCCTGTTTCAAACAATCAATGCCCTGTTTAACAGACCCATTTGTCAAAACTTTCTTTTTTGTCAAATCGTTTTTTTGTGCTTTACTATCCATTTTGTGAAGAAAATATTTAGTAAAATATACTTATTTATGTAAACTATTTGTGATCATTAGCATTTTCTATCATTAAAAACTCAAAATGAATGACATTTCCTTACTGTCTTCCACGTAAAAAAAGTGCTTCTGAATGCTATTAACATCTGCCATGGTGTTGATTTTGGTTATTCTTTTTATTGTTTCATACTCTACGATGAATCACTAAATATGTGTGTGCGTGTGTGTTTATGAAGGAGGTTTTGTGAGTACACATAACGTTTGAAATACTCCAGGGAGCAAGTTTAGCAGGCAGCAAGAGTTTTAAACAGTCAAGGAACTTTGATGAGGTCTGCTACTGCCCTCTGTATTTAAGGGGGGAAAGAATCAGAGTGTACCAAACAGGCAGCTAGCAGATGTGTTGCACTAGGTCCAAACACACATCCTTGACACACGCTTTGTAAATTACAGCCTGCACTTGGAGATCTGTAAAAAGCTAACACTTTCTAAGTCGCGTACATTGAAATGGATTGCTGGCACGTGGGCTGAGTCCACGAACACGCAAATGTGTTGGACACGTGCAGCTGATAGGGGTCCCCTGGGGTCATTAGTGTAGAGGATGTCCTGCTGATGTCATTCTAAGGATGAGGATGATGTTTTAAGGAACAGGCACTGTTGGAGGGACTAAATGGCCACTTTGATTTTGACTGTATTTAAAATTGACATACGTTAAGAGACAAAGAAAAGGAGCACTGTCACCAACCTCAGCAAAATTCTGTCATCTTAAGTTTTAGCCAAAATGTCTGCCATCAATTCAGATGCAAAATACACACAAAATCAGGAAATAATCACACATAACATTCTTCTTTTCCATTCCGTTCCACAACAGACTGGATTGTTTGTCCTCCAGCGACAAACCTTGACTGACTGGCTTCACAAATGATCTTTCTCAATCTCTTCCAAGATAGTGGGACCGGGACAAACAGAGAAACCAAAACCTTGTGTTGTCCATAATTATCCACAGTTTTTCGGTTGACCAGGCTCTGTGACAGTGAACATGTAGGTTTCAATATGATTATTGTGTCTGCGGATGATGAATTGGAGATGACAAGTTACAGATCGATCTGGTCCCATGCAAAATAAGAAATCACACAATCAGATAAAAGAGAAAGAGTTTAAATGAAATATGAATATATGGTGTCATGTATATAACATAATGAAATAACATCTGTTTACATGATAAAATCATTGGACAATGACTTACAATACCATGAATTTTCTGGAGAGCAATTGGGAACAGTGCTCCGACTTCCATGAGCTCATTTTGGTAAGCACGCACTTCGACAGAGCTCAGAGGAAAGCCTGATTCCACACAATGATCTACAGTGCAGCTGCCTGACCAGTAGGACTGTCTACTGTAATTACAAACACCTTTAAAATGAATATCTTCTGAAGATGTATTCATGTTAATAAGCTGCACTTGGTATCAATGAGTTGACAAAGTTCTTCATTGCGTATCTGTTTGAAATTGACTCATGGCCGAAGAGCTGTAAAAGAAGACATTCTTCTTACAGCGAGACCATATACTCAGGGCGCGAGAAGAAGAAAAAAGAAAACAAAAGTTTGGAGAGGGTAAGTGGGGACACAAGAGTTGGGTAACACAGAAAAAGAGGGTGGGTCCAAGTGCAGGGGCCAGACAGCTGAAGAGGACAAGAATTTAAAGATGACACTGTCGCTAAAATGAAAAACACCTGCCATCTAAAATCACCCAAAGCTACGCAAATCTTCCCTGTAGCCTGGGACTGATCATAGCCTCTCTGACTGTGTTCTATTTTCACTACAGAGTCAGTTTCAAATTAGACTCTCTCACACAACAGATATATGCACTGCAGAAATGGCCCCCAAACACAATTGATGTATATTAACACTCACACGCAAACAAATTGTGAGCAGCCCTGCATGCACAGATACCTCAAGGTATAATGTGTTGTTTTTAGTTCATCAATGACAATTCAACACAGTTGCACAGCCGTTCCTGAAACTGCCATTGATTCAGGCACTGGAATAACACACGCCTGTCATTTAGTCGACCTGAGTCCAGCACAAAACCCAATATGCTTTATGTTCTGTCTTGGTGCAGCAGTCTCTCATTATTTTAACAGGTATGGGCACCCAAAAGGAACAACAAAAGACAAAAAACTTTCCTCAGAATATAAGTTTAAAATCTAAATGTTCAGCCTTGTTTGTGACAAATCCCTCCCTATCAGCAATGCGTGCAAACACAATGCAGGAAAACACACACACATATGAGGTGGGTATACTTGTCCTTTTACTTCAATGATATTTCTTTTGATTTCCCACTTCGCTATTCATCATTAGATTAGTCAGGATAACATCCCTGAGGGTTTTCAGTTCTCACTTTTTATTGGTCTACTGTCAAGCGCAATTTGAAAAAAAAACGTTCTCCAAATCGCCTGTTTCATCGCAGCTAAAACCTCCCTCAGAGAACTTGTACCACATCAGAGGGACAGCTTTAAGCATTACCCAGATCTAAACGATGCTGGCATGTTCAGCAGTTTGACAGATGGACAAAATGAAAGAAAGACCAAGCAGAGCTCCGAGCCTTGAACGGTCTCGTTAAAATCACATCCCCTGCCGTCTTTACGAGCCTGTGATGATCAGAGCCACCGAGCAAAACCTGGTAAATCTTCACAGAGGACCTGTGGCACTCTGGAAAGTGTTTCATATCATTGTAACTGATGGACATATTGCGAAATGAAATGTTCTTTCACTATTCCGAAAGTGTGAACAAGAACTCTTGTGTTCAGTGTCTTTTTATGGTAACTCTGAACACCTGGAGCACACTTTGAGGTTCCTCAACAGTCATCAAAGTAACGTGCACTACTAGAAAAGCATCTAATAGTCTGCAAATGAGGAGGCCTGCTAGGCTTTCCTTCACACCTTCAACCCCACATGGCACCCATATTTCCTTTGACACACACAGAAAGAGTGCTGAGCATAGCACAATAAGCTCATAACTATCAAAGCCATTCATTTTTCAAACCTTTTCCCGTTTGCGTTGCCAACACTGATGTGATGTTGAGGAAATTAACCATTTGGACCACAGGTTGGTGTGTGATGCTCGCAGTTAGAAGTCAATGGAAGTGTAGCCAGTAGCTGGGAAAAGTTAGCCTCATCAATGACCTGTGGCTCCGCGTGAAATTGACATGTAACTTTTAATTTCATGACCAATCTGAGAGTATTATTAGACGACTAAATTGAACTTGTTTTAGTGTTGATCTCATTTCATTGTTGGAGTTTCCCTCCAGTTTCCCAAATTTAATAAAACAGAAATGAACTTCGTATTTCATTTGATTAAGAATGTTTCTTTATAAATCCTGCTATTAGATTTTTTCTGGAAGATGACCACGAAGAAAAACAAACTCTTTGGATGACCTCATGAGAGCAACTTCACGTACTGACTCTTTCAGTGCTGACCCAGTTGCTGTTGAGATAATTCATTGCACAGTGATGTTATTCCTCCGATAATTTACACCACTATCGCTGCTCGAGCCAGGGCAGATTCTTTCTCTTTGGCATGATTAACATACCATCTGCATACAGGCTTTGTATGTTTACCAGATTTTTTTTTGTCTTATAAACGAGCACTGACATATCCTTATATAAAGCTGAGAGGAAAGCAGCTTGCTTAATGTATCCATCATGTACTAGAATTTCATCACGACTTGAGAAAACATTCCATACGAAACTAGAAAAAGATGTGTGTCTTCTTCAATTGTCCTTGTTGAGATATTTTGTTCTGAGGCCGTTTATATTTTGCTACTATGTCAGACAGCTCACAGAACATGAAGTAATGTCAAAGAATGTTGAGGTTGCAGGTTCGAGTCATACCTGGGTTTTTGTTGAAATGAGTAAAAGCATGTTAACATCGTTGAATTTCAATCACGTGCGTGTTTTGTGTAGCTGTTTGTTTGCTTGTATGAGTGAGGCACTCTGAGCCATCCTCCAGCTGATGGAAGTCCCATGTTTTAGACATACGATTAAGTCATTAAGACGGGAGGGATTCTGACAGAGTTTTCATATTTTTATTCATTAAAGGAGATGATTGCTGGTTTGAGTTCAATTTCATGACAGTTGGAACCACATGCTCTGTTGGGAATTCATCTTTGGGAAGACTTGGACCAAACTTGCAGGCCTCCAACACATATGTGTGAGCTTGACAGAATATAAACATTTACAGCTATGTCAGCTTGTCATTACACCCAACTGATTAATAGTGTATGCGGAAAAAGTCAAACTTTGGACATGCACAAATGGATGTAATTAAGTGTAAGGATGAAACAAACAAAAGAGCTGTCTTTACTTAGATTTGTAACATTGTGTCCGATTTAAAACCAACTCAGTCTGCTTTTCATACTTTTAACTCAGTTTCCACATCACAGTCACACAAGCAGCACACTCCTCCAGCTGCCACCGCTCTCAGGCCATCATGTCTAATCTGAATCTAACTCTGTTTATTATTTCGTACAAGCAACTTCCAGCTTCTCCATGGAAACCCTCACTATCCCTGGCAATTTGCTGTCTAATCCATAGTCAGATTGCACTAAAATAGGCCTGTGTTCTGTGATTACAGAGCTCAGAAATCTGTGGTCACTATGATGTGGACAGCCGGTGGGTATCCTAAGCAGTGTAGCAGATTTTCTGGTTGTGGTTGCGTGCACACCACCTTGCTTTTCCATTTAGGGCTATCTGTGTGTACATAGCATGATGGGAAACTTAGTGACCACTCTGTCCCTGTGTAAGTCCTGCACATGGCTTACTATGTACTGAGCATGACTGAACATCTGTATGGTGTGCTTGAGTGAATGAATGATAGTGAAAGGTGTTAAATAATGGTGGTCTAATGCGTGGAAAGTGTTGGAATTAAACAGTGGTTACATGGAGGAGAGCCAAGCAAACCCCCACTTCAACAATCCCAAATCCCAGTGTTCGACAAACTCCACCCTCTTGGAAAAAAGTGGCTTTGTAAAGCATAGTGACATGTTAGTGGAAAGTATTAAGTTTTTCTGTGAGGCAAATTCAGAAAGAAAAGCAGCAATTAGGTCAAAAAGGGAAGAGAGCCAAACAAAAAAAGAAAAGGATGCCAGAGGAGGCCACATGGGAAGTATTTCAGTGTTAGTGTGTCCCTGAGCCTCCAGGTTCACAGATCTCTCTGATGGACAAACAAAAAGGGAGGAAAGATCACGCAATACGGTGGTTGGTAGTGGTGTGGAACAGTCATTTCAACAGAAAAATTAAAAAGGAAGTTTCACTGGTTCTTGCACAAACTAATAAGGCTACACGAAATTCATTAAATTCTTTTTGTAAAGTATTGTTGTGACATGTGTAGATCACAAAAATTAAATTCCTTTGTTAACATAAAAGTTCTGATAAAAGAAATTTTACCTATTAGTTGACTCAATGATGTCAATAAGAAACAGTTCACATTTGCGACTGAGTATGTCGCCAGAAAAAAAATAGGCAGAAAGAAGAGAGATTTTTATCATTATTATATTAAAAGGGCAGAACATCTTGTTTCTTCCAGAAATACATAACTTAAATAAGTGGCACAAACAAAGACTTTACATGTGGTTTAAAACAAATTCATTCAGTTCATAAGACAGTCATTGATAAATTTGGTATTTGGCAGTTCACAATACTCTGTTTCTGTTTTGTTTTGTTGGTACAAGTTTGCAAATGAACATTGTAGGAAATATATTGAGCAATTTTCAAATGCACATTCTTCCTTCTGGAAAAGTTGTACTTATGGCCAGGACTCATAAGGGTACGAACGCTGAAACATTTTAAATAAATGAGAAATGCTGCTGTAAATTGGTGAATGCCTCCCTTGTGGTAGCTATTAACTGGTAGCTCACACAGTGTTCTTTGTAAGCCCTGTTTCCAAAAAAAACACCTCATCACACTGCCCACTCCGAGTCGTGCACCTGAACCCCCCGATCGTGCAAAGTTGCATTTATGATTTCCTTACGGGTCAAAAAGTTTTACAGAGCAGCTGTCATACATGCATCCAAAAACTCTCCGTCTGTTTCAAATCAAAGCCTTAGGGACCATACCCTTGTTTGTGGAACATACTCATTACTTGGCTGGGACCCGCAGTCCTCTTTTTGTTTCTTTGAAACAAAGCATAATTGAATAAATGTGTCATGTACTGTAGAAATGTTCAGATGACAGACAGGTCACAGTGAATATTCATATTTCAGAGACTACTATAGGTAGACTTAGAATCTCTCCGGATAACCTCACTTATCCCAACTCTGGCATACTGTGAATCTCTGTCACAACCTCACAATGTTCAATATTCTCCTTTTTCCTGGACTGTATTTCCAAAATTGTAATACATGCATTTGTATGATGAAACTAAGAAAATATTCTGGAGGTAAACTGATCATTATTTGAGAGAGTCTTTCTACACCGTCATTCATTCTCTCATGGGTAACATGAGACATGGTGACATGCAGTCGTTAAAAAAAATAAAAATAAATTACTAACTAAGAAGACAGGACCAATTACCTTCAAATTAAGTTTAGCGGTTCGTTTTGGGAAGAAGAGCTGCAGTCATCGGAAACTCTGGCACACACTACACATTATCTCTCTGCTGTCTCCAGCCTTCATGAGTGTGGAGCCAGTATTTAACTTAGTTTACCATTTTTATCATGCACCACTGAAAAGTGTCTACACAATATTGTTTGTCTCTTTCGTTCAGTGTATGTCTTTCGTGACCTGTTTGGTCACAGGAGACAGGGGAAGATGGAAATGGTCACATGTCCAGACATTCATACACTGCCACACTGACGGTTTATCCTGTTACATCCTAACAACTAAGTTGTACTTGCTGGTGTACGTATGAGTGGGACCCCTGTGTAGCAAATGACTTGCCTTTGTTACTCAGAAGAAACTTTGAAGAGTTGTCCCACATTACTGTTGGGTGTAGGGAGCAGAGGTACTGAAAGCTCTGCTCCCCAGGGTGCTGAGGTGAGCAGGGGGCAAAGTGAGGTGGAGAGAAGAGGAGGATCTGAAGGAGCGTGCAGTGGTGACTATGTGGAGCAGGTCAGACAGAAGGTGTATAGAAGGATTTTGAACTGTATTCTTAGAGTGACCGGGAGCCAGTGAAGTTGCTGTAGGATGAGGGTGATATGGTTGGAAGAAGGGGTTTTGGTGATGACATGTGAAGCAGAGTTTTTGACCAGTTGAAGCTGATAGAAACTTGTGAGGGAGTTGCAATAATTTTAATGGGAGGTGACGAGACTGTGGACAAGGATGGAGGCCGTGCTGGGGGTGAGTGAGGGATAGGGGTGCTCTGGCTCCTCCCAACATCCAAAAACATGAACAATAGGTAATTTGATACCCCAAATTTACCCTAGGAGTGAATGTGAGTGTGCACGGCTGTGCAGGCTATATTGTTATATTCTCTGATGAAGTAGAGATCTGTCCTGGGTGCATCCCACCTCTGGTTCAAATGACTGCTTCAAACTACCCTACTTTGAACAAATGGGCGGATGGATGGATTGTTGCAATGAAATGTAGCTCAAAATGCAATATATTTCTGAAAACTTTACTGTTTTCTTTTCTACATTTTTTTTCCAAATTATAACAAAAAGAACCAACAGCTGAAAGTTTTAAATTTATTAAATGTTGCTAGCAACCTATAGAACTTTCCTGTCTTTGTAGCAAAGATTGTGTTCCACTGACAAAAAATGTCAGCAAATTTTTATATATCCAATAGATTCTGATTCTTTGTTTGTGATTTCAGAGCTTATATCAGCATATTCAACGAAAATTAGGCAGTGAACATCCAGGCGACTTTTGAGACTGCCAATCCCTGTAAAAACCCGCCCTCTGCTTAATGGGCCAGTTAGGTTGTACATTTATGCTTTGTTTTTACCCTCCAAACTTTAGTATTGCTCTCCATCTTTCTCAAATATCTGTGCAGTTCTGGAAAGTTTCCAAACTAGTCCCAGTATCCTTAAGAGCACATATGAACTGTTGTTGGATCCTTTCCACGCTTTGGTCCTAATCCATCAGAAGGCTCTGACAACACCATAATGTAAATATATTGTGGCCTATACTGTGTGTGGCACTCATTGTGAAACTAGCTTGAACTTCTCTTGATTGTTGTCCCTCTGCAGAAACCGTTTTTTCAATAAAAGAAATTTAAACTCTTCCAAAAAGAAAAAAAGAAAAACAACAAATAATCAAATACTGTTGGAGCTGTGGAGGGAGACTGTACTGGGCATAAATCACACTCCAGGAAAGACCCCAAAAATTCTCCAGCTCCTGCCCTGGCTCCAGCCACAGACAGCTGTGAGAGTTACAGAGGAGATTTTGGAGTTTTTCTTGACTACTTTCCAGACGCAAAGAGGACCCAAGTTCCTGCTCTTTGATTCCAAGAAGACAAGCAAATCCATGAGAATAATCCATCATCTCTACTATATTAAGGTAAATGACTAAGCCGACCCTCTGCAAATTGTTTAAGGGATAGTTTTGTGTGATGCGTGTCTCTCGTTGCTCATCTTTTGTTAAAGAATATTAATCAAGTCAAACAATCTACAAAGACAGAGATCATTGTGATCTGCTGGACAAGCTGTGTGACCAGGCCTCCATTCTCTGCCTGATTCTGAACATTGTAGCAGGAAATGTTAATGCTAGACCAAACTGGAGAAGCAGCTCTCAAAGAACAGATATTATTAGAACAGTTACGGATATTTGACCAGTGGACTTGTGGATTTTCTGGCTAATAATTGCACTAAGGGGCTTTCACTGTTGCATGGCTAAAAACGAATAACAATGAATAACATATCATATCAGATTTTCAGGTTCACACCTGAGGGCCACCCTTCCATAATTCTTGTATCAAGATTTAGGTTTATTTCCATTTTCATAAAATGTTATTAGATGGCACAGTGAAATAGATGTATAGTTCAATATTAAATCGTATTCTTATTCAAGGAAATAAATGCTTATAGGCTTTATACTTTTTTGTAAACTGTCTGCAAATAAATTAAAGGGATGAAAGCCGCGCCAATGAGGCCAAGGAACTCATTCTTTTAGATAATAACCGTTCAATCATCTAATATGACGCACAAACTTAGTGAATGTGAGTGAACTGTGGGCCACAGTGGGGATATGGTGAGGTGTAATGAGTCACTGAACAATGACTTCCATCGCAGGATGTGCTTCTGTTCCGGCAAAGTCAAAGGGGAAAGCCTTGTTATCTCCATGGGACAACACATCAGAGCAGCAATAAACAGGAAGCAGCTGATCCACAAGGCCAGGGGGAGAGACAACTTATCTCGTCGACGCACTTGACCTTCTCATCTTCCTCTTCCTCAGGAGTGTCTGACACAGTTACAGCCAAGGTTCAGATGTCCCATAACACATGCGCCACACACGTACGCACATAAACCAAAGAGAAATCGTTGTCCAATAAAGTTGTACATTTTATTTTGGGGGGGACTAAGAATAATAGAAAAAGGAAGGGAGTGTATGTGTGTGTATGTTTGTATGTGTGTGTGGGTGCATGCTTGACTGTGTTTCCTCAATGTTTTCGTAGTCTGAACCCAGAGCAGCAACGCAGAAAATCTCAAATTTGAACCTAAACTACAAACAGGCTAAATTGAAATGTACAAATTTCAAACGTAACAAATGAGCTGTGGGCAAAGTGGCAAACTTTCTCATCCCCCTCCATCTTTCTTTTTCAGCCTCCACCTCACAGACTTCATCATTCATTACGAACGGAGTTATTAGCAGTAAAATGTCGATCCAGTTCAACAATCACATCTGGCTCACTGCCCCCTCTAAATCTGTCCCCGTCTCTGCTGTTTTATGTTTGCGGTGAGTGAACGAGCGGGGTGTGTAGAGGTGTGACTGGCTCTTTCCCACGATGAATTGCAGCGGTAGGCTCAGGCTGGGGGAAGGAAGCTGTGGGGACGGAATGCTGAATGGCAAGCATACACACTCTTACACACCTACACACACATGCGCAGTCTCACATTCAGGAACCTTGTGTGCCCTTAGTGGTTCATAGACGGGCTCATACAGGAAGGTCTCAGATTTGGCTACTTCCTGTTTGCTAGATGTTTGCTCTCGGTGCTTATTGTGGGGAGAGAAGCTGTTCAGCAAGTATTCACTTGGTGTAATGAACCAGGATGAGCGTGTTTGAAGCAAGTGTTCTAGCAGCTGCAGCTGGCAGCCGACATTTTCTTTTTTTTACTGCTGAAGTATTTCAATTTTCAGTAATACTGACATTTTAGCTTATTTGATTCCTTAATCAATTCTGACAAAACATTTAGCAATAAACATAGCCTGAAGTAGCAATCACACACACAATAAATTTGAAATATGACTAATAAAATCAGCCCAGCTGTTTTTCTGTGACAAGAAGAACATGTGTCTGGAAAAATGTCATTTAATTTCATTCTTATCAATACATTAAGCCAATTTTTAAGATTGAGGTTTTACAGCATGTCTGTCAGCCAGCAGCTAAATAGTTTCCTCTCAGTCTAAACAATTTCAGGTTTCACACTGCGGTCATCTTGATTTAATGTATCTGCCTGTTTTGTGCATTTGCTTTGCAACAATAAAGCATTCTGATAGATAGAGAAAGAAGGAGGAAGGGAGGTATCTAGCAGGCATAGATAAGTGAGCAGCAAGAGACAAGGGTGCAAAAGTAGAAGATGCTATCCGCAGGTACTGAGCAAACGTGATGTCATGAGAAGATGGAGATCTGGTTAATGATAGGAACTGAAGATAATGGGAGGAAAGGATAAGTGGATAAGAAGGGTGACTGAAATGATCCTCCAAAAGCACACCAAAATGATTCGATAGACTATGACCCCTAATTTGTCTTCGTTGAACAAAACCTGGAAACTCGTCAGAGGAACAGTTCAGCTTGCTTGTAAAGACATAAAAAGTGCAAAGGACAATAAAACTCCCCCATAAAAGTCGAAATGCTCCTTTCCTGCGTTCACCTCTTACCTTCAGATGGCAGCTTGATTTGAAAAAGTTATAACCGTCACGCTTGAATGTATAAGATAAGTTTATCTGCAAATGTTTAGCTAAAGCTGGGAGGCCTGGTTCGGATAAAGCTTGCCAAGTGGAAACAGGCCAGGTGCTGAAGTAGTACCTCTGAAGTCAGAACAGTTCAGTCGGAGAAAGACACGTTCAAACATTTTGTTTAACTCTGGGACCATCAAGAAGGTGAGGTCATTCAAGATAAGAGTAAATAATGAAGTCTACAATTAGTAGAGAACTTTGCTGAGTGAAAAGATGTTTTAGTGATAGATTTTGAAAAGTGATGTTCTGTATCCTGCAGATTTTTGAGAGGTGAGCAACTGCTGCAATTAGAACAAAACCTGAAATATTTAGGTTCAGACACAGTTTCATTTTGGATGTAATTGGGAAGCACAATCACTCTGGCCTCCTAATAACAATACCTTCTTCCTGCTTTGTTGGTTATTTCACCACACTGAAAAAGTCTAAATGCGGCACATGCTCATGCTGACAACTCACTAAAACAAAACAATTGTAAAAACACTAAAACAGCTAAATATGTCTGGAGGAAACCACACACAGTACAGGAAATGTGGTGCCAACACCAAACAATAAGGAAATCTTTTTTTCTCTATTGGAAGACCAAAAATCCCTTCTCTCACTGATTCACATCCACCACTTCACTCTCAGTCTGCTCTTATTTACATTTGCAGAATCACAGGCAAAATATCATATCATAACACTGAGATCATTTGAATTAAAAATACATTGTTTGTAAAAAAAAGTTTGGACTTTTTTGCTTTTGAAGGATGCTTTTTAAACTACTCAGTTATAAGTATAGGCACCTTTCTTCACACAGGAGTTAGTCTTTTTGAATGAAACCCTCACTTAGGGCATGCGGTAATATTTTTACCATGGGAAAGGAAGGTCTGACCAAACCACCCCTCTTTCCTATTTTGGAATGGAGTCACAGAGCGAAGCTGTGACCTCATCTCATCCTGCTACACAGGAAAGGTGGATCAGATCACATGGAAGAACTACAACTTAGAAAAAGTATCCAGTACCCACAAGTAGCAAGTGTGTTGAGTGAGAAAAATACATTTTAGAAAATAATGCAAAAGTTTATTAGCACATTTGACGTCTTGTCATTTTTTAGTGGTTCACTTTTATTGAAAAAAGAAAATCCAAATGGATAAAACATCCTTAAAAGTAAAAAAGTCAACATTGTGTTGCATCCTGCCTCTGTAAGGGGTCCTGGGCATGTTTCTACAACTTGACTGGAATCTATTTTTACCTAATGCCATTCATTGAACAGTTAAATACACACAACTGTCGAAGTGTCACAGTTGATGTAGATTGTTAAAGTAAACTTCATGCCAGTTGAGGTCTTAAAGGGCAGACATTTACTGGAGCAAACTGGCAGGAGCTGCAAGACAAGGAGAACACAAAATGCGAAACAAGTGTATAAATAAAAATCTATAAGTATCGACTTGTAGCTTTGTGAGCTTATCTGGATGGACCTGAAAATGACTGTGTGTTCCTCATCTAATCTGGCATCAAGCCCACCAAATAGTCTAAACAATTCCTAGTATGATGTAAGGCTTAAATTACAAGGGTACAGTCTTGTGCAAAATGAATGTCTATGTTTTAATTGTTTTATTAACCCAAACAACATGGATTGGTTGAGCTTAACTGTAACTCTGAACCTAATAGTACATGAACTAACACAAAATAAGAGTGTGATTATTGTCCCAAAACTGGAACCTTGTTTTGATGATCTTAAGTCCTAATTGTGTGGAAGCTTTCAGAATATATGGACAAAAGTAATTGTACTTAAAGCACATTTTATACTCATGGTAGGGATGAAATTTAAATATTTAAGTCCAGTAAACAGTCCATTAAACATGCATAATTTGGCCAGTTTGCTGTTTTTTTCCAGCTCAGAGGCATTGCAGTGATGCAGCCAACTGACTGTGAGTGTTTGAATAGAAGAGAAACCCAGCCAACGAGTCCAGTTGTTCAGCCAACGTAGACAGGACCCTCCATTACATCTCAACGATGCATTTCCCACTGACCTCACCGCTACTAGTTGTGCGTTTACCATCATGGCACAATTATTTCTGTGTTGTGTTTATAATGATCAAATAATTAGTTAAACATAGATGACTTAAACTGATTCAGAGTATCAGATTAAACCCTAGAGGTCTACATCTATTCAATACTGCAGGGACCTTACTATTTGACTATTGCCCTCTTGTTTTATTGTGAATGAATGAATGTATGGAGTTGGAATAGAAACAACAATTATGTAAGACTTGACACACTATAAATCTCAAGGTTTTAAATGAGATAACTAGAGTTATCATGGTTGGACTGTCGATATTTGAGGTTAGTGGGAGGAAGTTATGAACAAGATCTACACAGGGGCCCAATAAATCATTCTTAGTGGTAATGATAAATGTCTGTTTTCGTATGTGTATATAGTTGTGCCAGCATTAGATAGAGAAGCAGTGAGATTCTACATTTAAGGATCTGTTGGTGGCACTGATATAAATCCTGCTCTGGTCTATTCCAATGTGGGGAACTGCACTAAAAGTGTCTATCCTTAGCCATCTGTTCTCAGTTAAAGATGTGTCATTGTGACTCTGTGGCAAATGTTCACACACAACCAATGCTGAATGAATTCCCTCACAAACACGTTATATCTTACACAACCACAAAGACACAAATGCCTAAAATGTATATTCTATGCTATGTATTGAGCTCACAAATCATAGCCAACACAGAAATCTTCTGTCTACAGATGGATATGTTTATGTTGAAGGTTATTCTTTCTATATGAAATATTTAGCATAAAACCCTATAATACCATATGTATCATATTTCATACATACAGTTTCTGTAATGTTTAGCGTCTTTTAATTGTGAAAACCTTGTTCAAATCCCTGTTGTACACAATCAGGTATACCTGATATAAATGATGAACATTATTTTTTCATATTTTGTCAAAGGGACAAATTAGACTTAAAAAGAATTACACAACACACAATGATAAGGGAAATGAAGGATCATTTCCAAACTTGAAAAAAGTCAAGCATTATGGTGATGTAATGGATATAAATACATTGTTTCACTTGATGTTTAAATGACATATTTTTAAAGAAAGTAAGAAATTACTAACACAAATGACAGTTCAACGTTTTTAATCCGACAATTAGTCCTTAATTGTCTTAATTTTCTTCTGTTCTTTTCTGTTCTCCCATCTAACAAGCCCAGTTGAAAGATGTTTCCCTTGAATGCTATCCCTAGTGAGAAGCAATGAGGCGTGTAAGGGCATGCTGTCAGAGTAAGCAGCTCAAAAGTACAATGGGACCTAACACATGTGCTGATGGATTGGATTTATTGGGACACTCAGGAGCCAAGTCAATAGCTGATTTAATAGGAAAAAGAAAGATTTAGGTGACCAAGTTATGGTGGAGCACTTCTATTGCACCGACATGGCCAACGCAAGTGTATGAAAATGTCACTGCCGTTTGTTTTCCAAATCAAAATACCATCTGAGAGATTATCACTCTCATTTCAAACACATCTGCAGAAAAAAGAATAATTCTTCAGTCAGTTGATTTGGAGCAATGTTTAAAGAATATAAAAACAGAAAGCCACATTTTTCTAATGCAGGCATTGTACTGAAAAGAATCAATGTTTTTTTTAAATGTTTGACAATGTGCAGGTGTTCGTTTCTCTCTTTCCATGTTTCACCACTGCCTTGACTCACAGTTAAAACACCTAAGTGACTGCTGCTGGAACGTGGAGGAACAGTATTTGTGTTGCATAGATCACTGCTGCTGGCATTTGCCGTTGACTGAACAGTTTTTTAAGTAAAATTGGTCTCCTGTGGAGTTAAATGGTCCATAATGCATAGTGTCTGGCTGTCATGTTAGGGTCAGTGTGGGTAAATATTACACTTAGTGGTAAAAATGTAAATGTACCATTTCCTCCCACTGACTGCAGCGTGCACAGCCATCTGATATATGGACTCCTGGAGAGGATGGATTGATTGCTGTCCTTGTCCAAACCTCCAACACCCATCCCCAGACCTCCTCCCTGCGCTCACTGTGTCTCCCTCCTCCACAGATTCTCCACCGTTCTGCCTGTGATGCAGGTGGAGGCATGACCTAAAACTAGGGTGATAAATGGTTGCTATCTTGCTGATGTTAGCAGTCCGAATGGTATGCCTCTGCAACTGAATTCCAAGACAAGCTGATAAGCTGCTATTTCTCATGGGTTCATAAGATCTTAAGATATTTTGATACTGACACAAATATGTTTTAGTATGTATTCAGATTTTTAGAACATAATCTGCATAAACCGGGTTTTAGGCACACAAGGTTATGGTTTGTTGGCTGGGTTTTCCCTTTAAAGTTGTCAGTAATTAAAGGGCTCACATAAATTGTTAGGTGTGAAGACACGTTTCCGGGTTAGATTACGTCATGCTTTTTAGCACCTGATATTTAAATTTTCAGTGATCACAGATTTATTTAAATTAAGACATGGTTAAGTAAAACCACCCAAAAGCAAACCATATTTCTTACTTTGATTCATATTCTAAAGCCTAATTATGACATTGGCTAAACAACAAAAACATTTCTATTCTATGTTGCGCATTATTATTATTGTGTTTAATAAGGTCGCATCTCCTTTGATCAGGCTTGGTACTCTTCTTTGTCTCCAAAATGACTACTTCCACTGGAGAGAGCTTGGGGGCACCAAAGTCTGCTCTCCAATCTCTCTCCCCACTGTATTCAACAGCCTCCCACTTTTCTGTCCCCCCTTTTGTGTGGCTACCCGAATAAATTAGCGGTCCGTGAAGGAGGAGGGAATGGAGAGGGATAGGGGGCTGGGCCTTGTGGCGGGGGAGTCGGCTTTCAGTCAGAGGTGCACGGCACGGTGCGCCGAAACCACACACATCCACGCACGGACGCACGCACGCACGCACGCACACGCGCCGTGTCTGAGTGACTGGATGCTGAGAGAGGGAAGGGAGGCAAACATTTCGGATTGGGGAGACACCGGACAGAGCAGCACAGGCGGCACTTGTCCGTTGCAGACCCTCGAAAAAAAAAAAAAAGCCTTGCATCTTTCCAGCTGATCCAAACGCGCCTACCTGAGGGAGAGAGGCGTAAAAAGACGCGTCACCGGTGGACTAACCTAATCTGGCGTTCAGTCGGACTGGACAGTTAGTTCAATTGGCATAATTCCGTTTTTTTTCTTTTCTGGGTAATATGTAAAATCAGACAAACAAGAAAAAAGCCCACATCAGCTGGACGGCACAGCTCCATTCAAGGTTTTGTCCCGGCGGATTGGTAGTCATTCGGGGGAGACTGGAACCCATTTGCATACTGATCAGCTTTCAGAGGGGATATCCAGAGAGCACATACAGAGCCACCGAGGAGGTCCGATGAATGTAAGTGACATCCTTATTATTCACATCTCCGGTCTGGGTTCACTGTTATATGATGGGATCAAGCAATAGTTGGGTGGGGGCTTCTGGTTTTCCATGTCAGGGAATGCACCCCGCATCTTCTGCACCTTGCATGCATGGTCTAGTAACCGTGATTGAATAGCCTAAATAAAAAGGACTAGTAACTCAAGATTAGTGTATGATACACACAGACAATATTCACCGACTAATAATAATGAGTTAGTTTCCCATTGAAAATGGGAGCAAAATCTGAAGAAAAAAAAAAAATCATTCTGGAAGGCTACCACAATAGCCCATTATAAGCTATGGAACTGTTTAGTAACAGTAAGTCAGTGGCTTCTTCCGCAGGGTTGGCAACTCAGAGTGACTTTTCTTTTTATTTTGGATCAAAGACAGAACCAGAAAAGGGAAAAACTATGAAGGGCCGAAAATGGGCCAGCAGAAGTAGAAGTATTTCCTGCTCAGACCAACTGATGTGTCAATGTAGAACTGACTGTAAGGCATCAATGGTGGAGAAAATGAAGTAGTCATGTGTGTCTCAGAGCTAGACGCAAGCAGTGCTGCTCTGTTGCTGTTGGAGTAGGACCTTTCTGTTATGGAGTCTCAGTAGACAGCTGATACTGTATAATACCTTAAACATACAATAATAAAATGTCTGAGAAGGTTTTGCCATCTAGAAAGCAGATTTTTGACACAACTGTCCTTTTCCCCCCAATATAAAGTGTATTTACAGCAGGCAATTTTGCCTGTATATGACCAGGAGCTAAAAATGGGAACCCTGGGGCACATTTAAGTGCCTAACCACAATAGTTAGTCATATCTGGTGTCCACATACACAGCTCCTGGTCTTCTGCTGTACAGAGGGATACAGATCTTTTGTATTGTTACTTTATCCTCTTACATGTCCCCATGTGCTCCAGCTCCGCAGTACACTGGCTTCAACATAAGCCCCTGGTCTACATAAAGCCAGTTAGAGTTTGGTTTCTTGTATGATGTGTGCGGCGGCGGGTTATTTTTTTTAACGTGAACCATATGGACATTTAGTCCGTGTAGTTACCACTGAGTCAGACCTCCGTTTGCACAAATAACCGATGATTGCTCACATCAGCTGAGTACAGGAACAGATCATTAGTTTCAGGCGCAAACGAGTGTTGGATATTTTCACAAGAGGCATCATACGTTTGACCATTAGTTTAGCAGCTTAGATTTCATTGATTTGTTAAAAGTATTTTTCCAGGAGGGTTTTGGATGTTAATGTCCCTCCTTCTATCTTTAATGCTGTTTGTGTCAGGGCTGTCAAGGTAGAATGGTCTGATCATTTGGTTCTGTGTCAACTCTTTTAAGAGCTTATCAGCAGAGTAAACAGTCTGATGTTTACCTTGCACTTCGTGTGGTTCCATGTAGCTGAATGAGTGACTGTGATATAGAGTCAGACAGGGTCAGGGGCTTGATTCTTACTGGCTGAAGGCTGAAAGCGCACACTTTCTTGACAGCAGCATTTACTGAACAACTCAATGTTACAGTTTGGGAGTGCATTGGGTGCATGATGTCTGCAGCATGGGATCAATCTTGACTTGATTTCTGCTTCTTATTAGATTACTTGAATCATGAAATCTTAAACTTGAATCGCTTGCTGACATACGGGCAAATGTTGTAAGATTTTGGTTCTAAGCTGTCTTCAATTTTTCTCAGGTCACATGATGAAATGTAATATATTCACCCAGAGTTTTTACGAATATTTTTATGTTTATTCTAATGGTATTACTTTAGGGAATGTCCAAGTTGAGGTTTTATACTTTTGCAATTTTCCAACAATCTTGAGCGTTTACTTGAAACTCTTCAGATACACACTGTAATCAAATTGCACATTTGCCACCCACTTTGACACTGAAATCACTCTTATGCTGTGTACTGTTATGGATACCACAAAACCCGCATAAAACAAAAATCTGTCTTTTTCAGTAAGATTTCAGTGTTTGCACAATTCTATCCTTTAAGCCCCTTTCTAGCAGAGTCTAAATTGTTTGCTTATAAAACAACTTATATGTAAAGCTGCATGTAAAACTTTGCAAAAGAAACTGTTGCAAGTGAAGGCTTTCTCAATTTAAGAGTGCCGCAAACAAGTGAAACAGGGAGATTAAAGAAAGAAAAGAAGGGAGCATCTTTTGATCCAAATGCTTTGTCTCAAAAAATATCTGACTAATTGGACCCCAGAACAGATTTTTCCCCTCTTGGTTTTGCTCTGACCATGGGAAATCAATGTTTTTAGTACAAATATCGGAAAGTGACTCAGAGACTTCCCCTCTCTTTCTTTTCATATCATTCGCGCACACACACACACACAAACCTACACACAGAGTGCCCACAAGTCTGTGTTATATTCCCACCGCTGACCCTTTCCCAGTGCCAATCCTTGCATCGGGGTTTCCTGATGCTAATGTGCCATCTTTAGGATGGAACGGCACAATATTACAACATTTCCTCTCAGGTATAAAAGATCTAGATGTGGATCAGCTTTTGCTGCCATTCGAGACAATGCCGAGTGTTGAATGGCAAGCAGACGACAGCTGGCAAAAAAACAAACATAAACACAAACAAAAAACAATTGTTTCCGTCCTCCCTGGCTCCCCAAGTAGCTAGTGGAAATGTTTACTCTCCATCTTTGACTTTGTGCATGTTGCTGATGCCTGAGGTCTGTGTTGGTGTTTTTATTTACATCTCAACCACCATCTTAGACATAACACAAGCCAAAGACTCAATACTGGGGGAATTCAATGCCATGTGAATTTATTTGGCAGCATGTGGGCCATAACCAGTGTTTAGCTGCAGCGTTGTGTGAGGGAGTAACCATCCTATGATGATTAGTTTCCTGGAAAATGACTTTTTACTACCATCCCTCCACAAGAAAGCCATACAGTTATTGATGGCATAAAGAGGCTTGTAAGGAGATTCCTATTGATAAGAGACTCCTTTTCTGATTGCGCCACAATCTTTTGCTTTTTTTTTTTGGTTACGTGACAGGAAAAGCGTTACAAAATCACAATGGAATTAGAGTTTGGCTTCACTGTCATGGTCTGTGTAGCACGTAACTTGTGCAGTGCAGTGAAGGATTGTAGAAAGAAAAAAATGTTGAAAGATAATGTGTGAGCAAAAAATATCACACATTGCATCGTATGACAAGATTAAAATATAAGCTTTTGAACTTAATTTAACTTTGGAACTCAATTATCTAAGGTCATGCCTTTTTTGTGGCTTAGTCCAAAAAATGCAAATGCACTGGGAGATAAAGATGTTATATCCTCCTCTGTATGGTATGAAAGCCCATTCATCTGTGTGGCTGGAGAAAATATTATAGTATGACTGACTCAGCCAGTCAAAGGAAGTGACGGGGCTCTCCTATTGAACACACAAAGTGAGTGACTAGCTGCTGCTTTGAGACTCTGCTACTCCATTTTTTTGAATGCTCTGAAGCAGAGTTATGATGTAATTGTCATCATTTTTATTCATGGATGCCAGGAAGGGACCGTTTCAGTCAGTGATGTGTTGAAAAAAAGACATAACTGTGGACCAATTAACAGGAAGACGTCAGTATTCAGCTTTTCTACTGCCCTTCCAAACACCAGGTTGCCAATGCCTCAGCTTGCAGCTAAAAGTTTGACAGCAAGCTTCATTTCAGATTTGTCAGCGTACCCTGAGACCTGTTGACAATTAAAATCTTTGTATTGTGGAAAGGTCCCCTATATGCTGTGCATCTGTACCATGAACTGAAACTGTGACAGTGTCTCGTCGTGTAATTTTGGGGTTTTTAGCTGTTGCAGCTAGAGAGTCTCGGTTTATATCGCTATCACTCTTGAGCTACAGCTAATGGTCATGATAGATCTTGGTTAGTTTAGACTAACAGGGAAAGAAAGCATTGAAAAATGCCTCTCTTTGTTGACCAAGAATCCAGTACAGTGCTTAAATTTGGCTGCTGTATAACATTATACAGACACTTAGTCGACATGCTACTATTCCCTCCTTGATTTTTGTGGAAGAATCCTTTGCTCATCTATTAACCTAATAACTCAGCAGTAATTTCTGCCACTGTATGTGCGCCTGATTCTTCAGATTGCAAGCAGAGATACTTGCGCTCAGATCTTTTATTTAATCTTCCTATTCAGGAGACAATCAGCACCGGTATGTGGCTGCTTACCCTCACATGAATCGGAATGAAGGGGTGTTTTAATCTATTCACAAGAAGACAGCGACACAGAAATAACTGTCAAAAAGATGAATGAAATGTGGTAACTGCGGCCCATCTGGGTGTTGGATGGATTAATAGTGACTAAGCAGCGAGGGAAGTAGGCTGTGCAGAGGGAAGAGGAGAGGGCCTGTCTGTGCGTCGTCTCATGTGTTTTTAATGAAGTGAGCGAGATGATACGAGCTTCTGGTAACTTCAAACGCTTGCACAAAGCTGAGAGCTGCGCTCTTCAGGTAAACCACTGTCTTCTTCAACTTAAGGGATTCATAGACTGAATGTGGGGGCGACCAGAAGTAGAAAAGAATAGTTCAGAAAAAGAACTAGGTTTCTTGCTAACTTTGATTTTGACAGCAGTGACAAAAAAAGCAGTTTTCTCTACTTTTTGCAGTACTCTTACAGGCCGTAACCCACATGCAAATTTTTTTCAACACGTCTTTGTTCTATCATCATTACCTGATTGGTAAAACAAAGACCGACAGGCTTGATTTTCAGACTTACCACAAGAAATGTAATGGAGTAACATGATACAAAGGCATTTTCTTGGAGAACAGCTGCTGGCGCGCCACGAGCTTAGGACTTGATGGAGAATTTGATCACTAATAAGCCAAGTCACTGTCCAGTTTTCCTTTTTTTGGAGCTGGAGATGAGAAATGGCAAGTTTTGATCGATTCCTAGTTCTGTCAGATCCAAACTTTCACAATATGAAAACAAGCCTATAGAATTTCTCTTATGATGACCTCTTTTCACCTTAGCAATTACCCAGCTGGCAAACTCCTTAAAAACACTTATCACTTTAATGAATATTTATGTGTTTTCTGAAACAATAACATGACCCGATACAACTCGTTGCCTGACTTGCTGTTGGACCATATCACTGATCATTTCATGAGATGGAATGCGGAAATAGATTCACTTGTTTGCTTGGGTACGTGTGCGACTAAGTGTGTTGAAGTTTCAAGATGGATCTACGGGTTTCCTTCCCCGTACCCTGTTATGGCTATCAGTTGCATATTTTGTCTTTGAACTTTTCCTTCTGCTCATTAACTTACCCTTCCTCTGCAGTGAAACTCTCAGATCAGACGAAAAAAGCGCCACATAGAAAGTCCCCAACAGAAATCTACACGACTCAAGCTTCAAAATTCATTTCTAAGCCAAGATGTTTGGGGCAAAGGTTAATGTTAGGCATTTAAGGTTAGGATAAGCCTTTTGGGAGTGAAAGTAAAAGTGATAATAACCCCGCAATCATGTGTGTGTTTGTGAGCTGTAGTGGTACACGCTCCTGCATTAAAATGAATTCGAAACAAATTCCAAATTTCCAACATAACTGTACATGTTTTAGAACAAAATGAAACCGAGTAATTAAAGAGCTGATTGTACATTTTAATCCCTTCCACATTCAACAGTAAAAATATTTCTTGGGGTTTAATTGCTTCCAGTCAGTGTTCTGTTCTTCTTTGCAGGGGACAGGGTTGTTGTTGCCATCACTGAGACAAGTCAAAATTAAGATATTGAACAGAGAAGCCATTTGGCTGATCCACTATGGACATGGTTGAGCTCAACAGCTTTGCCCTTGTGGGATATTAAGCATGCTCTGATGGGGAGGGGCGATGAATGATGTTTGATGGCAGCTGCTGCTTCACCTTCACGAACATCTCCCCACAGTAACCTTTTTCTTTTTTCAGTAGTCTTTTTTTAAACTCTACTCGTCCCCATTTGCATCGTCGTCATTGATATCGAAGAACCAAAACAAAATGGAAAAAAAAAGAAAAACCAATAGTGACCACACACATATTTCTCAGAGCAGCACTCACCGTACATCACAGTATTTCTACTTGGCAGTTTGGCCTTGAAGGTTAAGAGCTAGGTGAAGCACATCCAGCTGTGTTTTCACTTGCTCTGTTTCAGCCCAGATGGTTGAGAGGGTGCGTTATTTATGTGTGTGCGTGACAAAATGCGTTTGTACACTCATGCTGACTATGTTTAACCCCCTCTAGTTTCGGTTCCTTGTACTGTAGCATTTGGTTTAAAAGAGAGCTTCTTAGACACTGATTTAAAAAAAAAACTTCACTGCTTATCTTTTCATCAATATTCTATGATGAATATGGTTATTTAATTTCTTTCAGTATAAGAGAAGTGGGAATGAAATGTACATCAGACTATTTTGCCCATACCCCCGATTTGAGCCAGTGTTATCCTATTAAGATTTGACCCTCCAAGTTGCTCAAAGAAATATGTGTGTCATGTGAGTATTTCCCCATTTGACACCACAGGCCCTCATAAAGAGAAGAGAGAGTAGGTAGATGAGCCTTTGTGTGAAGTGAGATCAAGACCATCTTAAGTTCTGTGAATAAAACACTTTTGATGACCCCTCTATGGATTTTGGGAAAAGTTAGAGGACAATCATAGGGCTGAAATGTATCTGGAAGATTAAAAAATACACAATTTAGTTACAATGCCAGCATACTGTTGAGGATGTCAACATGCAGTTGCTCTCATGACCACTTGAGGTCACATATTGTTTCTGTTTGCAACTAAATTTTCTCTGCAACAAGCTTTGTTTCTTACTAAAGGCTGTAAAATGATTACTCTGTATCCAAAAACACGTAAAACAGAGTAAGTTATGTCTTATCAGAATTCTCTTATTGATGGAAGTTAGAACAATAGCAGGTGTCCTTGGTGTAGCGCAGCAAAAATAGTCTTACATTCACAGGATTGAGTACATTTTCCCCCTTGACACTAAATGTTTTGCAATGGCAGAGTTACGCATCTGAGCATCAGTGGTCTCAATGGTGAAACAAGAAGAGGGGAACCATACTGTAGTTACTATTCTTCCTCAGCTTCCTCCAACTATTTTTCATTCTGGCCTGTCATCTTGTAAAAACTAGGACGCGTTATCACAAGAGACCTGGTGCGGTTTGTAAATGTGAGTGTCTGGATTCCTGCGTGGCAGCCTCTGTGAAAACACATTACCAAAGGACTCATCACACCAACTTGGAATTGTCAACTTGCAGCTGCAGAGTTTTCTACTTTTCCGATTTTGGTTTTCACCGAGCAAATATTACCGCAGAATCAAGCTTTGGTAGAGAGACGAAAATGTGAAAGTGTACCTTAACAATCTTGTAGCATCATGGTGAATTGAGAGACAGTTGGGATTTTCTTTTTATTACACCTAAAAATACCCATGATTAAAAAAACATTGACGGGGTGAGTGATGATGTAACATTTGTCTATGAAAACCCGCATATTGTTACCCTGTATATTATACCACTGTATACGTTTTAAGTCAGTCCACATTTATAATATGCTAGTGATTCTTGTGCATACTCAGAATGAATAACAGCTTATTCAAAATCATATATATGAATATAAGAATGCTTTCCCAACAAATGGAATAGAAATGTTGTACTAAACAAACAGAAAAAGGAAGAAAAAAAGTCACCTTGTAGCAAACTTTTCATGGCAGAATTTTGCACCGCACAAATACCTGAAATAGTTTTCAGTTCAGTTTTTCTTTTTACATTCTATTACAAACAATCAATATTTAAAACTTTGAACAATACATGCATACTTGGCTCTTTTGGTTTCAGTGGACCACTGGCAGGGATGGTTCCTCTCTCTGTGAACACAGCACATATCACAGCCTTAGTGATGTCACTGACATGGACATTTATATAGGAAACGAGTAATAAAATGGAACACCAGGCCATCATTTCAAAGTCAGAATGAAAAACAGAAGCTTTCACAAAGTTTAGGTAAACTGGAAAAAATGTAACAATGGGTTCCTTGAAAACAGAGTTAAACTGAAATTAAATTTGGTACCAACATACTGTGAGAAAGACATGATTTGTACAAGTAGTGATATCAAAAACAAAGTATATGGGGACTTTTGATTAATGTATCGAAAGTCCCCATAAATTCTTTGACTTTCTCACTCACAAAGTAAATTGGTGGATGAATGAGTTGTCACCCAGTGCCACATTCACAATGTGAACTACACGACAGAGCTTTCTATCCATCATGATTAATTCAAACACACTCTCTTTGGTTCTGCCAATCTTGGTGAACCAGATAAATTGTTTCCAGTTGTATATTTTCCTCTGTTAAAGCACCTCAGTTGTATGACACGGTCATGAACTCACTCCACTATTAATATTAAGTGCATTTAGAGCAGCCCGTGCATGTATATTTAAGTGTGTGTGCATATATCCAGACAGAAGTTGTCTGGCTCTCTGAGAGGCTGGGGCTTTCAAATTATTGGATTGGTTCTGTTTTAATTAAACCGGTTGTGGAAATAAATTGAAACGGAATTGAAACTGAAATTGATATCCATCTTTATAGTAGAATCTTAATTAAGGGAAACACATGTACATAGATGTTGGGTCAAATAAACATAGAGACGGCACACACACACACATACACACACGCAGACACACACACACACACACACACACACACAGGGTCCGCGACAGCTGGGGTTGAAAACGGGATGTCTATATCCAGATATCCAAGGAAAGACAACTGAAGAGGAGAGGGGGATCATAGCTCTTGTCCCCACACACGAACACACAGATAACCCAAACAGCATGAAAATTGAGATACAAAGCCCTCCTCCATCCCCCTCCTGTCACAAGCAATCTTCTCACAAAGGTTTTTTTTTAACCTCTCTGGACCTCTGCTGCACTTTTCACCACTACCTCACAAATTCTTAATAATTTCAAATTTAATTGGATACTTGACGCAAACAGTTTTTCTGATTTTCATACTTTCAAAGGGCTCCGACACCACAATATGCCCCTTGGCATAACGCTGTACATGGCTTATGCATGTGAATATTCCAATACAAATCTGATCCCTCCATGACAGCTTTTTAGAAAACATCTTTATGGCATATTTAGATTTTTGACATGACAAAACCTTTCCCTTTAATTTGTCAACCGTCTGACTTTCCTGTCAATCAAGGTCAGGCCCATGTTTGTTCTGGGTGGCACAGAAGCAGTTGTAGGGCTGAATGCGGGGCTGCCAACTGTTTCCGAGCACTGCCCCACCGAGGAAGCCTGGGCCCTTCCTTCAAAGCACCAACAACGTGTTTTTGATGGAAGGGAGAAGTGGTATGAAGTGGCCATCTTCTATTCGTGACATTGGGTCCTGTTTAGCTTGGCCGCGGGTAGCTGTGGCGTGCCCAACCAAATCTGCTAGATCCATTAGAGGGGACCAACAGAGGGAGGGAGGAGGAGTGAATATCCAAGGGAAGGGGCGAGGAAACCGTTCCTCACCGCTGAGATCCAGCAGAATAAACCTTCTCACACACATCTTAATATACAAACTCCACTGCTTTAAAGGTTCACATATAGAAAACGCTATGGTTTTCTGTTATTTAGCAACAGAACTTAAAGAGTGCAGGATGCATTTGAGGCTTTGAGGGTTCCATGCAGCAGAGACAGATTATGGGGGAGCCATGCCAGATATAATGTGGCTGAGACTGCATGGAGCCCTTTTGGGTCAGCCCTGTCAGTCAGTGTGGTCGCACAGAGATGATGTCACAGTTTACACGGGCATGTCAAGATCATATATAAACCCCGTAACAAAACTGACTGGGTAATACACTTTTTATTTCTAAATGAAAATGCCTAAAATTGATGCAAACTGGTGGAGAGATCGAATGTTATATTTGGCAGAGGATGCCACTGGAGGGTATGAATCAAGTGGTTATCTTTTAATCTACTTACCAACTCTTTAAGCCAGTATCCTTTCAACATGAGTTATAATCTAGACCATGCTCCCGCCATTTCTCATCAGATCGTGTTTTCCAGAGTAAACACAAGTGTATTACAGTGCAAGTCAAAGGGGAGATGATGTCATCTACCGACTGCTCATTGACAATGACACATCGCAGTCATGCAGTCATTTCATCAATATAACCTTTCATTGACACTCATCTGATGCATTGAGAGAGAGAGAGAAAGAATGAGAGACAGAAAGAGAAAGAGAGAGAGAATAAGGAAGGGAGCATGTGAAAACATACAAAGTGTGTGTATGCACACATACTTTGGAATACACCCTTTCAGAGTTTATTTTCCTTACAAAAGTTTTGCCTTCAAAGCTCAGTGGTCCCTAAAGACAATAAGTCTGTCAAGCCAACGCAAACTGAGATCACTGCTGTATGAATGTAACTTTTTCTATTGTGTCCTACATACACTTTTTCCATTTTTCCACCTCCTTCCCCTTTTCCTTCTTCCTTTTCCTCAATGGATATATTATTGGACAATACCGTGGGTTAATTCAATCAGAGTTGGGTCTCAAAAGGCACAAGATCAGAATCGGAGCTTTCCTCACCGCAGTGGCCCAGAGACACATCACACCCCTGATTGTCTCTCTAAGAGATCTTTGGACTTCTTTCATGTCTTCCCACGCTTGTTGAGGACACACAGCCCTTGGCACTCAAACACCAGCGGTTGCTTTTGACACGCGAAAAGCACAACAAACCAAGGATGTGTGCATGCTTCGCAGACTTGTGCTCAGATTTGCTTTCAGTCTTTGTGTAGGAGTGCAGCAACTGTCCAGAGCAGCCGTCTGGACCAGATGTAGAGGTCACTGACCGCATCAGGGGGGCCAGTATCAGTGTCCCTCTCCCTGTCCCTGTGGAGCTATAGCCTTTATTAATCTTTCCTCCTCAGAGGCCTCATAAACTACCGCTTGAGGTCAGGGTCAGTAGAAAAGCCGGTGAAATGGATGATAGCTGGAGGATGCATGAGATTTGAAATTGTATTTGTGTTTTGTTTTGTGTCATCTGTGTACAGAAATGCCAGAAGGAGCTTCGTAGATCTAACTTCAATTCTATTTTTTTACACTTAACAGAACTATTGGCTGTAAACTAAACCATTAGTTTTACAATTAACAAGTGACACTGAATATGGTGTCTCACCTCAAAGGCATATTTTAGCAGGCCTACATCTGCCACTATTAGGATTTTTGATAGTGTGACTAGGTCCCTACAACTTGAATTAGCATTTTCTTTCATGTTGTTGCATATAATTAGTTATTAAAAGTGGGTAATTCCAAGCGTTTGCTGTATGCATGAGAAGGTGCGTTTCATTTTAACGTACGTGCAAAAATGTAGCTGACAGCAGGCTGGCTTTTCCTCCTGAGGTGGAAGAAATTCCTAAAGTTAACTGTCCAAATTATACATGCACCATGGGAGCGATTGTCAGGGTGAATATAGCTGGCCAGCATGGGCCAACACCAACCACTTTCAAATCCCCTCTGTCCGCTATTGCTAATGCCTCCAGCCAGTGTATACATTTTTGATAAAATATTCACAAACAATTTGCATTTTTTAGAGATGAGGTGTGAATTTTCGGATAGTGCTGAAGATTTTCAAAGTACCATCCCAACTAAAGAAACTATGATAAATGAGGCATGTGAGGCCTTGTTGGTTTTCCTCATTGCAGGATGTTTTGAAGAGTTACATGCTCAATAAATCTTTCCCTAAAAATACAAGCAGCACATACGTCAACATCATTTGGAAAGTACAGTAATATAAATATTTGTGGACCTCATCAAGATCTAAAACTGTGCGTGCTATCTCGTGAGAGCTTGGAGAGACTTGTACATTTTAACCTGCGAGAGCAGTTATGACTGGATTTCCACAATTTTATGATAGTGTGCAAAATGTATTTGTGTCAAACTCAGGTCAATTGCCATTTGTGAATAATCACTGGTGTTTGTTTTAACTTGCACAAAGAACCAGATGGTGGCTTTAATTTGCAGCCAGGAAACTCACACAGTGTCAGGTGAGCTTTAAACCCCGATGATAAAACTTTTTTGTCAGTATGCCTCATAATAAGGCATTTGCAGTTTTCTGGCTCACCTGGGAAACTCTTAACATATTGACATGAAATGTTTGATCCGGGAAAATCATAGTAGTATATTCACTTTATAACGTATAGGCTCGAGTTACAGTTTCAATGCTTTTCTCTGTCAAGAAAAACAGCTGCACAACAAACTTTCATCATTAGTTCTTAGTAGAATGCATTTATCTAAATTCACATTTCAGTGGCTTCTATGATTTCTCTCCAGAAGATGTAGTTCATATGAATATACTTTATAGTTCTGTCCTCAGTGTGGTTTATACCAGTGACTTAGAACTGTATTTCTGTGCTCTTACAAAGCTTACTGATCCTGCTGAAGAGAACAAATATATTTCATTGTGACCATAACTCAAATTAAACCAGCAACATTTATTGTTATATTGGTCCTTTGCTATAACAGTGTTATTCACTTCGAGGTCCTGAGAGTTCTGTGTTCAAAGTGAATGTTTTCTAAAAGACTATTTATATTGAAACATAACAGCTTAACATCCATGAAAGTTGTGTTAATTTCAACTCATGCTCTAATTTGTTTCTCTCATGTTTTTTCTTTATTCTAGGCATAGCAGAGCCCAGCCATGCCGATAACAAGTAAAGGGTCGAGACGGAGGGCTTGGGTCCGTGGGCCCTGTGTTTTTTCAATTCTCTGCCAACAGCAGCTGCTCCTTTATTCCTTTTTCATCCTTGTTCAGTCAACAACTGTTCTTGGAGCACTGGAACTTCAGCTGGATGAAGGTCGGCCAGCAGGGACCATTGTCGGTGACATAAGTGCCGGGTTGCCACCTGGTGAAACTGCAACTCTTTATTTTATCTCTGACCATGAGGGTACAGGTGTTGGCACTGACTTACACATTGATGAGACCACAGGCATCATTACTACTGCAAGGCGCCTGGACCGTGAGGAAAGAGACCACTATAGCTTCATTGCTGTGACAATGACAGGCACCACAATTGAGGTGTCGATCACTATTAATGACATCAACGACCATGAGCCAGTTTTTCCCAAAAAGAAAGTTGCTCTTAAGATCCCTGAGCATACAGCGGTGGGGACACGTTTTTCCCTGGACCCTGCGACTGATGCAGACAAGGATCAGTTGACCACCCAAGGCTATGCTATCCGAGAGGGCAACGTGGGCCAGACATTTAGACTCGACACTAAGAGAGGTGCCAACAAAGTGTTGTATCTAGATCTGGTGGTCAATGGACAGCTGGACAGGGAGAAACGCTCATCCTACACACTAGTCCTAGAAGCCTTTGATGGGGGCTCACCAAAAAGGATGGGATCCATGACACTGGAAGTAACAGTGACTGACATCAATGACCATGCACCAGCCTTTAATCAGAGCAGATACCACGCTATCATCTCTGAAAGTCTCCCACAAGGAAGTAGTATCTTACAGGTCAGTTCAAGTCTTGTCAGTATTATTGGGGTGACCTAAATTAAATATTTATTACCACCTTTAGGTTATCCATGGCTGCATGATATTGGTTTGAGTCCCTGTGGGACCTGGGACATTTCTGCATGGAGTTTGCATGTCCTTCCTGTGTATGTGTGGGTTTCTCTCAGTGTACTCCTCCCACCGTCCAAAAACATGCATGTTAGATTCATTTGAGACTCTGCATGCATCTTGATGTGAGTGTGTGTGTGTGTTTTTTTGTGATTGACTGGTGGTTGATAATGGATGCTATGTCTTACCATGCTATGTCTTACCAGGTATTTGCCACAGACGAAGATGAAGGTGATAATGGCCTGGTGCTTTATGAAATCAACCGCCGTCAGAGTGATCCCGACCGTTTCTTTGTTATCGATCTAAAGTCAGGGGTCATCACCCTGAATAGACCCTTGGACTATGAGCTCAAGAGGGTCCATGAACTAGTGATCCAGGCCAGGGATAATGCCAGCCAGCCAGAGGTAATTGCGTTATGACTAAAATGCATTTAACACGTTGTGTAATGCTTTTAGTACTGACTTCTAACTCATGGTATCAGTGGACTTTTTATGCTGCAGTTTAAAACAATGTAGCTTAGAAGGGTGAGCTGTTAGGACAGCTCTAGATTTCTCCAACTTTGAAAACTTAATGGCGACGTATTTTCCACAATATCTATTTTGAAACGTTAAACTTCAGTTTTGTGATGTTGTGTAAATACACTGGAGTTTCAAATAAAATCATTGATGTACCATCATGTCTTTCCAGGTGACCAATGCCTTTGTAACTATCCACGTTCGTGACTTCAATGACAACCAGCCTACAATGACAATCATCTTTCTTAGTGAGGATGGCTCTCCAAGAATTTCTGAAGGAGCCCAGCCCGGACAGTATGTAGCTCGGATATCTGTCACTGACCCAGACTATGGGGAGTATGCCAATGTGAATGTGTCGCTGGAGGGAGGCGATGGGAAGTTTGCCCTTACAACCAAGGACAGCATAATTTACCTGATATATGTGGACCAGGTTTTGGACAGAGAAGAGCGAGATTCATATGACCTCAGGGTGATGGCCACAGACTCTGGCACGCCTCCTCTCAGAGCAGAGTCCTCTTTTACCATCCAGGTGACCGATGTCAATGACAACCCCCCTCTTTTTGACCAGCAGGCCTACAGACAAACCATTCCAGAGGTTGTGTATCCTGGCTCCTTTGTTCTACAAGTAACAGCCAGGGACAAAGACCAGGGCCCTAATGGGGATGTGCGATATAGCCTTCTAAAGGGCAAAAACTCTCACTCTGACTGGTTTTCAATTGATCCAGTTACAGGGATCATTACCACAGCGACCGTTCTGGACTTTGAATCCGAACCAGCCCCTAGTGTAACTGTTGTTGCAACGGATAGTGGACGACCGCCTCTGTCATCCACAGCGAAGGTGGACATTGTGCTTCAGGATGTTAATGATAACACACCTGTGTTCTCGAGCAGCTTCTACAATACTTCAATCAAAGAAAACACGCCAGCTGGGACCTGCTTCTTAGAGGTGAGATTAATCCAGAAAAAATCCTCTCTTAAGCTATGCTATCCACCTCAGTTTAATTAGTCTGTGATTTTCTCTTTTTTCATTCTGATTGTTTTTAATTGGTTGAGGAACAGCCTTCTCTACTTGTCATGGTACTTAATCTTACTGTGTTTTGGCCACCACTCCCTTGTCCTACTTATATGGACAAATTCAAGTATTCACTGTCTCTCTGGTCTTCTTATCTCTTTATTTATTCTCTCCTTTCACTCACGCTATCCACTTAAGCTCTCAGTGATTACTTTCTTGGCAAAGGTTCCTTTTAATACATCAATATAAAGCAGTCTGGAGGTGTGTCCTTAGTGAAAACAGTCCCAAAGTTCTGTTGCAGAAGAGTATGGTCTGCTTGAAAGGGTCTTGCACTTTGTGATGTGATTTAAAAAATGTTTGCTATGAGGGGAAAACAGATTTGAAGTCAGTCTTTGGGCGAAAGATTTATAAAAGTATGAGGAAAAAGGACACAAGACGGAGAGAATTAAGACTGTACCTGAATTCCTGAAGCTACTGTGAGATTTACTTTGTTCAGGAATGTCCTTTCTCTCACCTCAGGGTTGCTATGGCATCCAATCCAGCAGAGTAGGGGGAGCTCTCGGAATCTATGCATTATCTCACTTTAGCTGGGCTGTCTTGCTTTTATCACAATTCCAGCAGCTTTCTGGAGAGGAGGAACTCTCTTGAGTAATGAAAAAGGATGACTGGCTGTTTGTCTTCCAACACGGTCTTAACTTTGCACCATAAGCCATTTAGGCCAACTGTTTTTACAGGTCGCTTTTACCCATCTGACAGGAAGTCAAGGGAAGCGAAGAAAAAGGGCATTTCAGTCACAGTATGTTTTTTAGAAGTCCTGAGATTTAAACTAAAGTGCAGAGCAGCTGCATTGTTGTTTTACATATTTTTGCAGGTTTTTTCACATTTTTTTTAAAGGAATTGAAAGTTGTTCAGAAAATTCAAGCTTTACAAAAAGATTGAAGAGAGGGAATTTCTGTTGTTTAAAAAGTGTCAAACCCGTAATGTCTTTTTGATGAAGTCCTTTCCAATGCTGTGCTTTACTTTTTGTGTAATATGTAGAACAGACAATCTAGTTTTGAGTTTTTGTCACGTTCCTGAGAGTTAAGACAAGCGCAGGCTGTTCTCAGAATTGTACCAGTATTTATAAAAGATATCAATCAGTGTTTGGATTTTGTATCATACTGGTCTGTCTGGCTTGGTTTGGCTGTTGGACACTTGCATGAAATGGAGGAAATCAGCCAATGTTTAATATCTATATAAGGAAATGTGTATCAAATGAGGTGTATGAAGGATACATTGCTGATCAAATTTTCCTGCGTTACCGGTGTCCTTCCTTCTTAAAAAAAACAGTTTCTCATTTCATTTGACAGTTTCTCTTTCTTATTTTCTTCATAGCAGTTTCTTTTTCTTTGTATTTTATTGACTACAGCTCTTTTGCTCCTCTCTCAGTGGTAACACACATACACATGCTTTGTATAGGAGGGGTCTTATCAGTATGGCCACTGTAGTAATCTGTAACGCACTGTACTGTTTATGTAGCCACCAACACAAAGGAGTTATTTATTTCTTGGTTTCCCCGCTTTCCTCTACCCCCACTTCCTCAAAGTATTTCCCAGGCATGAGAGGTTGCGACGCCTGTGTGTGTATGGCATGCATATCCATCAGAACCAGTTTCCTAACCTGAGAAAATAAAGGTCATGAGAACTGTGGATGGTGCAGAGGGAAAATCTTATTTAGAATGGTGTTTGCCATTGCATTTGAATATGAACGTTTGCTGTAATCCCCTCATCTGTGCGTGTCAGATATATATGACTCTTAGATGACTTTTGCCATTCCTTTGTGATCACCTAATTTCTTTCTGTGTGATAATATGTGGTTTTATAGCATATGCGCTTTTCCCTCTTGCAGATGCAGTGACTTAAAGAGTCTCTGTCAAATCCAATGACATGCTAGTTTTGAGCATAACCTGGCTGCTGGGAAGGCACTGAAAATCTCACAAGAAATGACATACACACCCCGGTCAGGGATCAAGTGCAGCACAAACAGACACTAATGCATGGCTTGCAAGCTAGACAGAACTTGGACGAAACAATATAGCACAATCATTCCAAATACAATAAATGCAAAAATGAAATCAACGCACACTAATATGGCGGGAAATTAGTTGAGGTCGTTTAGAGCAAGGCATCAAAGCAAAAGGCCTTCGTGCATGCACATGTGCAGGTGCACGCCTGTATTTCACTCATCCGTGTTTGTGTGCTTGCACACTCTTGAGCCAAGATATCGCTTTCAGCAGGTGATGCATCTCCCATGTGATGTTCAACATTTGGTTTCCTGATCAAGCCTGTTAAACAGCATTCAATCATTCAGACAGGCACACAGATGTGCTCATCTGGGAGATGTACAAAGAGAGGGAATACTGCATGTTGATACTGCAATAGAACAGTAGGCCAGTTCTGCAATGTCTGCTGTGAAATATAGGAAAAGAGCGAGAAGAATGAGTGATGGTCACAATAGAAAAGAAATAATGGATGTGAATAAGTTGAAAATACTAGTACCTGGAGACCTTACAGCTGCTCATAGTGGATCCAGCTTTTCTTTTACTTGCCAGCAGTAGAAACAAGGCGATTTTGTTGAGATCACTACAAGGACTAAGGATAAAAAAGAAAGTCTCAGAGATGTAATCTCCTATAAAATTATGAGTGTATGAATGTGCTGATGAAAACTTAGCTGTATTTGTTTTAGCAACACTGTGTTATTAACTCTCGGTGGATGTTTGGTTTAGTAAAAAAAAATGGTGAGAAGGTGAAACGAGTAAAAACACATCGGAAAATAGTCAGGTCTCTTTTCACAGGTGTCGTGAGTCACACCAAACCACCTACAAAACCACTTAGACAAACACAACACATCCGTCTGTCAGAGTAATCTGCCTTTTGGGTGTGATGGCAAATTGCAGAGAACCCTGTCCCACAGTCTGTGCAGTTTCTAAAAGGAAATACTTATCACACTTAAAATATACAAGTACATGCACTGTGAGACTAATCACATTTGTTATAGTAATATTGGATCAACCAGAGATATCTGACGATGCCCTGAAAGTAGGAAGGTTATTCAGCGTAGGCCTCCTTTAACACTGAGCCACCCCCCTGCTGCTGCCGTGATGAAGCTGACCCCAATAGGAACGAGAGCCAGAACAAACCACAGCTTCCACTTGGAGCTCAGACTCTCCTTTCCATCCCAAACTCACAACACGTGTACTCTAGATTATATTAAGCTTGAAAAGGAATCTTCTAGGAAGATGAAATTTATTATGCAGTAGATGTCTCCAGCCCTGCCTGGACCTTTAGAGTGGTAGCTTTGCTGTAAAAGGCTTGTTTATACTTGCATATTTGATCACTTTGTCAGTGTCTTTCAATGTTCTCAGATCAGTAGTAGTGAAAGCAGGTTGGAGACTGCAGTGGCGGCTGTTATCGTTGTTACATATGGACATACATACACATGGAGATAGCAAACTTTTCATGATTCTAACAGCTGGCCCTGTTCGACATGATTACTCTCTCCTGTACAAATTGTCAGCCTCTTTCTCCAGCTTTCTCACCAACTCACATCTTTCAGCTGCAAGCAATGTTGACAGGATGTGTGTGACAAGGGATCAGGATTGTGTGTCTGCTATGCGAACTATTTTCATAACATCTATCATCACTCACTATGGATTCATCACCTGTTTGCTACTGGAGGCTCAGATGCCATGAAGAAAATCCATCTGGTTTTGAGCTTGTGTCTATAAAATTTATATGTAACAAAGCTGACTTTATTTTTAAAGGCTCAAGTGGTAATGTCTTTCTTTAATTTTCGTCATGGGATTTTTTTGTAATGTTTAGCTTAGTCCTTGAGGTTTTCTTTGCGTAGAAAACCATTTTAGTTATGGCTTGAGCTTGTCAGTGTGTGCTGTTGGTCCACCAGTTACTTTGACAGAGCTCCTCTAATTATGGAGACATAATTTGATTTTTTTTGGGTCGTATTTAAGATCGCATTTAAAACTATGGGTCTTGTTAGACCTATGGTTTATAGAAGTATGCTTACTTTGGATCTTATCTTAAACCAGATTCTGTGTCAGTTGAGCATCCAAACATGCTAAATGGTGATAGCACCTGCAAACCATTAGCATTCTAATCTATCTCTGAGGGCATGTCAACCTGCTAATATTAGCATTTATGTCAAATGTGTGTGTTTTTTTAATAGAGCCTGACAGATTTCCTTACCATGGTCAGGCCATGAATTTATTTAGATAGCTGAATACAATGATTCAGCTATGTCTGGCACCTATTTTGTCTCAGTGGTTAAACTGCTGATAGGTCACCTCCAACTGCAAACACTGATGGTTTTTACTCTGCTGGGAATTTGAATCCATAGAGGTTTTATATTTATGAAATGTTCCCAGACCTGAGTGAAGCGTTTTATTTTTTTGATGCAGGACCCACCGCCATGTTCCCTCTAGACAGGGAAAAAACACTAATGTGTGGTGGTCAAAAAGGGAATTTTGTGGAAGGTGAGCCCTTGTTTGGCGAGGTCTGAAACCGTAGTGCAGACAGTTTTTCATACGGACGCTTTCCTTGGTGGAGAGTTGTTCCAAAGAAGAGTGTACTCACTTTCATTTTTAATTTTTTCATAATGTTGTAATGTTACCACAGTGGTTAATGCAAATGTTGAAACATAATTCTCTGTACTATATAAGTAAAACAGGTTTTCTGTTGCCTCAGTAACCACAGGTGTTCCCAAGTCAACCCAGACCAAGACTATACAGTGTAACCTTACCATGCAAACATAGAATGCTCTTTTTTCTTTCTTTTTTTTGGTAATGTAAGAAGTAGTTAGAGCCCAGATTTTCCACAGATTTTCAAAATGTTTCTCTGTTTGAAAGGTTTTAGTTGTAATCTGCTCCTGATGTCAAACTCTTATCAGACAGATTTCATTTTGTTGAAACCTTTTTTTTGGTCTTTGGTGGTATTATTTTTTTCAAAAAACAGTAGTTTGCTTCTATATCACAACTCATTGACATATGCTGTGTTTGAAACCTATCAAAGTGTTCATTCATGTGTGATCTGACTGGCTGGTGCCTCTGTTGTGGGGATGGCCTCACGCCTCATTAAGCCCAATACTCCAGCCATATGGCAATGAAAGCCTTTCTTCTTTAGTCAATTTTTTCTGACTCTTCTCAATATGAGTCCTTTCTCTACATTTTTCTTCCCTGGACTTTTACTTCAGGCTTCATTGGCTTTTATTTGTATGGCTGTTTAATCAGTTATGGGAAATATTTATTTCTTTTTGCAGCCATAATTGTTGCTGCTGTTGCTCGGTGTGAAACTAGAGCCATAAGCACCATGTGAGTTTGACTTTCCTTCCACTGTGCAGTGATACCCAGAAGATTAGGAAAAGAGCTGAAACACAGACAGGGAAAACATGAATATCATAAAGTATGATTTAAATGAAGCGCATATGGTTTATAGCTAATTTATAGATATTTATAGCTGAAGTGTATTGCTTATTGCATGGTTATCTAGTTAATCATAGACAATATTAGATTTCTGGCTCACAGAAGCCAGCTGATTGGCCACAAACTGACTGACCTCCACTACCACAATGGTAAGCTCCAAGATACCGTTTTTATCAACTTTGATACATGAGAACCAACACTGTAGAGCATCGACTTGCCACCTTATAATGAAGCAGATTTGGATTGTGCAGCAAGACTTGGTGCTTTCATACAGTATATAAAACTCTTCATTAATATTGTCAAACTACTACACCAAAACATGTGCGCCTCCAACAGGATTTTGCAGGGGCACAGTCTATGCATGATGGGCTTAATGTAGCCCAGGGTCTGCTGACACATGCTGAGGAGATATCTGTGGCTACAGAAGCACGAGGTATAAACGGACCAGATAGTTCCTCTAATCTGTGGAACATATCAGTACAAGACAGCTGCTGGCAGAGGATTAAAAAAACAGACAAAATAGCAGTACCTGCATGCAATTTCTGTTTCTTTATTTCCCTCTTATCAATGTCCACCAGCTTCCCTGGTCTTCTTTTGCATTGTTCTGTTTAGCTGTTCTAATGTTCTGCTTCTCTGTGTCTGAGCGTCTTTGTCGCTGTCCTTTCTCTGGTTGCTTAAATGGCGTCATACCTTCCCTTAAATCCTGTCTCTGTCCCTTAGACGTAAGCTTCAGAGTGTAACACACAAGCTAGGCCATATATAAGGTCGAAGTCAAAACAAACAAAAAGTGCACTGCACACGAGCGACAGGTGATCCCAAAGCTCCCTGCAGCTCTTTAGGTCACACTAATCTAATTATGTGTCATTCTGAAAGGAATTGGTGTAAATTAGCCCACTTCCTGTGCCTCACAGCGTCGTCTGAGTTTTGGAGGGCTTATTAAGTTTTGAGCAGCAGGTGGTCGGTGACTTAGGTTTGAAGGGCGGGCTGGGTACTTACTTCCCAGTGTATCAGTTTCTCAAATTCAGCTTTACAAAAAAGATGGACTTAGATGTGAGGCCAGGAAGGGCATGACACCTGTGGTTGGATCTCAGTGTGGTGCAGCAATGAACTTTTTGTCGACACGACTTTGAGGTGATATGTGTGTGTGTGGGTGTGTGGGCCTAGGTTGTTATCTAATTGACTCTGCTCCTGTGGTGTTGGGAGTGCATCACTGTTCTTTGAGTTTATTTTACTAGAAGGGGTCGAAGACGGAAATTAGTTTTCTTACATGACTCATTCATTTAACCCTCCTACTTGTCCTCTTTGATTTCCTCCTTACCACATAAATCCAAGATGTAATGCTGAATTAATGGTGCCAAAAGACATAATATTAAACATGCCTGTATGAGATCACAGATATGGTAGTGACCACTGAAAGACATTATGGGCCACATCACATTTTTCACTTTCTTTGCATCTCCCAGGCGCATGTCTGTCATGCGTAGACCTCAAATTGTCTTTTCTTTGGATTTAAGCTTTTATAAGGATAGTTCTCACCACTTGATGACTATTAAAAGTAAGAGCAACATCAGCAAGAGTAAAAGAAAGTTTCCACTCCCCTATAGTGGAAACTTTTACAAGAGATCTTTTACCACTTCTCACCTGCCCTCTCTAACCTCCACTACTGCCTATTTCTCCCTCGCTCTTCATTCCTTTGTAGTGATGCTGGACTATGTTGAAAAGTGAGTTTTCACATACGCTCTACATATGTATCCTATTAGACAATACATTTCCAAATAAAAAAAAAGGTTAGTCGGAATAGAAAATGCATAGAAATAAAAAAGAGAAAGATCTGACTTCATTTTACTTTCTTTGCAGACAATATGAACTCACCCCATTTTTCTTAGACTTGGATTATTGGAGGAATAGTACAGAGGTTGAAAAAATAGCAATGGTTAAGTGAATTCCAGCATTTGTGATTTGATTTTAATTGTCTAATAAAAGAACAATCTGCTCAAAGAGATTCTTTGAGGAGCAAAGATGATGAGAGGTACCCAGCTTGCCAAAGTTGTGTATTAATAGCTTTGAAAATAATGTTTGTGAAATAAAGTGAATGAAATGCTGAAAAGCGGAAAGGAGTGGCTGTCTGACAAATTAAACTACCATTTCCTACACATCCATTTTCCATACAGACCTTATGAATTAATAGTTCGAAATGGGGTCTGGAGCCTATCCCAGTAGCCATCAGGTCAACCTTTTCCAGTTTACAGTCCCCCACAGAGCCAAAGAGAGATAAAACATCCATTTTAAGGTCAATGTTTTGGATAAAGGGAGAAAGCTTTTGTACCTAGACAGAACCGATGCATGCATGAAGAGAACAATAATATTGAAACTTCACACAAAAAGGACCAGCAGAGATTTAAAACAAGAATCCTCTTATTTTAAGGAGATACTGCTAACCACTGCACCACTGTACAGCCCTTGATGAGACAATACATTCACTGTGTCTACAGTGAAGTAAATCAAAGCAAAAATACATTTTCCATACAATGCCAACCTTTTCTGATCTACATTGTATCATATAGGTCTGAAAATTTGCCTGTAAAGAGAAGAAATGAATTATATTGTGAAACCAGAGCATAGGCTTAAGGATTGAAACCACAGTAAGTTGGAAACTTATTTTCACTGTCAACCTCCGTGCATGTGATCATGCATGTGCGTCTGTGGTTCCCGGCTGCGGTCTGTCAGACAGGGCTGGAAATACAACAGGAGTGGAAATAACTCCACTGTTTGCATGGGCAACTGCTGTGATTTGTTTCGATGAACTGTAAAAATCTTCAGCCGTTAGAGCAACATCACTGAAATGAGTGAAAGAGTGATGACATCCAATGGTTTTCTGAGAGATGATCAGAAGGGAATTTAAGAAAAATACTGGAACAAGAAATCAAATAAACATAAGTATGTGATTTATAGTATATGATTATTACATTTATTCTATCAATATATGGTAGTCCCTCTCCGGGCTCAGTGGAGCGGTTCTTCTGTTTGGTTGTCCTGTGCACTCTCTGAACCCCGTTAATGCTGGACAAAAAATATTAATTCAAATAGCAGCCTGACATGAGGGATAAAGCTTAGTCCTTTTTCCCTTTTTATATTTGTAGCTATCACTCAGAGCCTTGAAGCCATTGCTGTTTGCAGTTCTGAATGTCCGTTCTCCAAACTGATACCTAATGGGCTTTGGCCATTGATAGCAGAAACTTCCATGGATGAAAACTTGAAACCTCACTTTTCTCAGATGAGATTTTGTGGATAGTTGTTTTGATTATTTGTCGAAAATCTTAAATTTAAACATTTTCTCTATGTTGTTATTGCAAATTTAGCTTTAAACCACATTTCAGTTGCTTCACGGTGGTCTGTTCTTTTTATGGCCAGCCTTACTGTAACTCTTCATTAACAAGAGAGCCTTCTTCATCTCTCCTGTCATCTTATGGTATTCCCTTTCTGCAGTCCATCGAAAGTCTAGATCTAACAAGTCTATGTCAGAAGTCACATCACACATGAGGTGTTATTACTGGAGCTGCAGATGAACTTCAAGATGAATCCCTTCGACATGAAACAGTAGTTGCTATATGATGTTTTGACCTCACACTGAGTACTTTTACAGGTGTTTGGCTTGGCCGATAGGTGTTGCTGAGGTTAGGTAAATCCTCTTATTTGGCCTGTGTTCTCTGTTGCTTCTGTAAGTGATTTAACTTTTTGAAAAAGGATGTGTCAGATTTAATGTCAATTTAGGAGGACCAACATTTATGGTGCACGTGGCTTAAATTCAGCTGTGTGGTTTTGGAATTGGTTTACTGTGGCCAAACGCACCCGGGTGTGCAGTGTGCAGCTTGGGAAGCTTTTTATACTAGTTGGAATACGTCCCTCTTCATTGAAATAACATATCTATCATGCAGCATTTAGCTCTAAAAGCGAAAATAGATGATGCTGTGTTCCAAAAGCGGACGATCAGAAAAGATTAACACCATTGATGTATTTGACTAAAATCCTGCTCACACACTTTTTACAGTAGAAAAAGGTCTCATTAAAAGGAAACGTTTCTCTATTTCTATCAACGGCTTTGAAGGAATTGACAGCAGGAAGAGTATAGCAGGGAGCAGCATTAGTCATAATTAGATGTCAACATAGGATGTTCTAACTGCTGTCACTCGCCACAGCTTAATGTTCTGACATTATGGCTCAGCGGTGCAGGACTATTTTAGAAATGGTGCCAGATGAATGGTTAAAAGATGGGAAGGAATGTGATTTCTGTTGAGTAAAATGTCCCGGTCATTCAATGTAATGAGGAGAGCAAGAAAAACATCTCTGGTTCTTCGCTATGGAAGATCTCAGTCATTCACAACAAGTGAGAATTGTGTTGACTAAATGCTCCCAGAAGATCTTTGTGCATACCATTCATCTCAGATCAATGATCCACCCTCACCTTGCATGTCTTTTAAGAACAGACACGATACAATAGCTGGCATATTTACTGTAGGGGGATTACATTTTAGAATCATAGAAGCATTTTCTGATGGTGTCAAGTGGTGTTCACGCAAACAAATGTTTATCTATACCCATGGGTCCCACAGCCACACAGACACGTGCATTCTTGTAAATCATATACACACTGCTGGCAGGTCGTATATAGTTTTGTGCCTCGCTTCAGGGGACAATTACAGAGGAGCTGCTTGATTGCAAGGATCTCAGTGTGCCAGAACTGCCGCTCTAATACCGGATACGAGGACTAATGTGAATCCATCGAAGGGTATTTTCTCTTCCCAAGCCTTTGTTTCTTATCTAAAGAATGCATTTTTCAAGTCACACAGATGGAGAAACTCAGATCACAGGAAGTACAGAACAGATGATACTGCTTAGTCTGTGCACAACATGTTATGTTATGTATATGCTATTAGCGTAATGAGGTGGATAATGCCCAACTGATCAAAATCATTTAAGTTTGGTATTTAAAATAAATGTGATTAGTTGGATGTAATGGTAAAATGGGACTATGCATATGTGGGACTACATTCATATTATTGCATGGGTCCAATTAAAGGTCCAATTGATCCATCTAAACTATTTTGTGTGTTGGACTATTGTTCAAATCTGCTGATGAAACATCTACTCAGTTTTGGCCAAAGACCTTTTCCTGTTTGATAATGTACAGCCAAGAATTTTAATATTTTCTACGAAATAGATAGTGGACTAATGGATAGGCCACAGGTTACATTATGTACTAAGAACAAGTACCAAGAGCGTTTACTTTACTTTATGCCGTGATGTGGCAAAAAAGGAAGTAAGACATATTTCAATTCAATTTCATTCACACTGCATACAGAGTGGTTCCATAGCAGACAGACACAATTAGGTCTGTACACCAATCAATGACACTGCTGCTGAACATTAAGATAAAAAGAAAAAATTGACACATGTAAGTATATCTTATATTATCTTATGTTTCCTCAGAGACTGCTCACGCAACACAGACCTAGTTTGTCCAGTAATTCAGTTTCAAATGAGTATTTTCTGAAAATAATTTAACAATCAGTAATAAAAAGATGAAAGTATAAGATTTTACGCCACAAACGTTGGTGCTGGAAAACGGTGATGAAAAGGATGGCTAGTGTCAAAAGCATGAATACAGGAGGCGGCGGAGGTGCAGAGGTGCTGATGGTTACCATGACAATGACAGACATGGAGGGAGGAAAGGGGGAGGTGGAGCCCAGCCAATTCATCACATTGCATTTGTGTGTAAGTGTGTCTGAGTGTTTGTTCGCATGGCTTCACCTCTATCTGTGAGTGTGCCCTTGAAACGGGCCGTTTCCCTCCTGCACACCTCCCTTGCACACACAGTTAAGTACATGTTTCTAAAAGAAAAAAAAAAGTAGAGCAGTGCATAAGGGATTTGCATGTGGAGCAGACTGGTGTGGCCATTGCAGCCATGCAGGTTGTCTAACGTTGATGGAGAATGAGGAGACAAACATTTCCCGCTCAGCATTCAAGCACCCTGTCAGCATCTCTCTGTTTGCAAAAAAAAAAAATCATTTTGACCAACATGCAAAGTGCGAATGGTTTTGCAAGATTGCACTACATCCTATTGATTAAATGATAATAGCTGTAAGGGGTGGGGGGACTCCATTTGTCCTTGCAAAGCAGAATAACAAGACGAAAAGGAGTGTAGATTTGATTTGAGTGTAGATTGATATTAGCACCTAATATTATTTTTAATTCCTTCAGCGGGTAAATGTTATTGCAACTGGACTGAAACAGGATCAGACAGGCAATCTTTACATGAACTCTCATCCACGAGAGGAATGTCTGCTATTATTTTATACAGATACACGAGTATGCATTGTGTATGTGTGTGGTGGGGGAAGCTTGATGGTTTTCAAAGGGCTGCAACCATCATTAAGCAGTAACCATAGTAACAAGACTCTCAGGACCACGGGGAAGTAAAAGAGAGGGGATGGGGCATAGAGGGGGAGATATAAAGAATTACAGGGAGTGGGGTTAGTGTCTGTATCTTCTGATAAGCAGTTATGGCAATGTTAGTGTTAGCGAACCATAACAAAAAGAAAATGTGAATTAGCTTCTTTTCTTGAGCACATGACAAATTGATGTCACATCAGACGGTACCAGAATGGAACACATTAATGGATGAAAAATGAAAGTGGTACAGGATGTTACCCTGGATTAATTTGCAATAAGAAACATAGAATTACATGCAGCAATGTGGCTGCATCCCAAATCCCAAATTTTTACCTATTTACCTATTAGAAAACAGGCTTTGTTAGTTAGGAAACTGGTATTTTCTTATGCACAAGGTATGTTGTAATTCACGTCCATGTGCCTTCAAGAAAGATAATATAAGTGGATGAGTCATGTCTTTGCTTGCTTTTTCAACACTTGAAGTGTGGCATAATGTGAGGTTAACGACCCTGACAGTTGTAAAAGAACACTGTGTGTAAGATTTATTTGCATCACCTTTAAATCCCTGTGGTCTGGTGTAACTTAGAAGTAAACTGAGGTAATGCCTGTTTTCCACAACTGTAAATACTCTGTGCATAAGCCAGATTGGCTGGCACAGGGATAGCCTTATCCTAGTGGTTTGAATTAGTAGAAAATTAAATTCACATTTAGCTTCTTCCACTGCTCACTCTCTCTTTTGTTCACAACTTATTTTCTTTTTATGCTTATCTAAAGTGACAGTCCAGGTTTACTCCAGCTCTTTCGGCTTCATCCGCCACACTTCCCTTCTGTCTTATTCAATTCAGTAAAAAAATCTCAATAAGCACACACATAAGTACACGCAGCTTCCAACTGTGGCTCTAAATGGAGCCCTTTGTTTTCATAATTGTCAAATTAAACATGTCTCTCAATTTGAATGGGACATACATATGCCAGCTGCCAGCCCATCCAGTGGGATAAAGGGTGTGTATGTGTGTGTGTGTGTGTGTGTGTGGTGGTGGTGGTGGTGGTGGTGGTGGGGGGGGGTTAGCCCCCTTCCCCCAAAAACTACTAGAAAATGCTTGAAAAAATCCATTTCTCTCACTTAAACAGATGTGTTTCAGCACAAACACACAAAGAATAAGGGAACATTTTCTGCGATCTTTTGTGTGCAACAGAGTGATTCTAGATTGATAACCTCCCCCATCTGGTAACAATCCCCTCACAGCCTGCCTTAGTATCTTGCTCCTGTGTGCATTTAAGTATAGTATTTGTGAATACGCCAATGCAAGGAGGAGTCTTTGTATGCGTGGGTGTTTGTGTTTAGGTGTGTTTCTAATCCCAGAGTGCCTTAATAAAAGCTACGTCCATCTCAGTGTGAGTCTGAAACGTGAAAAAGGAGGAAGGCCACATTCCCTACAAAACGGAAAGCTACAGCATGCAGTGGATGCTTTCTCTGCTTTCTTTTTTTCTTTCCGTGGGTGAGAATTCTTTTAGATTTATTTGCACAGCAGACCGCATGTTCTCCAGTCACATATCCACCACTTTACACTTTACATTTGTCTGGCCTGTTCTCTTACATGGAGGAGCAGATGTGAGGCCTATAAGGTTGTCCAGGCTGCAAGCAACGTCATACAAAGCACACTTATATGTCAGCTCAGCAGGAGCTCTTAGTCCTGTTTGTTCTCTGATAAATGCTGCAGAATGTTCAGTAGGGAAGGATCATTTAGCTTAATTAATGTCCCCCTGCCGCACAACCCTGATGACACATGACTCAGGCTCTGAAGTCGGAGCGTTTTTCATTGGTTAGAGATTTAACAGAACAAGGGCTTTAGTTTAAATTTCCACTCAAATGTAGGTTCCTTATAGGTAATGTTTTGAAAAGGCGTTTCAGAAAAATAAAAGAATCTGGTAAAAAGAATTTTCTTAAAGGGAATGTGCGCCTGTATTTTTTCTACAAACAAGATTAAATTCTCATATGTTTGGAGAAAAGTTTTTTTTCTCAACTGGCCTTTTTTTCATCATCCCTTTTTGGTTTTAGTCATAAATTGTCTAAGACTCACTTTAATAAAGATCCTTACTGTTTCTTCCTTCTAATTTAAAGATTTATACTTGGCTCTTTTTTTTATTTTTTACAAGGTCAGGTTTGATGAACAAGACGTCTTCTGGCTCAGCTTTCTGGGCGTATGAGCTTTTCTTCTCTTTCTTCAAGACAGCGTGATATACACCAGAAAGCATTTGGCCGAAATCCTAAATAAGATACGTTGAGTTGCCAGGGTAATGGATACAAGTATGCCAAATCTTCCTTGGAAGTGTGCATAAAACAAGAAAAGGAACAGAGGCTTGAGTTTGTTCAAAGCTAGCACTTTTACACAAAACAGAACGAGAAGACCAACAGATGAAAATAAAATGGACAGACAGGTGGCTTGGCACATGGACTCGTATTCACTTATACACTTGATTACATAGCCTTTCCGTCTCAATATATCGGCATATGAGGTTAACAAAATGCTGGTGGTCTGCATGGAGCTAGAATGCAGGGTGTTCCATTAATTTAGCTCTGTTATGCACTGTACACTCCAACACACACACACACACACAGCAATACAAACAGAAACGCACACACTAGACACTGGACATCGAACAAAGATTGACAGCCAACATGGAGGAGAATTGTGGCAATTATACACCTAATAAATCCGTCATTCACTCATTTTTGTGTATGCTTTAACTTGGTTCCCTCTCTCCTGCTGACCTTTATACATAGTTTTTAAAAGAATATGTATTCAGCTTTGGAGTGCAGAGGCTTGGATAACTGCTCTTACTCAGAGGTCACATTGGCCAGAGTGTGCACCCTTTAAACAAACACATGCACAGCTATTTCATGCCTAACCACTAGCTTATGAAGTGACTTAAGTATGACATCCAAAATCCACAAGTTAGACGCCTTTGTCCCCAGCTCAAGATAGATCCCTCCGAACTATGGAGAGCCAGGTATCCAAAACACGTAAAAGGGTTACAAATATAGTTCCTGGTTTATCCATCCATCTTTTCTTCTCTTGGGAGCCTACAGCTAAGGAGGGGCGAGGTTCTCCCTGTGTCTTACTCTAAGCCAGGGGTTGTGCTCAGCTGGGCAAAACAGGATGACTGTGTCAGATGTACTGGGGTTTCTCAGGTGTGAGAGACAAGGGTACATTTACTTCTCGACAGCTGTGGCAGAATTATACCTGACAGTTCCATCCTTTAGGCTTAGCCTCAACTTCCATCCAAATTCATATTCATGTTGAACAAACGCTGACTTGCTTCACAATGTGTGACATGAAATATGTAAAAGAAAGCAGAGCAAGCTTTGACTGACCGGCATGAGCTGCCAGGTTAACCCAAATGAGCACAAAACCTCTCTTGTGTCCATTGTGGCCGCTTGGTGAAGGGAATGAGATATCATGCTTCTATCAAATGGAGAGTAATGTTTGCCTTAAATATCATTATATGGTATTGGTTAAAGATATGTCAAATGCCTGCTGTATTCACGCATGACAACCAAAGGCAACCACATCAAAATCATCCATTGCTCAGGTTTCTTTAATTGTTCATATTTAGCAGCTGCATTAGTCATAAATTACAATGATTGGATTTTAGTAACCTTAATGGTCTTTTTTGTGTCTGGCCCTCTGTTTGGAAACCACTATTCCAGGCATATGTAAAGGTCTGTAGTCAGGTTTAGGAGTTAAAAATCAGGGTGGGTTTGCTAGCAGACCACAAAGTCAGGACAGAGGTAACGTGAGATGAAGGCTATAGAAAACCTATGGAATGAGAGACGTCTGTTTATAGTCCAGCTATAGAGATTTAATCTGCGCTATTAAGTTGGCCAGTAGTGTCCCCTTGCTGGTCTGTTCTTATGGGAATTTTCAAAGAGAACTATTACTGTGATTTACTGTGGAGAACCTTCAAATGCTGCACACCCTCTGACTGCATATCGGGGTCTGCTCTTTTTCCTATTTTTGCTCGTCTTCACTCTGTCATTTTCTACCAGGTCGGAGAGCCAGACGCGCAGTTCCTAACTAAAACCACTGCATTCAGCACAGATTGTGGTGTGTCTGTACATGGGAGAAGCTCAGAGAGTGTGTGTACACACATTAGCCGCTGTAGCATTCCCTTTGGGTATGAGGTCAGAATCTCATGGAACCCACCTCTCCTCCTTTTTTTACCATGAGCAGTCTCAGTGCAGTGTGCTGATGACTTACAGCTAATCTCTCGAGCACCTCACTTTCTCAACCCTTCATGTTCTCTTCTCACTTCATCTCCCAAACTGTTTGTTCACGATTAAGTTGGCAGTAACTCAGTTTCTCACCTAATTTCTTAGTGACGAAAGACTTGAAAAAGAGTGATGGAGATTATTGGCTGAAAATCAACAATGTGCTGTATATTTCAGTGGCACTGATCCCATAAGGCTGATATTTCATTATTTTGCTGTTTATTTCAGTACATTTCATCCATTTTTTTAGGTCAAAATTTGACTTTGGTCAGTTTCTCACATAAGACTTCTCTCTCTTCGTGAAAAAACTCATTTGATCTTTTGCTTTCATACTTGCACACTTTGAAGAAATTACACACAACCACACTAGCACTCCCACATGTTCCATCACTTTATGTTAGAACTCGCTTATTGAATGGTGGGAAAAAGTGAATTATCGACAGTGATCTCAGCACTGCAGGGCTGTATTCTCCATCTGGCATACAGTTTAATACTGCCTGCCTCTGGGGTGACTCAGCTACGAGGAAATTAATCTAATGGCTGGTTCAAATGTGTGGCAATCAACTGCTGCAGTGACCTGGAGAACAGAAGAAGGAAGAGGGAGGAGGACAAGGGGAGATGTAGACATTGATTAGTTTAGAAACGGTGAAAAATGTTACTTACAAATTAGTATTGTTCTGGTTTCCTTAGTTTTTGTTACCTCCTTTATGTCAATCTGTTTGTCTGTGCTGGCCCATCTTCTCATTCTTCTCTTGCTTAAGGGAAAGGTTTGGTAGATGTATGTAAATCTCCACATGTGTGTGTCTGGTTTATCCATCTCTCTGATTGGGTTAAGGCCTGGGCCCCGGGCAGTGGCTGGGGTAGGAGCTGGGTCTGAGGCCCTGCTACTCACGCGAGGTGGTGAGTTGGGACCTTAAGCCATCTGTCAGCCTTGTCTCTCTCACATAATGTACACACAAAGAGGCAAAAGGAAAAGAGAACCTGAGCCTTGAGACCAAAGTCCCATCACACAACCTTCCGATTTTCTAGAAAGTGTTAGAACTTTCAGATTAATCAATTTATTGGACTATTGCAACCTTTTTAATAAACTGAGTAGTTTTTATGGATATATTGGCTGTATAGACTCATTACGTATCGAATGTCATGCCTCAGGGCCAATTTTGGCATTGCCAGCCAAGGATGGCTGCAGGACTTTTTTTAGTTTCTTTTTAAAACTCAAAATACTACAGATTCTACTGTGGAATTGAGTTTTGCTGTTAAATTAGAGCCCAAATTTACAGTTAATTTTTTTTTCGATATGGTGCTGAGTGACAGTTGCTGCAGTTACTCCAGACATTTGTATCTTTCTTTGGATATACTTTTTGTAGATTTGATTCCTGTGCAGTGGGATTGATTACTGACTGCTGAAAGAAAACAAATAAGAGAGGAAACTTGTTTCAATGTTGGAACACTCGACAAAGTTCAAAACTGGATAAGTGAAAGGTGAGACATAAAATGGAGGAGCAGGTTAAAACAATTTCTTCCCTTGTACATCATGGGAAGTGTGAGTTAATTAACTAATGAAATGGCCTAACTTGGACCTTTAGCAAAGGGTGTAATGGGGATATTGGCAGAGGAATATTATCTGTTTCACAGAGACATGGCTGCTGGAGCAACTCTGGCACCTCTCTAACCAGTTTTCAGACTAGGCAGGCTGACAAAGACAATAGCGAGGGAAGTACCAGTAAAAGAGGAGTGATTTCAGAGCTTGTTAGCTGCAGACTGTGAAATCTGGCACGTTTCTGAGCAGGAACATTCTCTGCAGCATAGATTTAGGCCTGATCTATTTTAGTTTTTGCTCATCTTCTACACCAAGAGAGATCTTTCAACTTTCTGCTGCTTGTAAAATAAAAGCAGAGTTTTTGTCAAGTTGCATAAAAAATCCTCCCCAGTTCATTCATTGTAATCTCTGAGGATTTAAATCTCTATATGCCATACTGGTCATCTTATATATGTTATTGTTCTATTTTGATATGTTGAAATGATAGTAATTTACTGTATAATTTCTATAGCAACAACACATCTTCTTCTTGATAAAGTGTTGACTCTAATATCTTCATGATGTGACTCAAACATGCTAAAGACAAGTGAAAAATATACATATTAGCTAATCTTACCACACTACGGATGATGAATATTTGCTTAAATTATCCAAAATCGAAAAAGTGTGTCCACAAAGTGTTTCCAAGTCGGTTCTGCCATGTTTTTCATGTTCCCAAAAAACCTTTCTGGCCGTGCTGTCTTTTGCTGATGTCTGTATTTTCAATTGATGTTACCATTTGTTATGCAGCTGTCTATTTGCAGGGGGTGTTTTTAGTACTACAAAGAACCATAAGAATCTAACAACTATACGTGTGGGCAATAAGTGAAGAAAGATGCAGGTGATTCACAACTAAAGCTTTTTGGTTGTTATTTTTGTTTACGTGTCTCACAGTCTTTGAGAGGATGAACATATGCTTGTGTTTCTGTGCCCCTGCTGGGAGCCTTCACAAGCCCGTAGTTTGGAACATGTGGAATGTTGGCTTGGATTTGAGAAGTATAAAAGGGTTTTCTGCTCTCCATTCACTCACACAATTTTACCAAAATTGACATTATTCTCTGGAATTGTTGAAAAAAATGTTAACGGCTAAACCTTTTTCTATTTTACCTCATGTTGATGTTAGTATTTTCAGCAGACATTTCATCACAAGAATTATGGCTGCTGCCGAAAAAACAAGATGTCATCTACTTTTAAACAGCTTCCTACATACGGCGCAAACACAGCCTATCATGTTACTCCTGCCATAAACTTGCTCTCCCATTCAGGCCCAGCCTCCACTCACTTATCCCACTAGTCATTTAATACCCATGCTGACCTAAGGTCAGTTCTGCGTCTGCACAATTGGTTACATTTGTGACCTGAAGTGTATTCAGTAAATGTCCTGTGCTTGTAGCAAGTGTGTTTGGGTTAGACTTCATTAGGTCTATATACATTTAAGTAAATCATGTAGAGCCTGTGGGTCGTGGATTATTTAAAGTGCTGGAGAGTGGAACAGGAGTAGATGGAGGTAATGTTTCATGTCAGTGGTTGTTGAAAAGGAATCCAGATTTTCAGGTGTGTAATGGTTTACATGTAAACAAATTACATGTAATCTCCTTGAGTCTGATTTGTGTATTTCTCCCATGAGGACAGACAACCTTTTCAACAACTGAGACACGTATGATGCTGTGACGTTGGAAATGAAAATCTTGTCATCCTCTTATAAGGAAAAAAATATGCTGCTTATTTTTTGTTGGCTATCACATTGGCTTGTAAGTAAAACAATCAACATTCCAGCCCTAGTTTCAACTTTCCATTTTCAGAGAGCTTACCTCTGAATGGTCTTCAGTTCATTTTTTTGCAGTTGCATGTTTCTGCTCAGATGTTACAGCTATGAAACCTTTCGCTTTTTTCAGTCTTGTCAACCATGGTTTACACAAAACCGTGTATGCATGGTCATTGCCAGAGGCATCCCTATGTTTAAACACAATTTTGGAGACAGTCATTGTGCCGCAGCTGAACTTGGTCCGGTGGATTTTTGTGCAGCTGTAAGGCTGCCCTTCAGAGCAGCACACTCCACTTTCCAAATGTAAAGCTGGATGTAACGATTAGGCTAAAAGTTTACAGGCTCTCTTCTGTGCCTTATTTTCTCAAGATAAGGATTTGGTAGTTTGTAATGTTTCCTGGCTCTCTGACTCCTCTATACAATCCATCCTTTATTCTACAAGGTCAGGTTTTATTCTTTTACTCTTTCACTTCAATATTTCATGTCTCTTGTAGTGCCAGTGCTAAAACATTTACAGGTCTATTGATCATAGGCTGGACTGAAGAGGTTTGTTAGAAGACCACCCTCTCAAAACCAGACAGAAGGCATCAAAGCATCGGCCCTGTATGTTTCTACTCTGAAGCTGTGGGTTCTGTCTGTGCTATTCAAAGTGTGTGTACATCACAATGTGCATAACCTCGGCAAGCCAAGAACCAGGATTATTACCCATTTCTCTGAACTTAACAACTCTGGAAATCATTACCTGGAATTACTTTGCCTTCAAAGAGTTTCCTCCCCCCTAAACTCTTAAGACATGCCAACCAATTCAGTTCTTTCAGACTTTGCGTTACCTGGGCTGACACTAGTAAGGATACTTAAGATGTTTCCTGTCAGGAAAGTTAAACATCCTTATTCGATTTCGAGAGACTGAATGTAAATTAATAGTAAGGCACACATGTCTTACCAGGACGTGATCCCATGAAAGTCTCAACTTTTGTTTTGAGTCTCATTTGCATAATTGTATATACGTGTTATTTGGAAAATTTTCTTCTAGATCTGCACAAACATGTTGTTACACTAAATGAAAGACTCATACAGATAATTATAACATGAATTCAGAAGCTGTCATTATTGCAGCATTATCATTAAGTAGTGAAATGGGGCTTATTGGCAAAGAAGAGTGCAAGAAAACATGACAAATTATTTTTCTGTGGGAAACCAGATGAATCCCCTTCATCTTAGACCTACAGTGTCATTCATTGGGATGGAAAACATGCTATATACATTTACTCCTTATGTTTTGCATTTCATTAAGCATTTTGTAATACATAGAATAGAAATGAAAGGTGCAAAGAAAGATTCTCTGAAATATGCTCTAAATGCTCTGAAATGCTCTAAATGGCGCCCAGCCGGATTTTCTGCCTCTGCAAAGCTCACACTTTTAGCTGGCAGTTTGATTACAGCTGTATGAGTAATCCAGATGTGTCCTCCAGCGAGCCTGCTCCTGTAATGAACCAATGAAAGACCCATTTCATCCCAGGCCCTGTCTGCAAAGCTTTTCCTCTTTATTATCTTACAGAGCTTTGGTCATGGCTGGATGAGATTGGTTTTCATACTTAATCCCTGACGCCTCATACAGTCTGGCCGTCACTGTTGGGCGCTCAGTTATCTACATACATATGTAGTGTTCATTGATGCACACAAGTATATAGTGTACTCACACACACACCCACACAGCTGTTACTTTGGGCAGAATGCAAAAATTCTATTGAATCATCACGTTCTGTTTTATAAGAACATTTTTGTTGTTGCTCATAATGAGGTTTAGATCTATTAAAGCAGAATAAAGCCAGAAAGAAAGAGACACATGGAGTGAGCTAAACACTGCCTTGCTCCAAATCATCTTTTCTGTATGCGCCAGTTCTTTTTTCTCTGTCTCTGTGTCTGCGTCGGAGAATTTGGGAGGTTGATAAGGAGTTTAAGCATATCTTATTTAAATCACTGCAGAAGATGTCTCTGTCACCAATTGCTTTATGTGTGAAGCAGAAGGGATGGGAGCAGCAGGGGTGTGTATCATGACTGAGGGATGTTCGTATTTCTCCTCAGGCAATGCTGTAAAAAAAGGTTTAATTGAATCTTTAGAGTAGAAGTGTGAAATGCATGTCAGCAACCAGCAATTGTTGAGTCAGACCAGAATAACTGCCCGTGTTATCGTGTTAAATCTAAAGAGTTATTTCTTTTTCTTTTCCTTGGGTGCACCTCTGAGGATTATCTCATGGAGTGAGAGTGTGAGGAATCCAGTTTACCAGCAGACCCACTCCTTTTTTCATTCGTAAAGTTACAAAGGCAACAGGTCAGGAATGGCTGGTTACCATGGATGGATGTGAGATAGAATCTCTGCTTTTTGGCAGCAGATGTATCAATTTCTACTATAGGTGAGATTCCCTGTAGATATCTTTGAAGGACAGCTCTGCCAAATGTTCTGAAAACCTGTTGGCGTGTGTATGGACATGCTGTATTATCGTTCCACTCTCCTTCTTGTGTGATACCTGGAAAGAGCTCCAGCTCTTGAGCATATCGTCCTGTGCAGAGTTTCCGTTTCTTGTCCTAACAATAGCGGCAACTTCCTCATCTATCACATCATTTCCTGTCTCAGTTCTCATACGGTCTACCGCCAGAGTGTCCGGCCCAAGACACTGGTAACGCGGGCCTTACCCAGTAAGTGGCGATGGGGCAGAGTAGAATTTTAAATCAGGGTAGATTCTTTAGATTATTTTGTAAAATAAATAATTTCCCCCTTTTCGCCGATAAAGTCTAGGAAAACATGACTTCTCATTATGTTCAGCACATTAAGCACAAGAGTAAGACAATGCCAAAACACATTGTGCACGTATTCTTTTCGGGTTGCTAGACTGTGACGTGCTGCTAACACACTGTGCTTTTGTGTGTGTTTGGTGATCTCTGTTGTCCAGGAGAGCTCAGCAGTCTTCTGGGTCTTTCAAAGTTTATTGTCTCTTGTGGATTTTAGTTCAAAACCCATGCAAGGTCAACCTTCAGGACTGTTCTATCAATAACAAAACCATCTCGCTCTTCTTCACTGTATTTCGTCATCTTTAAATTGAGTCATGCCAGTAAGGCCGAATCCCTTTGGAGGGTTTAAGTGGGAAATCACCTGATACGCCTGGCCCTTTGCCTTGCTCTATGCAGCTGTAGACTATGATGAAGGATGCAGAGACTACTGTGGGACATTATCCTGGCAAATATGAATAGGAGAGAACTAACACACCCCTAAAAAGTCCTTCTTTTTGTCCAACACATGCTCTCTTTCCAGGGATGTGGTGGGAGCTTAACCCAGGGACATTAAATTTTCTTTTACAGTTTAGTGTATTGCAGGGTTTCCCTTTTATCTTACATTTTAATTAGGCTTGGGAATTTATCTGATGGAATCATTTTCTAGTGCCATGTAGCAATGCCTATCACGCTCAGTTTTAGCTCTCATCAGATGTGATCATAGTCTGGCAGAATGTTGGTGTAGAAGTATTTACTTACATTTCACTCTGAACTGTTTCCAAAAGGCCTCATATTTTGTTACAAAAGAATATGAATTTAGATTATTTAATTTGGCTGTTTATGTAGAAGTGTCTATCAGAACAGTTTAACAAATGAGGACCTCTCTCGAATTTAGGAGTTACAACAATGGGGTGGAGCTGGAATGTTCATCTTTGCACGATTTGATTTGTGCTGTTGCGGTGCTAACAGAATGCAGAAGCTAAATTTTTTCCTAACAGCAAGTCAGAGTATCAAGACTTTAAATGACGATGCCATGAAGTGACTTTTTTTTTCGTGTCCACAGCCAGTGAAATTTAGATTCATAGATTGCTTTTTGTTTCTATTTAAGGGGATATTTTTGTTTTTATATTTTCTTTATCAGACATTGCAGATTCTGCACGTAATTAAAAAGAAAAAACTAACTTGTTTATCAACCTTTTCACAGCATTATGAACATTTTCATCAAAGGAGAAGTTTTCTCTTATGTACACTGCTTTGTCTCAGTCATGTCCTTCCTCACACAATGGAAAGTCACACAAGGTGATAATGTGTAACGACTCAGTAACTACCTTTGTTTAGGTTTGTGCCAGACCCAACACAATGTTTCCTCATTCTATTTTCTATTTTTCTAAACCCCATTGATCTAATGATGCAACCAATTATTTGATAGAAGGTGCAATTCAGCTGCTGTTCTGCCGCCATTCAGTATGCTGATGAAAAGATAATTGCTACTTCACTCTTCGACACAGAAATTGCTCTTATGTATATTTCCTGATTTTCAGTATGTTTAATATTACTGTACATGCAGCAGCCTAATTTTCTTTATGTCTTTTACCTCACAGTTTGCAGGTTTGGCTGTGTGTGTGTGTGTCCTCACAGCCTTTGTAGCTCTGTACCAGTATGTACCACACCGAGAGCTGAAGATTAGCGAGAGAATAAAATCAGCGAATCAGTGAAGCTGTGTCAGCGCCAGAGCTGAGTTACCGCCCCCAAGCCTTCTGTCATCGGCCACACCTAGTGGAGAACAAAGGGAGCTGAGACTGGCACTAACTGGAGAATTGAAACAATGAAAGGGAGGAAGAGAGTCCAATACAGAAATAAGATAAAAACACAAAGATTAAAAACTTTATAAAAGGGAAAAATAAACAAACATTTAACAGAAGGGATAGGGCTTAGAAAGTAGGGACTGATTTTTTTTTTACAGTTTTCTTTCCTTTTTTGGGCAGTGCTTTTCTCTGTTGGCATTAGATGCTGTTTACATGCAAATATTTATATGGATTGGTGTCAGCTTTATCACTATTCAGGTTTGGGTCTCATAGAACTAAAGCCAGGACTTTTCAAAGCCTTATCAATACCATATATACACATACACAGATGTGAAAATGTTATCTTTTGGTCACAGACATTTGGTGTTTAGAGTTAGAGAGTGGTACATTTATCCTCATTGAAACAGTAAGCTTGGGTCAGTTTAAGTTTTATACTTTCAGAGCTTTTTGCAGTTCAAATGCATAAAATGTCTAAAAATGTTGACTAAATCACACATGATTTCACAACATGACCACCATTGTTTGTGTCTATCTGTAAGGTTGAGGTTTATGATGACGTTAATGAGTAAGATCCTGTTATTCTTATTTTTTTCTAATATAGTCTAACATATTTTATTGCATGTGGTGACACTTCCAAAGTGAATTAGCAGCATAGGAAACTTAGTGCACCCTTAAAAAAAATGTATATCAACCCAAATAGTTTTGAATTGCACACCTTAGTTCAAACCAGAATGAGGTTGGACAGCTAGAAAAAACAATGAAACAGACACATTGGGAATTAAATGACAGCAATCTGCAACAAAACTGAAAACGGGAAAAAAATCCCATGAATAAGTGTACATTCCTAACATGCAGAAGCCTGAGGGAATGTGAAGTTTGACATACGGATTAAAATCCACTTGTGAAGATGGATTGCAGTCAAATGAAAAATAATAGATGAAAAAGATTGGTGGGGAAAGGCAAACAAATCATTGTAGTTAAACAGGCAATTGCCCTGGCTTTCTTGGTTTCACTCTCAGCAAAGAATATTGCAGACGTTGTCATTAAAATGCACGGGCGGTGGGGACAAACTGTCAATAAGGCAGCAGAGTAGGACAGTAGAAGGAGAGGGAGAGCCCATAAAGAAGAGGCTGAGGTGACAGAGATTGAAAAAGGCAGCTCAAACAGGAGAGGGAAATTGAGGTATGACAGAGTGGGGGGTTTAAAGAGAGACATCCTATTAGGACAAAACATGGAAAAAAGGGAAGAAGTTTTTTTTTGTTTGCCCCCACATGTAAGGTACCATTGTTTGTCTCAAGATGGTTGCTAACTGGGTTTGACAGGTTCGTTTTGACTGGTCCCTCAGGGAGCGGTGTGTTTGACATGAGAGATTTACGGGCACATGGAGTTTTTGTAATGTTGAAGCAGCTGCCAAGTTTCCATCTCTTTTCATGCTTCATTTGTATTATAAGAGAGACCTTTGATTGATCAAAAATACTTCTTACCCACATTAGTGTCTTTTCGGTGGTGATAAGGTGTCAGATAGATGCTAAAAACTTCCTATGATGCGCAGGAACTGTCTCGCATGTTTCTGTTTGCTTGAGGGGTTGCTTCTTTGTCCATGTGAATGATGGTGTTGTTGGTTGATCCACAGGGGGCCGGCGGTGTGCACAGTCAACACAGCGTAATAACAGAGAAAGCCAATAAGACATTAAAGACAACAGGGACCTCTCACTTCCACACACCGACTCTGTCCTTCTCTATACGTCGGCAGCTGTGTCTCACCCCCATGCCCCACGATCTCTGTCTTCTGCAGTTGTATCAGTTACCCCTCAGTCATTCTCTTTTTCTAAGTGCTGAGAAGAGCTGAATGTGACCCCCAATGAGGGAGAGCTTTGCTGGCTAAGGTGCCGCGGTGCTATCTGAGCTGTGGGGGGGAGTTAAGGGTGAGAAGGAAATCGTCATGTGGATCCTTTTTAGAGGTTAAGTAAATACGTTAAAGGGCAAGCAAACAGACAGGAAAGCATCGGCGGGAGCTGCTTTTGGCAGCAGTTTGGTTAAGTTGGGGGGGGGGGGGGGGGGGGGGGGGGGGGAGAGCACAAGGATGCAAGTCTGTCATGGCAGGTGCATGCTGAAAGAAATTGGGAATACTGTATACGACGGCTGTGTGAGTAAAATACTGTTATATTTGCGACCATTCCCTCATCTCATAGCTTGTTTTTCTCTCGTCTCTGAAAACCAAATCCAGCCAACATAGCTTTGATCTGTGTAATAATCTGCACCACCCCCTCTCATCTCACTCCCTGGCAGCCTTGGTGCGACTAGCCATGTGATAGCTGGGACCCCATCATTTCCCATTACTGTGTGGCTTAGTGCATCTAAGTCAGAGCCTGCTACCTTGAACCCCTCGGCTTACTGTGTTGGAGGTCTGTTTACCCCGTGACTTTCCGCTAATCTCCACTCTAACTCTCAGCTAAACCTTCATAAATTGTCCTCTACTTCTGTGTATAAGAACATGATACTAAAATAGATAATAAGAAATAAAAAGAGTCCATCTGATCGTATGCATATTTTAAATCGAAATGATACAGTTGTAAAATAGTACTGTTACCGCGTTTGGGAATGTTCTTCTGTGTTCATTTGGACTTTTCTAACCCCACGTTTAATTTCTCCTCCGCACATGAGTTCACCTGCTAGCCTTCCTGCGTACCTCTCCTCATGCATACTCACACTCACACTTGCACATCAACACCTCATCTCTCAGTATCATGCACATTAGTGTAATCTTTATTTCATCCCTTTAACTCCTGACTTCTGTTTACACCTCCTACTTTTTCCCTATCTGGGACAGCAACGATGGGTAAGTTTGATTTACACAGCAAAGTGTAGCTCGTCATGTCTCACATCTGTGGTCAGACTCCTCTGTAAACGTTGACATCTGCATCTGCTGATTCCCCCTCTTCCTGTTTTCTCTCCTGCCAAAGAGAAAAAAACAGGAAGCTCAGCTGAGATTTTCTACATTTATTATGGAATGTGAAGAAATGCTTTTTTTCCCCTGTGAGACCGAACGGTGAAGTGATCAGTACCGTTTTCCCCTTTTTGCCATAATGATGTCAGAGAGGATGCAGAAATGTTTCAATGAAAGTAGAGTAGTAGAGATACAGAAGACAGAAAAAGATGAATTGACTGAGACAGAAAAGCCTCATAATTAGTCAGTGCAGTCTCATTATTTCTTTGTTTGAAGCCAAAGTCTCTCTCAATATGGAGCCAACCCAGCTTAAAATTAATCATTTCAGTTTATCTCTGTTTCTGTTCAAACAATTACGGCTTTCAATCTTCCAGAGTTCGGATAAAGAAACTGTCTAAGCCTCTGGATAACATTTCCTTTTCTTTTCTTTTTTAAATGTTTAAATGTTGTTGTTTTTTTACACACACATCTATATATTTACATGCATGATGATGTATGCATGTAGATGTGTAACCTAACCCGCTTTGCCCTCTATTTTCTGTTTTTCTTTCACACTCCCCCTCCCCCCTCCTCTTCCTTTATCCTAGCCTGATTCGCTCCCCACAGGAGTTGGCTGGATCTCTGACCCCGGGGCTGCATCATGCATAGCCAGCCTGTTTTTCTTGGAAAGTCTTGTAGGCCGAGGCTGGTGGAGGAGGATGGGATGATAGTGGCGGGGAAGAGTTAGCACATGTGTTTGCACACCTCTGTGCACATCAATGTGTCTTTAATAGGCGCTCTACATCACTGACAACTGGGTTTACCTAGTGCGTTTTTGGGTTTTAGGAGGCCTCTGCTGTTTGCTTTCATCTGCTTGGCCATCACAGTCAGACGTTACTGTCCTTCTTGGGTACATAATCAGATGAAGGTGTGAGTTACGTGCACAAATAAACAATTATGGTAAATTCTCTATGAGGAAACTGATGAATATATTTGAATAGCAAAAGAATAAAGAGAGAGGCTTAAAAAAAAGACAAAGATTATATGAGCTGCCAAAGAACCTTTAGATGGAACATTTTATCCAAAAAATAACTTCAGCGTGGTCTTCTAAGCATGGTAAGAAATGCCGGGGATTAGGCTTAGGGCCTGCATGAACTGTGATTTAACAGGTGCTTTCAGAATCATGACTTTGTACTTATGACTTCCTCATGTTCGCTTCACATTTGCACATCAGGAAATTAATTTAACAGGGATAAGATGGGTTTTCACCCCCTGAGGCTGTGTTTGAAGCTGTAATCGTGGAGTGTCTAATATCCTCCCTTCACCCGTGCACATGGAGGCGTCTTGTGTCTCTGTGGGTAAATTTAACAGAATTTAGTTAAACTGACTGTATGTCAGCATGTAGGGAAACAGACAAGGATTGTATTTCTGAGCATTCAGCAGAATGGACCTAATCGATAGAATTCATTAAGAGATAACAGCTTTGACTGCAAGCTGACTGTCTAGCACTTGGCATGTCAGTCTGGGCGCACAGTGTGTCTCCGTGTGTTTTTGCGTGAGATGGATGATGTGCTTTTTATCCGTTGCAATAGTGTTGATCAGTATTCAAATATCACATGTCACATTTGGAGTTCAGGACCTTTCGCGTTACTGGAGAGGGTCAAAATTGTTTAAGCATCCCTTCATTAAATTTGCTAAACACGTTTAGTTTCAACTTGCCATAAACTGACACTAATTAACATTAACACGGGCAGATGAACCTCTGTGTGCTTCTCTGCACGATCCCCACCTATGACCCACGTATGACTCTTGCTATGGTTCAGGCCCAGGTTAGAGAGAGGCTAATCCAGTTATCGTCGCGGGCTGTCACTCCCAGCTCCTCAATCAACTTAGTTCCATTGGCAATCTGAGGTCCCGCATTATCAGCGGCTGCTTGTTGTTTGGCCCTTATGATGCACATGACTGTATTCAGAGCAAAAGATCAAGCTCATCTGTACTGAAATAACCATACCAGAGGCACCAGCCTTGTTCTACTGCCTTTGAAATGAAGCTGGACCTTTATGTACACAAGAGATCATTTATGTATTATACACATGAGTAACCTTTGCTATTTTTAATCTTATGTTTTTAAAAGTTGTGTAAGCAGACCTTAATTTTCATGTTCAAATGAACAAAATTAGATTTGATATTGCTCCTCTTCTTCTCTTATTTTAATGCTCTTCTGTTAGTTTCCAACTTCAATGAATATCAAAATGAAATTAACTTATTTGGCAAAAATATTCCACTGATTTCATTCATCTGAAAATTGTTTGCAATAACGTGGGCCTGTTCTTTCCCTCTCTTAAACTGTGTACATGTATGAGTCAAGAGAGAAAAAATTATATTTTCCATGTCTGCTGATGAAGAATATACTTTGCCATTCCCCTAAAAATGAAAACAAATGTGAGGTTATCTGTAAGATCTCGATCACAAATGGCTTTAATTTCCTCTTAAAGAAAAAAAGAAGAAGAAGAGGAAATTGGTTCCTAAAAAAAACACTGCAACAGGGATAACAGGTGTCCCTTTTCCCAGGTCTGCCACTGACAGATTCTGGCCCCACCATGGGTGACCTGCCACACTCACATACAAAAACACACACACACACAGAGGCTCATCCATGGGCCCCAAGGACAGAAAGGCGCAGCTGGAAGTTTGGCTCACCTTTGACCCTATAGACTCACATTAATTTGATCATCCACAGACACACATGCTGCACAAATGTAGACAGATATGCTTTTTTAAATGGCCTTAATCCCTGAAGCTAATATAGTCAAATCAGAATTGGCTCCTTGACCATTTCTGGAGGGTGAATAGAGTTTAGTAGTTTAGTCTGTCCTCAATAAAGCCTAGCTTACCTATGATTATAAACACACTCCCTCCTTATTAGTGTGAACCTCCCACATGGCTACATGTTGGTTTACAGATTGAGAAATGTAATAACATTGAAACATAAATGTTTATATAAAGAAAATCAACCTGAATGGTAGCCTCCTGCTCACTGAGGGAAGTATGGAGTCAGTCAGAGGTAGTTCATCCACTTGCTTTTAATTTAAATGGAAACGTATCAGAATCTAATCCTTTGTCTCAAGTTTGTTAGATTTATTACCTAACTGGGCTGAGTTGGTAATTGATTAATGATGTAATAAGTATTTGAGGTAAAGAAAGCCATATGGTAACATACAACAGCCCCATAACCAGTTCAGCAACGTAAGCATAAAGAGAGAATCTTTGTGGCAATGACAAATCATTTTGGATTCTCTTTGTCTATGTGGGTGCAGCCACTTCTACAGGCCTTGTTTTGAGTTCTTCGTGCACGTGGCATTGGGAATTATTCTTTCTTTTGACTGGGAAACATGTCTGGGTTCTTTTTTCAGCAAGTTTACACAAACTTTTCGAGTAAAATAGGCAAGACATCAATAACTTTTGGCACTGGTTGTCATGAGAACAATACTTGTGAACATGTAGCAACCACTTAAACACTGATTTTGTTTACTTACAAAATGAAGTCATACCACAATTCATGGTTCAAAAATAATTAGATGGTTGTGTATTTCTTTTGGGTAGTGTTCACATGATGTGAGGGGAATCATTACCCATAAAAAGTAACTTATGTCACATGTATCAGACCTAATCATGTACTTTTACCTCCCGGGCTATTCTCCAATGGAGGTAGAGTTCAGAAGAAAATAATCAAAAGTTAGAAAGAAGTAGAAATGTGCCAAGATTGTCAGAAGTGATGTGGAGGCAAGTCTCAGTTCTAATTTTCAGTGAATGGGTGCCAATGAATGCAAACTTGCATCTAAACTTGAATGAACAGCTAAATCTTTATTGAGCAGAGTAAAGATCTTGAAATATTGTCATTACAGAGGACATCAGTACTAATATGACAGAAAAATAATGAAAGGAGCACACTGCTGGGGTTTTTATGATAATGTATGAGCCATAACTGTAATCTGCCTCGTGTCTGGCATTAATTTACCTTTACTGTCCCCAGTGTAGCGAAGCACTTCAGACATGTTGACCAATGATACAGCATGGCTTCAGGGATCACATCCAGGAAGTATGACTAAACTGGCTGAAGAGGCCTAGAGACTCTACTTTGGTTTCATGGAGTAAAGCAGTGCAGTCAGCATGGACTACCCCGAACCGTTAATGCAGCCTATTCCCTTTTTTCTATACAATACAATAAACATACAATACAAACCCTTTTTCGGTTGCAGATCCACTAAAAAAAGGGACAGCTGTTTCGGCTGTGTGACACAACAATGGATGCATGAAAATGATAAATCCAAATTTTATGTCCCTTTCATCTCTGACCTCCCTTCTAACATGGAATACACACTTTAAACAACAATAATAACCATAGGATGCTAACCCTCACATTCCTACCACCCACTCGCAGGGATCTACTGTTTACCACTGGTCTGAGAGTCCTGTACACTCATCAAAAAAAGAAATAAAATCCTGTGGTGTTCTAGTTAAAAAGAAACTAAACTGGATTCCAATCTCTCTGCGTCACATTGTTGTGTTTTTATTGCATAAACCACTTACATGCCTACAATGTATATATAAACACGTCTGATTCCATTCTGGGCAAATTCTGGAGCAGCAACACAGATGTATCTCCTTAAACACATAATTCTGTTTTTGCTAGTTAGAGGATTTCAAATTACACAGAGGGGTGTCCCTGAGGCAAGTGTGGGCCACTCGCTCTTCATCATTCCTCTTCTCACTCATCCAAAAACCCAACAGCCCAGACAGCCTCAGACAGCAGCCCTCTGTCTCAGGTCCAAATCAAGGCAATGTTTGTGTTCTCTTTCTCCTTAATTACTGTTTTTCCTCATCTGTGGAGCAAAATTACAACTGGGAGACAATAAGTGATAATCACTGCTCTCTTTATATTACAGACCTCATTGTATAAATCACAGATGAGGGCCTGGAGAAAACTTCACTTTTTATGGATTGTGTTTTTACTCTGTTGTTGAAGTTTTTATTTTTATTTTTTGCAGTGATCTTCTATTTTGAGAAGACACTGAAAGGAACACTTTAAATAGAAGCAACATCAGGCCTCTGTGTGTGCCAGTAAGGGAAAATTCACAAGAGCCCACTGATGATTTCGCTTTTAAAGGGAAATTAATAAGACAGGGCTGCCTCTGCGATGAAAAGGACCTTTGACTGACCACAGCTCTCTTTCTGCAGGTGGTGAATGGGCAGACCTCCCCCTCAGTGTTACCACCCCGCATTATTAGCTTCACTGTTAGTAGATAGCAACTGTAAAATCTCTGGAATTTCACACATTCATAGATCTGTTGCAAGCAGCTGCTGCACTGGTCAAAGAGCCTTTCGCTGAGGCCTCGGCTACAGAAAGACGGGGTTTAAAAGGCTATAAATATTTAACAATAAGTAGAAAAAATCCGTCTGATTTCTCCTGTGATTAGGCCAGCTGTCAGTCACAACCGAGCGGATTCACTTTAAAAACAAACCTTTAAAGGGGAGCAGAGGCAGACTGACACATACAGAAGAGGAACACACGAGAAGACATATTTTCGGGCTTTGCGTAAGGTTGGATCACTACCATCTAAATCTCATGTGTCTCCTATGATTCCTCAGAGACCAATTAATGATGTCATCCCTCACTGAGCCCCTCCTCTTCTCTGCCCATCCCAGTATGCAGCATTTAAAAAAAAAAGTTATCTGGGCATAGTAAATATTTACTTTGCGACGGAGCGAAAACTCTCTCCTTCTACCTGATTCTGGAAAAGACTCAACAGATAGGTGTGGATTCATTTAGCTTGTGCTGATGGGCAAGGACCGCTGTTTTTTTGGGATGGAGATTTAGACGGCACCACTGATGATTTAAACTTAAAGCAATGCACAAAGTCTGTCTGGAAGACTAAAGATAGCAAGTTATTGATAGCCATGAGAAACCATAGCCGCCAATAATTTATACAATGAATGGGTTTAGGCCAACTAGTCCTGGGATCCAGCGTCTTGAATGGCAGAAATGGCTGCGTCTACATCTGTGGAAGAGGCCTCTGAGGATCCCTATAGTTCTTGCTTGGTCTTGGCAACACAACCCAAAGAAATGTTTGATGACGTTGGATCTTGATTTCTGTTGACTCAAACTTGAGTTCTTAAAGATTTGATCTGTTTTGATGTTGGCTTCTGCACAGTATTGGCAGAATTAAAAATCTGCATTGCATTAACCATAGTTTGCTTTTGTTTATTCTGTTTTTTTAAAGCTACATTTAATTTATTGTACGACACAACAAGCATGTTTGTGGCACCTCTCCATTTGCTGATTTAAGATTGTTTAAGCGAGTTGCCTAAACAGTATATCAAATTCCTTCTACCATGCAAATATTTGTTTGTTGATAAGCTTCGAGTGTAAGTAGGGAGTGACATATTGTTGTTGAACCAAGATAAGTAAACCATGCCTCGTGTCCTTTACCATGAGATTCAGCCTAAGGATAAACTTCCTAACAAACACCACATGTCCTAAGGTTAACCACATGCTGAACTCGTATCTCCGCTGTATAGTTTACTGTTCAGCTTCGGCTCATCAACAGTACGTCTGCCACTGTGCGAACACAAGAATGTAAATGTCTGGAAGACAGGGAAAGAGGTACAGTGAGGTTTTGGTAAACACCATCCCTTATTATGTTCATTGATGATTTTAGCATTCCTTTTTCCAAATATAGAAATCAGACTCTACTGCTTCATCTCCTCCACCTCCCTGCCTTTCTTCTCTTCCCTTCTGCGGTTTGATATGCGTAATCATTTCCAGCCGTGAACTACACATGAAAGACAACAAGCACTTGCCGTAATAGGGTGCTGAAAGAACGAGTGAAAGAGAGGACAGAAAATAGGCAAGAGACTATAAAAGAAGAGGGGAGGTCAGGGCAGGAATGGAGATTGAACGAATCGGGAGATGAGGCCTAAGTCCTCCTCGTTCCCATCTCAAGGTCTCATGTTATCATTAGCCTGGCCTTTTGTTCTTTTGCCAAACTATTTCACCCCCTGTTCATTCCATCTCCCACCTTCCCCTCCCCTCTATCCTTCTCTGCCATATATCTTAATTGTACCCATAGTGCCTTAACTCATTGGCAGCAGAGAAGTAGAAATTCATTTGGAGATTTGAGAATGCCTAGTATGAGGTATGCTGCTCACTGGGGAGCAAAGGAATGTGTCAGTGGAAAAAGAGCAACAAAGGTAAATGAATGCTTTAGCTCCATCTGACACTGCATCACTTGTTATAACTTTTAACCCAGACTGCTATTGCAGTTTGTTGTAAATAACTTCAGCCTGTGTCCAATTATCCAACATGGATGGATTCCATTCACAAGCTCCGGAGTCGTCATGTTCTTATATGGTCAGCGCTGCTTCTGTAAAAAATGATTGCTTTCTCAAAATGTATTTTCTTAGCAGCAGCGGTCATTGGACTGTAGAGTCCACTCAACTCAGCTGAGCTGTATTGTACAGTACCTTTACGCTTAGCAGAACAAAAGAAGCAGGTGTAAAGATTAAAGAAGACATAAAAATTAACACACCTTTAAAGCGTGCATCAGGGCGATTATTCCACAGGAAATAGTCAAGCAATTCAGATGTATAATATTTGGAATTATTTAATTGGATGAACAGGGAAGAAACACAAATATTCACATGCTATTTAAAAGTTCTGTCAAATGCCAATATTTTGGGCTCCTTTTCCTTATCTATAGATTTTGTTGTAAAAGCTAGTAAAAGCTATGAATCCCTTCATGTTCTGGGAACAACCTGCATTCCAGCGTTCTCAGATCATTAAGGAAGGATGGATCTCTGTCATTAAAGGCTTTGCATCTGATAAGAGCCTCTGCAGAGAAGATAATGAAAGAAAAATGGGATCTCCCTTGACAGTACCAGTTAGTACTCTGGTTGCAATGGAAAGAATAGGAAATATTGTCATTCACAGTACCTAAATAGTTAGATGTTTTTATTAGATGTCCCGGAGCAAAAGTAATGATCTTGTTGATGAGTCTGTTAAAATGTACACTGTTGATCTCCTTGATAAGACCAGTTCCGGGTTCAAATCCCATGACCTGTCCAGGACATACTCCACTTCTCACCCAATGATATCTAGAATAGGCTATACACCCACAAAACCCTGTACTGGAGTTAGTGGAAATGAGTAAAAAATGGGTGGATGAATGGATGGTAAGTGAGTGTGAGTGTGCGTGGTTGTTGGTCCTTGTGTGTCTCTGTGTGGCCTTGCAATGGACTGGCGGACCGTCCAGGGTGTACCCCGCCTCTCGCCCATTGACTACTATGATAGGCTCCAGTCCCCCCACGACCCCATTAGCGAATAAGCGGTTACGATAATGGATGGATGGATGGATGAATGGATGGTAGTTTAGTAGATTTCAGCTATATTTTAAGATTCTGATTATACTGTCAAAAGGAACCATGTGCAGAGTAAACAAATTTGGTTCAGAATCCGGTTTGACTCAATAACTTATCATAGCATGTGAAAGAAACTTAATTGATTTATACACACGGACATTTACGACAGAAATAAGATTTAAAGCAGTTTGTTTTGTTTACTTTTAATTGTACACTTACTTCCCAGATGTTTTTTCTTTTCTTGGAGAGTTCATACTCTGAGACTGAAGTATCTTATTAACCACAAGAGCTATGAAAGTAAAGCTAATAAATTACTCAAATAGCTCCTGTTATGTATTAGTTTGTGTGGCACTTTATCCAACAGTTACAAAAATTACAGTGTGAACAATTCTTACAGTTTTATAAACTAACAATCAGTGCCAGTCAAATTATTGGGAGCAATTTCATCATAACTACTATCAATATTGACCAAAGCTATGAAGTCTGTGTGAACTCAACAAACTGGCATTTGACTTTAATTATAGTTGAACAACATTTACATTGATGTTACAGTGACACCAGCTAGAAGGAAGAGGTAGATAAAAATGGGATAACTCTGTGTTTTTCTGGTTTAACCATAAAGTCCTGTAGAAACTCTCTCTGCCTTGCTTTCATGAGAAACCATAAAAGTCCTGAGCTGGAGTAGAGCTGCAGCTGTGTCCGAGAAGCTGTGCGTCGACTTTCTCTGACACTAACTGATGTTTTACAGAGACAAACTGCAGAGAACAGCAGGATCTATCTGGACCAGCGCCCACATCTGGAGAAGATGAGAACGGAGGAATGGAAAAAAAGAGCAATGCTAGAATGGCAGGACGAATGAAGCTATGAATCTAATGAAAGAGTCCAGTACAGAAAAAGAAAGGAGTGAAAAGAAAAAGAGAACATAATCCAATAGGAAATATAGTAAATTAGGGTTGAAACACATCAGCTGATGTACAAATTATACGTTTGTGGTCCAGTGATATGATTAGTCCAATCAGTTAATCTGCTCCATTTTCTAATCAGGGCGGCATACCTTTCCAGCTTCAGGAACATCACTTACAGATGAACTTGAGTACGAACACTAAGTGGTGGATAGAAAGGTATGAGGTGTTTGGCTGAGATCTAAGCAGTGCCACACAGAGAATCCACTTCCATCTGAAACATAATGAGAGTGACAGACAGAGCGTGAGACAACCAGATTGGAAAAGAGTGTTTTTGAGAGGAGTAGAAAGGCAGGTAAATGATTAGCTCCAGTAAGCGATGGCTCCTCTTCTGACTAAGCCAGGGACTAATGTGTCTCTACGGACTAACAGCTCCAGGCCTGAGTCCTGGCTCAGATACTCGGCACGCTCTTCATGATTCCTTTTCACATAGTCCTCCCTTGGCTGAGGTGTTGGCTTTCTCTTAACAGTTGCATAGTGAATCAATTGCATACAAACTAGGTTGATCTGAGTAGCTTAATTTAATAGTGTTCTTACATTTCAGTTCAAGAAACTGGCAGGTGCTTAATCACAGTAGGAGATTTTGAAGTAAATTCAGATTTTTCCTTTCCATCGAAAAATTCCCCAGAAAGAAACTTATCACTTAAGCTGATTTTTTTTAATAGGTTGTGGTCGCCAAACTGGACAGGCATCTATTAAAGTTTTAAACTAGATATATTCTCTCAGACCGAGTCTCAAATAATCTAATTATTCAATTTACATTCTTCAAGTTAAAAGGACCAAAAACTAGGTTAAAGCAGTGTCAAAACTGGTTTAACGTTTATGAAACGCATTTTAAACCGTTCCAAATGAGGTAGTTTGGTTTGGTAATACTAGTTTTTTTGATAATATATCTGATGTTATGTGAATCATGCGCACGGTTTTGCTAAATGTAGCCCATTAGCCCAAATTGTGTATACATCTCAGCAAACCATTTTCCAAATGTCAACCTCTAATCAAAAAAATCTAGTGCTTTTCAGGCAACCACAAGTTGATCCTTTCTTCTGTAAAAAAAATGAGGGAAAATCAACATGCAAAACAACCGCTACTGTTCTTTTATTGAATAATGGTCGCAATGGGATGCAGTTTGTATTCCAGCTGGAATACAAAGATTGGCCGTAACAATCACACCAATATTCCCTTGCACATTGACCTTGCTTCATCCAAAGGGCTGACTCAGAGTGGAAGATTTGTTTCAGACCAGCACAAAAAGAACAAACACTAAAACGCAAGAAAGCTTTAGATGGTGACAGGCATGTGCTGTTGTCTGTATTTGTGTTGCTATGTACTTGGATGATTATGGCGGTAGGATGACTCCAGAGAGCACAATAAGGAAAAGTCATGCAGAGATGAGGCTGAGTTGCTGCCTCTGGATCAGAAAGCAGGCTCCAGTGTGGGATGGGTTCCTCTCTGGCAAACACCTTTGTCTGGGCTACCAGATTTAAGAAGACATGTTGAGTAAGGATGATTATGAGAATGATTTATTTGCTTCCAGAAATGTGTCATTGATTTGGAAGTTGAAATATGTAAAGTCAATGAAGAAAACAGAGGCAAAGTTAAGCGGATTTAAGGCATCTAATCTAAACCACCTGACTGGCCTGTGTAGATTAAATTGAGCATTGCTGGTATACATTTAGATGGATTGACAAGGTAAAAATATAAGACTGACAAAGCTGAATATTACATGCCTCAGTCACTGTAGGTCAGTTTGCTCTGCTCCACTTTCTTGAATATTGTGTTTTGTCATTACTGTTATGAATTAGAGATCAGTCTTTGTTGTGTCCCTCTGCTTTTATTTATGCCTTTTTTTCTGACTTTTCTGGTTTGGCAGCTGAAGTCTCCAGTGACACAACTGCTGTACTGTGTATAGTATGAAACCACGGAAAAACCCACATGATTACATCTTTAATTTCATAGCTCCCACAGTTTCTATGAAAAAGCATTTTCACAGATTTCTTGTACAACCCTGTGTTTGTCTTGCATGTTTTGGCAGCATGAGGAATCTGCACCATACTGCTTAGGGTTTTTAAAGTTTAGAGTGTGTGGAGAATCGATGTCTTGCTCTTCTTCTCGTTCCCAGCCTCGATGCAAATCCTTTCCCATCGCAGTCTCGGTTTAAGAAATTACTTCCAAGTGTGTTTCATGTATGCTATGTAACCACAGACCTTCAACAAACACGGTTACGTCTCCTCTCGTTCCTTATCCAGGCTTGGATCTGTCTCGGTCTTCTTTAGTGGGGATAGACATTAAAGGTTGAGGTGACGATGAAGTCATCCTATGACCAGGGGGCAGTCATGGGTGTTAAAATCCATTTAATTAGATTTGGTGGAAACGGATGGGGTCATCCTCATATGCAAACGGATGTGTTTGAGCTTGTGGGCCTTTCCAGTTCTCATCACCACAGGTGGCTAATCAATCACAGGCTGTTGGGAAGATACAGCAGAAACTCAGACATATGCCTAGATCCCAAAAGGTAGTGCTAGTCTCAACACTGAGCTCCATAGCAGGTCCAAGCAATGACCTAGAACTCCCAGGTGGAAATAGTGACCAACAGAAGAAGTACAGAGTACTGTCTAGCTTTGGTAATTCCAAGAACCCTCAAGGACCTGGTCTAATATTCCTGTTTTAATGTTATGTGAGAACAACAGTATGAGTTAAGGGGATTTTTTTTCTTTTTCTGTCAATAGCTAATATGTATGCATGATGATGAAGACATGTGTTGGTGGGACGGAAAGAGGATGTCTGTTTTGGTGGTCCTGTCCTCTGTGGGGTTCAGGGTCAGGGCAAGTTCAGATGTAGGATTCAGATGTGTGATGGAATCATTAAAGCATCTGATCCATACAGCTGCTCACAAAACTTAAAATTTGGTTTAAACAACAATGTCAGATTTCGCATCCCAACAGTCACTGTCTTCATGCTGATTTTAAGTTTCACATTTTTAAAGTCGGAATTATTAGGGAAAAAAAGGATCAGTTGAGTCTTAAACTGTTATACTGCCTCATGATTACAAATGTCTTAAATTCCCAGACTGAGCTGGGTGTCTGTGTATGATACCAAAACAAATTGTTTGTTCAAGTGGATCTAACAATCTCATAATGTAGATTCTTCGTTGATTCTGTGTGAGAAGAGACTGCATAAAGATGACGAAACATCCTAAGCCTCCATGTGTTTTGGCCTACCTTCAGGGTTTACTAATCTGAACAAGAATGCTATTTTCAATGAGCTATAAAAACATCACAGAACTTTATGGACTAGTTTATAATTTCCGTCAGAGAGTTATCCCATTCTTATCTACCTCTTTCCATTATTACTGCATGGGTTTACATGTCTAAGCATGGTGTGAGTAACCTCTGTATCACTGAAGGCTTCAATTATGCTGTATGATATTTACAGGCTTTAGTGAAGCGAGTTGCTATTCAAAAAGTGGATTTTTTTCAGGGAAGTTCTAGCTTTCTTCAGCAGAATAAGACCAGGTCGTTTGATGGATTTACATCGTTTCTCAAAATGTTCTCCTTGTTTGTAAAGGCCCTTACAGTTCCCCTCTGTTACATTGGTTACACAGCACCACCGGTATTTTACCTGTTTTACAAAAAACATCATTCGTCAGATTTATCGTCGTTGGTATTTTTTCATACCATATATCTATTATCTATAAAGGGGAATTGCTCTCACATATGCTCAGTTTTATAGTACTCTGGAAATCATAACAAGTTGTGCTATGGAGTGTGATATTTGGACAAGAGCAGATGTACAGACCTATGGGGTTACCGCAGTACGGGACATTATTGTGATAACAGAAAGTCCCTGAGCTCATATATAAAGAACTGTGACACATTTAGAGTTTCTTTCATCCATATTTTGGAATCTGCTGAGTGTGATGTCGGTCTCCCTTTTTGAAATGATTTTGGCTCAAAGGCTATATGACATATGTCCTTTTTTTGCCTCAGGTGTCAGCCACAGATGAGGACCGTGGTTCATTTGGTGCCATAGCCTACACCTTGACTTCAAGCAGTGGAGGCTTATTGCTGGCACCCTTTACCATCGACAAGGAGACTGGCCAGCTTTGCACAAGCACAGCTCTTGACAGGGATGAGGGATTGGACAAGTTTGATTTGACGGTCACTGCAACAGACGGAGTAAGTACATGTTTTATGTATATTATATAATTTATATTATATATATTATAATAAATTATATTATTATAATAAATATGTTATACACATATTTTCCCTAACCATAAGGCACATAAGGAGTACAACTACTGAGAAAACTTAATCCGATCAAAGGTTAAAGATGAGAGCACATTATATTTGTGCACAGTCCTGACTTTTTAAAAGTCAGGACATGTTTAAAGAGGACAGCTTCCTGTTGCTTTCAGGGAATAAAGTGGAACAACAGCATGGAAAAGTAATCAGAAGACAACACAAAATGAAGGGACCAAGTGGTAAAAAGCAGGAAAACAGATTTTGTAGCAAACCACATTTAAACACTCTCTGTTCAGGGGTCATCACAATAGTCACATGTACATGAAACAGTTAATGACAGTGAATGCACTTTAAAAGAAAGAAAACTGATTTCCACATATTCCCAGTTCAGTCCATCTAGTGCCTGCTCCCTATTGTCTGAGCTGTCCCTGTTTTTAATGGTCACATAAAACTAAGCCCACAAATGAATGAGTACAACTTCTTCATTTTGCTGATAGATGCATAAAGTGATTGAGTGGCTCCACATTTAGCAGGTCATCTAGTGAGGACTCATCTTTCTGGCATTATTTTTTAATTTCTCACAGCTGCTCATTTTTAAAGTGCACCCAAGATTTATTGTTTAAGCTCAACAACAAAAGCTTTGCATTGTCCTTTTTTCTCCAAGTCATGAAAAACTAATTTGATGTTGTCTGTGAAGATATACAGTGCAGGAAAATATGACAATTGTTTTGATGAAACAGCTATCCTTATAATTAAGAATCCCTTTATCTTAGCTAACTGGTAATGTCATCGGTGTCTGCTTCTAAGAGTTTGCCCATTCTGCTAACTTTAATTTGAAGGTGGAAAACCAAATCCAGACTGAATGTGTTATTCTTTTCTCTCACAGGGTGGACTGAGTTCAGTAGCTCGTGTAAGAGTCACAGTGTTGGACATTAATGACAACAGGCCCATCTTCTATCCAGTCCTGTATACTGTCAGTCTCAGTACCCATAGTGCACCAGGTACCTCCGTCGTCAAGGTAACAGCCAATGACCCCGATAATGGTGAAAATGGCAGGGTGACCTATCGCACTGTACCTGGAGGGGGCTCAACATTCTTCACCCTTAACAAGGACACAGGTGTGTGTGCGTGTGTCTTTGTTTCTGTGTTTTTTCCTCATTTAGTGTGCAATGTCACTTTTGTGCCAGAGTTATGAGAATGGCGATGTCTAAAAGACGTAGAATCACCTGTTGGTCTTGCTTTGCAGGAGTGATTTCTCTCTCTCGCTCACTCCATGGCAAAGCCAACACAGTCATCTCCATGGTGATATCAGCTGAGGATGGCGGTGGTTTGACGGCACCGGTCAATGCCCGGGTGAACGTGAGCGTGGTGGGTGGCTCTGTCGCATCTCCGGTGTTTGAACAAGCACAGTACTTTTTCACCGTGCCCGAGGATGTTCTGAGGGGAACAGCAGTGGGGACGGTCCGGGCTGCTACTAAGACAGGTGAGAAGACTTGTGACCACAAATGAATGTTTTTTATGTATTGTATTAGAATATCTTAACTCGTAGAGCGTACCTAATGTTTTGACACTTGCCTGGGGAGTAATGGAGAGATAATATTCCCTGTTAAAGTTTTGACGATTGGAAATTGTGTAGGAAGTTTCACCATTCAAGAAATCATATCAATCATTCAACTTTGGCTGTGTTTAAATGTATTCACAGTGCAACTAGAGTTTCAGTTTCACTGGAAAAATTAGTTTTGATGGAACTGTAATTTTGTAAGGGAGTCAGAATGATCACTGTTGTGTTAAAGAGATTCTCTTTAACACAACTATCTGAATTATTGTACTAGGTTTCTCTCACTCCCTTTGAGATGAAATATGAGCCAAGGTAAACACCACATTCATGTCTGTATGTAGATGTGCTTACTTTTTTTCCCATGTTGTGGATAAGTGTTCACTTTTACTTTACTTCATTTCTTTGCTCCTTTATGCAATTGTCATGCTCTCTAAAAGAGCAGTGTATATAATTAACTGACATTTAGCAGCCAAGTTGGATGATACTGACTACCTCAAATCATATCCATCTTCTCTCTAATCAGACTGTCGTGAAAAATAAGTCACCTGTCAAGAGACAAGCAAGTAAATAAGTTTGTTCCCTCTGTTTTGCATTCAGGTATATCTAAAGGCATCTTCTATTCCATCTCATCTGGAGACCCTGATGGCTATTTCACAGTGGACAGTGCTTCTGGCACAATTCGCACAGCTCTTCCTCTTGATCATGAAACCTGCTCCAGTCTTGACCTGGAGATCCAGGCCCGCTATGGCTCTCCTCCAGCCTATGGAACCAGCCGTGTGCGCGTAACCATCTCAGATGTAAATGACAATTCCCCTGCCTTCCTCCCTTCCTCATCAGAGTCCCTCCTTTTGCCTGAGATCACCAAAATGGGGACTGTCATCTACCGTATTCAGGCCACAGACAAAGACTCGGGTCACAATGGCCTGCTGAGCTTTGATTTAGTCTCTGCTGGAGCTGCGGGCAGCAGCGGCCAGAGGACGTTTGGTGTTGACCGCGGCAGTGGAGAAATACGTCTAATTGGAAGCCTCTCATACGAGAGTGTGCCGCGATATGATCTACAGGTGATTGCCAAGGACGGAGGAGCCCCTCAGCTCAGCTCAACCTTCACCCTTGTGGTCCACATACAAGCAGAAGATGCACAAGGCCCCAAATTTGACACCCTCACGTACCGAGTGGAGCTCCGGGAAAGCACACCCCTCAACACTCGTTTCCTCCAGGTCCGAGCACTCAACAGAGAGGCTTCTGGAAATGGTGGGAGCTCATCTTCTTCCTCCTCCCCCATTTCCTACCGCCTCAGGCCGGACGGAGATGCTGCCGGCTTCGGCATCTTGCCAGACAGTGGTTGGCTGTTTGTTCGCAGCTCTCTGGACAGAGAAGTGAAAGACATGTACCTGCTGACTGTTCTTGCCACGTCACGCTCCGGGGGAGCAGGGAGAACCGGCAGCGCAGCTGTCAGAGTGACTGTGACCGATGAGAATGACAACTCCCCGAGACTGAGCCAGGAGAGGGTGTTCCTGGCAGTAAGGGAGAACCTGCTGGCAGGGACAGGCTTTGGCAGAGTGTCTGCTACAGACAGAGATGCGGGCCTGAATGCTCGGCTCACCTACAAGCTGCTGCACTCAGACAGACACTTTCAGATCAACTCGCAAACAGGTGACAATAAGCAAGATAACCACAGCTTAGCTTACTTACGTTATCCTAATTTAATGATAGATTTGAAAGTTTTTATTTGAATTGGGATTTTCCAGATATCTACACAAATATTCACAACCTACTTGCACTGTCCCACTTAAGTCACGGAAGTTGACCCTAAGTAAATGTATGTTTCGTTTCAGGCGAGATCAGCACCCGCGTTGCCCTGGACAGAGAGCAGCAGTCCAGCTACCAGCTTATTGTGGTTGTACAGGATGGAGGTACCCCTCCCCGCAGTGCCACTGGTACCGCTCATATCACGGTGCTGGATGAAAATGACCATGCCCCGGTTTTCTCTCATGTCAGGCCTGACAGAGAACTGCTGTTTCAGGTAGGAATGGAGGAGCAAAGTAGAACAGATCACACAGGGGAAGATCTTTCATAGTTACACTTGAGCTTTAATCTATCTGCCTGGCAGCGCTGTAAGTTCCTTTCAAACAATCTTTTTTGTTATTTCCAAGACCTAAACTTTGACCTTAGTTAGCAAAGAGAGTCATTTAGAAGATTGAAGAATATTTAATTACTGTAACAGAAATTACAGCGCAAAGGCAGATGCTATTGATATACCTTATGTAGGTGCTATGGTTTAGAACAGTGAGAATATCAATAACCACCTTTTTAAACACTGCAGGTAACTGAAGGCCTTCCGTCTGGCACTGTGGTTGGGACAGTGATAGCCAAAGACCCAGATGAGGGGGAGAATGGAACCGTATATTACTCCTTATCGGGTGAGTCATGAAAATCATGAAACAGTTGCATGTCACTGGTGTCGTTGTTTTTTTTATTTCTTGACTGGCTTTCCTTTACGTTGATTCAAGGCTCCAGAGCCGAGCGCTTCTCCCTCAACCCCACCAGCGGCGAGCTCAGAACCGCTTCCCCCTTGAGATGGGCAGAACGAGCAGAGTATGTCTTCACTGTGACTGCAGCTGACCACGGCACACCAGGCCTCAGCTCTGCCTGCCAGATACGAATACAGGTAAAGATGGCCTGGAATATTTTTTAAACACTCATCACCTTTCCATGTGTCTCAAAGCCACCTCTTGGGTATTTCATGGCTGGAACAAAAAGCCATTCTGGCTAGCTCATTTGTAACGGTCTCATCTGCACACTGCCTCAAACCTTTTGCATTGCTTACTCTGGGCAATTTCCTCGATCAGTGCTCACAATGAACAGTGTAACTGTCAAAGGAGCTGGAAGGGGAGGTAAAAATGAGAAGAAGGGAAGCTGAATGTATGCCTATGTAAACAAAAGCATGTATCCAATCTAGAATGTGTTTCCTGATCCAGAGGTCAGCAGGGTAACCTAAACCAACAGTGCAAAACCCTGAGCTATGAGTTTGCTGGGCTATACTGAGCTAATTTACTGAACCTTCTATTAGAATGTCAATCCTCCATATCAGCATACAATATCAGGAATTCAACAGCAGTCGAAAAATGTCTGCTGGAGAAGGGTGGTGGCTTGCTTTGACTGTCGGGAGCTCCGTGTATGTGTGTGTGTGCGCGATGTGATTTCAGAAAGGAAAGGGATGTTAATTGCAGTGGGAGTGCTTGCCTTAGATTTCACTTGTGCGCTGCTTGTGTGACAGTGTGATTAGACAGAGGGGAAACAGGCACCTTGGAATCAAATGCTCCCAGATGAGATTTGATGAGAGCCAGCTGCATCGAATCACACAAACGGAAAGAGAACACACACCACTGTACAGTAGCAGGCACTGATACACACAACAGCACAGAGACATTTGCATAAGGTAACATGTCAAATCAATGATTATGAGATATACATGGCTATAGATTAAATCAGGAGCAGAGATATTTTTTGTATACTGAAGTATTTGTAGTAGATTATATGTAATGGAAAAGTAGCAGGGGGTAGAAAACACATCAACACTGCTACATGGGCCATAGCACTGGGAAATAATTTAATAAGCTAATATTTTCTTAGGGAAATAACTTCTAGTTCCTATGTAGTATTGCCTTTCTGTGAATAATTTGGTACAGCTTAAACCAACTACAACTATAGTCAACTAAAGCTTTTCCAACTCTGTCTTCTTTGTTTGCCCAGTGTATGTAAACTATAGGCATAATCCACATCACTTCCTTCTTATTGTAGACTTCTCCTTTATTATGACACCAGGAAAAATCTAGATTGTTGCAGCATGAATACATTTTGACAGAAGGTTTATGTGGATGGTTAAAATCTTGTTTGCTGTCTTCTGAGCTTTTTGAGGTATTCCAGAACAAAACAGACCCTGGGGCTGTTCAATGTATTGAAGCCCCTCTGGCACATATTTGTTTCCCCTTATCCCAAACAGAAACATATGGAGGTTGGTTGTTGCCGTGCATTATTTGAAGTATTTACAGATTCCCCAGTATCACACCCATCATTCTTCTGTTTAGGTCACAGACCCTGACTCATGTTAAAGCCAAAATGCCACAGTGTCAAGATATTTACTGGAAGGATTACACATAAGGCCTTCATGTACAATGGAAATGCCTGAGAGGGTTATTATTGTAATGACAACAAAACAGAAACAGACTACAGCCCAAGGCCATGTTTAGGCGTGGGTTGGGATGAAAGACACATAGCTGCTCTTTCTGCAGAGTATCAAAGGAAATCTGATCAGCACTTGCCTTTAGGAAATGTTTCTATACCTCAATGTAATGATATCAATTTCAGAGAAATTTGTAGTTGTAAAACTTAAAGAATCCAGATGATTGCAATCTCCATCATCATAAAGGTGATACATTTACTTCAACTACTCAAAGAAGGATTGAATTTGACTATTTTTCTTTTCCTTAGGTTCTCAGCTCCTCCAGGTCCATCCCAAAGCCCAATGTCCTTTCTATGATCCTGAACACGGTTGAAGGGGCCCCTCCAGGATCGATCATCGGTTCGGTTCGCTCACGCGACCAGCATGAGTCAGCTGTTCTGGAAGGCCAGGTGACCTACCTGGTCGTGGGAGGGACAGACCACGATGGGACCTTCATGGTAGACCGTTTAAAGGGTGACGTGTACCTGGTGCGTGAGCTGGACTACGAGAAAGGATCGAGATATACGCTGCACATCGAGGTGTCTGACTTCTCCCAGGCATTTCCGAGCAGCCACCTTGTGAAACTGGATATCAACGTGCAGGACAGCAATGACCATGCCCCACAGTTTTTAGAAGACCCCATTACCATTGTGATTGCCGAGAACTTAGAGCCAGGAACTTCTATACACACATTCCAGGCTGTGGATCAGGTGGGAAAGTGTAACAGTAACTCTAATGCTGTGTCATTTTACAATAACTGTATTTACAATGTACAAGCATAGTTTTAACCTACACTCATGTCGACTGTTAATTTTTGGCTTCTGTATATATTTGCTTTTATACAGGATGGCAGTGGACCAAACAGTGAACTCCACTACTCCATTGAGCATCACTGGCCTGACACTCCTGACCTCTTGACCCTTGACCCAACTAGTGGAGTCCTGAGCCTGGGACAGAAGTTAGATCGTGAAACCACGCCCTCCCTCTACCTTGTGGTGCGGGCTACAGACCAGGCAGTGGATCCCTCTCAGAGGCGGTGGGGATCAGTGACCGCTCGACTGTTTGTAACAGATGAAAATGACAACGCTCCAGTTTTCAGCTCCCCATCTGCGGTCAGCGTCATGGAGGATCAACCTGTAGGGTGAGTCCATGAGTCGTCATACAGAAAGGGAACATCCACGAAGCCCCCAGAAATAATAAACGTTTCTATTAACCTGATTTTACAACTCTATGTTTTAAGATTCCCATCGTTGTTGTTTTGTTATAATGTTACATTATCATTGTGTCTTTACTGGCAGGTTTGTAATCTTGTACGTTATGGCACGAGATGCAGATGAAGGAGAAAATGGCAGAGTGTCATACAGAATCCAAGCAGGCAACAGCGCTGGTCGCTTCAGTTTGAACCCCAACACTGGTACGTTTATTTTTAAGGGCTAAGACAAATGAAAAATACCATAATGGGGAACTTTCTGTGCTCTTTGCACATCATCATATTAAACTAAATTCACTCCGTAACATCTGTTTTTGTAGTTGAGGATGCAGCTTTTTTCTTCCTTTGGGAATTCATGATATAGACAGATAAACAATTTGCATCCCACCCATACAAGCCACATAGATGAATAAAACTTTCCAGAAGATCATGAATACACACGTCCATGCTGCATCTATAAGGTTTTAACCATAGGGTTTAATAAACCCTCATAACCATTCTTACGTAAAGATCATTCCATGCCTTAGGGCAATCTTTAACTTCAGTTACGCTTTGATGTATCTTTCTTGATGGATTTTTTTCATGGGAGCCTTTTTTTTATTTGGGCCATAGGGATGTAGACGGCCTTTAAAATTTCATAAACGTTCATGTGTAGTCTCTTCATTGCATGCTTAGCTCGTACTGAAAAGGGATTAAGATACATATAACAGACACATAATGCAGTCTCCAGAAGGAGGAAAGTTTTTACGTAATTTCTGTCATATGTGTGATGGGTTGATTTCACTTCAGTTTTGGTTTTCAGGCTATGTGTTGTTAAGCTTGTGGTTAAGAAGAGCTGTAATGGCAGATTAGCCTGTATTGTGTAAAAGTTTGCAAAGATGCCTGGCTAATAAGGGGAGTGTCATTACACTGATTGCCTGTAAATGGCATGCCTGCTCTGCCAGCTTTGTGTTACTTCACAATACTTTTGGTTCACTGCTGGTTTTAGGAACATTCTCAAAGACTGTATATCTTCTGGGTTACTTCTTTTTTACCCAAACAGCTAAAGAATGAAAGATAAAAACTACTTGTACCGATTCTTTCCCCTTCTTCTTGATTGGGAGGTAATTGTACGCCGCATAATATCTTATTAAAATCCTTCATTCAATTCTTATGGCTGCACCCAAGCAAACTGGAGTATTTCCATTTAATTTCTTTTCATGTCATTCACTGGTGGAAAAAAGGTGGCATCCAGTTATTGATATTGCATCAGTAAAGTTAATCCGGCTCGATAGGGCCCTTTTTAGTCCATCTTTTCCCCTGTGTCTGCTTTTGAGAAACAGACTAGGTAGAGAGACCTCACAGAAATATCAGAGCCTCAGCCTCACCAAACAGTCTGCACACAGTATGTGTTTGAAATCCTGTGGCATTATAAATTACATGTCTCTTAGGCACAGCAGACTGTACACATACACACACACTTAGAGTTTCCTCTCACTTTGGCTGTCCCTTCTTGTAGTATGATAACAGGGCAGTGGGATAAAGACATAAAAGGTAACTAAAGCCAGAGTCTGTGTTGTGGAAGTCCAATTCACAGACTCCATGTGAAATGGCATGATTTGCATGAGATACACACATACACATACCGGCTTGTGCAGCACAGATTTAAAGGCAAACTGATTTAAATGCGTGTTCCAAGTGCCAGAACTAAATATTTGCTAGGAAGTGACCGTTCTCTCCTCTTACTTTGGAAAATCTAATAAAACAAATCTGCAGAAGTTCTTATTTTTACTAGACCTTAAGGCATAGAAATACTGCTGCTTGCAAGAAGAAAAACTAGATATTCAATAGCTACTGAAGCACACGCTCAGACACAAAAATAGCAAGACTTAGGGTTACACACTAAATTAGAAATTAAGTTTCAAGACAAAATATGACATTTTTACCGGGTTTCATTCACTCTGATTTAATTTTCTCTGTTCCAGGCTCTTTTTCCATCCTTAAAGCTCTGGACCGTGAAGAACAAGACATTTTCAATCTCACAATTGTTGCAGAGGATCATGGAATACCTCAACTTTCCACCTCTCAGGTGCTATGTGTGCAGGTCATTGATGTGAATGATGAGGCTCCAGTTTTTCAAAAAGCTGAGTTCGTGACCCAGGTGATGGAAAACAAAGGACCGGGAACCACAGTGCTGACAGTATCTGCCACTGACCGGGACCAAGGTTGGTTCAAAGAGGCCATCAGATGAAAATCAAGATTTTACCATTCATATGGATTCTTAACAAGAAAAACGCAAGTTGATTAAGCAGGTTTTAATTGTATGTTATCACACCCCTAAATATTAAGCAAAGGAACAAAGGTATTGATTAACATCTAACACTTTTTGTGCCCAGAAGTTGTGCACTGAGAATAAATATCTTTACATTTTCTTTAGATTAACGGAGATTATATATTTTGTCTGTCAAACCAAAGCTTTAAAATCTTTTAGTTAGGATTTACTACCAGCACTATGCAACTTCATCATGGTGTGCGTTGCCTGTAATTTTCAATGCAGGTTCCAATGGCCAGATAAGATATGGAGGTGTGACTGAAGATGGCTTCATCATCCATCCTATGACAGGAGTCATCACTACCACAAAGGAGCTTGATGCAGAACTACAAGATCACTATACACTAACCGGTACTAAAAATTAATTTTCATTGTGTCAGCTCTAGTTGAAATACCCCAAGTGCTTCAATGTTCAGTTAGTTTAACGCTTCTTATCTCTTACAAGTGTACGCCCGGGATGGAGGGGTTCCTCCTAACTTTGCAAAAGCCGTGGTCCGAGTTGAGGTGCAGGATGTGAATGACAACGCGCCAGCCTTTGCTAAGCTGTGGTATGAACTTGAGGTGCCAGAAAACCAACCACCTGTGGAGCTTTGCTTTCTCAAGGCTACAGACCCTGACTCAGGTCCCGGGGGGGAACTGGAGTACAGAATCACCGGTGAGAAATCCAGAGTTTAAGAGATAATGTAGATCCCCAGAGCTCCTCTGTTGTTAAATGTTGAATATTTGTCATTCTTGCTAACACCTGTACACATTCTGTTAACTGCAGTTTTCCATGATTAGTTTGACATAGCAGAGGTCCAGCAGAATTACTAATATAGCCGAGACACAAGCTTTGACTAGAATGTTCCTTTCATATGGGAGATAAGATCTTTACACAGTGACCCCAGGCTTGCCTTGTATATTGTATTATTAAAAATAGCACAGTATATTCTGCGGCTCTTGAAAACATTTAGATTAACTTCAGTGCAGGGTTGGCGCACATATCCCCTTTATGTTCTTTATCAGAAAATTAAAAAACTGAAAATGCTTTTCTACCATCTTCCTCCATCTAGCAGGTGATCCTGATCGGGATTTCCAGCTACACACCAACACAGGAGCCCTATCCACCTCACGTAGGCTGGACAGGGAGACAAAGGCAGAGTATAAACTTGAGGTGGTGGCCGCGGACCGTGGCAGCCCGGCCTTCAGTGCCACTGTCACAGTGCAAGTCAAAGTTCTGGATGTCAACGACAACAGCCCCGTCTTCAGCAAAAGCAGCTACACAGCAGAAGTTTCAGAGGATGCTGCAGAAGGAATCCAAGTCCTCGAGGCAAGTAAAAATAGAAGAGAACACTTATTTTGTAGGCATTTTATTGCTATAAGCTTGACTGTATTGTCTTCTTTCTTTCCAGGTGTCAGCAAAAGATGCCGATGAGGGATTTAATGGGAGGATTCTATATTTCCTCAGCCAGGAGGCACATGGAGCATTTTCGGTGGACGAGAACACTGGTGTTATCACCACATCAGCCCCTCTTGACAGGGAACGACTGGCATTGTATAGCTTCCAGGTGTTTGCAGTGGATCTTTCACCTGCTGCACCTAAGAACTCATCTGCTCAGGTAAAGGGCTTAAAAACTCTTCTATCTATGAGTTAGTGTGTTCTGATTATGTGCTATCTTTTATCCCTTATGTCTATCAATTTATCAAGGACCTTTTCACTTTACCTCCATTATGTCTGTTTAATAGGTGACTGTCACTCTCATTGATGTCAACGACAACGCTCCCTTTTTCATCCAAGATCCATTGATCATTGAAGTCTCTAGCAGACGTTCCCAGCGGGTCTTAGCCACCATGAAAGCTGAGGACAAGGACTTTGGAGCCAATGGTTCTGTGTTTTATCGTTTTGCCACCCCAGTGAAGGGCTTTAGTATCAACTCTCTTACTGGGGAAATTCAGGCCACTCAACCACTGGGAGAGTTGACCCAGGCTCAGAGGACCCTGATAGTGGAAGCCATGGACCAAGGTAGCCCAGCTCAGTCTGCACAAGGAGTGGTGGTGATTTATGTTAAGGAAGTGGAGTACAGTGGCATTAAATTCTCTAGAAATGCAAGAGATGTCAGCATACAGGAGAATGCTGCAAAAGGTAGGAGATCATTTTTAGGAATTGTGAAGATTACAGTTTTTTTCTTTCTGTTAGTAATTATGTTCTCTGCTGTAACCATTGACATTTATCTTCGCTTGTTTTTCAGGAACAGCTGTTGCTCAAGCTCAGGCCCAATATCCAGATGGTACACATACAGGGATTAGCTACAGCCTCTTCAGCGGAAACCGAAAGCAGGCTTTCACCATCAGCTCCTCAACAGGTGAAATTGAAATATTATTATATTATTATTTAATGCAGCATGTGTCATCAAATTAAATGCAAGTTGTTAATGAGAAGTCTTCACACACAAACAGAGACGTCTGAGATCTCCCATTCCTCAGCACTCAGTTGTTTCTTTCTTTATCTGTCTGTGCTCCAGGTGAAATCTGGGTTCAGAGCTCTAAGGGACTGGACTTTGAAGACACACCTAGACTCCGTTTAGTTATAAAGGCTGCAACCATGTCCTCCACATCTTTCATGGCTATCAACTTGGTCCTGCAGGATGTCAATGACAATCTTCCTCGCTTTCATCTGCAAAACTATGTGGCCTACATGAAAGAAGCACAAGGATATGAAATGCCAATCATACGGGTGCATACAAATATAAGAATATAAAGTCTTATAATAATCCACTGTGCTATGGCTTAAATAAAGTGTATATGTGCTCTAATTAACCCCCCCCCCCATTTTCCTAGGTGGTGGCTGAGGATGTGGATCAAGGCCAAAATGGTCAGGTGACATACTCCATTCAGTCATCAAGCATGAGCGGCCTGTTCAAGATTGACCCTGTGACAGGAAGCATCACCACAGCAGCTATCATGGACCGTGAGATCTTTACACAGACCAAGTGAGGCGAATTTACGGTTGTCTAATCTGTATATTTGTCTAATCAAGGTGTGGCTTTTTTGGTTAAACTGTGTGCTTTAAATTAGATTTACTCACAGGTAAACATACAGCACCAGTAAAAAGTTTGGAAACATGCACTCTTTCATAATGAATGGAAAAGTGTTTCCCAACTTTTAACTGGTACTGTACTTGGAAGGAAAACTCTGACCTTGCTACACAATGATTTATATTCACTCAGCCAAACTGTGCTTATGTAGCTGCAGAGGAAATTGACATCGTCAGCTGAAGTTATAAGAAATACTGAAAACGTGTATCTGCATGCCAGATGTACCCAAGATCATTTTTCTCTACCATGGCTATAGCTCAAGAAATAACCCCGTATAATGAAACATCTTCATAACGTTTTGAATATTGCTTTTGTTGCAAAATGAGAAACAAATGTAAAGAAATTCTTTGTTTTATGTGTTCCCCCTCCACAGGCTAGTCGTTACTGCAACTGATAGAGGAAGTCCACGATTGGCTGGCTCAGCCACACTCACAGTGATAATTGTTGACCAAAATGACAACAGTCCCACTATACCCTTGCCCCAGGAGATTCGCATCCCTGAGAGTAAGCGTTGTGTTTTAAATCAGTTGTTTGGTCCACGAGTTATGCTGAATGCAACTGACAGCTTATGTTCAATTTTCCTGTTTGGCAGATACTTTGATAGGTACAGAGATCACCCTTGTGACAGGCAATGATGTTGACTCCAGCCCAGCTCTCTCCTACTCCTTGCATCTGGACCCAACATCCTTAGGCAAGTTTGGGATTCATCGTTACAGTGGAGGCGTGTCACTCACCGGCCCTCTGGACTTTGAGGAGAAGACCTGGTACACCCTGACTGTTCAAGCTACAGACAGCCAGCACCAGACTGAGGCTAACATTACTATAGTGGTGGAGGACGTCAATGACAATGCGCCCGCATTCACTCATGACCTCTATCAGGTTGGTCTGCCTATATAGTAAGTCAAGATAATGTGCCTTTTCCCACCACCACATGCATACATTCCCAATGTATCATACAAAAACAAGAAAGCAGTTGCTCTAAACTATAAACTTAATGGAGAGTTTCCACTGAATGCACTTCTAGAAGTGCACAATGGGTGTTAACATTTCCAATATATTCACACCTCCAAAGGTTTGATGGCAAAATAAATTTTATTCAGAAGCTGTTTCGCTCCAGCACTCCTACTAAGATGCAGTTATAGACCTGGATCACACTGCAAAAACACATATGCCTATTCCCAACTTGCATTCAACTTGTGGGTGATAAAAGTTTACTGCCTAAAATTAACAGGGGAAAGGTTGTGGAGATGAGCCTATATAAACTGTCAGGAAATTACCTCAGCATTAGCACGCACGCAGAAAAAACATGAACCGCATTATAAAATGCATTTATTTCCCACTTGTGTTTTTTCTCCCCTTTAACACACGATTTGGAGATTTACTGCAATATCTATGTGATGTTTCTTTAGCCCTGATGCTGAAATGTTGCTAAAACATGCATTTTTGCACACTAGATTACGTTGCCTGAGCACACACCAGCTGGCAGTGCAGTTATCACAGTAACAGCAACTGACAGGGATTCCGGAGAGAACGGAAAAATAACCTACAGAGTGATGTCATCAACTCAGGAGGGTTTCTATGTTGATCCCAACAATGGTAAATAAGTCTATACTGTATATTTTAATATACTGCATCCCAACTTTGATCCCCATGAGATTTTTCCACAATGACATAATCAAAATTCTTTCTGTATCAAGGAACCCTGTTCATCAATCACAGAGCTGAGTTTGATCCTGAACGTCTTTCAGTCAACATTGTTATAGAAGCTTGCGATGGAGGCTCCCCTCCTCTCTCCTCTCTGGCCACAGTTCAGGTTCAAATCTCTGACGTCAATGACAACGCTCCTGTGTTTCACCACTCAGAGTACAGGTCAGTTAATGTTCTACACACAACTGATATGTACTGTGATGTAACCTCAGCAACATTTTTAGATGCATTTTTGTGTGAATGCAGGGCCACAGTTTCTGAGGACACCATCCCAGGGTCAACAGTTTTGACTTTTGAGGCCTTTGACAGTGACCTCTCTCGGGAAAACTGTGGCTTCGACTTTGCCATTGCCAACGGGAATGAGGGAAACGTATTTCAGATTGAAAGCAGCGTGCGGTACCTGGAAGGGCGTGGCTTTCAGACAGTGGGAACTCTTCTGTTGGCTGAACTGCTTGACTTTGAGACCAAGCCATTTTACAACCTCACTCTGGTGGTGTCAGACCGCGGTGTGCCCCAGAGGAGCTCCAATGTGGCAGCATTGATAACCGTTGCTGATGTGAATGACAACCCTCCACTGTTCAGCAGAGCAGAATACACTGTCTCTCTCAGTGAGGGAGCTCCTTCTGGCACTGAGATTATACGACTGACAGCTACAGGTAGGCAAATATACTGTATATGTTTGACCAAAGTTCTTTTCTCCTTCATTATGTCATTAAGCCCATTAATTCTGATTCTTTCTTGGATTTTTCTTTTTTTTTGACAGACCCAGACTCTACTCCCAATGCTGAGGTCCAGTATAGTATCAGCTCTGGTGATGAGGTTAACTTGTTTTCTATTGACCAGTGGACCGGTGCCTTACGCATTCAGAGAGCACTTGATCGTGAGCATCAATCAACACATATTGTCATTATTCAAGCCACAGATGGACTGGGTCACTTTGCTCTTGCTCCTGTCATTGTTGAGGTCAAAGATATAAATGACAACCACCCATTTTTCCCCGTGGAGGTCCTGACAGCAAGTATCAGAGAAAACCAACCAGCAAACTCAGCTGTGACTGTTCTTCATGCCATAGACCATGACACAGGAGTTTTTGGCCAACTTAAGTACTACATGGTGGAGAGGTCGGGGGCTGGAAAAGACAGCTTTGCTGTTGACCAGAATTCCGGAGAAATACGGAGCAAAATTCCATTTGACTTTGAGAAGATCAACTCATTTAATTTTGTGGCATTGGCGGTAGATTCAGGCAACCACTCAGCCACTGTGACTGTACAGGTGTTCGTCACAGGTGAGGATGAGTATGACCCACTTTTCACATCCAATGATTTTTCTTTTGAAGTCCCAGAGGGAGCCAAGAAGGGCCAGAGCATTGGCCAGCTCCAAGCAGATGATGAGGATGGAGGAGTGGATGGCATCGTTCTTTACTCTCTAACCTCCAATTCACCATTTTTTGACATAAACAAAACCACTGGGGTGATTTTCCTCAAGTTGGACAGTTCAGGCAGCAGCGCTGGGTCTGGCCGGGCTAAACATGAAACTAGGACAATGACCCTGGATGTAAAAGCTCACAGTCCCCTAGACACATCTCGCACTACAACGGCCCAGATTTCCATCGATGTTACCAACACCAACTTTGGCCTGGCTGCCGACGTCAACATCCTGCTTATTAGCATAATTGCTGTGTCTCTTGGGTTTATCATATTACTTGTAGTCATGGCTGTTGTAGTGTTCCTGGTCAAGTCACGCAGGAGGAAGAAAGGTCAGGATACAGGAAACCGCACTGTTGCCTCAGGAACTGCCATGAAGAAACTTGACGAGTGCAACCCAGGACCAGGAGGAGATAATATCTATCACCAAGCCTTGCCAGGTTATTCTGGAGAACAGGGTGGGGCTGGTGGAGGACCCTACACTAGAGGAGGCTCCTTGGATCCATCTCACTCCAGTGGAAGAGGATCAGCCGAGGCAGCAGAAGATGATGAAATCAGAATGATAAATGAGTACCCCCGTGTAGCCTCCATCACTTCGTCCATGCAGGAACACATCTCGGCCAGAGGGCCAGACTCTGGAATCCAGCAGGATGCTGACCAGCTCTCTGATATCTCCTGTGAACCTGCCGCTTTGGAGGGCAGTACCTGGTTCAAAGGCAAGAAACTGGGAGGCAGTCTTAGTGGGACATTGCTTTCTGGACAGCTCCCTGTCTATAGGGATGAGGGAGGAGGTTACCTGGGAGTAGGCCGTGGATTGAACATTTCGCTTCCCAAGGACTATGCCTTCCCTGAGGATGGAAAACCTTCTGTGGATGGTTCCCTCACCGCTATTGTTGCCAGTGATGAGGAACTTCGTGGGAGCTATAATTGGGATTATCTTCTTAACTGGTGCCCACAGTTCCAACCTCTTGCTAATGTCTTTACAGAGATTGCCAGGCTGAAAGATGAAACTGCTCAGCAGAGTCAAAACCCTCGCCAACCCTTCCAACCCAAACCGAAAATAGATCCTAAACCAAGAATTGACCCTCCACCACTTATCACATCAGTGGCCCACCCGGGTGCCATGTCAGTTCCTCCAAAAGTTCCTGTGATTGGGCGGACATTCCCCCATTTGGCCTCACTCCGCAGGTCCCCTATAAGTCACGAGGGATCAATTTCATCTGCAGCAATGTCACCAAGTTTCTCCCCTTCATTGTCTCCACTGGCTGCCAGATCTCCAGCTGTTTCCCCATTTGGAGTTAACCAAGGGCCCTCAGCGTCCATGATCAGCACCAGGGAGCCATCACTAGACCACAGTCCCGATCACGAGATGAGAATATGAACGAGATACCACCGAAACTTTCAAGAAAGATATTTAAGATAGACTGATGTTGTTTTGTAAGTTAGTTGTCGTGTGACTGAAGGATTCCTAAAATGCCCTGAGAGACATTTGTTCCAGGCCTATTGCCAGTGACTTATGGGCAATAAAATCGCTCACAAAGACAAACTTAACCTTCTGCTGTTTGAATATTTTCATTACTTCTTCCAGTCATTGGCAGAGTTGCAGGAACACACAAAAGTGGAAATGTACTTGGTTTGACAAGACCAGTTCACACTTCCATTTTCACCGAGACGCAGGTCTCCATGAACTGATCAGGGTCAGGAGGTAAACTGAACTCTACGTGGGAGCATGTACTCACCGAGCCCTGCAGTCAGAGATCCCTTAGTGTGTAGATAAATAATTGTGTAGTTTTCTTGTTACCTCACTGGCTGGCCAGAGAGCTAAGGACCTTGTCCCTCTCTTTGTGTCTGTGGACATTTTTTACACAACAGTATTAAACTCCCGCAATGGCTGCTTTCGAAATGGCCTCGGGACACGGGCAAAAAAAACTGTGTTCACAAGGACTCCAACGAAATGAATTGCCAAGTCATAGCCCAGTTGGAGAGTGATTGAGATTGTCGTTTTTTTTCTCACCAATACAAATGACCCCTCTTTTGGTTTTACTTTTATTTTTATATTTTTGTATGATTTAAGAACTATTATTTTACCATGAGAGGTTATTGGTTTTGTGTATTTGCATATATGTATATGAGTATGTATGCAGGCTATGCTATGTACTGTAAGTGTCTCTTGTGACAGTTCTGATGTGTGTGCGTGGGAGATATTTGTTTTTAGCATTATTTATACGAAAAGATGATTTTCCGCCACAATTCGACAATAGGAAACAGAGCACATGATGTGTTGTTACCTTAAGATGTGTTCCTTTTTTTTGTCAAAGTGTTGATCATCCCAAAATCAAAACAGCAGCTGGATAAAAATCAGTCGCCAAGAAATAGATGCCTGCTTTTCCAGTTGATCATTCAGCCGTGGTGTGCCCTTTTGCATAATGGCAGATTAATTGTTGATGACCTCCTTTGTGAAATTGTGCTTCCTTAACTCAGCTACACCAGTCATTAGTTTAAATGTTTTACTGTGAAGTGGTGCATCTCAGCTTAATGGAAACAGCAGGAACACAGTGCTGAGATTCTCTCTGGAAAGTGGCATACGTTGGAGAAATGTAGCATATGAGCCAAGCAAGTGGGAAGCAAAACCCCTCAGTGCATGAATGTACAATGATTAAGCAACTGGTGCAGTATTTATATAACTTGTTAAGTCTCATTTTTGTTTGTTTATTTCATTAATAATTATCTTTAGCCACAAAAATGAGGTATTTTCAGGTCCCACATGTTTTCACTCATCTGCACTGTTTCTCATATTCAAGTTTTGTAAGCCAAAGGTCTCTGAGAGTATCTTTGTCCATCTTTCATGTGCATTTATTATTCTGGCCTGTTTTTTATTAAATGAGGCAAGCGTAGTGACAGAATGTCTTCTTGTTTTCAAGAAATGGCTTATACCCTTGTTCTGTGATCAACTTACCCCACCAAGAAGCCTTGCACAAAGCTGGCACTGGTTTGGCTTAAGGCTACATACGCCATCAGCCAAACTCTTGCACAAAACGTTCTTGAGCTGTTGTCATATTGAAAATTTCTGGAAAGGAAAGCCTCAATTTTAGGTTCAATGACTGATCCAGCGACTGATCTAAGCCAGTGACTGATCAATGGAGATATGTCCTAAAAAAGAGCTGTACATGTATTCAAAGCAAATAATAAATTCCTACTGATCTCTTTTGGCAAACCGGAGTTGGACTAAATCTTTTTCAGGATTCAACTTAGAGGTATGTAAACTTACAACGTCTGTGCCGTGAACAGGGACTATGTTATATCTTGCATGAATAAATGAATTGACAAGGAGGGAAAAGGTGAAACAGTAGCTCATCTTGCAAAATGAAATCTTATAGAATGAGAGATCTCTGAAGTTGTGAATACTTTTTTCAAATCACTCTGATGACTATATATGGATATATATCCTTAGCCTATATCATACATACAGCTGTAGCTCATCTGGATTATGTTCCATGAAAACACCTTACTTAAACTAAAAAAAGAAAGAAAAAGGGAAAAAAAAAACTCAGCCCTGAATTTCGTTTTCACCATGAGACACAGCTGTGTTTACAGCCTGCTGTCCCAAAGCTACTTTTGCCTCCTACTCCTTTACTAACCTGCCAGCTTCAAATAATTGCAAACGCACGCACACACGTACTTAGAGGCTACTACGCAGTGACATGTATAGCCCATAACAACATCCCCAGCTAATACTGGCCAAGATCCCCCTCCTATAGGCTCATACTGGGCTGTTTTTTTTCCCTTGCAAAATCTGGGAGAAATTCATGGCACGGTGTCGAATCCCTTGAAGAATATCAGAGCCAAATATGAAAACCCATGCAATATGTTTGTGCCTCTCCTTTGTAACAAGCATGTAAGACAGTCTATCCAACTCACGACTTATTGTAACTACAAACCTTCAGAACTGAAAACATTCCAAAGAGGTAAACTAGACTTGATAGAGAAATATAAGATCCATACAGCACTAATATATGAAGACTATAGTTATTTTCACAACTCAAAGCTTTCAAACACTGTCCAATAACCAGGAGGTTCTGACTGCTTATTATGTAAAGAAAACATGAAGATGGAAAAACATCTGAGCGGCTGCTTCAACGTACCATGTACCTTATTTAATAACGAAGATAATAAAACACAATAATAACGTCAAATTAAATTAAATCATTTCACCAGCATGAATAATGTGAGTTGCTACACACATTTTCATTGTACAGTGCAAATAGCTTAACTCTCAATGGATGAGAAAGCCTGACTTTTACTGATCGTTTTCGGAATGTAATTGCAAATGCCAGAAAAGGCAACCCAAGTGTTTGGAACAGGGGGTGAAGCCTTCGGAAAACAAGCATTTTGATAAATCTTATTCCCTGCTAATGTTACATTCCAAGTAAGCACACTCTGCTAAAGGCTGTCTCACTTCCAGTGGCTCTGGGAAATGTGCAGCTGCACTCTCTGGGAATCAAGCCTGTAAATATCAAATTAGAGTTGGCCCATGCTGTAGTTAGTGTCCGTGTGCTCATTCACTGTGACTTTGATCAGTCCAACTTCGTTAAATGAAGAATCAGAACATGTGCATAAATGCAATTCTGTCAAGAAGTTAAGTATACATGGAAACGTAGATATGAATAGATGCCGAGAGTATAAATGCACACCATTAAATGGTGGAGCACTACACTGAATGTAGGTCAGTGCTGAAATGGAAAAACAAAACAGAAAAGGATGTTCCATGGGCTGAAGTCGTACAGGGATTTGTGAGTTGTTTAACGGCAGAAAGGTTTTCTTTTAGACTTTATCATGAAAGATCAGACCAAAATGTGGATTATGTACAATAAATTGTTATAGAAGATTGTTTTCATATGACACTCTTTTCTCTATCTCACCAGCAAACTTTGCTGTTGTTTTAGATTTTACTTTGCCTAGTTAGCAATGTAATGCTCTTATGAAAGGTTGAATAAGAGTTCATGTAGATTGAATCTTTTGCCCATGTGAAGCTCATTTAACAGTTTTCCAAAGATAGCTTATTGAAGCGGAAACATTATTTGTTCATAGATCAGGTAGCTTCCAATGAAGCTCAGCTCCCCTTTCTGCATGTAATTACCAATAATGCACGAATCCCTGCATTCTGTTTTATTCAAGGCACTGAAATCCCATTCCATGCAGTTTACCAGCTGCTTTCTGTGAAATATCTCAGTGCTGTCATGGAGCTGTGTGTGAGGGAGTTATTAGCATTAGACCATTCGAAATTAGGCAATAGTTGAAGGCTAGATGTGTGCCTTTTAGTTTTATCTTGAACTTGTGAACCGATGCTATGTGGCTGACGTTTCACCTGGTTTCCATTAGTCTTAACGTGTCAGAGATTTCCAAAAGCGAGTCCAGTTCAAAGTTAACCTTTAAAGTAAAAAACTCAAGTCAAATTCTGCACTGACGGTGTTTGTTTTTTTTTTGGACTCCTTTTAACGAAGGGTCACGTTCCTTGTTAACAAGATTTCTGGGCAGAAAACAGTCACCCAGGCTATTTGGCGCATGGTCTCTGAATAGCTATTTTTAGCAAATTTCCACTTTTTTCTGTGGCGTCAAACAGAGGGAAAATGACAGGAGAAAGGGGCCAGCTGAGTCAGTGTGAGCCTGGTTCTCATTTGTGCTGACCTTGTGTTACAGGACTCCCTTGCTCGTGTCACTCTCACTCCATGCAGTAGGAGATAGCAGAGTGAGAGGGGGGAGTAAAAGAAAGAGGGCAGTTGAGATGACACATGGAAAAAAAAGCCTAACAAAACTCCAAGGAGCCAGTCTGGACTTGAATATGAAATCAGATTTTGTGTTACAGAATCAAAACAAATCACCAGAGTTTGACCTCTGTTACCTTGATAATTAGCAAGAAATTGCCAGAATTGAAGGGAATTATTTCAGTTTGGTGCAACTTCAGCCTCTCCGAAGTGTAATTGTTTGTATATTGTTAAAAATAGCCCCACTAATCAGTTTTAAATGTTAGACAAATAAACTTTTCTCTCGATTCAAGTGCAGCACAATCAGTCAGCAACTTTATGAAAAAACTCAGTTTGCCTCTAGAAGAAAATGCATTTCCACACAACTCTGAAATCTTTCCCTGTAAGAGTGTGCAGTTGTCAAACTTTTTGGTCATGGACCAAACATTTAGCTTTTTGCTTAGTGTGTCAGTGTGTGCTGGCCATCAGAAGACTGAGAGCACCCTGGAAAACAGACTGGAATTCCTAACTATGCCAAATTGTTTAATTTTTCTTTTTTTCTTTCTTTCTTTGTTTTCTACAAATGTCAGTTAAAGTTATAGACTTTGAGAAACATGACAATTTGTATTCATTACAATCTCTAATAAAAATACATGAATCTCTGAGGGATAGATTATAAAGATTTGGCTGAGGTAAAGCGAGAGTCAGTGATGCCTAGATTTTCAATCATTTTGGGCCAAATTGATTTCAATCATTACACCCTGGGTGTTCATGGGACCTATCCAGGGCACACCCTGGATAGGTCAACAGGCCATACAGATACAAACCACCTCACACTCACATTCACTGCCAGGGACAATGTGGAGTGTCCAGTTAACCTAACATGCATGTTTTTGGACAGTGAGAGGAAGCTGGAGTACCCTAAAAGAACCTATGCAGACACAGGGAGAACATGCAAACTCTACACAGAAGGGTGCTGGTACCCCCCGGGAATCAAACCAGGAACCATCCTGGGAACAAGAGAACTGTTTGATATAATCTTTTATTAATTATTTTTATCTCTAAGTATTACCAATGTAATGAACCTAAATAGATTAGGAACTTTCACAGACACTTTTAGACTCAGCGGCCTGCTAATGACAATGACCTCAGTATTTCTGAACTGGCAGGATTATGAAGAGCAACAAACCCTTTTTATTTGAATTTATTGGTGTGAGGTAACACCATGTCAGCCAGAGAGTAGAAACTAAATATATCCATCTTTTAACACCACTGCAGCCATCCACTGTTTTTGCTAATTAAGAGGAATGAAACTTAACCCGTTTAATCATGGTCTCCTGCTCTGAGCCTGAATAGGCCATTCAGCCCTGCACGGGTTATACAGTCACCAGCCAGAACATTATTTTTCTGTGTAGTAATTATTCATTTGGAATAATGATGTGCAGACGGGGATCGAAGGTCATGTGGATGGCACCCAGCAGGAAAGCAGAGGGAAAGAGAGGGGAGGTGAACGAGCGATTGTCCCGATTATTCCGTCCTCTCAGCTCCTCCTAATGCACTCCATGCCCGTGTCTTCATGATAATCTCTTTGCTCTGTTCGGGTTTCTGTTTCTCACCCTCACTGCATATTTCTGCAGTGTGTAACTTCAGCAGGAGAGCTTGTCTCGGTGCAATTGCCTGTCAGCCTGTTAGGTCTGTCATAATGTCAGCAGCGGCTCACGGTGTGTTCAGGGTAAGCTTCAGACTCCTAACCCATCATTTTTTCCTCTTCTTTTTATATACAGTATGTTTTTCATGTCCCTTCAGTGTTCATATTTCTCCCTCTGCCTATATGCTATCTATCACACTGTCACGGTACTCTCTAAATCCCTTGTTTCTTCTTGTTTCTTGCCAGTCTCATTTATCCAGCCCCCCCTTTTTACTAACTGGGCAAGATGTGAGCCAAAGGGCTGATGAAGATATAGAACTTGTGGCCCACAAACCAGAAGGTTAAAGTCAAGCCAACATGTAGGATTTAAGGGGCAATGCCACAGGACAGCAAAACAACTTTGTAATGGCACAACAAACAAAAATGGGGAGTTTCAGATTGTTATATGAGATTGCTCTTAGATGGTGAAACTGTGGAAAGGAACAATGACAACTTTCAGTATTTCAAAATACTACAGTTACTCATTTATTTCTCTGTCGCTATGAATAAGATATGTACACCTGATGTTTTCCTACTGAGCAAGCAGCAGATCCCAAAACTCTGTAAGAAGGTGTGGGTTACTGACCCCTTATGGTCAAGGAAACGTCAGCCATTATCCTCTACAGATTTTTCAAATAAAAATAATAACCACAAGCTTTACTCGTGGGCTTAATAGCAGCATTCCATTCCGATTATTCGTCTGATACTCCAAATGTCATGCATGTAAACCTTCAGAATGGCTTCAGTAAGAGCAGAGCAAATCAGCAGGGACGGCAGACCTCAGCGCAAGCACTAACTATTTTGCATAGAACAGTAAAAGCAGTTGCAAAAGTAGTTGTTTTAGTGAGTTCTTTCCAAAATTCATTTAAATGGATTTCCCAGTTTTATTCTGATATATCAACTCAGGTGCTCAAAGCAATGAAGTTTCCAGTATGATTAACCATCTTACGGTGGGTTCTTTGTGGCAACCTCTTTTCCCATTTTATTGTTATTTCTCTCTTGTTACTTGATGTTTTTGCTGGATGCTTAGACATCTGCCTTTCTTATTTTGGCAATTTGATGAGCAACCACCAACTGTCAATCAGGAGAGAAGCAAGAAGAGGGAACTGCAAAGAGGCAGTCAAACTTTAAATGACAAAGGACTGATTTCCACCTTAAATTCATAATTTGATTCTGATAAAGGTTCTTTTGTAACAACATCGAAGGGGAAAATGGATTATTTGTAGAATATGACAAAAGGAAGCTCAGTTAATAATACTCCCCATGGTGTAAACCTATTCTCAAATTCATCTAAATCACATCAGTCGATGGATTCACGGGCTTACTTCCACATTGACTGGTTGGATATGTGAATGTCAGCGTAGACTGGATAAATACTTTCCAACCAAATACCCCAACGGAAATATTTGGAACAAATTAGTATACTTTGAGCCAGCGCATCGAGCGAAAATAATAATTATTCAAGAGCTATGTCTCTGTTGCAAGATTTAGCATTAAAAACACTTTTCTTAGCGAGCAAAAACTGGATATATCACAATCAGATAACTTAGATATAGATAGATCCCATGTACAGTATAATCAGTTGTATTTATTTATAAATATATATTAATTTTGTATTATTATTATTCACAAATGATCAAATTCTATATTTTATATCTCAATAGCACAGATAGGCTGAACAGTTTATGTGGAGCAGATGCATTCAGTGCAAGGGCAGAATGTACACCAAAGTTCTTGCAAAACAGTCATGGTAAAATGGATTAAATGTCTTACTTTTCTTTTTCTATATTTAATTTTGTGATATGTTGCCATAATAAGAAACAGACTCAAATTGAGAAAGGTTTGGATGACTTGATTATGTTCCCCGCAACATTTTAAATTTTTGTATGTAATTTTAGAATATATAAAAACATAATTCTCCTATAAGGTAAACTGACCACAGAATGTAGTTAATGTTAATAAATGTTTTGTCTCATTTGTTAGATCTGCGAGGGACTGATGACATGTGCAGGGTGTACCTGTGAACTGGATGAAGAGGTTATTAAAAATTGATGGATGGATGGAGGTTGTGATGAAAAGAGCACTCTGCTGTGAGAGTTATTAACCTTCCATCATTCTCTTCAATAACAAAGATGTTTTTTAAACTCTTTTGCATGGATCAGAATGTCTTTACACACATTCCTGAGCCTCCTCTGTCTAGGGGAATATGGATACTTAAGTCATGAGATTGTCCCAGACTGAGCCTTATATAAGCCTGCTCAATGTGGAGTACTGAAACAGGGAATTAATGAATGTATTTGGAAAAAAGACGAAGATTAGTGCTATGCTGTTCCTTTGCCAAGAGGAGACATGGATGAGTCTTATCTTTGGGACAAGGTGCTTGTCCTTTCAGCTTAAAGGAGCGGCTTGCTTAACAACTTCAGGGACAGAAAAACTTGTTGGAACCTTTGTTTAGTTTAAGCTGGCAGAGAGAACCTCTTGCAAAGCAGCATGACTTATGTCTACAATATTTGCACTTAAAGTAAGGTCTGATGCTCTTTTAGACAGATGTACTTACAGTAGAGCAGGACAGTGATGAATGTCATACTGAGGATAGTGACAAATCCAAGTGACATGGCAGGCAGAATAATGTAAAGCACTACGTTTCAGTGAAAAAAGAACATATTTCTCCTCAGTTACATTACAATAAAATACATACGTGCATCAGGTGTTTTATTTGTCAAAGCTACACTGTGATGATTTATTCCTAAAATATCTGGTCCCAGCAGATTATTTGGCTTTAGTACAAACTAAGTGTGAATTTATCTCCAACCTTTTTTATATGAAGCATCTTAAAAACCGCTTGCTTACAACTGCACATTGATATCGGCATCTGCCTTTCATCTGCTTGTCGTCAATAGCAGCCAATAAAGTCTTGAGAATTAAACATTCGCCCAAGATAAACACTGACATGGAGATAAGGCAAAACTTTTGTTGGTTCTGGTTCGTGTCAGGTTTGTCTGTGGAAGAGGATTACCAAAACTGCTTTTGCACACAAGTTGCAGTAGTTCGCTTTTTTTTGCCAACCGAGCGTGCGCATTCGAAAAACATTACGTGTCTGCATCCCTTTGCCCTAAAAGTAGAGCTGTTCTGATTTAACTACAATGAGCACTTGCGGATTTGAACATAACTGTTGGCGGTAAAAAAATAAATAAATAAAAAGACAAAACAAAACAATGCAAAACATAGGCTTCTCACAAATTATAGGTAAGAAGGATTTCAAATTTTATTTTAGCCTTGAAAATGTTGTAGATTTGGTCTCGTGAACGATTTAATGTACTTAAAGTTGTCATTTATAGAAAAAAGACAACGAGTTTACAGAGTGTAAACCGTAAGGTTTTGTCTTGTGGATGAATGTGGGTTTTACAGGTTTGGGTGCAACACTTTGTTGGCATTAGTTCCACTCATTCATCTGTTAGTCAACTGCGGTTGCAACATAATATTATCTAGAAAGATCATTGAAATTTTCCACTGAATCATCTTTAAGGCTAGGACGTGCATTGGCAGCAGAATCACATATTAAGTACTCATGGCTCACTTACAGTGTAGTTACCAGAAGTTAGATTAAACTGGACACAACCCACTTAATATAGAAAATAAACGGTTCCAAGAAATTGGATTCTCCGTCTGAAATTTTCATCAAAGGAAAGGTGATGCTGGTGAAAAATAGCTCCAACTAAGAAATCAGCTGGGAAATTGAAGGATTCGGGTTGCAAATTCTATTATAAATCACTAGTGTAAATGACAACCAAGTGTTTCTCCGAAAAGCCTGAGTCACAGCAGCTGCCAGGACTAGTAGTAGCTGAGTCAGGACACTGTGGCTCCTGTGTTTGATTACAGCCCAGTGTCTTAGGGCTCCAAATGTCTCCTGGAGTGTCTCTCAAAGGCTGTTTCTGTGAAGTAAGTGAAAAAAAAGGGCCAATCTGTTTTGGCCAGCATTAGTGATTCAACCACATTTCTTCCCTCTTGCACGAAAAGGAACGAGAAAAAAGGAACGTGATCCTGCAGGGATGGGAAATCATATAAATTTACAAGGTTTTGGTTTAGCAACTCCCAAAAATGTTGCATTCTGACTGAGGAAAATGTGGATTGATTTATATCAGTGTTAAACTTTGCTCAGTGCTCACTCTGCAGCCGCTCGTGTGGTTAAAAAGTCACAAGTTCCAAATGGATTGTCCCACTCAAAGTGGGTGGTGTAGCGTCAGAGTGTCACATAAACATGAAAATGTTTTCTCACAAATAGCTAGACTGAAGTCTTTGTAAAATCTTGGACTGTATGAATGGGTTTGGCCTCTTTACTGATGACAGCCACAAATAGCATAGTAAAGATATCAGACTTGGTGAAGTGTGAATGATAAAGATTTATGGGGACACTGTGGACATCCTTGACGTGTTCCCCTTGACTCCCATATTTCCTGCAATGCTTAGAGATTTGATTCCCTCTATAACCTCAGCATAGGAGTTCATTCCAGTCACCACCAACTCTCCTGTTATTTGCAAAGCTATTTTATCTCCTTTGCTTAAAACTGATACTTTAAGAGATTTTGATGGATACATTGGGGTATTTAATCTTGCCAGAGCCCCTTTCACTCACACTTACAGTGTGCTGTCAGTTTGAATTATATCCAGTGTGGAAAAACATCAACTTAAATTCCTTCAGATTGAATAAAAACAAGTGCTGGAACAGTATTGTGGCAGGAAAGAAGGAAAACTTACAAAGACACATGCTATTTTTATAAGTCAGTGTTTGTCTAACTGTGCCGCTTGTATTAACTAGGACTGATTTGATGCAGTGACTCAACATTTGTTGCTTCTTTCTCAACTATATTTTAGCTTGAAGGCCTTACATAATGAAACACGTTAGAGGTCAGCGCTTCAAGGTTTGTATTCAAGGAGCATCGGTGTGAAAGATGGCCGCGTGGTTAGTCATTTCTCCTGGGAGGACAAAGGACTTTTGAATGTGGGCTTGCCTAAACCATTAACATGCTTCAACAGTAAAGCATAAACATAACTTACTACTTACTGTTTCTGTTTCACATTTGATTAAATAATTTTGTAGGTCATACTGATGGGAAGAGAAAGAAAAAAAAACATTCTTATGTGGCAGATTCTTTCCCGATGAGACTGCAGAATTGTTTAAGTGTATTTCCAGTAGACGGGTTTACTATCAGTATCCTGTATTTGCAAAATCAATCTTTGACAATTAAATCACAAAATGTTGGTCGGGAGTAGTGAGTATTAAAGTAAGGAGTGCTGGTTAGTGATGAGTTAAGGGAACTCCCGTGTTCCTTAAATAGCTTCTGTACGATGGTGAAAATCAAATATCGCGTCCTGCCTCTCGTTGTTAAGCCAAATTCAGGCATCTGTTTTTACGGCCTTTGAAGTCGCCATTTGTTTCTGTTCTGGGTGATAAAAAAACATTTGCTGTCTCTCAAATTTCTAAAGGTGGTTCTACTGACAGACTGCAAGTCAAATGTTGACTTGATCACTCCCTCTTGGCCGTGAAACTCCATCCACCTTCTTTTCACGCTTCTCTTGGCTCCCTCTGCATGGGTCGTCCAGGTTGTAAAGGATATGGTTTGTGGTTGCTCATTGCTCAGATAAACTGAATTCCTGACTGCGTGGCATGTCACCCGGAGGAACAGTAAGATGTTAAGGCCAGCGAGTCATGTGTGAAAGAGAAATGAGGAGAGGGAAAGTGAACCCCAGAGATTGTGTGTTGGAATAAGATGGATAAGGTGAGAATAATGTTTCATTACCAAAGTCAGTCAAAAAAAATCATTTTTTTTTTGTTTCAAAGATCTTTTCTTCCCTCTATGTTTTGTTGTTTTTACATGTCACTCGCAAGTAAGTCTCAATCAGCAGCTTTGTTTTACCCTCAGATGATTTACAAAATGTAATCAAGTGCCATAGTGCATTTGGACTAAAAAATTCAAGCATTTTAAAACATGCAGCCACATTTTTGGAATGGAGCAGTTCCCGTCCAGGCCGCTTTGATTGTAGAGGAGGATCAGATTTTCAAGCTGTTAGCTCAATGTTCTGCCCTGGGCAAAAGATAAGGTTCTGGATCATTAAGTTAAAATGTCACTTCTTGAAAAATGGCTGAGATTAAGACAGTTTATCACTACATATTTCCTTTGTTGAGAAACTAGCTTCCTCTACTATGAGTATGCTGGATTTTTGTTTAAATGGTGGTTACCAAAAATAGATATACTCAGCATTGGAGAGAAAAAAGATGCAACCCCCCAGGCCAGCAGACTCTTTCAGACAAGTGTGAAACATGCACATCTCAGGATTTTCAACAGGGTCTAAACTTAATTCTTGCTGACAAACAAGTGACTGGAGGTGTAGGAGAAAAGGAATTCTGTCCAAGCAAACAACAGCAGAAGTTTTTAAGTCTTGATTCTCTTGTTTTCTACTGAATAATGGTCCCTATGTGATACTGCCATTACTCACTGGCTAAAAATAAAACTTAAACAACTTAGTGAGTGAGAGGGGGACCAAAATGGTGTCTCTCCAGAGAGTTTTGAGTTAGTGAAAGAAGCTTAATCACAACCCACTTTATGTGTGTGGTGGTGGATGCATGGTGCATTCAGGGATACATTTTTTGTGTCCATCTCCTCTCGCCTTGTTTCTATCACCCCTCTCTATGGTAAAACATCAGCCGTAATGATGCTGTCATCACAATGTTTGACTGTGGGGATGAAATTAATGATGTGTTGCTCAATGTCTGGTTTCCTCCTAACATGCCTTTGGGAACTGTGGCTAAATTGTTAAATCTTTGTTTTACTTAATGGTTGGATTCTGGGACTCATGGTCTAACAATCATTCCTGTGTCAAATACTCAGCTGCCTGTCTTGTCATTTTCAGTCAGGAAAGATTTTCGTCAGGTTTCTTTATCATAAATGGCCGAAGTTTTGCTTCCAATGGGTTCTCCCATCTCAGTGAGGTAAGCCAGTACTCCTCTTGAAAAAGTTTCTATTAGGCACAATAGGCTTCAATCAAGTGTTCTTAGGAAAACTACAAGAAGCACACAGCAGAACTCAAGCATCAAAACAAGGGTCTAGCATATTTATTTAAACGCCAGTTTTTGTCCTGTCATCATTTGTAGACTGACGAGGGAAAAAAAGATAAACTTATGATGGTGCTAGAACAAAATCCTGAAAGCTCTTACTATGATTTAAGGATAGTTGCAGGGTTGTGTAATCAGTGACTTGTTACACATTTATTCACAATAGGCTATTAAAAGATGTTTACATATTCTCAACGATTTTCTCAAAACGCCATAGCAGACACTGTTTACATGATAGCAGAGTTCACACTGTCAGATCAGCCTTTTTGTATTCTGATAAACAAAGAATACGAGGGTGTTGCGGATCTCCGTGAATGTAAATACCCTGGTTGATTTTTCTTCTTTGTCACGTCACACATGTGCAACTTGCAAACACCATTCTGGGGAGGACAAAATAAACTATCTAGACACTGTAAGCTATCAGCGTACCGTATTGTGCGGAGTCAACAAAACTGTCAAGTGACCTCTCCTGAACCTCAGCCAGCATTGTTTAGCTGCTCTGTTCAGCAAGAAGGCTCATTGTTATCACTTTTGGTGTTCCTTTCACACCGCCGCTGTCAGTACGGATGGTCTCCAAGCTGACCCTTACACAGCTGACTAAGTCTGGGCCATAAGACATGATGCCCACAGCGTACTTTTGAACAGATCGTTTTCGGTGCATCATACAGTGTGTGCGGCCCTACAGTCCTGTAAGCGCGTTCAGGACTGGGTTCCTATCAGTGGTTCAACAGCTCTTGTGGAGGGCCTCAAACGCAGGTTGAAAGAAAATTGGACTGAACTTATATACAGCGAGCTGAGCAAACACACGTCCAAGACTTCAAGTGGAAACTATTCCAGGCCAAAGTCCCATCTGCTTTCACTTTAGCCTGAGTCTAACCTAAATAAAGATCCCTCCTGAACACTTTTATTGCTGTTCTCCTACTATCCATCCTTCTTTCTTTTCTTCATCTACTCTTTGTATCACAGATTCACTTTATTGCTACTTTGCGAGAGCTTTAGAGCACTGACTTGAACATGAGCATTTTACACTGACTCCCTTTTCTCTTTTGTTTTGTATGAAAGCATCCTGCAGTGATATGAGGTAACATGCCCAAGCTAAAGGTCAATGCTGAGCCATGTCATACGCAGCACCCAGGTATGTTTTTTTTACTCCAAGTGCACTTAAATGTTTTTAAAAGACTTTGCTCTTTCTCAAATTTGGCTGCTATCTTTTTGTTGTCACAAGTGTCTGATAACCCAATGAAAGCTATGTTTCTAGATGTACAGGTAATTACAGAATGTAAACTGTAACTTTAACCTGTAACCTGTTCCATTTGTATCAGATTGGTTTTATCAACCTAAACCATAACAATTACACAATTGACCATAATTTTAGATCTTAAATAAGTGAAAGTTCACCAATTATCTAAATGTTGCTCTGAGTCTGACTTCATTCAGAGTAATTTGGCTCTTTTTTAAAATCTCAAAACATTTTGCTCTGTGGATCATTGTGGTTATAAGTTATAAGTTCCATCATGAGATCTGGTAGAGTCAGCCCTTGTGTTTTGATCACTTGGTTGCTTTTTCTTCTGAAGGCTTGATATATGTGATGCGAGAAAAACTGTTTCCAATAAAGGGATATGCAAAGACGAAGGAGCCAAAAAATATATTTTTTCTTTATGGTGTGTGTGTCTTGGGGAACAAAGCAAACATGTTTTCTGGGATTCTTACATGATTTACCATCCTTTCATTTATGTGCTTTAAAGATCATAATTTCAAAACATAAAGTGCAAATCTTGGTATATAGAAGAAGAAAACTTTTAACATAAACAGTTTTGCGCTCTGCCCTTTTTCCTAAACAACCACAAAGTGCCACAGCACCATCAAATACTCTAAAAGATTCAATAAACAGAACTCTTGAGCATAATTTGTGTTCACAAGGTCCTATGATAGCTAATGGCTGCCACATCAAACCAAGACAACCTCAGAGTCAACACCACAACTTTGAATCCCATTAAATTCTCAATGGGATAAAAAGCTATGTGGCTCTAGTGCTGCTGGAGAGAGACTAAGAGCCCTTTGAATCCATGTTTAAGTGTCTGCGAGTTCCACGCTGACAGAAAGAGCTCCTACCCAGTGAATTATATCCATCTGTAAATGTGTTTTCAGCATAGTGCCTTCTCCCGCTCTCTATGATATGGTTTACGTTGTCACACTCTGTAGCCAGTGCAATAATTGGGCACACTCCCAGGCATATGCTGCAGCCCCGGGCCAGTGGAGGTTTTATTTCTGCTTGTTCGAACACACACTCTCCAATCTTGATGTGGGGTTTCTTTAGTTTCCAAATAATGAAGACCAAAGGAAGAAAATTGAGTTGTTTTGCTTAGAACAGAAACATTTGTTTTCATACAAATAATTCATTAAGTGAATGTTCCCCCAACTCTTGGGATGCATCTTTTGAGACAGAGATGATGATGAATATTTGTCCGACCACTGCATATCCCAGAGAGACATTTCTTCTAAATTTATGTGAAGGTAATTCTGTTTACTGATGATCAGTCTGAGTCAAGCCTGATTTGAGAGTCAAAGAAGGGCAGGCGGCGCTCTGAGAGCTTCTGTGTGACCTTATGGTGCTGGAGACATCAACAGGCTGACTGAACTGCCTCCCATCTATCTAATGCTTCCCACAGGACCCAGCTACACAGGCCACATGAATAAGTCATGAAACCAAGACATCTTTTGTCTGAGGTGATACCACTTTCTCCTTTCGATTCACTTCTTTCTCTCTCCTTCTTCCTTATTTAGATTCCAAGGACAGACTCCTCTAAAAGCACAGCTAGCTTTTGCATCTTCGTGTCAGGGCGGGTTTTCCTCTAAAAGATGCACACTTAGCATTTTCAATCACCCATCCTATATTTCTCCTTTGGGTCCTCTTGTGGTGAAGAGGACAATTTATTCATCTATTGATTTACTTTGCATGTTAGCCCCATGAGAATGTAAGGGATTTCTCTGTGGGATTCTCAGTTGACTGAGACAGCCTCGGTCAGGCAAAACAGATAGAATGTATACATCAGTCTCGTTTGAAAACACATACATAGAACAGGGTGACAAATGATTAATTTGAATCTGTAATTACAGACAAAACGGGAGGAAGGAAGTTTTTTGGCTTCGTTAGATATTTTTGTTCCATTGGCTCTGTGTTAGATTTCAGTCTTGGTAAGAGCCCGAGAGAACAAGATCTGCATGATGTGGGCAAAGAGGTCAAAGGTCGACATACAAAGTGCTTAAGAAGGATGAGAGAGGCTTCAAGGATGATTGAATATGAGAGAAAAGAAAACAAACTGAAATAGTAACCTGATGCCTTGTGGAACAAATTTATGTAAAAAAGTGCTGCGAGTCAGCAAAAAGCATGAACCACGCTAATGCAGAGAATGAAGCCTGGCCAAAAAAATCATATATAGCTGTGTGGAGATTTTTCTCATTGTGTATGCTATAACATACCAACACTGATTTACAGATCTGGTATTTTAGATAAGACTTATGCAGAAATTGTTACACATTCACAAATCGGTATGGCTCTGCACCAAGAACATTCAAAATACAAGAATTCAAGTATTCTGAAATAACGAAACCATGTTTTTCTAAAGGACATGGTTTGATTTTTGAAAAGTAGGGATGATGTTGCTATTATATATATATATATATATATATATATATATATATATCTTTTTTAATTTGGTGCAGGATTTCAGCAGCTCAACAAATTTTCCTCATTTATTGATTGATTTATTGATTGAGTTATTGAAGGACGTGTTTTCATTGGGTAACAGCTCCTTAATGTGGTGTGTGCAGTTAGTGGTTGGTGTCATATTGCTAAAATGAACAAGCATATTTATTTAAACATATTTTATCTAGCTGAAATAAGATGAATAAGATAAAAGCAGATAAAAGTTGCAAAAAATCTGTTAGCAAAGGAGTGATAATAACTGTTCCTGATACCATCCCTAGCTGGGAAAGTTGCACAGTGCTCTTCCTGTGGTCGAAATTCACGTTACTTTTTTGTGTTGTGTGTTTTCTCGGTGAGATCTTAACGTTCATGCCAATCAAGGATGAAAAACATTTAAAAAAGAAAACTCTCAAAAACAAAAACTAAACTAAAACGAAGTTTAAACTGGGTCTTCCAGAGACTTAATTCCAAGCTGGTTTATGGGCTAACTTCATATTGTGTTGCCTGCAGGAAGTGTGGTATTTCCAAAGAAAATGCTCAAGATTCTAAACTGTCAACAAAAAATAAATATATCTATGGGGTTTCGACTTTTATGGAGATACATTATGACCTTTTATCACAAGATGACACTTTCTTGAGGTCTTCATGAAATGTCTTTTACCCACTTTGGTCAAAATATATCAGAAACACAAGTCTTCCAAGTGGTCTTATGGCATGAAGTGAGAAACTTGTAAATTTTATTTTCATATACTTACATTTTCCTCGTCTTCAATTTGCCCACAGACAGTTCCAGATCACTGTTAAGGCACAGGTTTTTCTTATGAATCATTTGTCCAACTGGCCTTGGTTGTGAAAACACCCGACCACAGACAGGAAGTAACTGAAGTAAAATAGGAGTTGGAAGGTGGATTGGAACTCTCCTCAGAACATACTAGGTCATTTCTCCATTACATATAGCTCAATAACTCCCAAGTTTCACTAGCGTGAAAGCTTAAATCTAACCAAAGTTTGTTGCCAAAGGTGCAGCCGGCGTTTTGAAAGGTTGTAACGGGGTAACAACACCAGCATAAAGTAACATAAGAAAAATAACACTATTGTCACAATGAAACATCGATTGAATTACACAATGCAATATTTTTTGTTTACCCTGTTAAAACATACCCCCAAAGCTAAATAATGTACATTTAATCTATTCTAAAATATATTCATAAAGAGTTAACACACTAAATCAACAGCAGTTTTGACTGAGTAATCTAATAAAGAGGTACTTTTAAAAAAGCATTTCAAATCAAAGTCTCTATTCAAACCATGTGTTTGGACAGATTTTAAACAATGAATCTAGTAAGGTTCCCTCCTAGAAAGTAAAACATCCAAATTACCTCCTTTTGGAGGGAGAGTTACCTCTCAATCCTCACATATCTTCAAGGGAAAATAAAATGATTAAATGGAGTAAAATGGGCTGCTACTGGATAATTCATGCCTTTTGCATCTGATGCTTTTCAATACAGGGAGTGTGATTTATTTTTTTGTACATAGACCTTGTGGGCCCCAAACACAGGGCACTTTTCCATTACATGGAGAGTACAGTACAGCATTATATAGCTCAGATTGAGGTTTTACGTAGTAGTGACAGGGTTGTGTTTTATATATATATGTATGTATATAGATAGATAGATAGATAGATAGATAGATAGATAGATAGATAGATA